>OY730194.1:55567822-56767822 GCA_963422505.1 Pseudognaphalium luteoalbum
AATCGTTCAATAGCAGCTGCACAAACCGTGGATATTGCAGCCACTTATCCTTCCCTGCTCGAATGTTTTCAACCATATTTCCTAAGATGTATCCGCTAAAGTAGTACGGTTTGTTGTATACCAGAGCCAACATCAAAGATAGAGTCAAATGACTCGCAGCATCGTATCCTCCTTTCCTCGGAGATAGGCAGACAATCAGGATGTGACATAAGTATCTCCAAACCCGGCATAGATATTGTTTTCTGAAATCTGAAAGCTGATTTGCCGGATAACCCATTCGTTGAAGACCGCCGTAGATAAAAGATGTCTCGAACATAGTCCGCATTGTATGGTAATCGTTGAATTGGAGAACCCGATGAATAGAATTCTCGGTGATCTCAATCTCCTCACCAAACATCTTAGAAACAATTCTCGGGACGTCACCCTGAGTTCGAATAAAGCATGATCATAGAACTCTTCGATCTGATTCATGTAGACTGGAGTAGATGCAGTGATAGCATAATGAATCCTCGATCGTCATAAGAACTCAATCATCGGTCTGAACGGAGCCGAGTTCGCATGACTCCAAGAAAGCTGTAATATTGTGACGGGTGTTGGTGCGGCGATAGTAGTTTTGTAAAGCAGCCATCTGTAAGCTAAAATACGAAACAAAGATAACCAGAAACATTATAGAATTAGCACAAACACGCATAACCTAATAAACAAAATTATGTTTTAGGCGTCACTTAGGAAGTGACGCATAAACACTACCGACACTTAGGAAGTGTCGTAGAAAACAGTGTTCTAAATCAGAAATCAAGTATAGCGTCACTTAGGGTAAGTGACGCTATCAGGCGTCACTGGAGTAAGTGACGTTGCCAAATCATGCGTCATTAGATACGACACTTAAGAAGTGTCGGGTCAAAATTATGCGGCATTTAGCATAGTGACGGTAACCTAGTGAGTCACTTAGGAAGTGACCGTTTAAGTGTCGGTATAAACAAGGGCGTCACTAAGTGAGTCACTTTAGGGAGTGACGCATAAATGGGCGTCACTCGGATGAGTGACGGGCTAACAATTAATACATGCAAATGCGTCACTAAGAGAGTCACTTAAGAAGTGACGCAGTAATAGGCGTCACTAAAGAAGTGACGGTATGGGTTCTAAATTACCAAGTAACGTCACTTGCTGTAAGTGACGCATGAAGTGACGCAACGATGAAGATCATCGTGTCACTGTTCATACCCAGAAATCATAATGAACCAAATTTGGGGTTTTTGAAAATCGTAGTTACCACAATGTGCGCATGATAGAAATGAGTAAAATGCACCAATTATTAACAGAAAACATTAACAAATTAATCCCCAAATCGTGTGATTTCTACGAAACCTAAAACCCGTAACCCTAAACTACAATTAAAGCATAAATACGTAAAGATAAGGGTTAAAAGTAGTACCAATAGAGTCGTATGAATGAGGGGAACAAGAATATCACGAGCTAATGCACAACCAAAGCTTGAAAAATCATGAACAGATCAACAAGCACGCACAGAAGAAGTGACGCAAAGACACAGGAAGTGACGGTATGTCAGAGGGAGTGACGCTAATTGAATGTGAAAAGTGGTGGGGTTGAGTGTCGTTTGAAAGGGTATTTATACGAAAACCCTAATATGCGTCACTCAACCCGGCACTTGTAGCGTAGCTTACCCCGACACTTACAGCGTCACTAATGAAAGTGACGCAGTATCGTGTGCGTCACTAGTAGCGTCACTCATGAAGTGACGCATCAGGTCACTTTTAGTGAAAAGTTTGCGATTTTATCGATCTTTGTGTTGTGATTTCGGTACTCAAATTTTAAAAGGTAACTGTAACTTGGTTAAAATCAAAAATTAAAAGAAACTTAGAGAAAATATAGTAACACAAAAAGGAATGAAAATTTACAAATACAAAAATAGCACATTCCTTTTGGTGATGGAGTTGATTTAATCTGGTTAGGGATCATATCGGAATAACATGCATTTATTAGGAACAGTAAGTGTTATTTCGATCATCAGTATATTTGTCCACTTTAAATTTACTTGGCATGCTAAAAACACTTTTTATAAAAATTATTTCAAAACAATTATCAGTATATTTGTCCACTTTAAACATGTTACACTCACATCTAGGAGCTAATTTTATTATTATTCGTATGTAGATTTCGCTGTGGTCCCCACCATAGATATACATCCTAACTTAAGACATAGACCATGCTTCCATTTACAGAAAGAATATTAGAAAATCAATTTTAAAGAATCAAGTCAGCGGTGACAGGTCTGTACTTACGTATAACAGAGCGACATAGCTTGATTCAGGTTTAAGCAAAACCATACTTGGTCAAACCATTTTGGCGAACTTGTAAGGTATCTTAATTTTAAGGCCTTGCAAGTACTTTGACTTGTGTTTGCTTAATTTTTAAGTATATATTAACAGAGACCAGGTCTATACTTACGTATAACAGAGGAAACTATCAATATATACCCCCAAATGATATCAAATAAACTTCTTTCACGAAAACATGTCTAGCATAAGTAAGAAATTAAGACTTTTTTCATACATCTAATGATGTTGTACCACTTGAAATAGACAATTATTTATTAGGCTTTTTAAGAGATCTCAAAGAGTTTTGCATAACATGCCTACTAATATATCGTATGATGAAGACAATGTTTATAAAAACTGTTTTCAACATGTCAGATAAATCTACTGACACATTCAAGATAAACCTTAAAATTCCATTTTGTGCATGTCACCCGATGTACTATCATATCCCCATTTGTTTACAGACACAACTTCAACGTCTAATGTAGCAACGGTGCATTTCTTTAATACTAAAAAGTATAAAGAGTGGCTATTGCGGCTTTTTTTTTTTAAACACACATAAAAAGAGGTAAATTACGTTCCAAGTTACAAATTACTTTTTGGCTATAAAGAACCTTAAACCAATCATGTTGATTAGTTCATCAAATCGAGTACGTGTGAAAAGCTTTTATGAAAAGGTCGGCATTCTGCTTTAGGGTGTCTATGTGGACAAGGTCTATCAGGTGTTTTTCATAGCAATCCCATATAAAGTGGAACCTAAGTTCAATGTGTTTAGTCTTAGAGTGATGTACGGGATTGCGTGTGATAGATATAGCAGCAGTGTTATCTATGTGAATAGGAGTCATAGAAAGAAGTAACCCGTAATCACGCAGTTGATGCTGAATCCATAGAAACTGAGAGCAGCAACTCGCAGCAGCAACGTACTCAGCTTCTGCAGTTGAAAGAGAAACTGTAGTCTGTTTCTTGCACTGCCATGAGACCAAGCGAGATCCGAGGAATTGGCATCCTCCAGTGGTAGATTTCTTGTCTATGCTGCAGCTGCCATGATCCGAATCCGAATAGGCAGAAAGAGCGAATGATTTCTCATTTGAATACCATAGACCAAGATTGGGTCTATGTTTGAGATAACCAAAAATTCGCTTTACCACCTTCATGTGAGACACCTTGGGTTTGGCTTGAAAGCGTGAGCAGACGGATACTGCAAACACATTATCCGGTCGAGAGGCAGTCAAATACATCAAAGAGCCTATCATTGAGTGATAGTCCTTTTCTTTGCAATCTTCCTCATCCTTAGCAAGTCTAAGGTTGTGATTAAGTTCAATAGGAGTCCCATAGGTTTTACAATTGAGCAGGTCATATCTAGTCAACATGTCTTTGACATATTTTGACTGATGAATATAAATACCTTTTGCAGACTGCTCAACTTGTACACCTAAAAAGAATTTGAGCTCCCCCATCGCACTCATCTCAAACTCAGACTTCATAATCTCCTCAAAATGCTTGCACATCGCCTCATTTGTAGAGCCAAAGATAATATCGTCCACATAAACCTGCACAAGTAACATATCTTCTCAATCCCCAATCTGTTCTTTACGAATGAACAGAGTACTATCAATATTCCCTCGAACAAAACCATGCTTGATTAGGTGGGTAATGAGCCTCTCGTACCAAAGCCTCGGAGCTTGATGAAGACCATATAAGGCCTTGTTCAACTTGCAGACGTATTCTGGATGCTCAGGGTCTTCAAAACCTGTAGGCTGTTTAACATACACATCTGTATCCACTTGTCCATTTAGAAAGGCGCTTTTAACATCGAGTTGGTTAACACGAAACTCTTTAAAAGAAGCGAATGCAAGAAAGATACAAATAGACTCAAGTCTTGCCACAGGAGCAAAGACTTCATCATAATCCAAGCCCTCGATTTGACTAAAACCTTGAACAACCAATCGAGCTTTATTACGAATCACTATACCCCGATCATCCATCTTATTTTGAAATACCCATCGAGTGCCGGTTAAGTGAGCACCTTTGGGTAATGGAACTATATCCCAAACGTGTAGCTTGTTGAACTGCTGTAACTCTTCTTGCATGGCCTCGACCCAGAATGGATCTTTTAAGGCCTCATCAACCTTCTTGGGTTCAATTTGGGATAAATGACAAGAATTTATCCGAGCAACCAGATTCAACATTTCTTGATTTGGATTTTGTTTCACTTGTTGCCTTATTTGAACCGCAACATTAGGATCACCAATAATATTATCGATGGGGTGATCCCTGTGTACACGTGTCACCGGGATTACATCCGGTGCAAGTACTAACTCCAAATTGTTCATATCCCCTTCAGTGGCGGGAACAGTTGTAGTCTCAGGAGAAGTAGAACTTTCAGGTTGCACAGGTTGTTGTGATTCCGCATCTTCTTCATCATAAGCGTTAAGGTTAGTGAAGACAGTTTCTTCTTCGTCATCTTCCTCTAAAGGAGGAATATTGGGATCATCAGGAATTTCTTTTGCATTAATCGTTCCTGAAGTCGAAGGAGCATTCGAAGGTGGGATAGTAGGAGATGGTGTGGGTGTAGTAGGTAATGGTGTGGGTGTGGGTGTTGGAGGGGATGGTGTGGGTGTTGGAGGTGATGGTGTGGGTGTTGGAGTAGGTGTTGATGTAGGTTTTGAGGTAGATGTGTCTTGACACAGACTGATGCCATGAAGTAGGGTAACCAACTCCTCCTCTTCATCATCTTCATCGGGTATGTCGAAAGAGTTAAACACATCCTTATAATTAAACAACCATTCCAGACCCGTACCTTGAGGAGGATCCGTGTAACGCAGGCATTTTACCTCAAAATGCTCTTCCACCTGGTGTGTTAATTTAATGTAGACTCTTTTGTTTGGAGAATTGACTGAATAACCAAGGAAAATCCCTTCAACAGCTTTAGCTCCAAACTTTGAGACTTTTTCTTTTGGGATCATAATCAGACACGGACACCCAAATGGCTCTAGAAACTGCAGAGTTGGCTTACGGTTATTGAAATGTTCATAATAGGTCTTGTTCTTTTTCTTAACCGTGAGCACGCGATTCAGAACGTAACAAGCAGTACTGACTGCTTCTGCCCAAAATATGATAGGTAGCTTAGAATTGGCCAGCATAGCCCTAGCTGTCTCGATAATAGTCTTATTCTTACGTTCTGCAACTCCATTCTGTTGAGGAGTTCTTGGAGCACTGAACTGATGATCAATGCCTTTCGTGGCACAATATAACTCGAGAGTTGAATTCTTGAATTCTGTTCCATTGTCACTTCGCAGTCTCTTCACCTTTAAGTTGCACAGATTTGCCAACTTATCCAACAGGTACACCAAAATATCTGGTGTTTCACTCTTCGCAGCAAGAAAGTATACCCACGAAAATCTGGAGTAGTCATCGGTGACTACTAAGCAGTAAGATCTACCACCAATGCTCTTAGTGGAAATAGGACCAAAAAGATCCATATGTAAGAGCTCCAATGGTGCAGCAATGGAATTCACTACCTTTGACTTATGGGACTTTTTGTGGAGTTTCCCTTTATGGCATGCAATACAGTCATCTTTTAGAGCAAAGGACTATTTTGGAACTCCATTTACCAAATCATTATTTATGAGAAAATTCATTTTGCGAAAATGAATGTGTCCCATTCGTCTATGCCAAAGTAGTGATTCCTTTTCCGAAGCCTTTGACAGGAGACAAGTGTACTCATCTGTAGTCTCCACAGTTCGCATGTTCATCACGTAGGTATCGTTTCTCCGTGGTGCCCTCATAAGCACCCATTCTTCAGGGATAACGAAACCTGGCTTCAGTATCACACATTCTGTCTTTGTGAAAGCAGTGGTAAAATCCTTATCACAGACTTGTGAAATGCTTAGCAAGTTGTGAGTGAGTTGAGCCACATAGTTCACATTCTCAAAGCTAACTTTCCCATTAGTTAGCATTCCCTTTCCGGTAATTGTTCCTCCAGTATCTCCAGCAAAGGTAACATGTCCTCCGGCGTGTGGTTTAACATCCGTCAAAAGAGACACATCGCCAGTCATGTGTCGCGAGCAGCCACTATCCATGAACCATTCACTATCTTTAACGTGTTCTGACTGCTGCAACACATAAAAGTAAGGAGATTAGTGAGAAACGGTGACCCAAACCTTTACAGACTTAGGTCTACCAAGGTCATCAACAATAATCACATCGGACAGAACTTTATTTTTTAACAAATCAGAATTTTCATCTAATGTGTTATTGTTGATGACGGAAGAGTCACTAGCAGACTCCTTTCGTTTCCAAACTTTAGATTGTTCGGAAGTTGATTTGGGAGCAATGTTGGGCTTTTGGTTTGGCAAAGAATTTTTCCCAACATTACTTGGCTTCTCAGCAGGCTTGGGAGAGATTGAATAACGCCTAGGTGGAGATTTTGAAAAAGAATTTCTATAAACTGATGTCCTAGGCATCTCTCTCCCATAGCGTTGATGAGAAAGTTTGGGACATTCACGAATTAAATGTCCTTGTCTCTTGCAGTAGAAATAAGAACGAGTCTCAACAAATGGTTGAGGCTGAGGACTTACCACAGGAGGTGGGGAAACATTTCTAGAACATGAACATTGCGTGCACGTCTTAGAAAATGCTTGTTTTGGTTGAGAGGTTGAAGTGGAAGGTTTATCACAAAAAAAATTTTCACTTGTAACTTTATGTTGCAAAATCTTTACAAGTGACTGTAAAGTTTGTGGTTTTGCATTTAAAACCTTGTCTTTTCCCTTTTTAGTTTGAACCTTAATTGCAGGTTCAACCTTTAAAACCACTTTTTCAGGTTTAACTTCAACCTTCTTAAATTCAGGATACTCCTGATCAGTAATGTCCTCAATCTCAAAAATCTCCTCAATACTAACTGGAGATTCACATTTAGACTTAACAAACTGAGGCGAAGGATACTCTGGCCGCTTGGTTTTCTCCTTTGCCTGTTTGTTTTGATTATTCACCTTTGACTTGACCCCATATAACAGTGCATAGTCAATAGGAATCTCTTCAGTGCCTTCCTTAACAGGCATAGGATAGTATTCAGTGGGAGGCGGGACTACAGAATAACCTAGTCCTGCCTTAGTTTTATTATCTGTCCTCTGCTTATTAAGGATTTCATTGAAGGCAACCGTAGAGGATGAGGAACCTAGAATCTTATTTTTATATTTGTCATACTCAACTTTTAAATCCGAGAGTTCCTTTCTCAAAAGTTCCATTTCAGCAAGATAGCTACTAATAGCATCCTGTTGACTAAAAACCTTGGATTTATACCTTGAGTGTCCTGTTTATAAGCCTCAATTTTCTTATCATACAGTTGTTCATTGGCCTTTAAGTACTTATTGGACTCATTAAGTTTTTCAACCTTTTTCCTTAAGTCTACGTTGTCTTCTTGATAGCACTTTAAAGATTCAGTTAACTTAATACATGAAATACAGTTCAAAGGCTCTTCTGGTTCATTGCGTACCTCATTAGTAATGTGAGCCATAAGACACTGTTGATACTTGTCAGCAAACATGCTCAAGTCCGTGTTTATAGGCTCAAAGACAACTAGTGCATCAGCTGTCGCTTGCTTTACTTCTTCTTTCTCTGGAGCTTTAGGAGCATCAGGCTTTGTAAAACCCGATGGAGGAACTTTGGGTTTTTCACATTCTCTAGCAAAATGTCCCAAATTCTAACAATTATAACAGCGAACCTTGCTCTTGTCAAAACCAAAACTGGTTTTGCCATCTCCTTCCAAACTCTTGCGCCCAGTCCGTTGCAAGAATTTTTGAACTCTTCTTGAGATCATGGCAATATTCCAGTTTAAATCCATTTGCTCAAGATCATCGTCATCCAATTGAGCATAATCTTCTTTAGCAAGTTCTAATGTAGAATTTGGTTGTGAAATCAAATCCTTGTAGGAGCTAAGAAAAGCTGTGTAGATAGCAGCTTGTTCTTGAATAACAGGGGAAATTGGAACTTGCTGTTGTGACCCTTGTGAAGGTCCAGAAGCGTAAACTGGATGATGAGCACCAGTAGGCTGCAATGAAGGCTGCAATGAAGAACTTGTAGCAGAAACGAAGGCCATTCCACCATAAGTCTTCCTGGTGTTTACCTTTCCTCCATATAATGTCGGGTCTTGAATAAAACCACCCGATTTACACTCATTCTTCTTCAACTCCATTGCATGAGCTTGAAGAACGCCAATTAGCTCATCCAGATTCATTGTTGCTAACTCTTGGCTTTCTTTTAGAAATTGTACTTTAACATCCCAACTACTAGGTAGAACATCTAACAGCTTCTTATTTACCTCAATCTGAGGGAAATTGTAACCTCCCTCGGTTAACTCACTAACTAACTGTGAGTATCTTGTGAATACGCCAGATTCCGTTTCATTAGGAAGAGAATCAAACAGATCATACTGTTTCTTGATTAGTTCTAGTTTAGCCTCCTTATACTTCTGATTTCCACCACATCTCGTCTCAATAGCCTTCCAAAGATCGTATGTTATGTCATGACTTTTGAAGAGGCGTAAGACATCTTTAGTGAGGCACATACAGATAGCCGAATGAGCCTTTCTCTCAATGTCATACTCCTTTTTCTCTTCAGGAGACATAGCTTCATATCTTTCTCTGAGTGGACCCCAGAGCTCTGGACATTGGAAATCTACGTATTGTTCAAATCGGTCACGCCAATATGCGTAATCCATATCAGCAGTGAACAGAGGAGGTTTATTATTAGAACCGACATCATGATTTTGTTTGATCATATCTCTGATTCCCCTAATATCTTCTTTATCAGCAGCAGCAGCCATTAAAGGATATCCTGAAAAATAGCTCAAAAACAAGAACTAGAAAACTTATTAGTACCAAAGGCGTCACTTGGTAAGTGACACACACAAGTGTCGCAATGACTAGCGGCACTTGATAAGTGACGCTATCGAGTGACGTATAAAGTGACTGATGACACTTTAAGCAAGTGTCGCTCAATCAAGCAAGTGACGTGCTAAAGTGACGCACGTGAGTGACGGTAGATTAAAGTAGACGACATTTAAGTTAAGTGTCGTGTTAACCCAAATGACGCTCTAAGTGACGCACCAGAGTGACACACCAGAGTGTCGGTAAAACCCTAATTTGGACTTACGAAGTGCCGCATTCAAGTGACGCAACGAGTGTCGCAGAAACGGCTGTAAAGTCCCAAAAAACCTAAAAGTAGAATTTTCGTAAACCTAACAAAAATTCCTCAAACCCTAACGAACGAAACCTGTAATTAATGATGAAAATCGTCTGGAAAGCACCTAATCGATCCAAAATCCTTGATTATTCTTGGTTCTTTATACGAACCAAACCGAAATTAATTCAAAAACATCTTCAAAGTGTCAATCGAACCACCCAGAGGCTCTGATACCAGTTGTGAGTGCCCCTTGTCGAGGATCTAGATGATTGATGACTGTGATTGTAAGGCGGAATCAAACAATCACACAAATAACTATTACTCACAAACCGAAAACAAGTAAACAAATCAAATATGAAGTTGTATTGATAAACGTAACCGATCAGATTGTTTACAATGTTGCAATTTCGACAAATGGTGCTAGGGTTTCGTCAACCCTAGTCAAAAACCCGTAGGTTTGTTTATATACAAACACAAGTCGGCAGACATGCGTCACTTGGCTAGTGTCGCATGTGGCCGCCTTCATGCGTCACTTACCTAAGTGTCGCTACTAAGACAAGTGTCGCTATGCGTCACTAAGGCAAGTGTCGCCTAAAGCAAAACATAAGTGTCGCTACATACAAAATCTATATTTCTATTAAATGACTAACGATATTTTTACAACTCGATAGACCAACTGACAGACAAACTGATATGCATCAACACCGTGCGACTCTATTTTGACCTTCTTGGCAAAGTTTCATTGATTTGTATATTATTTGAGTCTATTTTCCAAGTATTTTTTCAGAATGAGAGAGATATCGGTAGTAAAAACTTGACTTTTTAGGCGATATCTGTCGAACCAAGATCTATCTAATAAACTATTAGATAAATGCAGTTTTGAATGATTACTAAGAAGTTTGCGGAATAACACTTAGTAATAAAATGAAGATCAATAACAATATATCAACAACAGAATAATAAAAAGCTTCAATCTTATTAATGATATAAGACGAATACACTGAGTTGTATTAGGGTTACAAAACCTTGAAGCTGCGCAAAAACTCATAACCTAATCTAGGTTAAGGATCTCTATTTATAACACATAGAGACCTGCTAAACAATCTCCTATAATTATGGAAGCAGTTACAATCCATAATTATTCAAACTCTAACTTCCCTCCTATTCTAGATATAAACAGTGTTAACTACCACAACTATACAAACAGTGGTAATTCCTATAACAGTGTTAACACTTGTACAATTTACTAGACTAATATACCAACAGTGGTAACTAGCCTAAGCAGTGTTAACTGTTGTAAACAAGCTAACAGTGATAACACTAACAGTTGAAACTATTACTAACAATTGTAACTCTTGTCTTCAATCTTCAATAGCAGTTGTAGTCTTCTACTAACAGTGGTAACCACTTCACCAACAGTAGTAATCCATGAAGACTTCAACTAACAGTTTTAACTCTGAAGACAGTGGTAACCAACAGACTAACAGTTGTAATACCAGTAGTAACAATAACACTAACAGTGTTAATACCTTGTGCATTCTTCAACAACATTAGTAACAGCAGAAATCTTATTTCCCAACAATCTCCCCCTAAACTTAATCTGTCCCCAACAGTATTAAGTTTCTCTTGATTCTTCAAGTTGACTTCTTTTCAAACTCTTTTAAAACAACTATTTTTGATCTCTGTGTCTTCTCTCATACTCTTCTTACTTATGAATCTGATTCAAGATCATATATACCAAATTCTCTGCTAAATCATTGTTGAATGAAACAGATAACTTAGCATGCCTTAAGCTTCTTAACAAACTCAAACTCATATCATATTCTCTGTCAGTGAGCATCCAAATCATAGTAGCATCATCAAAAATAACTTGATGAACACCTGGATTGCTGAGATAGATCCACTGCTTTACATTTCTGAAAGTATTGAACTCAAACATGAATCTTTCTGGCTCATACATCATTGAAATCCCAGACCATACACCCAATTCATAAACACTATCAAACTTCTTGGTGCTTAGTCCTTTCTCAGATCCAATCTCATATAGTCTGTTCAAGTCTTCTCTAACAATCACCCTGATCAACTCTTTAAATGACCTCCAATATGAGACAGAAGTATCTGCCCTTTCAACTCTAATTTTCTCACATTTAATTGGAATTGAAAATTTTACAACAGACCAATCAATGATTCCAGGAGAGTTATCAGGTGGAAGATGTACCTGTAAAGGTTGCACCACAATCAAATCATCCAAATTCAACTTATTCTTAGGCAGATCAGGGATTGATGCAAGTTCTTGTCTCCTCTTCTGTTTAAGCTCAGTACTTATTCTTTCCCTTTCCTTTTCATCTTCTATCTGTTTATCAAATTTTTCTTTCTTTTTCTTTTCTCTTTCTGCTTTTTCTTTGGCTTTCATATCTTCTTCTGCTCTCTTAGCAGCCTCAGGGTTTAGAAATGTATCCCTATCCCAGATTCTTTGTAGATTCTCAAGAGACATGGCATTAAGTCTTGCAGTTGTAATATTACCACCTCTTAACTTCAAAACCAGATTTCTTTTCTGTTGAGCTTTTGTCAAAGGTTTATTCCTCTTAGAAGCAGCTTTGGCAGCTCTAGTCTTTTTCAATTATGCTGCCTTCTTCTTCTGAATTTGTTCCACCAGATATTCAATATCATCCTGTTGTTGCTCTTTAAGCTGTGCTTCATCCCACTCATCAACCTGTTCCTTAGTCATTTTCACAAATTTACCAGGTTCTATCTCAACATCAATCATTTCCTCTGCTAGCACATCTGCATTTATCTCAGCAAATAACCTCTGTGCATATTCATCATCATTCATTGTAGCTTCAGGAGGCATGGTTTTCTGCTTTTTCAATTTTGGCTCTTCCTCCAAGATACCCTTACCCTTATCCTTAGGGTCAATCTTGGGCATAGCTTGTGCAGCAGCAGGTGCAGTAGTAGATTCTCTAATCTGAACTGGAGGTAAGGTGGTGGTTTTATGCTTGTTAGCTTTGACAAACTGCACAGGAATTGATTTCTGCCTTTTAGCCTGTGGAGTCTTCTCTTTCTCTTGTTGTTTCTCACCTTCAGGATTTTCATTGACCTTCTCAGTTTCTTGATGAATTGGTGTTTCCATCTCTATATCCTCATCAATGTGATCACCAACACCATCATCATCTGTTCATCATCACCCTTCTTACCATCATCTTTCTTTTCCTCATCACCTTTATTTGTCCAATATTTCTCCCCCTTTTTGAAAGCAGTCTCTGCAGAGTCACCTTCAACTACCACATACTTCTTCCCTTCTTTCAAAACCTTAACAACAATATACTCCAGTTGAGCAACCCTCTGCTGTAGATTTGCAATCTGTTCATTCTTCTTTTTGTTGTTTCTCCTTTCCACCTTAAACTTCTCCCACACATAGTCTATCATTCTTGTCAATTCCAGGTTAGTTCTAGCCTCATCACCATCAGAATGTGACTTCCTAGGTGAATCATTGACATGTGTATCAAAACCTGTATCATACCTAGTATGATCAACAGATTCCCCTTGGTTATTGGTACTGGGACCACCAAAATCATCTACAGGAGTAGAATCATGTTTTGGTGTTGCCTCTGCTTGGGTCTTATTGATGTTACTTCTATCCTGCTCTGCCAGTGGGCTAGAAAAAGTAGAAGCAGCCCTTACAGAATGGTCACCCCTCTCCTCATGGACCACATGCTGTTCATGACCCCTGTCATTGGACTGAGATGACTGAGCAGCATGATCCTCAGTCACCTGGTGTGTAGCCTTTTTGGCTTTTCTGGTGTAGGTTGTAGTGAATCTGTTCCCTTGTTGTTCATTATTACCCCCAGTTGCTGTGGGATAAGAAGGAATGGGTTGTTCCATTCTTTCAACAACTGGTTCAACTTCTGTTGGTGGTACAGATGCTGTGGTGGAGGGTGCAGGAAGCATTGTTGGAAACAATGCTGTTACCCTTCCAGAAAACACAATTCCTTTGATAGAGGTATCTCTCTTCATATTTGAAAATACTTTTGGTTTGAAAGAAGAGATACCTATTATCTTATCTAAGACTGGCAAATCAGATATTTGTTCATTCAAAAACACTTGCACAAACCTTGGATACATTAAAAATTTAATTTTAGGTTGGTTTATATTTCTTAACATACCAGCAAAAATAAAGTTGGAAAAATTAAAGTTTTGACCAGTAGCTAAGCATACCAATGCATATGCTACATTACTGCTAAATTGTTCAAAAGATGAACGTTTGGATGATAAACAGTGCAGTAATGTATGGATTAGAAATCTCCATTGGTATGAAAACATAGTTTTCAGAAAAACATACCCACCCAAGTTCCCCTCATATCCCATTCGTTGTAAATTAAAGTATAAAGCTTCATCAGAAATTGAAGTTATACCTTCTTCATCCTGAAGATGAAGAGAAGAACGAATGGATGCTTCAGAAATAACCACTTGGTGCCCAGCAACTGTAGAAACAATTTTTGGAACACCTGCTTCTTCCTCAATCTTTGCTTTAACCCGGAATTCATTAATATGATCATATGAAATTCTGGGTGCAACAGTAAGCGCATGGTGAATGGTAGAATTACGCAGAAAATCAATGATCTCTACGTAATCATTGGCTATTGAGGGTTTTACCAGATAGGCAATCATGTTATGATCCTTACCTAAAGCGAGTTGAGGTGTGGTTGATGAAGAAGAAGCCATGAAGAATTTGTGTATGATTTGCGATAGCAGTGGTTATAGGGTTTATGAAATCAGTGGTTATGAAAGCGTAAAAGAAAATGTACAAGTGTTGGGAGTATTTATACTGTTAGTTTCAATGACCTAATTTTGAAATAAAAATCCCAATTTGAACACTAACAGTGGAAACCATTTTAAAACAGTGGAAACCATTTTAAAACAGTGGAAACAATAAGAACTAACAGTATTATACATGTGAATAATACTAACTTTGGTACACTAAGTGAATGGAAATAACCCCTGACCAAAGGAATTATTACTCAACACTAGTGACTGCACTAGTAACAGTATTATACAGTATTATTATTTTTTATTTTTATTTTTTTTAATAGAACGAACAGAAAGATAAACACTGATAGTGAAATTTCAACTTGATAGTATAAACAGTGATAACTGATTATACTAACAGTGTTAAGATTTACACTAACAGTGGACATAGTGGAAACAGTGGAAACTGTTTACACTAACAGTTATAATTGCTTCTGCTGACAGTGATAACCTACAAAGAGTTAGTTCAACACAAACAGTGATAACAATAGAACTAACAGTGAAAACAAAATAACTAACAGTGAAAATAAAATAATTAACATATACAGTGGCAATTGAATAATAACAGTGATAATTAGGAAAGTCAAACAATTGTAAGACTATTATCACTGTTAGTATCGATTACAACTACCAGCATCTAATCCTTAAGCATTATAGAGATGTTTTATAAAATAGTTATGGAAAAACAACTTAAAGAGATTTAATCAGACCAATACTTGTAATCAGAAATGTAAATCTGCCCACATCAAAGGCTTTGGTGAACAGATCTGCAAGTTGATTGTCAGTATGGACTTTTATAATCTGAATAAGTCATTTTTCATTACAATCTCTGATAAAATGATAACGAATCTCTATATGCTTAGTTTTAGAATGTTTAACAGGATTATTGATGATGCTGATAGCAGAAGTATTATCAATATAAATAGGAGTATGTAAGAAAGTTAAACCATAATCAAGCATCTGATTCTGAATCCATAAGACTTGAGCACAGCAACTTGCAGCAGCTACATACTCAACTTCAGCAGTAGATGTTGATACAGTTGTCTGTTTCTTGCATTGCCATGAGATTAACCTTTCTCCTAGAAATTGACATCCTCCTGATGTTGACTTTCTGTCCATGCTAGCTCCCCCATAGTCACTATCTGAATATGCTTTTAGGTCAAAAGGGGAATCTTTTGGATACCAAAGGACCTAGATCAGATTGTCCTTTTAAGTATCTAAAGATTCTCTTGACAGCATACAGATGTGATTGTTTTGGACAGGTTTGAAATCTGGCATAGATACAAACAGCAAACATTATATCTGGCCTAGAAGAAGTTAAATACATCAATGATCCAATCATTGATCTGTACAGATGTACATCAACTTCCTCCCCCTCAGGGTCTGCAGATAGTGGCTTGTGTGTCTCCATTGGTGTACTAGTCACTTTTGATTCAGAATATCCAAATTTAGTAAGTATGTCTTTGACATATTTACTCTGATTTATGAAAGTACCATCTGAACTCTGCTTGACTTGAAGTCCCAAAAAGAAAGTGAGTTCCCCCATTGAACTCATCTGGAACTTTTGATGCATTAATTTTTCAAACTCCTTGCACATACCATCATTTGTAGACCCAAAAATGATGTCATCAACATAGACTTGCACCAGTAAAATATCACCTTGATTCCTTTTGGTGAACAGAGTCTTATCAATAGTGCCTCTTTTGAACCCATTCTCTAATAGATACACAGATAAAGTCTCATACCAAGCCCTGGGGGCTTGATGCAGTCCATATAATGCCTTATCCAATCTGCAAACTCTATCTGGATAGCTAGGATCTTCAAATCCAGGTGGTTGACACACATACACCTCATCATCAATCATGCCATACAGAAAAGCACTTTTGACATCCATTTGATAGACTGTGAAACCTTTAAATGTAGCATATGCTAGGAATAGTCTAATGGCTTCTATCCTTGCAACAGGAGCAAAGACATCATCATAATCAATCCCTTCTTCCTGTGTATAACCTTGTGCCACCAGCCTTGCCTTATTCTTGATTACAATCCCTCTTTCATCCTTCTTGTTCTTGAAGATCCATTTGGTGCCAATTGCCCTTTTTCCCTTTGGCAGATCTACTAGTGTCCACACATTCTGAATCTTAAACTGTAACAACTCCTCTTGCATTGCCTCAATCCAACTAGGGTGTTTAAGAGCTTCTACTACCTTTTTAGGTTCTACTTGAGAAAGAAAACACACATATAGAGATGTATGTATTTCTTCTTCAGTGACAGTAGTTTGATGTCTTGTTTGTACACCATTGTTAACATCCCCAATCACCTGTTCCAGAGGATGATTTTTGTTCACATGAAAATTAGATGTTGATGTCTCTGGAATGATTTCCTCCAAATTGGTAAGATTACCATTCTGCTCTGAACTTTCATTGGAAGGTGTTTCAATTTGTTCTGAATCCTCCATAATCTGAGATGATGTTTCTGGTGGTTCTTCTGTCTCCAAATGTTGTGATGACTGTGGCAGATCAGAAGAAAATACCTCTGGAGGATCAGGAGTCCAGATTGGAAAGATAATGTACTCCAAAGACTCTTTATTCTTTTCTGAGGACATATCTGATGTAGCCTCACAAACTCTATCTGCTTTACTTGATGTGGTACCTGTGCATGAACCTGTACTAGGATTGACAGTTGTATATCTAAAAGCAGTGTTAAGAGCATCAATATCAAACAAAGACTTAGGACCTATTCCATTAGGATTAATGATATTCTCATTAAAAGTGACATTCATTGATTCTTCTATGACTCTGGTCCTTTGATTGAAAACCCTATATGCTTTACTCTGAATAGAATATCCTACAAATACACCCTCATCTGCTTTGCTTTCAAACTTTCCTAGGTGATCTTTGGTATTCAAAATAGTACAAGGACATCCAAAGGATTTTAAGAAACTAACCAGTGGTTTGTTCTTAAACAACAACTCATATGGGGTTTTGAAATAAGGCTTAATTACAGTTACCCTATTCTGAACATAACAAGCTGTGCTAACTGCTTCTGCCCAAAAAGACATAGGTAGTTTTGCATCAGCTAGCATGGTTCTTGCAGCCTCAATTAGTGTCCTATTCCTTCTTTCAGCAACTCCATTCTGTTGAGGAGTTCTAGAAGCACTAAACTCTCTCTTAATGCCTTTTTCATCACAGAATTTATCCATCTCATAATTTTTAAATTTTGTTCCAGTATCACTCCTGATGATTTTAACTCTTTTATCTAATTGGTTTTCAATCTCAGTTATAAATGATCTAAGTATTTCACCTGTCTCATCTTTTGTTCTAAGAAAGAAAACCCATGTAAATCTGGTATAATCATCAATTACAACAAGGCAATAAGATCTTTTTCCCATACTACTTATACTTGTTGGTCCAAATAAGTCCATATGCAATAAGTATAGAGGAGTACAGTTTGAATTCACTGCTTTGGACTTAAAAGAAGTTTTGTGCTGCTTCCCCTTTAGACAAGAAACACAATGATCATCACATGAATAGACCTTCTCAGGTAAACCCCTAACAAGCTTGTTTTTGACAAGTTTATTAATGGTTTTGTAATTCATGTGACACATCCTTCTATGCCACAAAGTAGACTCATTTAAATTTGCTTTAGAAATCAGGCAGTTTAAATCAGGTTGAGGTGCCATGTTTGCTAAGTCACACTTATAGACATTATCTTGCCTAAGAATTCTCATTAAAATCATATTTTCTGGAATTTTGAACTCCTTAGACAGAATAAGACATTCAGTGTCAGTAAAATGAACAGGGTTCTTTTTATCTGTGATTTGACTCACACTTAGCAAATTGTACCTCAACTGTTCCACATAATAAACATTTTCAAAGCTTAACTTGGCACTTTGAACAACTCCTTTGCTTGTGATCCTTCCACCTTTTGGATTGCTTCCAAATGCTACATATCCACCATCAAATGATTTGAAGTTCTGTAGTTTTTCCTTATCTCCAGTCATGTGCCTTGAGCAGCCACTGTCGATATGCCATAAACTTCTTGGCTTGCCTTGCACATAAACAAACACAGAGAAAATTAATTTCTCTTGGGAACCCAAACCAATTTGGCTTTGGGTTTCCCTAATGCATCAAGGTAATCATCTTTCTTGAAGATTATTGATTTTGATGCATTGATAGATTTTGAACATCTGGGAACATTAGATTGAAAAGGTGTCCAAATCCAACTAATTTTAGACTTAACAGTGGGTTTTGGTCTAACAGTGTTAACTGAAGGTCCAAAGTTATGTCTAACAGTGTTAAACCTGTTATAACTATTATTATGTCTAACAGTGGTAAAATAATTAACACTGTTAGTATTCCTTACAGTGTTATTTACTCTACCAGTGGAAACTGTTGAATTAACAGTGTTAACAGTTTTAAAAGGTTTACCACTGTTTGCTTTAACTCCTTTTTCCACGGTTTTAGTCTTTAAACTGTTGGCTAAATCTTTAGCTTTTGTTCCTGCAGTGGAAACCTTTGCAGCAGCCATAGCTTGATTTGCCCTATATTTCATCTTTCTAGCAGCAGTTGTATGATTAACTTTAGATTTAAAATTTTGTTTGTTAACCATATTAGCTGTTGTCCATGGCTTTTTCACATTCTTTTGATATGTTTTTGGATTATGAAAACACTCATGTTGAAGATGATTATTTCTGCCACATATAAGGCATAACTTTTCTTTAATCACAGTAACATTATTCCCCAGTTTTTGTGTCACCATTTGGTTCCAATTCCTTTGGTTACCTCTGGGAATATGTTTTTGAAAATTTTGGGATTTAGAAAAGCTATCCTTACACTTGCACTTATCACATGTATTCACAGCAGTTGTATGATTCACAGAAACAGTTGTTTTCACAGCATTCCTAACCTTCCTTTGAAAATTCCTAGGTGTGTTAGGTGTGATTTTCTCATGTTTTTCATGATGTTTTTCCTTCTCTTCAAACATTTTCTTACCCTCTTCTAGTTTATTAACTTTTAGTTCTGTAACTAGACCAGTAATACTATTGTTGCTTTCACGAGATGATTTATCAGATTTATTGAACACATTAACATTACATTCAGATGTATCACACTCTTCATCATCTTCCTCAGTCCACTCATGAATTTCAACTTCATCAATGTTTACATCTTCTTTTAAACTATTAACTGGGTCAACCTTTTTAACATCATCATTTAATCCTTCTTTAAGTAAATTTAAATCAATTTCAGTTTTTGAAGGAAAATAGTTGTTGTTATAAGGAGGAGGTACATTATTGTATCCTAACTCAGTCTTGAGTTTATCATGAATCTGAGAATTGATAAGTTTATTTACACTTTTAGATGCATTTTCTAAGTTATTTACATTAAGTCTTATGCTATCTCTTTCACATGTGACCTCAGCAAGTTTCTTAGTTAATAATTCTACTTTATCTTTAAAAGTGTCTCTCTCCCACCTAGCATACTCAATATCATATTTAAACTGTGTTGCATTATCTTCAAATGCCTGAATCTGTTTTTCAAGATTTTCTATTACAGAGATTGTGTGTCTACTTTTGATTTCACACTGTTTTAGCTCATCACACACTTTCTGGTTATGATCTCTATAATGTTTCACAGTTTGTTTACACACAGTTGAGCACAATTTTATTTGTACCTCATAAGGAACTTCAGATTGCTTGTCAGATTCTGCTGTTGCCATGAAGCATTGATTCTTCACTTCATGCTCTTCCTGATCACTCCAATCCCATCCACATCCATCAACAGATACCAGTGCATTTGATGAAGTATCTTGGATTGGCACATTCTTAGTCTGACCAACATTTCCTCCACTTCTCTAGACAGTTCCTCTCTCATTCTGATCAATCTTAGGACTTCTGCACTCCCTAGCAAAATGTCCCATCTTGTGACAGTTGAAACATTCAACTTTGCTTTTATCAAACCAGCTTGCATCACTCCTCTTCTGTGCAAAGTTATTCCTACCAGTTCTTTGCATAAACCGTTTTGCTCTTTGTGTGATTAAAGCAATCTGGAGTTTGATATCCATCTCTTCTAGATCATCTCCTTCAAACTGATCTAGATCTTCATTAGTAAGTGATGAATTCACATTACTAGCAAAGAAAGATTCTAAGATTTGATCATTAGAATGATTAGTAATAGATCCACTTCCTCTAGTCCCATAGGATGACCCTTTCTGACTTGATTCAGCCTTTGATCCAGACCCTGCCATAGACATAAAAGCTGAATTATTGTTGTTGCTCCCATATCCCACCTTCTTGATCTCTACCTCAGCTTCAAAATTCCTCAGATCATTGTATATATCTTCTATTTCCTTTGCTTCCAGATCTGTACTCTGCCTCAAACCAACAGTATACATGGTCCATTCATCACCCAAGGACCTCAAAAACTTCCTGTTCAAATCATCTTTGTCAATTTTCACTTGATGATTTTCCAGATCTCCTACAAGCTTTGAAAACCTATCAAAGGTTTGAGTCAGAGTTTCTGACTTTGCAGAATTAAAGTTCTCATATTGTTGTTTCAACAGAGATCTTTTATTCTTTTTGGTGTTATCATTACCACCAAATCTCTTCTCTATTGCTTCCATTAAAACTTTAGCATCTTGACATGCTTTGTAAAGACAAAAGTTGATTAATACTTATTTTTGTCTAAGTGTTAATCCGTGATTAGTTTGTCCGTGAATGATAAGTATTCGACAATAGTGGATTGTCCGTGAATGATAAGGATTCGACAATAGTGGATTATCCGTGAATGCTTGGATCCAACATTTGCATTCCGTGAATGCTTGGATTCACGGAAGGTGTAATTCCGTGAATGTCTCTTCACGGATTGCACTTGAATTGTCGCATAAATAAGTTGTCTATAAATAGGTAAGTTGAAGTCAGTTTGTGTGTGTGTTTTTGAGAGCTTTTGAGAGATCACTTGTAGACATACACTTGTATATTTGGGCTTCTTGTATACGAAAGATTGATATTGCATTATAATCAAGATTTCCTGTTTGATACATTCATCTCTCTCTTCTTTACTACAATTCATATTGTGATTGCATATATTTGTTTTCCGCACGAATATATGTTCGTTCTAGTTTGCGTATTCTGATCCGAGGACGCTCACAAGTGGTATCAGAGCTAGAAGAATAAGAAATTAGAACATTTGCGTGAATTAAAGTTGAAGATTGAGGATTTGAAGAAGCTGTAGTGATGTCTAGTGTTACTATCATTTGAGAAAGTGTTTGATTCATTCTAAAGTTGTTAATGAGTGATGTCTGCAATTGAATTTATTCTGAATTCATTCACATTCACTCTATGATGACGAGTTGATCAAGAAGCATACTGTAAAGACAAAAGTTGATTAATACTTAATTTTGTCTAAGTGTTAATACGTGAATTAGGTTTGTCCATGAATTACAATAAGTCTTTGTATCCGTGAATGATAATGTTTTCGACAATGTCTTTGTGTCCGTGAATACTATGATTCGACAATAGTGTAATTATCCGTGAATGCTTGATACGACATTTGCATTCCGTGAATAATATGAATTCACGGATGGTGTAAATCCGTGAATCCTTATTCACGGATTACACTTTGAATTGTCGTAGTGAGTTGTCTATAAATAGCATAGTTGAAGTCATTTTGTGGGGGTTTTTTTTGGTGTGTTCTTTTGGAGAACTTATTGAGAGTTCACTTGTAGACATTCACTTGTATATGAAAGATTGATATTGCAATATATTCAAGATTTCTTGTTGATACATTCATCTCTTATCTTTACTATAATTCACATTGTGATTACGTATATTTGTTTTCCGCACGAATATAAATACGTTCTAGTTTGCGTATTCTGATCCGAGGTCGCTCACAAGTGGTATCAGAGCCAAAGGATAAGAAATTAGAACATTTGTGTGAATTAAAGTGTGAAGTTGAAGATTTGAAGAAGTTACAGTGATGTCTAGTGTTACAATCATTTGAGACAGTGTCAAAATCATTCTGAGGGTGTTAACATGTGATTTTTGATATAGAATCTCTTCCGAATTCATTCACATTTACTCTATGATGACGCGTTGATCAAGAAACATACCAGGAGTTCACGTCTTTTCTGCATGTTTGAAACTTTGACGTTCAAAGTTCAAATTGATCATTTCTGAGTGTCGGAAATTGAATTCCGAGCACATTGCATCAAGTTTCATCAAAAACAAGTCTGTTTTGAAGAATCTGGATCATTTTGAAAATTCTGGAAATCGTCTTCCGTGAATTAACATTTTCCGTGAATTCAGAATTCCGTGAATATATATACTCCGTGAATATTACTATTGTCGCATAAACAGTAGTATTATATTCACGGATTGAGTAATTTTCCGTGAATTATACTATTGTCGCATAAACAGTGATATTACATTCTCGGATTAAACATTTTCAAAATATTACTAACTGTTTTTTAATATTCACGGATATTAGTATTTGGTTATTCTCTGATATTGTATTCACGGATAATTGTATTAACGGATACTCATATTCACGGATATTAATATTCATATATATTAATATTCACGGATATTAGAATTATCGGATATTAATATTCACGGATATTAGTATTATCGGATATTAATATTCACGGATATTTGTATTATCGAATATTGATATTCACGGATATTAGTATTTGGTTAGTATTCACGGATATTGTATTCACAAAGAAAGATTAAAGAATTTTTAGTGTGATTCACGGATTTCATCTTGGAAGATGGCTCATGTTAACTGGCAAACGATGATGAAAAATGATCAAGAGACTGGAACAACTACAAAACCACCCAAGTTTCTTTGTCAAAACGATTACGATGACTGGAGATATCGTTTTGAATCGTTTATTGCTTTGTATGATCCTGACTTGATGATTCCAATATTGGAACAATATATACATCCGAGAGCAGAAGGCATTTATCGAGATAATCCTCCACCTAAATCATTAAAGATGATGAATTCGGAAGAACGAAAAGAACATGATCGTGATAAGAAGGCCAAATCCATCATTTCAATGAGTCTTCCAAGCGATGTTTTAGCAGGGTGGAAAGATTTGTCTACTGCTTTTGAATTGTACAAAGCAATGGAAAAGCGGTTTGCTGGTAATGATAAATTGAAAAAGAGCAAACGCGATTTACTAAAGAAACAATGGGATGTTTTCACCTGTATTCCCAATGAGTCTTTTAACGATTTGATTGTTAGGTACTCACAGCTTATTAGTGAGTTAAAAAGACATGGAATGATTCTTGAGCGTCTTGAAATCATTGAAATTTTGATTGAAGCTTTGCCTTCTCGATGGGACATCAAAGCAAATATCTTGATGGAAGATGAATCATTAGGGGGATATGCTTTTGAAGATTTGATAAATAAACTTCAGGTGTATGATGTGTCTCTCCAGAAAAAGGAGACAGGAAAAATGATGCAGTTTACTCAATTTGGTACTACCAAATCTTCTGAAACAACAGCATTATATTCAGGATCTGAAACTTATTCTGGTGGAAATTCAAGTGGAACCACATCTGGTGGTTATTCAAGTTTTGGTTTTTATGGTTCTGGAAGTTCTCCAACTTCTAGCCATCAACAACAACAGAATTCTAATCCACAAGTTTCAAGAGTGACTGAAGACCATGCAAATGTTGTTACTGCATTCTTGTCTTCATATGAAGCTTTTATTTCTGGAAGAGTTGGAAATGTTGAGTTAGTTGAAGAGGATTATGATCAATTACATCCAGATGACCTAGAAGAGATGGATTTGCAATGGAATATGGCTATGCTTACCAGGCGGGTTAAAAAGTTTTTACAGAGAACTGGTAAAAGTAAACTGGGAGGTAAATCAGGTTTTGACAAGTCAAGAGTTCGTTGTTACAATTGTCAAAACCTTGGTCACTTTGCAAGAGAATGTGAAAAGAATAAAGCTCCAACTTCTGGTTTTACTAAGCCATCAACCTCCAAGACATATTCTTCATCTGTTCAATCTCAAACAAAGGAGACATCTGCTACTCCCACGTCTTCTGCACTTATTTCTACTTCTGATGAGTTTTATGATTGGAGTGCACACGTGGATGAGTATTCCCATAACCAAGCATTTATGGCGAATGTTTCCGAGGTCGATTCTTCCCTTGTTAACCAAATTTGCTCAAATTGCACTGATTTGAAGAATCAAATCAGCATTTATCAAACTCAAAATGCTAAACTTTTAACTGACAATGAAAAGTTAAAAATACAGAACAAGGAATTGGTTGAAAATAACAATCTTTTAAATAAACGTTTTGAGTCAACAAATGTTGAAACACATGATTTAAAAGCAAAAATCTTCAATCAGCAATCTATTATCAATAGCTATTTGGTTGAAATGGAATTACTCAAGAAAGAAAAATCTAATGTTGATTCTATGCTTTTAGATCTTGAAAGAAAATTGCTAAACGTGTCAACATCTGCTGTTGTTTTTGATGAGATAATCAATAACCAACGTTTAGATACTAAATCTAAATCTGGGATTGGATATCAAGATGATTCAAAAACAAAAGACTCAAAAGTTGAATATCATTTTGTTCCTCCACCAACTACCTATTCTGCATTGCCAGTTAAAGATGAAGCAAATGTTGAGTTTGCTTATGGGAAGGGCAAGGTTGATAAATTAAAAGACATACCTCAAAAGATGTCATTTAGTGAGACTTTAGAATCATCTTCCAAAGATGATTCCAAAGTTGATGATTCACCAACTGATGAATCCAAAGTTGATGCTTCCAAAATGAAGAAGCATGATTGTGAGTGTAGTGACAAGATTAAAGATTGTGTTTTGAAAAAGTTGAAAGAAAAATCAAAAGCTTGTAAAACACCATCACAAGTTAAACAGATTTTGAAACAATCTTTTTCACCACAAAAATCACAATCATCAACTTCTTCATCAAAAGCTAAACTTTCTTCTTCTCACTTTGTTTCTACCAAAAGTGAAGTTTCTACGAGTAGAAAATCACATTCTAAATGCGAGGCTTCTACAAGTAAGACTTCACTTCATGTTTTTGATAAAAGGGTTACTTCTCGGAAACAATATGAAACAAGAAAATGTTTCTATTGTAGTGTTCGTGGACATCTTATCAATGAGTGTCACAAGCTTGCTAAAAAACGTTCAAGAGATATTTCGAAGCAAGCTAAACATTCTGAAATTAAAGATGATTTAAAAACTATCCACGAAAAATCATCAAAACCGAAAGTAACATCTTTTGTTTCTTCAAAGAAGAAAACAAAATCTCATGATGCGTCAATCAAAAGGAATTTCAAAAGGAATTTGAAACAAATTGACGTTTTCATCATGGATGTCATTACTAGACGACCCATAGCCTCAAAGGCTTGGGTCTCCATTAGCAACTAATCCTCTTTTGATCAAATGTCTTACAGTCTTCCCGAGCTATTGATAACATATGGTACATCGATAGTGGCTGTTCAAGACATATGACAGGGAATTTCTCTCTGCTTGAGGATGTTAAGGTTAAAGACGGAGGGTTTGTTGCATTTACCAGAGACAAAGGTGGCATGATTTCTTGTGAGGGAACCGTTTCAAACGGGGAAATCAGCTTTGACAAAGTAAATTATGTTGAACAACTTCAACATAATCTACTTAGTGTTTCCCAAGTTTGCGACAAGAAACTGTCAACTTGGTTTAACGATGAAGAGTGCTTAATTCTTAAACCAGGGTTTGTGGTACCTCAAGAGTGGATTCTTATGCGAGCTCCAAGGGTAAAGAATATGTATGTCTTAGACATGCGTACCATTACTCGATCTACAGAGCATACTTGCTTATTGTCAAAAGCTACAGAAAAGGAATCAATTTTGTGGCACAGAAGAATGGGTCACATTAACTTTAGGAAAATGAACTTCTTAGTTAAGAATGATTTAGTGATTGGGGTTCCTAAACAAACCTTTTCACTAAATGATCATTGTATTTCCTGTAAAAAAGGGAAAACAAACTAAGAAGTCTCATAAACCTAAATTGATGAATTCGATTAACATTCCTTTGGAACTTCTCCATATGGATTTGTTTGGAGCCGTCAGTGTTAGGAGTATTGGGGGCAAATCCTATTGTTTAGTAATCACTGATGATTACTCCAGATTTTTATGGGTTTACTTCCTTAGTTCAAAAGATGAGACTGCTGAGAAAATTAAGTATCTAATTCTGAGATTAGAAACTTTGTTTTCTCTGAAAGTAAAAATTTTGAGAAGTGATAATGGTACAGAATTCAAGAACTACTTAATGGAAATGTTTTGTCTTCAGCACGGAATTACTCAACAATTTAGTGCACCTCGAACTCCACAACAAAATGGAGTTGCTGAAAGGAAGAACAGAACTTTGATCGAAGCTGCAAGAACAATGCTCTCAGATGCAAAGTTGCCAACAACTTTTTGGGCAGAAGCAGTTAATACGGCTTGTTTCGTATTAAATAGAGTTCTTGTGGTCAAAGATAAGCAGAAAACGAGCTATGAATTACTGAACAATCGGAAACTGAATATTCATTTTTTGGAACCTTTTGGATGTCCGTGTTTGTTGTTGAAGACTAAGGATCGCCTTCCTAAGTTTGCTGAAAAATCTGAATCTGGATTTTTCTTGGGATATTCTACCAATTCTCACAACAAGAGAGTTTATAACACGGCATCACATCGAATAGAGGAATGCTATGAAGTTGAATTTCTTCGGTATTCTTCTTCTTCTAATAGAATAGGTCCAAAATGGTTATTCGATTACGACACGTTCTTTAATTCTCTTGCTATTTTTCAGCATGATGTGTCTTCTTCTGCTACAGATTTGGATGACTTTGTTATTCCAGTTACGTCTGCTCCTGTTGAGCCGATTATTACTTCAGCTCCACCAGTTTCTACTTCTCATCTTACTCCACCACAATCTTCTGATGACTCAATTGCTCATGAGATTTCTTCACCTTTGACAACTGTTGACGAAGATACAACTTCCAATCCTGACGATGCTGACAATTTTCAGGAACCTTCTGCTGAACTGGAAGAACCAATTCTTGATGACTCTAGTGATGAAGTAGTTAGTAATCCTGAAGATTCCAACTTAGGAAATAATTTGCATGTAGATTCGGTCCCTACATTGCGAATTAATTCTAAGTATCGACATCCTATAAAGAATGTGATTGGAGATGTGTCAGAGGGAATTAAGACTCGGCATCAACTCAAGTCTGATTCTTCCACTTGTTTTTTATCACAAATTGAACCAAAAAATGTTCAAATTGCTTTGACTGAATCCTCTTGGGTTCAAGCAATGCAAGAAGAATTACAACAGTTTGTGAAATTGCAAGTTTGGACTTTAGTGAAACCACCTAAAGATGTGCATCCGATTGGCACTCGATGGGTTTTTCGTAATAAGAAAGATGATCGAGGAATTGTGGTCCGCAATAAGGCCCGATTAGTCGTTCAAGGTTTCACTCAGATCAAATGTTTAGATTATGATGAAGTGTTTGCACCGGCTGCTAGACTTGAATCAATTCGGATCTTTCTAGCTTATGCTTCCTTCATGAAGTTTAAAGTATATCAGTTGGACGTCAAGTGTGCATTTTTATATGGGAAAGTGCATGAAGAAGTGTTTGTCAAACAACCACCGGGTTTTGAAGACTCTAAATTCCCAGATTATGTGTATCGGTTAGATAAAGCTTTGTATGGTTTACATCAAGCTCCCAGAGCTTGGTATGAAACTTTATCTCAACATCTGCTTGCAAATGGATTTTCTAGAGGTCAGATTGACAGCACTCTTTTCATCAGAAAAGTAAAAGGGAATTTGTTGCTTGTTCAAGTGTATGTCGATGACATCATATTTGGGTCGACAAATGAAAGCTTATGCAGAGAGTTTGAGCAGATTATGAAATCAAAATTTGAAATGAGTTCAATGGGTGAAATGGCATTCTTTCTTGGGTTGCAAGTCCAGCAACTTGATTCAGGCATTTTCCTACATCAAACAAAGTATGTTACTGAAATCTTAAAGAAATTTCTGATGACAGATGTCAAATCAATTTCTACACCCATTGATCTTGTTGAAAAGATTGGCCCTGCTGTTGATGACCAATCAACTGATGAAAAGGAATATCGGTCCATGATTGGGTCTCTTATGTATTTGACAGCTTCGCGTCCAGATATTATGTTTGCTGTCTCCATTTGTTCAAGATATCAGGCAAATCCTAAAGTTTCTCATCTGAAGGCCGTTCAACGTATTTTCCGATACTTGAAAGGAAAGCCTAATTTAGGCATTTGGTATTCACATGATGATGACTTTTCTCTTTCTGCATATTCCAATTCAGACTATGGCGGATGCGGTATTGACTTCAAATCCACATCGGGTGGATGTCAATTTCTAGGAGAACGTCTTGTGACATGGCAGTGTAAGAAACAGGATACAGTTTCTACCTCTACCGCGGAGGCAGAATATATCTCTGTTGCTAGTTGTTGTTCACAAATTCTTTGGATTCAACAACAACTTAGAGATTATGGGTTTCTTCTAAACCAAACTCCTTTGCATATAGATAATACTGCTGCCATAAGTATCATACGTAATCCCGTACAACATTCTAAAACGAAACACATCGAAATTCATTTTCATTTTATACGGGATTGCTATGAGAAACACTTGATTAACTTAGTCTATATTGATACTTTAAAACAACGAGCTGATCTGTTTACAAAAGCGTTTTCTAAACCTCGTTTTGAAGAATTAATCTTGATGCTCGGAATGAAGCATTTAGATCAAATTAAATAAACTTTGGATCTTTTTGAATTTTCTTTGTTGTTTACTTTCTTACTTTTTCTTTAAACAAAAATTCAAAAACATATAAAAAATAAAAAATAGGGGGAGATTTTTGTGTAAAAGTTGGGAAATGATAGTACATTGGGAATTGTATTTATATATAATCTGAAAAAGAAATGTTACGTACTATTTTTGATATGCTAATAGGTTTATATAACATTTTTAAACCAAATTTTCTACTAATGTAATTTTAAATATGGTTTATTGGTAGGCATTTGTGGGTCTATCATATCTAGTCTAAGAAATGTCTAAATATTTTTGCATATTATTTTATATCTTCCAAAATCTTAGTATATGACAATAAAATTATCAAAATGATAATAAAAGTCTTAAATTTTGAAGGATT
The DNA here is from genome assembly GCA_963422505.1 of Pseudognaphalium luteoalbum. Taxonomy (NCBI): domain Eukaryota; kingdom Viridiplantae; phylum Streptophyta; class Magnoliopsida; order Asterales; family Asteraceae; genus Pseudognaphalium; species Pseudognaphalium luteoalbum. The sequence continues at coordinate 55,597,352 of OY730194.1, forward strand.
AATATATTATGATTCATGATTTAGGGTCTTTATATTATGATATCTGGGAAAAATGTATTGACTATTTGTTGTACGGTGTACAGACCTTAGTCAGTATATTTTTTATAAATGGACATACAAATATTGATAAAGATACAAATATCTATCATAATAAACTCTATCACTTTGTTATACGATGTATAGACCTGTGATACAGTTTATTAGTCTAACCCGAAGTATGACATATGTGACTAAAAGTCATTCCAACATATGTATGTACTTCTAAAGATATCATCATATTTTCACTCTTTATATGAAAATATTAATAGATTATGAATTTGAAAGTATATTTTTATTTTGGTTATATAAAATGATATGCATACTAATAATAAAAAGAAAAAGATATTTTAGATGCCAAAGTGTTCAAGTGTATAACACATACCAAAAATCATATATAAAATGATTTTTAGAAAGTATGTTTTATTAATGTTATGTAGATTTAAATTGATCAAAAATATTAGCAATCAAAATAGACTTTCATTTCTAAAACTTACAAATTAAATACATTCATTTATCCCAATATGATCCCAAGTCACGAAAATTACTTCAACAAAAAGATTTTATTTTTGTACATATTTACTGTATTAATTTTTCATTTTTCCTTTTTAAATAGATCAGAAACTTTATCCAAAGTTAGTTTAATTTGATACAAATGTTTTTCACAAAAATAAAGAATTGTCGGATGTATATATTTCTTTATTCACGGATAAAGACATATATTCACGGAATATTATTTTCACGGAGTAATTAAAACAATATAAGTAATTTCAAAATTAGAAAAAACTTATACTTTTTCTTTTCCGTGATTATTACTCCGACAATCCCAAAAATTCCGACAATCACCTTTTTCTTCGATTTCTTTCTGATTACTTGGTTTCATTAAAAACCAATCCGACAGACTTGCTCGCCTTTGTATTCCGAATCGATTGGTATAACTTTCTTTCTTTATTGTTAAGAATTTCATACTTAATCAATCATAAACTTAATCTTTTGTTACTGTTCAAAATCGTCCGACAATTCGAATTGTCGGACCAACCGACAATACCGTATTGTCGGATGAACAGTGTGTTGGTTATCCGTGAATATTGAATTCTCGGATAAACAGTACTCCGTGATTTATTCTTATGATTGACTATATTGACTTGTTTGACTATTTGACTACGACAATCATAGTGTCGTATGAACAGTACTTATTCACGGATGAATAGTATTACGACAATATGAATCACGGACAAAATTTTTGAAATATTATTTTATTTTGAATTGTCGCATGAATATTATTCATGGACAATATGATTCACGGATAAATACATGATTGTCGTATGAATAGTACATAGCTAAGTCATATTGTCGCATAAAATTAATCATTGTCGCATGAACAGTATTCATTTTGTTATTGTCGGATACTTGGATGTTTGAAAATTTTTCTAAGTGTTGAAACTTTTTCAAATAAACTTTCTGTTTAGATTTTGTGTGTCTAATAAACTCTTGGTGCAGATTTTATTTCTAAATGGCAGATTTAGATCCCATTGCTGCTGTTCAACCTGAGGTTAGACATCGAGCAGTCGTGTTCGAAAAAAGACACAATGCAACTGCGTATCTTATGGAACAACCTGATAAACCTGAAAATAGGAAGTTTTTCCCTATGATAAGGTTTCTTCTACGATCACGCATATCGTATGCCTTGACTGTATCTGTTCCCAATCTGTACGAAGACCACATGATAGACTTCTGGACCTCAGCTGTGTATCAAACAGATGTTAATCCTCCATGTATTACATCTACGGTTGATGGAAAACCTTTGTTGCTGACCGAAGAGCTGATTCGTCATACTCTTCAATTTGGAGATACTTTGAATGCATCAAATGACATTCCTCGAAACATCATTGATCAATGTCTTCATCAAATGGGATGTACTAAAGGACCTCATGATGTACAAATCTTGAAAAATCATTTTTGTCCACACTGGAAGTTTTTGGCACATATGTTGATCGGGTGCATCTCTCCGAGGAAAGCTGGTTTTGATTCAATGAGTTATCAGCTTGCAGGGATAATGACGGCTCTTGTTCTAAATATCCCATTTAATTTTTCAAGATATATCTTTGAAAATTTGGTTGGAAATATTAATGACGATGGTTTCTTCATGTATCCTCGGTTTCTTCAACATATTTTTGATAATCATATCAACGAGATTACTTATCATGGAAGCATTCTACACTACACTCCTATTCCCAAAAGAGTGTTTGCCGATTGCAATGGATATAGGGGCAAACCAGTGCCGCCTACTGTTGATTTGTTTGGCCATATCATTGATGCTGACTTTCAACCACCACAATTTGCATTGCCACAGATTGTACAACCTGTTGATTCTACTACTGATAGTGAATCATCTGAGGGGGAGCAAGAGGTACCTTTGATTGATCATGAGGAAGTGGAATCTTCAAGTTCTGAAGATGATCAATTTTTTCGTCTACAAACTGTCGAAGAATCTTTAGTCACTCAAAGAATTATTGCAGAAAATATTGAAAAAGAACGACAAGATTCAAGATGTCAACGCGAAGAGGCACAAGATCCTGAATATGTACCTGATATTCATCCATCTCAAAGACGCAGAATTTTTGAACCTAGTTCATCTGCTGCTATTGCTTCTACCTTTGTGCCTGTTATGTCATCACAAGGTATTCCTGCCTCTGTTCCAGCTCAATCTACAATTCCTGTTGCTGCTTCTGTTGCAGCTGGCACATCTTCATCTTCACATGGACCAAGTGTTAGCATGGCTAATCTTGATGCATCATTACAAAGAGCTGTAAAACCCTTAATGTCTATCGTTGAAAAGCTACAACTTGATTTACTTAATGCTTTACAACGCATTAATACTCAAGATATTCTTATCGAGGAGCAACGACAGCAAATTATATCTCAGAATGATCGAATAGAAGAATTGGAACTTGATGTTTTTTTTCTGAAAGAAACTTTGGTTGATCAGGGGGAGAATAATAATGATGATGATGGTGATGATGGTGATGATGGTGATGATGGTGATGGTGATGATGGTGATGATGGTGATGATGGTGATGATGGTGATGATATGACTGAAAATGCTGATAACACTAATGATGGAAATGATTCTAATGATGGTGATCAACCAAATTTCTCACAAGCATTGGTTGTATTTCAAGAAAAAGAACCATTAGAAGTTGATCCAATAAGTGCAGTAAATGGTAGTGATGGAATGTTTGAGTTTGGAGAATCATCACGAATTTTGATCAGGAGGAATTAGTGGATAGCATTGAAGATGAAGAGGTGATTTGTCCAACTCCTTTGAATGTGATTATTGAAGATCTTATACCATTTATTGAACTTTGCAATGATGGTGATTATGATTTTGAAGAATTCGATCCAGAATATCCTCCGGGATTTGAACCTGATTTTGATTATGTTCACGTTGAAGACTGGGAAGATTCTGAAGATGAACTTCATCCGGAAAATGTTCAGTTAGATATGTGTTCACAAGAAGGGTTATGGAAAGATTCTGATGATGATAAAGAGCCTGAGCAAAAAGTTTCTTGGTGGTTTCCTGAACAAACAACTCCAGTGGTTACTGTTCGAAAGTTCTTTAAAATACCAAGATATGAATGCGTTGGTAGAATTATCAGATGGAAATATGATAATGACAACAAAGTATTCATCATTAAGAGGACTGATGGACTTCAGTACTTCCACTCTACATTCAAAGCCTTAGAAAAATTGCCTAAGTGTGAAATCAATCATTTGGCTTCAGTGGATATTATTAACCGATCAAAACATGGTTTGATAAATTGGATGGCAGACACTTTAACAAGAGAAAGTAATAATGGAAAATTCACATGGGTTAAGGAAACTTTCCCATTGAGAACCGTTGATTATTTCGATATCGAGTCGATTTCCAATCAACCAAGAGTTACTTTGACATATCCTCGAGTCAAATGTATGACAAAGATTCCACTTGAGAAATTGCCTGTGAATTTTTCTAAGTTTGTGAGTCATTGGAGATATAACGGATCAACTGGAGAAGCAGAAATTGCTTGTTATGATAGAAATTTGAATGGAGAAGTGATGTGGAACAGAGAGTCAATTGTGTATGTGTTTGATCCATTGAGCTTAATCAATCTTTAAAAAGATGATCTTGAAGTGTTGCTCGTGAATCCGATTATTTATGATGATGCATATGACGATGAAAAAATGGCATTGAAGTTTCAACGGGTTGTCGAAGTATGTTGCTCACATGGGATTTTTGCTGGATGCAATCTTCCTGGATATGCTTGAAGATTTGAAGAAAAGAATCAAGTATTATCAAAGGGGGAGTTTGTAAAGACAAAATTTGATTAATATTTATTTTTGTCTAAGTGTTAATCCGTGATGAGTTTGTCCGTGAATGATAAGTATTCGACAATAGTGGATTGTCCGTGAATGATAAGGATTCGACAATAGTGGATTATTAGTGAATGCTTGGATCCAACATTTGCATTCCGTGAATGCTTGGATTCACGGAAGGTGTAATTCCGTGAATGTCTATTCACGGATTGCACTTGAATTGTCGCATAAATAAGTTGTCTATAAATAGGTAAGTTGAAGTCAGTTTGTGTGTGTGTTTTTGAGAGCTTTTGAGAGATCACTTGTAGACATACACTTGTATATTTGGACTTCTTGTATACGAAAGATTGATATTGCATTATAATCAAGATTTCCTGTTTGATACATTCATCTCTCTCTTCTTTACTACAATTCATATTGTGATTGCATATATTTGTTTTCCGCACGAATATATGTTCGTTCTAGTTTGCGTATTCTGATCCGAGGACGCTCACATGCTTCAAAACGCCTTTGATATTCATTAGGAATAGATAACAATAGAGTACTCAAAGCTTTGTACTCTATAGATCTGACTTTTCTTTCTGCCTCAGATGTTGGTGGTGATCTTGGCTGTGGAACACCATCACTGTTGAGGGTCACTGGAGGACCATTAACCACTACTTCCCACATCTGATAATCTGTGAGAAGCATATATTGTCTGATTTTGTTTTTCCACAGATCAAACTCATCAGGTCTAAGCATTGGGATCTTAGTGACCTGAATTCCTTCACTACCTTCTGCCATTGCTTTGATTTATTGATTATAAAAATGATCAATAAAACAGTGAAAATGATCTTCCTGGATTCAAAACTAAAACCCGCTCTGATACCACTTGTCGAACCAAGATCTATCTAATAAACTATTAGATAAATGCAGTTTTGAATGATTACTAAGAAGTTTGCGGAATAACACTTAGTAATAAAATGAAGATCAATAACAATATATCAACAACAGAATAATAAAAAGCTTCAATCTTATTAGTGATATAAGACGAATACACTGAGTTGTATTAGGGTTACAAAACCTTGAAGCTGCGCAAAAACTCATAACCTAATCTAGGTTAAGGATCTCTATTTATAACACATAGAGTCCTGCTAAACAATCTCCTATAATTATGGAAGCAGTTACAATCCATAATTATTCAAACTCTAACTTCCCTCCTATTCTAGATATAAATAGTGTTAACTACCACAACTATACAAACAGTGGTAATTTCTATAACAGTGTTAACACTTGTACAATTTACTAGACTAATATACCAACAGTGGTAACTAGCCTAAGCAGTGTTAACTGTTGTAAACAAGCTAACAGTGATAACACTAACAGTTGTAACTCTTGTCTTCAATCTTCAATAGCAGTTGTAGTCTTCTACTAACAGTGGTAACCACTTCACCAACAGTGGTAATCCATGAAGACTTCAACTAACAGTTTTAACTCTGAAGACAGTGGTAACCAACAGACTAACAGTTGTAATACTAGTAGTAACAATAACACTAACAGTGTTAATACCTTGTGCATTCTTCAACAACATTAGTAACAGCAGAAATCTTATTTCCCAACAATATCAAGCTTCCTCGGGCCCGTGGGTTCGTTCCTTGATTCGTGTTACGTTTGTTAGTCGGTTAAACGTTAATCGCGTACGTGTAATTTAAGTTTTTATCGTTTGGTTTCTCGCGTACATTCATAATATGTAGGTGATATTTGTAATGCCAAAACATTTTTAAATACTTTATCTCGAGTTACCAAATTATATTTTGGATTTCGTTCGGGTGTCGGGCTCGATTCGCGCATTTTATTTCAAACGTAATAGTTTTCTGTTTATATTATTATAAGATAATAATACCAAGTAAATAACGACTATTTTATCATAATAATAGATTTACGTTGTGTATGAAAAGGTTCACCAACGGCCGGGTGTGTCGGAATCCATCCGAACAAATCTCGAAATATTAATTTATTACGTACGAGTGTATATTCAATATACGAAATATTACAAGTAATTAGTCCTATTTCATACTAAATACCAGTAATTACAAGTAATTTTAAGGTAATTTAATACCCTCAAGTACGGGTTGTCACACTTCGCGTGAGGCTAACTCCGAAGAATATGTCACTCTCGACGACTAACGAATTATACGAATTATGTTTTATGTTTGTATATTAATAAAAGTTGAAGTATTATGAGTTTATCAAGTTTATGTTTCCATTCCAAATGTTAAAATAATGTATGATGAGTTTAAATAATAAAAGTTGACGTTTACGCTTTTTTAATTTGTAGCGCTCAACTATTTTGTTTTTTTCTTGAATTATATAAAAAAAATACCGGTTAATAACCGGTTTTGTAGCCGGTAGTAACCGGTTATTATCGGTTTCATTTTTCAAGTTTGGTAACCGGTTTTTAGCTGTCGCACCCTCAAATTCGGGTTGCGAAAGTGAATCGGGTTGGGGCGCGACTAATCAATAATCACAGCTCAAAGAAAAATTTTTATTTCTATTATATTGCTTTGGTGAAAAACGCACCCGGATTTGAATTTGGGTGGAATCAAGTGATAAAATTTTAGGTCTCAACACTTAGTAAAATCTGAGTTTTCTAGGTTCTGTTATCTGCGACATTAGGCGTAGTGTCACAAGCCGTGACTGCGACATTGATCATGGCGTCGCTAAGTGCGACATTCGCAATTTAATGCGACGTTGAGTCTGATGTCGCTATATGCGACGTTGTTGGTCTTTGCGACGTAGGGGTCGATATCGCTATGTGCGACGTTAGCAATTTAATGCGACATAGAGGTTGATGTTGCACCACGCGACATTGGGGGGGGGGGGGGGGGGGTTGCGACATTGTGGCTGATGTCGCAATTTGCCTGGGACAACTGCGACATCGGAGTCTGATAGGACTCCGGTGGCCGGAAACATGGGCGGACGACTTTGATTTGGTCCGAAACTTTTACCCAACCCTTATATGGACAATTTAAGCCTAAATAAACCATAAACAAGTAAAAATAAGTGAAATCGGAGTGTCTCGGGTTTTTTCGGAAACTTACAAACTTAACGCCGGAAGAAACCGAAAAGGTAGAAACGTAGATCGTGACTCCTTGAATCTTTTCTTCCAAACGAGCGTGATGATTTAAGGTGGTTTTGATGGTTATCTTGGTGGTGGAAGTAGTAGTGGTGTGGTGGTGGAGATGAGAGGAAAAGAGAAGGAGAGAGAGAAAGAGATGGTGATAATGAGGAGTGGGGAGGGGGTTTTCCCCCATTTTGGGCAGATTTTCGGTGGGGCGCACCGAAGTGTGGGTCTCCACTTTTACTCCCGTGCATTTGCGCTCTGTGCGGTGTTCGTTTTCCTGGTTGTTTAAATAATTTTTCGTACATTTAATTATAGGCTTTGAAATACGAATATTTATTCGATATTCTAATTGAAGTATTTCATCAAATACTTAATAATTGAGTTGTAAAATATAACTTAACTTGTTTCGTTTTGTTCGTGAGTTTATTATTTTAATCGCGTAACTGTTGTTTGTATGATACGAATTCGAGTTGAAATATTACATAAATAATATTTTGGATAAGATTGAGTTATTAAATAATATCGTATTATTTAATAAAGTTGTTCACCAACATCCGTATTAATTGAACCGAATTGCATTCGATTTGAAACTTTTACGATTTAATCAAATCGCATACTTGTATATATTCAACAATATATATATTGATACATTAATTAGCCTAACACAGAACTAATTACATGTATTACACTTCATTAGGCACTAATTACTAGTCCTAATTGACGGGTGTCACATTAGCTAAAATTGGTTATTGACCGTTGGTCAATAACCGGTTTGGTTATTCTACCCGAATCGGTTTTCGAAAAAAAAGGGTTTTGTGCATCTCTAGATACAATTGATGGTTTGAAATTTAATAGGATTAAACGTACAATGGTCATCAAGTGTTATTACTTATTAGTATAAATATTTTGATGGGTATTTTTATTTAAGTAAAATATCAAATCAGATAAATCTATAACTTGCATTCTGGGATTTTCTCAATAATTAAAAGATTTGCGGTTTAAAATCCTTTAGTTATTTATTTTTTCTTTTTTAAAAAAATAATAAAAAAGACAACCTACGACCTATCTTACCTACCGGGAAGAATAAAAGATAAATTAACAATCTTTTATGGAAAGGTGGAAACAACCACTTTTTATCCATTCTATTTTACTCGCGGCATATTTTTAGTGTAAAATACTATGGTTAAAACTTCAAGGAAGCAGCATTTCGAGGGGAAGAAGGAATATACAATTTTTTATGATGAATTATAATCATAGTCAAAATTACATCTATATCTTGATAATACTACATTTTATATATGACGCATTATCACGAATCTAAATCGTTAATAACGTAAATCAAACCCCATGAGATTGTGTACACCTGCCCCATCAAAATGCTCTCCAATTCTTTTCATTCCAAAATATCAAATAAACACGTTCACTTTCCTATCCTTATTCCCATTCGCATTCCTTTGTTGCTAAAGTATACCCATAAACTAAACACACCAATCATACATTTGGATTACTTTGCGTCATGCACTGTTGGTTTTTGGATAAAATAAAAATAGAAGTTTTGTCCCACATTGGTGGATGGAACAAAGAAGGGGGTGACTCCTTGGTTATAAAAGTAGGCCTAAGCCTTAGTTTCAAAATGTACCAAATCAATATACATCTTAAGTATTTGATTCTTTCTTTCTCCCTTTAGTTTAAAGTGTCTAAGGTGTGAGTCAAATCCTTTGAGAGTGTAAGTGTTGGTTGGGCGGTGGCTTAAGAGATTAATCTATGTGATTGTAATAATTTTTCATATAGTGGAATCTTTTCTCTTTGTAGGCCTGTATTTTTTTCTCCGATTTTGGAGTTTCTACGTATATTCTTATGTTCATATTTCTTTACTGTTTTCATTTGCTAGGTTGTTTGGGAATCTTTAAGACCGTTTTCCCAATACGTGATATCAGAGCGAAGGTTTTGGTGAAAGTCTTTGATGTGTGCTAAGTAGTCTATTAAAATAACAAGTTTTAAATAAAGGAAATACTAAACAATACTATCACACATACAGGCAAGAATAACCCGTTCGTATAATATAGCTTACAAGTAAGTCTAGGTATCGAACACAGGGAATAGTATTTTGATTTAACCCTATATTAATATTCACAAATATTCACAATTAATATTACAGATAATAAGGGAGACGTTTTAGTTCCGATCGAACATATTTATTTTGATACTAATTTATAATAAACTAAATCAATTCAGGTATTAGAAACAAATAGAAATAACCAATTTAGATAGAAAATTTTATTTATTTAAATTAGTTTTACTTAAACTTTATATTTTTTCTTTATGTTTATTTTATCGTTGATTGATCTATTGGTCGGTTACAAATATAGATAATTCCTGGGGCACTAGTGTCGCACCCCTAAAACACGTGGCAGCGGAAGTGGGAGGTATCACGGGGGCGCCGACCAAATCAAATATCACAACACAAAGATCAAAGCAAACGACCTCTATATGAGACGTTTGAAAATATTACATTACCATAATTCAAATGTTTACAAAATAAATCTGGAGTTCGCATAAACCGTTTAGAGATTTCTAATACATTACTGAATTTACAAAATACTGCTACATGCAATCTAATCTCTTGATGTTTTGAAAACAATGCGACTCGAGCTAAGCTTTCCAAAAGCTTCCTACTGCGATGGGTTACCTGAGAAATACATACTAAAAGGTCAACATAAAGTTGGTGAGTTCATAGGTTTGTTAAGTAATCAGTTGCTAAAATGATCCACAAGATTTCACAAGTTTTGCATCATTCATCAATAATAAGTAAAAGTATCGTTATCCAACGACAAGTAAAAGTATTGCATACAGCAATATAAGTATACCATTTTCATGAGTCTCATAGTCAAGCTTAACGTTGTTTGCCTCCGGTAAGTGTATTAATCCGATACACTTCTAAATCACAAGTAATACTGCGTCCGTGGGTTGGCTAGCGCGACTAGCCCGGACGAGGTTTGTCAAGCCCTGATGGTACCACCCAATAATACTCACGCACAAATTTTAATGACTATGATAAGTAGAGGACTTTAGTGGATTATTCAGGTCTCATGCAATCCGTACAAAAAGTTGTTTCCAGTACTTGTGATCATAAAGCAGTTTATAAAACAGTCGTATGTATTCTCACCCCAGTGAAAAACAGTAAAAAGGGGCTATGAAACTCATCAGAGTTGAGCAGGTAGCAAGCAATATCAAATATTAGCAAGTAGTGGGTGTTCTCGTTCCCGTGTGCAACCTCCTAACGCCCTAAACGTTTGAGGTTGGATAGGTAGATGTCTCAAAAGACCATCTATAGCGATTGTATAAGTGGGGGTTAATGTCCACTTAAGCCAATCGGGTAGGTGGGGGTTTATGTCCACCTAAAGCTAGTTCATCAACTAGTATGTCCAAATAGTAGTTCAAGTTTGTTTATCAAAAACGTGTACGACCCGTTGGTGAAAGTTTGAAATAAAAATCTTAAATCAATATTATTATGTGTTGTTTCATCGTATACTTTCCAAATGTATGTTTCGTGTGTTGTATTGCATACTAGTATTGAAGTTGTGTGAGTTTGACACTTAGTTTGAAACTAGTTTTGAAGTTTCTGTTTTAGGCGTCACTTAGGGGCGTCACTCTATGCGTCACTCTGTGCGTCACTTAGGGGCGTCACTCAAGTAAGTGTCGCTATAGGCGACACTCGGTTGGTTAGCGGCACTAGGTCAAGTGACGTTAAATGTGATTTTTAAATTGGCAGCGTCACTTGGGGTAGTGACACTGTAGGTGACACTTGGTTCAGGCGGCACTGGGTTAAGTGACGCTAAATGAGAAATTTGAATAATTGGGCGGCACTAAGGGTAAGTGACGCTAGATTAGGTGTCACTTGGGTAAGTGTCGCTGGTAGGGCGGCACTTGTGCCTGATCAGATTTTCAATTTTTAATCCAAGTATTCTAAGTGTCGGTTTTTCATTCGGGAAGCTTTCTAAATTTAGTTTTTGGTCCAAGTTACTAACTAAGTCACCCAAACCCATTTTTGTTACCATTTTCCAAATATAGTAAGTTTTTCGAAATCGAGCCACTTTTGTTGACTTGGTCAAACTTACTCGCTTTGACCCAAAACTTTCACCCAACCCAAATATCAGTTTATAGAGTCCAAATAAATTGTCGGTTCATGTCGGAGTTCACCAAGAGTGTCACTTTTTATAAAAGTCCCAAATCTTCAAGATTTCACATTTTCGACTTTTTGTCGGTTTGTTTCACCATGTGTCTTACATATTTCTGGTCCAAATCAAGTCTCATAAATTTTACCAACTGATCTTCTATGTGTTTAGTGTCTAAAATATGTTTCCTAAGAGTTTTAAGTCCCATCTTCATAAAGAAACAATATAAATGGCCATGCATAGCCCAGATTCTGATTTCACCCAGACCAGTCCCACAAATCGACCAATAAAGAAAAACGTGTACATTTCTGGAAAAAGTGTAAAACACGAAAGTTGTAGATATTTTCAATACACAAATTTTAAAAACAAATGCATCTCATAACTCTTCATAGAACTCAAGATATGACGTTTTTAGTGTGCTGTGATTTTCTGGACAGATTATGTATCTTTGTGTATAAATTTATAAAAACGTATTTTAAGCTTACATTTGGACATAATATTGTTAGATGAGCTTTATAACATGTAAATAAACATAAATGAGAGTAGAGATGTGTCCTCACAATGGTAGTTTGAAGAAAGAAGGCTAAGATGATGATGAGGAACTTGTGAGCTTGAATCTTTTTGAAGAACTTTTGTAAAATGATGAAGATGGAGGTGGTGGTTGTTGGTGGTTTATGGTGGTGATATTGTGGTTGTGGGGGCTGTAAATCTCCAGAAATTTAGAGAGAGAGTTGATAGAGTTTGAGAGAAAAGGAGGTGGATTTTTGAGAGAAAAGAGTTAAGTGCTTGAGTGGTGCATGTGGGTTGAGTGTAAGGGATTAAAGTTTGCATGTGTTTTGAATGGGGAAGGGGAATGGGCAGCCATGGAGGGGAGAGGGGACCGGCCAAGGGGGGGCCCACGCAAGGGTATTTTGGTTATTTCTTGTTTTATCCGATTTGTGCTTCGCGTGTTGTTCGTTTTCTCGTTCGGTTTGGTGTTAAACGTTTAATATGCGTTTTTAAGTAACGATTTAAATTTCAATATTTTCGCTTGAAGTATTCATTCTAAATAATCGGAAAAAAAACATTTATAAAAATGATTCGTTAATTTAGTGATCTCTATTTGCGCATTCGTTGTACGGATTCTAAATCGCGTGACGTTTTATTTGGACATTTTTCGTTATCGTTTAAAGACACGATATATTAATTGTTAGTTTTACACTAAATAATATATTTTAGATTCAAAAATGTATTTTGACCTTCGTTCGATTGTCGGGGGCGTTTACGCGTTTTCGTTGCGTTTGAGACGTTTTAATCGAAACGTCTAGGTTTTTCGGGTATTATTATATTCAAATAATAATATATGATAAATAACTTCTAAAAATAGGTTTAAGTTATTTATAAGGATGTTTTCACCAATGTCGTATTTATACTGTGTCGGACTCCGTCCAGTTGTTTTGCACAATTCACCAAATTGCGTAAGCGTAATTACAACTAATTATGTAGCGTAATATAAATCAATTACGAAGGTGTATATTCACATAAAATATACAAATAGTTACAAGTAATTACAAGTATTTAGCCTAAAACTAAACTAAACACATGTAATTAGGGTTTCTAGAGGGTAAATCAGTAACCCTAAATCGTCGGGTGTCACAACTAGGTTGACTACCTTATAAAATTTAGGAAAAGCACTAGATTCACTAAAAAATTTACTATAGTGAGCTTCTCTTATTATTATTGTTCACCCAAACCTTATTCAATTAAACCTATCAACAATCTATTATAACGTTATAGGCAACCTTGTAACATACAAGCGTTTATAATTACCACATTAATTATATTCAAAAGTCTTAATGTTCTAAACCTATCACTAGGCCAGGTATCAAGTTTATAATTAATTAAAGTATAGCATGTAAATTAATTAACTATGTAAGAATAACTTGAGCATATAATCAACACAATTATCAAGAAAGTATAATAAACATTCAATAAATCAATATCAATATAAACATAAATTTAAACTATAATTCAAATAACTTTCATATAAATAAACATAATAAGAAACTTAAATCATAATCAAAATCAAGTAAACAATATTCATAGTATAATTAAATAGCATATTTACAAAATGCAAAGATAAAGAAACCAAACCCTAATGATGAACAAGCTCTTCGTAGGGTTAAAAACCTTAAAACCCTAGCTTCCTAGCCTCCAAATTTGCACCTCTATTCGTAGCTTAAAACCCAAAGTCGAATTTAGAATATCAAAATCGTATATCTAATGGTTTAATGAGGATCTCTATTTATAGTTTTGACAGCTGACCTTCCAACCGTCGATTGGAAGTGTTTGACTTAGATTCCAAGTCTGCGATCTCCACCGCCTTTAACCTTTTCACTCCAACTGTCAGTCGGTTGAATCTGTATTCCAGAATCTCCTAATAGCGGATCCAATATTCAATTCTTGGCCCAAACTTCTAAACCGAATTCTAACCTCTTTAGCCCATTTATTCTTCAACTCTGGATCTAGTCTTTATTCCAAAGCCCGTTTATCTTCAACTTCAAGTTTTACTTATTTTTATTCTTTCTTGAACTTATTTTCGTTCTTTTTCTTCAATTCTTCATTTTAAATACCAAATTGCAAATATTAATAAAATATGTATCTAAATCCATATAAATGCAATAAAAGTATATAAACACTAGGAAATATTATTGTATAAATATAACATTATTCGATGTTATCAAATATCCTCACAGTTGAGTTCTGATTGTCCTCAAGTAGAATACATATATATTTCATCATAAAAACTTGAAAACATCGAACTAATATTTAAGAATCAGAATATTCAAATTATAAATTTGTTTTATAAAAACTTTGAACAATTTAATTAATATGGATAACTATATTGGACAAATAAAAATTTATTATTCTAGCAATATATAATTCATGAATGATTACTAATATATTTATCCACTAAAAACAATCTATACTCGTATTTCTGAATATATCTTTATTATTAGTATGTATATTACTTATAATTTCTATATACGATATACTCTTAAACTTAATCATGCAATTTTATTATATATTCAAAATAAATATATAAAATCCATTTTTAAGAATCAAGACATTGGTGATAGGTCTGTATTTTCATGCAACAAAGCGTCACAACTTGATTCAAGTAAAGCAAAACCATTTAAATCAAACCAGGGGTGACATGTTTATACCTTAGTATAACAAAGCGACATAATTTGATTAATTTGGAATCACATAATTTTAAAGATTTTATATCTCTTTTGCTTAATTTTTAAGAATACTAATATGAAACCAGGTAAATACTTCCGTACAACAGGGAAAATAATTAGTGGACCCCCAAATATTTTTATATAAGTATCAAGATATATAAAATTATCGCATGATAAATCTAAGAATTAAGACTTTTTATGTCATATATCATAATATGTATCATAGATTAATATACAAGTTATTTTATTAATTTCTTAAAATTCAGAAATCCTTATATAGATTGCCTATTAGTACATCATCTCATGTAACTATATATCATTTATTATTATATTACTTACGTTATATGTACAAAACAGTTAATTCATATTGAAGTCAAAACTTTTAAATACAAAACAAAACTTTTAATAAAAGTATTCTAATTAATAAATACTTAGTTATTAATTTAACAAAAGTTTTAATTTGATGAAAATGTACAAAACAATTTCTTTTATATAAGGACAAGTAAACAAAAGTAACATAAATAATATTTCTTTTCTGCAAACCCTTTTTCCACACTTAAATTATACAATGCCCTCATAGTATAAAAACATATAAAAACAAAGTGAGTAAAAGGAAGAAAAGAAATTAGAACGAAAAACTCCCCTGACTATTGAAGCAAAATTCCTTTGGCTAGTGCAATGGTAAAATGGTTGTCCTCAATCCTTTGTAAATAATATAAATTAAAACACACTTTCGTAATTAATCACGATTTCATTTAGCCTATGCAATAAGCCTTTAAACCCATCGGTATCTCGAGTAGACGAGTTATAGTCCCGTGAGGGTTTCCAGGGAACACACCCACAACGTCCAAAAACCTGGGAAAATAAAAAGAAAATAGAACATATAAAACACAGGTTGTCTCCCGAGAAGCGCTTTTATTTATACAAGCAAATAGTCGTTAAGCTCGACTACCTAACCAAAAACTATTAAGTTGCTAAACAAAAATCAAGGTTAACGTCTGCCCCTTGAAATTGATCCTTCTAATTATCGTAATATTTCTTCAGCCTATGGCCATTAACTTTGAAAATATGACCGTCGGGATATAACAAATCCACACTTCCATATAAATAAGTCTTATGAACAATGAAAGGACCTGTCCAACGAGATTTCAGTTTTCCTGGAAACAAACATAAACGAGAATTGAATAGAAGTACACGATGTCACACCCCGTCTAAAGTGGAAACAACGGGGTATAACGGTGATAGGATCATAACACATCATTATAAAGAATTCTATATGAAATACAATATCCAATGTGTCATGATGCCAATAACATGAATAACGGTTTATGTTATGCATATATTTCAATAATGAATTCAACATCTTACAAACAAACATACACTATAATGTTAAGGCAAAACGTGCCTTTACAAATAACTATGATGTACCACAAGTCTTGAACTTTTCTTAATGCAACCCTAAAGGTCCACTAAGTTCTCTCGTCCTCTGCTTTAAATCAACTAGTATAACCTGAAAAGATATGCTCAAAAACGTCAACACGAATGTTGGTGAGTTTCGTAGGTTTTAAATGACGCAAAATAACCTTTGCTGTGATAAATAAGCGTGTTAGGACAATGAAAAGAAATGGAACATATAACATGAAATTATTATAAATAAAATATCCACAATCAATGATGCGTGATGTCAATACTCCCAAGGAGTAAGACGACTAGCATAATAAACGAGTCGGCGTGATGTCATTGCCTAAGCAAGACGAATAGCCTCAACAAGTTGGCGTGATGTCAATACCCCCAAAGGAGTAAGACGAATAGCCCAAATGGGTCGGCATGATGTCATTGCCTAAGCAAGATGAATAGCCTCAACAAGTTGGCGTGATGTCAATACCCCCAAAGGAGTAAGACAAATAGCCCAAATGGGTCGGCGTGATGTCATGACTAATAGCCTCTCAATGATCTCAAGTCCACAAGTAATACACATAATTTCACATAATGTAGCACATTTCAAGCATATGTCCAAAAGAAAACAATTAGATACATTCACAGCATGAAAACAATTGATAAAACATGAGCATACTTTTCCCCAATTGAAAACAAGTAAATGAAGACCTCAAGTAAATGATGTAAGTGTTAGCCCTTAAATGTATCACTGAACAATCTCGCAATCTACAATATCATAACGTATATGGGTTACAACCTAGACATAACTAGGTCATTCTATTGTATTCCAAGTCAAAAGACTTCCACTAAGTTCACTCACAACTCAAACTCATGTTCATTATCTTAATTCAACTTATCACGGGAAAATCAGAATCTGTCCACAATTTTCATACCAATTTACTGATTTTTAAACGTTGCTTCATTAAATCATTTGGATCTAAAAATTTAATTAGTGACACTTAAATGAGTTAAGAAGTCCTTGAAATTTTTCCTGAAATAAATATTGTAGTTTACTATTTTTAAAAATTCACCGAAACAATATGCTCAGAAACCATAACCATTTCTGAGTACTAAAAAGTCACAATTTATTAAACATAGTTTTAGACTTGAAATGACTATAATATTTTTACATAAAATAATTAACACTTTGATAATTCTTCAGTAAAAATTTCAAGACCTAATTCGTATATTAAGGTACGTTTCAAAAATCAACAACTTAACCGAAATCGGGAACTAAAAAACTCAGAAACCACACATAATCTTGTAAAATTGCTTTGACCAACTTATACTCGAGATCTACAACTTTATGTAAAATTTTAAAATTGCCGAAACATTGTTATTTTATGTAAAACATCGAGATCTACAACTTTTTAGTTTTGTCCGAATCCTGAAAACGATTCTAAGTAGGTCAAAACGGCCTCGGAAGTTGACTGCGATTTTAGGACAGAATGTGTGATTTTTTTTTTGTGATTAAAAAGTTTTAGGGTTAGGTTTAGGGTTATATTTATCGTCTAGGATTAGTTGGTTTTGGGTTGGGCTGAATGATACATCAATAGGGAGGACTTGGGTCGGTAGTTGGGCCAAAACAACAAGACACAAAAAACTTGGGTCACACGGTCCAAATATAATTACTAGTGTTTGTTTGTTTTACGTTTTGCTTTGTGTCTCCCTCGTTACATGTCGGATTGAAATGATTATTTTTGCGTTGGATTCGTTTTTTTTTTTTTAAAATGAAGACTTTGGTGTAAATAAAAAAATGAATTTTTACGGCTTGAACTACGATAACGGGTTTGGTGACGTTTGTCACAGTATCCCCCAGTTGAAAGAATTTCGTCCTGAAATTCAGTCGGAGCTATACTGTCAACACGATCCCTGAATAAATACTTATATTTATGCTTGGTTTGATCTTTTCATTCACATGTAAATTCGAACCCTCGCTAAGCGTTCTATCGGACCATGATAAAATAAAAGTTTTTGTGCTTCAACATTCTGATTTCTCAATCCATGGTTTCTACCAGTTTCTCTACACAATGTTATCTACAATTCCTTGTAAATTCCTTCTAAAAATGCGTGTAAGACTTTACCATCCAATACTTTCTTAAATTTAACACATAAAATACTTCGTGAACACCACTTCACTCTTATGACAACTTTCAATTGATATGTTGTTGATCCTATAGATTCAACAATTTATAACGGCCCAACAAACCCATATGCAAGATTTCCAAATTTCCCAAAATGTATGATACCTTACCGAGGTAACACCGTAAACCATATATGATTCCAAACATAAAACTCTTAACTGTTGTAAATGTTTGCTTGCGACTCTCCTAATTTGTACTGTTTTCAGCCTCTCCTTGACTCGAACGGTCTTGACAATTCTTTCATGAGCTATTTCAATCCAACCAATTGACCTAAAGCCAACTTCAGCCCACACTATAAATGAACAACTCTTACACTTTTGGAGTGCTTGAAATAGTGCTCATTGATTACCAGAATGATAACTGTGTTGTATGGGAACTTGGCTAGTGGTAAGTGAGTATTCCATCTACAACCAAAATTGATAGCACGCCATAAGTACATTCTCAGATGTTTGAATGGTTTGCTCACTTCGTCCATCAGTTCGAGAATGATAAACCGTGCTCATAGCAAAATGCGTTCCCAAAGTCCGTTGTAATGTTTGCCGAAATCTTGTAGGAATTGACCCTCTAAAATGACCATAACTGGCATAGACACTTCATGCCTTGCTACTACTTCGTTGATGTAACACCTACCAAATTCCCATCTTGTAATCCTCGTAGATAGATAAGAAATGAGCATACTTGGTTATTCTACCCAAATAGATTCACGCCCACTATTAGTTTTAGGAAACTTCGTAATGAAATTCGTGATTATGCATTCCCCTTTTCCAATCGTAAATCTCTGGTTACCGTAATAGACCAGATAGTCTTACTCCAAACAGATCATGCATTGAAAAATTGACTAATGTAGTTAATGATGTCCTTCTTCATCTCAGACGCCAATACGATTCATGATATCATGATACTTCTTACCATCTCTGATGTGTGCTAAGAATAGGCAATTATAATCACAAGTTTTAAATTACGAAATACTAAATAATACTATCACACAATACAGGCAAGTATTAACCTGTTCATATAATATAGCTTATTAAGTAAGTCCAAGTTCGAACATAGGGAACGTGATTCTAATCTATAACTAATTATCTATTTGTTCCTAATTAATATACAATTAACATACAATAATAATAAACATTAATATACAAGATAAGGGGGACGTTTTAGTTCCGATCGAACATATTTATAATTGATACAGATTCTAATAAATAAATCTAAGGTTCAACTTAAGAATACTCAATTGGATAGAAGATTATAACTATTTAAACTATTATTGATTAAACTTATTATATTAACTTATGTCTATTTGCTTTGTTGGCTATTATTATTGGTGAATTGCTAATGTAGAAAATCACAAATGTTAAGATAATTTTCATATAGTAATACAGTCAAAGGTTAAGAAAAGTATTACTATTTATTAAGATCTATCAACAGTTTATTATTACAATTCCTGATTTGGTTGAATTACAGTGTTACTTAACATTAATAAATGATATTCTTCGTCTATCGCAAAGGTTAAGATCAAGACATAAACATAATCAATTAATTTATAAAACCCAAAAGATTAATAAAGTTATGATATAAATCAATTAATCATGTCAAGAATCATTATTAATATAATATAACACAGACAATTCTTGCATAATAAACATTCAATAATATAGTTCCAACGTAAACATATAATTAGTATAATAAATTCAATCAATCATTCATTTAAATATTCATAATGAAAACCTAATTAACAAGTAATTCAAATAAACAATATTCAAAAGTAACCCAAAAGGTTAATGAAGTTACCCGGATAAAGAACCTGAACCAATTGTTGAACCAGCTTTTCCTAGGGTTGAAAACCTTCAAACCCTAGCTCCTTAGCCTCCAAAATCGCACTTAAAGTTGACTTAAAACCCTAATATTCGTGTTTGTATTCTAAGAATCATATATGGTTAACCCTAACCTAAGCCTCTATTTATAGTTTTCATAACCGGCATTCCAACCGCCGGTTGGGTACTCCAACCGCCGGTTGGGCTTTCTTGAGTCCCAATCCAACTCGCGTCTGGAACCGCCTTTAATACCTTAATACCCCAACCGCCGGTTGGGTTATCCAACTGCCGGTTGGACCTCTTTCCAGAATATTCCAACTTCGGGTTGGACTTTATTTTTGGGCTTCTTCTTTATTTCTTCGGGTCTTTACTCTTATTTTGGCCCAATTCTTCAATATTATTATTTTGGTTTTCAATTCTTTAAGGTTTAAGCTCCAACTTCTTCAAATGCTTTATTTTCTTCAGTTTTGGACTTGTTTTCGTTCCTTTTTCTTCAATCTTTAATTAAAATACATTTATGTAAATATTAACTAAATAAGTATCTAAAATCATATAAATGCATTAAAATGTATATAAATACAGGGATAAATAGTATAAAATATAGTATCTATTTGATGCTTATCAATCTGCTAATGTATAAAGTATTTTATTTTATTTTTATTTATTATATTATTTTTATTTTATTTGTCTATATATAAATACTCTCTTCTTTTATTTTTTCTTACTCTGTCCATTACTAGTGTCTGATGTGCTCCGAAGCGTCCGTATGAAGACGCTGCTCGGACCGCAATCGGTTTGTTTTAAATTTGTATTTGCTGGGGTCTAAGTGTGACTTACTGATACTGAACCAAAAAGCTAGTAGATGGTAAGTATGACCTAGAGTCGTTCTTAAAGAGAAACTGAATTGAAACAGAGGTGATCCAATCAATCTTTCTTTTCTAGTAAAGGTTAAAAGAGTGCGTTGGGGGGTTTTTGGTTCAGTTAATTAAGTAAACTATTTAAAGCGAATAAAAGATAATTGTAAATCAGATAATAAAAGGAGTATTTGTTGTGAGTTCGTTAGCTTATAATGTGGGACGATGACTTGTAGGGAAAACGTTTACTAAATTTGGAATGTTCACTAGACTTGGTAGTTTATGGTATAACCGATAGATTCCCTATTAGTCGGTTATCAACTAATATGTCACGAGGAACCACGGTGTCATGATTCTGATTAGACGGACAATGCTCAACTCTCCACACTCTCCTGTGAGGGAGTCAGTGGCCCTTGTTATTGAGCACATTTACTCGTGGGCGAAGGAATAGAGTAGCAAGTCTACAACAAGTCTAACCGTTCTTAATACCATAAAGACTATAAATTTAGCAAACAATTAACTTAGCAAATATGTTCGGACTTAGTTGATCAATTCCTATTAATGAATCTTAAGCATGGTAAGCGAAGGAAGGTGTTGAGGTTTCTTGCGTACCTTGCTTTAAATTTCATAGGTTAAGAAAAAGTATCGATTTTAAGTTGGATTTTAAACTTGCCTTTCTCAATACAATTAACAATTCCCTGGGTTTTCGTAAATGATTATTTAGCCTATAGCCTACCTAATCTAATC
This sequence comes from Pseudognaphalium luteoalbum, assembly GCA_963422505.1. Classification (NCBI taxonomy): domain Eukaryota; kingdom Viridiplantae; phylum Streptophyta; class Magnoliopsida; order Asterales; family Asteraceae; genus Pseudognaphalium; species Pseudognaphalium luteoalbum. The sequence goes on from OY730194.1 coordinate 55,619,242, forward strand.
TAAACGAATCTAATTAAAAACGTAAATAAAATGCTGACGGCTTTTTGCATAAAGTTAAACCCAGACCATGTCAGAAAATGCTATGGTAGTCCACAATGTATTTAATCATTTTCCGATGTTTCCATTGTGGATTCAATTGCTTCACGATGTTTACATGATAAGTACATTGTGATTGTAAGTGTACAGTACTCATGGCAATTCCACATAATCACATTGCATTTTATGATGCTCGCATGACGTTACAATCCAAACCATAGTTTTACACAGATAACTATTGACCAAGTAGTAAGGTTCGCGACGCCTCTTTACAAGGTTACAATCACGGTTGTTAATCGAAAGGCGAATGTAAGTTTTAGGTTTAAAATCATAAGATAAGCCCGTTCATAAAGTTTCCGTTTTATAATGTCGATCCATAATACAACTACCTTCGATCGTTACCGGCTCCCACACTTAGGGTTTTAAACATCTAAGGCGCATTCTTTTAGTGTGTGTTGGGTTTGAATCCTACACTTAGTGATAAGCATATTGGATATGGTATATTTAAAACGAATGAAAAAGATGGTATAGAAGTACTCCCCGGTGGTTGCAGTGTTCCTTTGGTGCTTTCGCCGGCTTTCATCTTTCTTGGTGCAATCTTGATCAAGTCTTCTTGTGATTGGTCTCGTAGGTGTGAACACGTCGGATATACTTTTCTTCTGGTCTTGATGATTCCTTGCAGGCTGGAGCATGCTTTGTATGATCCGAGTGTGAAAGATAGTAGGAGATTTCATCACTTCTTGGAAAGTAGAATTGCAGAAATTTAAAAACACGGGTTGCCTCCCGAGAAGCGCTCTTTTAAAGTCGGGAGCTAGACTTAGTACTTTCTTCTTCAGATGATGCTGGATGTGTCCGTGGTGCTGGAGTGGTCACTGTGGTCCCTAGGTAAGCTGTAGCGTGGAGGAAAGTATCGCAGGAATTGCTCTATCATGTCGGCAATGAGAGTTGGTGGAGTGGTGGACTCCATTCTGAAGCTTTTAAAGTGATCAGTAGCTAATCTGTCGAGGATTGCCATCCCATAGCTGATGTATCGAACTGCCCTTGTGACTGGTCCATTAGGGTCGATTCGAGTGCAGGTGTGAGTTTGAACAATTTCGTGCTGGGGGTGGTTTCTGCCTATTGAGATGATCAAAGCCATGAATTGAGTCTTCACTTCTTGAAAGTCTTCAGCTAAAGGGTCTCCTCCAAAATATCGGGCTGCTTGGCATACTTGTCTGATGAGTTGATGTTGCTCACGGTCGAAGGGAAAATATGAGTCTGTGAAGACGTAGATTAACTTGTTGAATATCGCGATATCCGTTGCGGTAAGCGTCAATTTCTATGTCTTCTTCCTCATACATTCCACGCAGTCGATCTATTACGTAGGATGCTAAGTTTATTGGTGACATGTTCCAATATCGTGTTGCAATGTCACAAGTATTTTCTTCAAATGTTGTCTGATTTAGTTCATCAACTATTAGTTCAACGTGATGACCAATGGTGGAGTGAATGATGATCCTGAAGTTTTCTGGAGTTGTAAGATGTTCTCCAGTTTCGATGAGATCTAGAAGGGTTCTAAGATCTCCCACCATTCTTATGTCAGCATAATTCTGTGGATTCCCAGTAGCTTTTTGAAGATGGGTCCTCATTGATGCTAGTGTAGCCTTTTGACTGGGTGAGTAGGGAAAAGCTGATCCGGCCAAGGGGCAATATACTTTTTGGTATATTTGCCTTTGGTTGTTGCAGAACTCGATTTCTCCCATTGGGTAATCTGGTCTTCCTGGCTGTTGAGCTTCTCTGGTGACTTGTTCTTGAAGGGAATTGGAGAATTCTTGGATATGTCTGAGCAAAGTCTGGGGTACTGGTTCTCCATAGTTGGCGAGATATGAATCGTATTCTTGTTCAATCTGCCTTATCAGGTGTCTCTGAGCGGTGTTGTATTCATTGGTTGGCTCTTTGAAATCCTCCACAATGATGCATACATCGTCGTTTTCATCAATCAGGTCAATCATCTCTTCGTGAGTGTCGATGATGGGAATCTCTAATCTCTCAGCTGTGATGACGGGTGAATTTGGTGGAACAAGAGGAGTTTTTGGAATAGAACGTTCATCGATAGTGACGTCAACAAAATCACCGTCAAATTCGACACTCTGGTAGTCAGAATCTTCATCTCGTGAATCTGGGAATTGGTGGAATTCTTCATCTGAGGGTGCGTCGTTGAAAGGTTGGGTGCTGTCGACTTTGACGGTTCTGACTTCCGTGATGGTGTTTTGAAGGTTTTCTTCAGCAAAGCTTCCTGGTTGTCGTGCCTTATATGCAGAAATTCTCTGTAGGAGTTTAGCATACAGGTCAGGGTGCTGTGATGTTCGGAGTTCTTCTTCAAAAGTATCTATGTCTCGGAGTCGGGTTCTGGTGAAGGGCTTCGATGGATCGAGATAAGAGTCGAGAATGTTTCCCATTCTTTCGAGATGAGTGGATCTAAGCTCTTGGTGGATGGCTCCGTAATCAAAGGATTCTTCCGATGAAGTGTAGTCTTTGCAGTCTTGTATTCTCTTGACTTCAGCCATCTGTGGTGAATCAGTTTGATATTCATCTTCCTCCATTTCTTCCTCTTCCTCAGGTTCTTCTTCCATTTCTTCCGTTCTTTCATCTTCCTCGGCGGGTTCTTCCTCTTCTTCCTCAGGTTCTGATTCGTCCTCCTCAGATTCTTCTTCTTCCTCAGCGTCCTGATACTCCTCGTCCTCGTCTCGGTCTGTTTCAGTATCGTAGATCAAGGTTGTTGGTCGAGTGAAGCATCGTTCTTCTTCGGGGTCTGATTCGTCATCGTAACATATTCTGCCTGTTGATATAGTGTGGCATTCTTCTTGCTCTGGTGTATAGTCCGGTTGGTCGATCTTGTAAGTGATGCTTTCACCATGTGCTCGTAGAACAATCGTATGGTTATACACATCAATCACTGCTCTGGCTGTGTTCATAAATGGTCTTCCAAGGATAATCGGGATGTTTATGTCCTCGTGGATGTCCATTACCACAAAATCCGTCGGAAAGAAAAATTTGTTAACTTGAACTAAAATGTTCTCAGCTATTCCTTTTGGGTATCTAACAGATTGGTCAGCTAGTTGGACAGTCATTTTATTGGGTTTCAAATTTTCAAGTTCTAGCCTCTTAAACAGGGAGTAGGGCATAAGGTTAATGCTAGCTCCTAGGTCGGCTAAGGCGCTGATATCTCCGGATTGGTAAATAGAACAAGGGAGTGTGAATCTACCGGTATCTCCTAGTTTTTCTGGAAGGCTATTCTTAAGTAGGTCTGATGTTTCAGAACTAAGGGGAACGTTGTTTACTTCGGGCAGTTTATCCTTAGTGGATAGCAATTTCCTCATATATTTATTTCGAACGGGGACTCTAGACATGGTATCGAGAAATTTTCCGTCTAGCTTAAAGGATGATAATTTCTTAGGTTGGGCTTTAAGTCTAGCGGGATAAGGGATCTTGACCTCTTTGTTCATGGTCGGAGTGGTTTCCACAGCGGGTGTTTTGATTTTTGTTTCTTCCTTCAATGGTATAGCAGCAGGAGGTGGAGTGGATGCCTCATTTGTGGTAGTGAGTTGCTTTGCTTCCTCAACATGTGGGTTGTGAACCGTGTTTCTAGGCAAACTTCCTCTGGGTCTATTATCAAGACGTTGTGCCAATTGTCCAATTTGGGCTTCCAAATTCTTTAGCATGGCCAATTGGTTTCTCATAAAGAGGTCGGCTTGATCTTGTCTAGCGAACGTCTTTTGGTTGAGTAGGTGTTGACCTTGCATGAATTGGGTGAAGGCGTCATCTGAACTTGAAGCTGGGGCATTTGTCTTTGCAGGTTGTTCAGCAGTTTGGTTTGTATCGGAAGTGGGTGCAGGAAGTGCAAGGGGTTGGTTATAAGAAGGTTGTGATTGTTGTGGGTAAGGTGGGTATCTAGGTGGGTATCGGGGTTGGTATGGTTGGTTGGTTCTCTATGGGAATGGAGGTCCTCTAGGTTGGTTATTGTTTTGGTTGAAACCGGGTGGAAAATTCTGTGGTTGAGTGGGAAACTGAGCATAGTAGACTGTGTCATCTGCTTCTTCGTATTCCACTTGGTATTCACCAGATGGTTGTGGGTTGGTGCAATGTTGACAGACTTGCACTTGGTGTACTTGGTGCTGTTGTTTCTTAAGTTCTCCAAACTGTTTGACAAGTGAGTCCATTTTCTCCGTTAATACTTTAAGTGCTTCAACTGGAACTGGATTTGATGCAGCGATAGGTGCTGAAGATGTTGAGTGATCTCCAGAGTTCCAATCATGGTGATGCATAGTCATATTCTCTATTGGGTTCCATCCTTTTTCGTCGGTCTTTGCCATGAAGCTTCCTTGTGTAGCAGCATCGAGGGTGGTTCGGTGGTTGGGGTCTAAACCATTGTAGAAGGTACACAATTGTGCGGATTTGTCGAGACGATGATTGGGGCACTTCTTCAAGGCTCCTTTGTCGACACAATTGTATAATGACTCATCAAAAGCTTGTCGGAAATTCATGATGTCATTTCGAAGTTTGGTTTGTTTAGAAGGAGGAAAGTATTTGGTTAGAAACTTTGTCGCCATTACCGTCCATGAAGGGATAGAGCCGGTCTCTAAACCTTCAAACCATGTTTGCGCATGATGAGTGAGCGAATAAGGGAAAAGATACAAGTAGATCGTGTCTTGGCTAATTCCGTTTTGTTTGTAGGAATTTGAAAGAGAGATGAACTTGTCGAGGCGAGAGTTGGGGTCATCACTTGGCAATCCATGAAATTGACAGTGGTTTTGGATTAGTTGGATGATGTGATGTTTAAGCTTGAAAGATTGACCAGGGGTTTCAGGGTAGAGAATTGGTCCTCCTCTTCCTTCGATAGAGGGTTTACTGTTGTCAGCGAGAGTGATGCGTTCAGCCATTGCTTGTTCAAGTGCGGAATGCTTTCTTTCTCGTCGAATAGTACGTATTATAAGTTCTGGATCAGGGAAATTAAACAGTAGTGTAGTTCTATGGGAACAGGTCATACACTAAAGAGAAACAGAAAATAGAGGTGAAACTAATAATTAAGAAAATATATATATATATATATATATATATATATATATATATCTAGAAGGTTTTATCCTAAGGGTTTACTAGAATTGAGATTGGTTGGGCCTCTGTATCGGACAGTTAGTCTCCCCGGCAGCGGCGCCAAAAACTTGATGTGCTCCGAAGCGTCCGTATGAAGACGCTGCTCGGACCGCAATCGGTTTGTTTTAAATTTGTATTTGCTGGGGTCTAAGTGTGACTTACTGATACTGAACCAAAAGGCTAGTAGATGGTAAGTATGACCTAGAGTCGTTCTTAAAGAGAAACTGAATTGAAACAGAGGTGATCCAATCAATCTTTCTTTTCTAGTAAAGGTTAAAAGAGTGCGTTGGGGGGTTTTTAGTTCAGTTAATTAAGTAAACTATTTAAAGCGAATAAAAGATAATTGTAAATCAGATAATAAAAGGAGTATTTGTTGTGAGTTCGTTAGCTTATAATGTGGGACGATGACTTGTAGGGAAAACGTTTACTAAATTTGGAATGTTCACTAGACTTGGTAGTTTATGGTATAACCGATAGATTCCCTATTAGTCGGTTATCAACTAATATGTCACGAGGAACCACGGTGTCATGATTCTGATTAGACGGACAATGCTCAACTCTCCACACTCTCCTGTGAGGGAGTCAGTGGCCCTTGTTATTGAGCACATTTACTCGTGGGCGAAGGAATAGAGTAGCAAGTCTACAACAAGTCTAACCGTTCTTAATACCATAAAGACTATAAATTTAGCAAATTTTTAACTTAGCAAATATGTTCGGACTTAGTTGATCAATTCCTATTAATGAATCTTAAGCATGGTAAGCGAAGGAAGGTGTTGAGGTTTCTTGCGTACCTTGCTTTAAATTTCAAAGGTTAAGAAAAAGTATCGATTTTAAGTTGGATTTTAAACTTGCCTTTCTCAATACAATTAACAATTCCATGGGTTTTCGTAAATGGTTATTTAGCCTATAGCCTACCTAATCTAATCTAAACTAATCTAATTAAAAACGTAAATAAAATGCTGACGGCTTTTTGCATAAAGTTAAACCCAGACCATGTCAGAAAATGCTATGGTAGTCCACAATGTATTTAATCATTTACCGATGTTTCCATTGTAGATTCAATTGCTTCACGATGTTTACATGATAAGTACATTGTGATTGTAAGTGTACAGTACTCATGGCAATTCCACGTAATCACATTGCATTTTATGATGCTCGCATGACGTTACAATCGAAACCATAGTTTTACACAGATAACTATTGACCAAGTAGTATGGTTCGTGACTCCTCTTTACAAGGTTACAATCACGTTTGTCAATCGATAGGTGAATGTAAGTTTTAGGTTTAAAATCATAAGATAAGCCCGTTCATAAAGTTTCCGTTTTATAATGTCGATCCATAATACAACTACCTTCGATCGTTACCGGCTTCCATACGTATGTACTTTGCTTAAAAGCATTTCCAGTACTATACCGAGTAAACAGTCGAATAGGGGCCGTCATATTATGTCACAACATATTTAAAGTCATCCCACAATTATATATGCTAACTGCATCACAACAAATACAATAGTAATCTACTCGCGAATCATGGCATAAACTATCTCTAGCATAATTAAAGTATACATATTTAATCAAGATAGATAAGGATAGAAATAACCGAGATTAATATGCAAGAAGGATTAGACTTGAATTAATAAGAGTTGCTCCAAGCGTACACCAACGATTACAAATGCGTTCCTCACCAAGGATTACAAACACGTTCCTTGCTTCTATTTTAACTAGCCTAATACTAATGAAAGAAAGAAAAGCTAGAAGAAAGTATGAAAGTGCCTAGGTATGTAAGTATCCTAGTGCCCTTGGTGTGTTTTTCAAATGAGCCTCATGCCTCCTATTTATAGAGGAGTTTTGGTGCATTTTAGCAAATGGAAGCACACATTAGCAAAAGGTGAAAAAGGTAGTGGCACCAAGTACGAAAAGGTGAAAAAGGTAGTGGCACCAGGTACGAAAAGCATGTAAAGGTCTAGCACCGGGTACGAAAAAGAAAAAAAAGCGCAATCCGTGCGGGGGGTAGTGGCCGGCGGCGGCCTAGTGGCAGCCGGCGGCGGCTGTGTGGCTGCCGGCGGCGGCTGGCACCACCCCGCACCGGATCGCTGCCCGTTGCTTCGTTTCTCGATTCGTGCATGTTTTCTTCGTTATGCGTCCGTTTGCGTTGATTCTTTTTGCGTTGGATTCGTAATTTAAAAACGAAGCTTTTGGTGAAAAGAAATCCCAAAAATATGTTTCTGAACTTTAGATGTGTCGTACGAATCGTTTGGATCTTCCAGAGTGCGTAGAATCTTTATTCTTCGTCCGTTTTAGTTGATTCTTCTTCTGTTGATTCGTAATTTGAAAACGAACATCTTGGGTCAATTAGATGTTGGTGATGGGCTCTTTTGTCTTGAAATCTCGTTTTGATGTTTTGAATCTTCAAACGTGCGTGGAATCTTCTTTTTTCATCCGTTTCGCTTGATTTTCATCTTGCAACCTTGTTTTGAACATCTTGGCATAATACTATTGATTTGTAATATTTTTGAGTTAAAGTGCCAAGAATCTTTCCAGAATGAGAGAGATATCGGTAGTAAAATCGTGACTTTTTACGCGATATCAAGTATCCCACACTTAGAACTTTGCTTGTCCTTAAGCAAACTCGATTTTCAACATGGTTAAAATTAAATAATTTTAAGGTGGAACTTTTTACTAAGGGGTTTTGGGAAAGTAAAATACTTGTTCTTGGGAAAGGAAGGATTGTAATCTTTTGGAGCATGCTTGTGATCTTTGATCTTGGATACATGACTAGGCGATCCTCTCAAGGTGGTCACTCAAATCAATCAAAGTGTTTAGGGTTTCCTATTCTAATATTATCAATCACTCAAAATGCCAGTCATGCATCGTTTATCATCATAGGCTTGATCGAGAATCAAATCGTTACCTCTTTGGTGAGTGTGAAGTTGATCTAGCCACAATCATTCAAGGAGAGGGGATGTAAGGTTTTTGGAGTGAAAGGTTGGTGGTATGATAGGGGGGTTTTTTGGGTTTTTGATTTTCTTTTTGTCGAAGTTGGGATTTTTGAGGGATTGACGTCTTTTGACATTTGCGGAAGGAGTCTTTTTCTCCTATTGAATTCCTTTTTTCTTCGGATTTTTTCGACGTCAACCCCTTGCGATTTATCTTCGTTCATCTTTGAAACTTTTTATGAAGCTTGAAGGATGCTTTTGAGTAGGTGAGGGGTAACGTATCTATTTTTCCTTGGGAGTGTGGGTGTACGGCTGGGTTTAAGAATGCTGTCTCTGAACTTTAGATGTGTCATACGAATCGTTTGGATCTTCCGGAGTGCGTAGAATCTTCATTCTTCATCCGTTTTAGTTGATTCTTCTTCTGTTGGATTCGTAATTTGAAAACGAACATCTTGGGTCAATTTGATGTTGGTGATGGGCTCTTTTGTCTTGATATCTCGTTTTGATGTTTTGAATCGTCAAACGTGCGTGGAATCTTCGTTTTTCATCCATTTCGCTTGATTTTCATCGTGCAACCTTGTTTTGACCATCTTGGCATAATACTATTGATTTGTAACGTTTTTGAGTTAAAGTGTCAAGAATCATTCCAGAATGAGAGAGATATCGGTAGTAAAAACGTGACTTTTTACGCGATATCAGTGTCCATAGACCTCGTAGCAAAGGAATCCAAAATCCTCTCACAAGATGTAATTTCCCATCCAATATGTGCTCTAACTGTTTGACTAACCCACACAACTTTTTGTTTTGGTATATGAGTATCCCTAACGCTTCATCTTGAACTTTGAACATCTTATCCTTAATGCCAGAGTGATTCATCATACTTTGATTTGTACTCACTTTGGCTTACTCTTTCCCTTCATACTCAAACATATGCCACAACATCCATCTTCCTCGGATGATATCGAAATTCACAATCGTAGCCACTAAATATTACGAGCTTCCTCATATGTCTCGTATTCAACTTCTTTTGAACCTTGGGGTGTTAAAAACTCTTATGATCGGTATACATAATGTTCTTCATTCCATACAAGTAGTGTCTTCAACACATATGTATGAATGCTACCGCTCCAGGTTCCAAATCGTGGGTAATATAGTAATGCTTATGTATCTTGAGTTGTTTGAGAGACAAATGCAATTACCTTTTCCGTTTAATTAAAACACAACATAAACCTCGATTTTGATGCATCCCAATACACAACAAAATCCTCCAATCACAACAACCTTCTTATATATATGTGAGTAGTTGAGAGATCTTTGAAAAACTCTCGATAAAATGCCGTTAATAACCTATGAATTCCAAATGCTTTACGAACCTTCACGATAACTGTGGGACCTTCCATCCATTTACAACTTCTATTTTGCTAGAGTTCATAAGAACAACTTCTTTGTTCACAACGTGACTAAGAAAAACAAACCTCTTGTAGTCAAATTTCGTACTCCCAATATATTGCATAGACCTTTTCTTTCAAGAGTAACTCTAGAATTAGTCTTGAAGGAACGTCATGCTCCTTCTTAGTTTTAGAATAAATTTGAACGTCGCAGATGAAAAAGTATGATAAATTCGTCGTGATGCGGTTACATACGTGTTTGGTAAATATATGAATGCTATAGTTGCATTAGCAAGACCGAAAAGCGTAACGGGAAATTTGAAATGTTCGTAACGAGTACTCAATGCAATCTTAGGTATATCTGATTCAGGTACCCTCAATTGATGGTAACTAGAATGAAGATTGATTTTTGAAAACCACCGAGCACCTTGAGGTTGATCAAACAAATTATCCATCCTTGGGAGAGGACAACGATTCTTGACGTAATTTGTTAAGTTCACGATAATCAATGCACAAATGAAAACAACCATCTTTCTTTAAGTCAAATAAACCAGGTGCTCCCAAAGGAAAAAGACTAGGGCAAATAAAACCCTTGTCTTGGAGCATCTTAAAGTGAATTAAATAACTCTTGCATTCAATTAGTGTTAAGCGATTTGGAGCATTAGCAACCGGGGTTGTTCCAAGAATATGATCACCAAAACTTTAGGAGTACAGGGGGATATAGTCCTTCTAAGTCTTCCGAGAAGACCTCGAAGAAATCGTTGATAACATGATGTTTTGAAATTTTAACCCATCAGCCTTTACACTCATGAGTCGTTTCTTTTCGTCTTTGAAGTGTTCTTTGAAAACCTCAGGTATTACACCACTATTTAAGTGGTATACGAAATATTTTCTCAAACATATAATTTCTAACTAAAATTCGTCAACTATCCCATTCCCAGAACTACACCAAAACTTCCGAGTCCGAAGGGTAACATGTCAATGTTAAAAGAGTATTCTTCTAGCACTAGAGTATACCCTTATGTAATGTCTTTTCGTCTCTATGCACACGCATTTAATAGAATTATTTCCGAGTCTCCCACTCAAAATAAGCTATCGATTTTCCTACTGTGTTGATTGGTGCCACTTGACTAGCTGTCATCCACGTTCAATTGTAGCATGTCCTCTTCAGTTGCAGTTCAAATAAATACAACATGATGTAGATGTGTGATGATAGCGGTCACACCTTACTCACAGAAAATGTGAACCAGCGTAACCCTCTCTTCATGTGTTAATATCTTCCAATCTCTTGAATACCCTTTCATTCTTGGTATTGTTTCCACATTTCCAGCCTTAGTAGTTTCATTAATTAACAATCCACCCATCAGTATTGCTCCTTGGATGGTAGAAGGCTCAGTCGCTCCTACCATCCCGCAAGTTTTCAGAACAAAGTTTTTGATGTACTTCTCAATTCTCTTAGCTTCAAGTGCTACGGAATGAAGTCAACTTTTTTATCAACTCATGAATTGTCCGATATATGTTGCATAGTTAACTCTCATCGAAGAGAAATTCCAAAACTTGTTCACTAACTTCTTCATTTCGTTATTGAAAGCATATTCCTCTTATAATAGTGCCTTTATTATTATTATTATAATTTGAATTCTCGTCTATTAGTTACGTTTTCTCCTTCAGTGCCGCTAGCTCTCCCATGATTCAATATATTGTTACAAACCTTGCATGACCATTTTTGAATATTAAGGCCCACCACTGTTGTGCAATGGTCGCAACAACATTGGAGTTCTTGCCTTCAGTACCACAAATTTCTCCAGTTCAACCATCAGTTCAGTCACCACCTTTACTTGTATGACCACCACCGAGTATTTCCTCTCATTAAGCAAAATTTACGAGTAATGCGTCTTTGTAATATGCTCACTTTAATTTCGAATTCTTATGAGTTTAGAATAGAATGAATATTTTGGAGTTTGTCAAGGCATAAGTGCACAAGACTCACAAACATAAAAATGATTGGGTAAGGAATACAATTGAGATTTTATTACAATACGACACGGAGATAGCACATGAGACACGCAAACATGGTCGGATAAGCACACATACATCGGAACACCTTTGTCAATTACGTCTGCAGCCGTAATTGTGAAAGCATTCTTTAATACACATACTCCTCTTCCAAGTCTTTGTATCACAATAAGCTTTGTATTCGCGTAAAGAGATCGGATATTTATAGAATCCTAAGTAACATGTAGACGAACCACATAAAGAGTCGTAAGATGATGAAGAAACGCTTACAACGTCTTTCTTACTTGAAATGGTTAAGATGCATGATCGACACTAGCTACAACTAGCTACACGAAATTGTATGCACACATAACTTCCTAACTCATGTTCTATATGTGGGTTCCTTATTTATAGTCTAGGCCAATCCACCTAGATCTCTATAAACAATGGCTCTAATACCAATCTGTCACACCCCGTCTAAAGCGGAAACAATGGGGTATAACGGTGCTAGGATCATACCACATCATTATAAAGAATTCTATATGAAGTACAATATCCAATGTGTCATGATGCCAATAACATGAATAACGATTCATGTTATGCATACATCTCAACAATGAATTCAACATCTTACAAACAAACGTACACTATAATGTTAAGGCAAAACGTGCCTTCACAAATAACTATGATGTACCACAAGTCTTGAACATTTCTTAATGCAACCCTAAAGGTCCACTAAGTTCTCTCGTCCTCTGCTTTAAATCCACTAGTATAACCTAAAAAGATATGCTCAAAAACGTCAACATGAATGTTGGTGAGTTGCGTAGGTTTTAAATGACGCAAAATAACCTTTGCTGCGATAAATAAGCGTGTTAGGACAATGACAAGAAATGGTACATATAACATGAAATTATTATAAATGAAATATCCACAACCAATGATGCATGATGTCAATACTCCCAAGGAGTAAGACGACTAGCATAATAAACGAATCGGCGTGATGTCATTGCCTAAGCAAGACGAATAGCCTCAACAAGTTGGCGTGATGTCAATACCCCCAAAGGAGTAAGACGATGTTAAACCAAGATTGATCTAATAAACTTATTAGATTAACACAAGTTTTGAATTATTACTGAGATGTTGCGGAATCACACTCAATAATATTATGAAGATCAATAATAAAATCAATAAAACAAAGTTACTATCAAAAGCTTCAATCTTATTAATAATATAAGACGAATACACTGAACTGTATTAGGGTTACAAAACCTTGAAGCTGCGTGAAACTAATGTTAACCTAATCTAGGTCTAAGGATCTCTATTTATATCCCATAGAGTCCTGCTAAACAATCTCCTATAATCATGGAAACTGTTACACTCCATAATTATTCAAACTTTATTTTTTCCGCCTATTCTATACATAAACAGTGTTAACTACCACAACTATACACACAGTGGTATTTCCTATAGAACAGTGTTAACACTTGTACAATTTACTAGACTTACCAACCAACAGTGGTAACTAGCCTAAACAGTGTTAACTGTTGTAAACCAGACTAACAGTTGTAACACTCTAACAGTTGAAACTATTACTAACAGTTGTAACTCTTGTCTTCACTTCAATTAACACTAACAGTTGTAACTTCTGATAACAGTGTTAATCTTCACTAACAGTAGTAATCTCTCAAGACTTCAGCCAACAGTTGTAACTCTGAAGACATTGGTAACCATTAACCCTAACAATGTTAATATCAGTAGTAACATTAACACTAACAGTGTTATTGCCTTGTGCATTCTTCAATCAACAGTATTAGTAACAGTATTAACATCAATTCCCAACAATCTCCCCCTAAACTTAATCTGTCCCCAACAGTATTAAGTTTCTCTATATTCTTCATGTTGACCTCTTTCAAACTCTTTCAAACCAACTATCTCTGATCTCTATGCCTCCTCTCATACTCTTCTTTCTTGTGAATCTGATTCAATATCATATATACCAAATTCTCTGCCAAATCATTGTTGAATGAGACAGATAACTTGGCATGCCTTAAGCTTCTCAATAAACTCAGACTCATATCATATTCCCTATCTGTTAACATCCAAAGCATAGTAGCATCATCCAATATCACTTGATGAATATCTGGATTGCTGTGATAAATCCATTGTCTTATTGTCTGAAAAGTGTTGAACTCAAATGGAAATCTATCTGGTTCAAACATCATTGAAATCCATGACCAAGTACACAACTCATATACACTATCAAACTTCTTGGTACTTAATCCTTTCTCAGACCCAATCTCATACATCCTAACCAAATCTTCCCTTGTAATCACCTTGATCAACTCTTTAAAAGACCTCCAAAATGATATGGAAGTATCTGCTCTTTCAATTCTGATTTTCTCACACTTAACAGGAATTGAAAATTGTTCAATGGACCAATCAATTATTCCAGGAAAGTTGTCAGGTGGAAGTTGTACCTGAAGGGGTTGCACCACAATCACATCATTCAAATCAATTTTATTTCTTGGTAGATCAGGAATTGATGCATATTCCTGCCTTAATTTCTCTTTAAGCTCAGCACTCAGTCTTTCCCATTCTTTTTCTTTTTCTATTTCTTTTTCAATCCTCTCTTTTTGTTTCTTTTCACTATCTGCCTTCTTCTTGGCTTTCTCTCTTCCTCTGCTCTCTTAGCTGCCTCAGGATTCAGAAATGTATCTCTGTCCCATATCCTCTGCAGACTTTCAAGTGACATAGCATTCAATCTAGAAGTTGGAATATTCCCTCCTCTTAACTTTACAATCAAATTTCTTCTCTGTTGTGCTCTTGTTAGAGGTTTATTCCTTTTCTCAGCAGCTTTTGCAGCTCTGATCTTTCTCATCTCAGCAGCTTTCTTTCTCTTAACCTGCTCTACCAAAAACTCAATGTCATCTAACTTCTGCTCTTTCAACTGAGCTTCATCCTATTCATCTACCTGAGCTTTGGTCATCTTAACAAACTGACCTGGTTCAACTTCTACATCAATTAATACCTCCTGAAGAATATCAGCATTAATTTCTGCATGTAATCTCTGTGCATATTCATCATCATTAACTGTAGCTTCATGAGGCATTGATCTCTACTTTTTCCTTTTAGGCCCTTCTTCCAGAATGCCCTTACCCTTATCCTTTGGATCAATTTTGGGTAAATTTTGAGCAGTAGTAGTAGCTGCAGTAGGTTCTCTGATCTGAACAGGTGGTAAAGTTGTCTTTGTAGGAACATTTTCAGGCACATTCTCAGCTGTATCTTCATCATTATTCACATTCTCATGCACATTTTCATCAGCATTCTCATTCACACCAACATCATCATTTGCATTCTCATTAACATTTTCCATCTCAATATCCTCATCCATCTGTTCAGAAACATTATCACCATCAAAATCATCAATATGAACATTCTTTTTATCACCCTTATTAGTCCAATATTTCTCCCCCTTTTTGAAAGCATCCTGTGGAGAATCACCTTCAACCAAGACATACTCCTTGCCCTCTTTCAATACTTTGACCACAAGATTTTCCAACTGAGTAAGCCTATGCTCCAAATTTGCTATCATTGCATCTTTTTCTCTATTTTTCCTTCTTTCCACTTTTAGCTTCTCCCAAACATAATCAATCATTTTCGTTAATTCCAAGTTAGTTCTAGCCTCATCACCATCAGAATGTGACTCCCTAGGTGAATCATTGACATGTGCATCAAAATCTTCCTCATACCTGGTATGATCAGAAAATTCCCCTCTTTTCTTGGTACTGGGACCACCAAAATCATCTACATGAGTAGAATCATCTTCTGGAGTTGCCTCTGCTTGGGTCTTATTAATGTTACTTCTATCCTGCTCTGTCTGTGGACTAGAAGCAGTAGAAGCAGCCCTTGCAGAATGGTCACCCCACTCCTTATGGACCACATGCTGTTCATGACCCCTGTCATTTGACTGAGATGCCTGAGCAGCATGAGCCTCAGACACCTGATGTGTAGCCTTTTTGGCTTTTCTGGTGTAGGTTGTGGTAAATTTGTTCCCTTGTTTTTGTACATTACCCCCAATTGCTGTGGGTTGAGAAGGAGTGGGTTGTTCCATTCTCTCAGCAACTGGTTCAGCTTCAGTTGGTGGTACAGAAGCTGTGGTGGAGGGTACAGGAAGCATTGTTGGAAACAATGTTGTTACCCTCCCAGAAAACATTGTACCTTTAATTGAGGTATCTCTCTTCATATTTGAAAACAGTTTTGGTTTGAAAGAAGAGATACCTATAATTCTATCTAGGGTAGGCAAGTCAGCAATTTGTTCAATTAAAAACAACTGTACAAACCTTGGATACATTAAAAATTTAAGTTTAGGTTGATTTAAGTTTCTAAGCATACCAGCAAAAATAAATTTTGAAAAATTAAAAAGTTGGCCAGTAGCTAGACATACCAAGGCATAGCCTACATTACTACTAAATTGTTCAAAAGATGAACGTTTTGAAGATAGACAATGAAGTAATGTATGAATTAAAAATCGCCATTGGTAGGAAAACAAAGTTTTCTGGAAAACAAACCCACCCAGATTTCCCTCATATCCCATTCATTGTAAATTGGTATATAAAACTTCATCAGATATTGAAGTAATACCTTCTTCATCTTCAAGATGAAGAGAAAAGCAAATGGTTGCTTCTGTAATCACCACTTGTTTCTCAGCAACAGTAGAAACAATTCTTTGAATGCCTGCTTCTTCTTCAATCCTAGCATTCACCCAGAACTCATTGATATAGTCGTGTGAAATTCTGGGGGCAACAGTTAGCGCATAGTATATAGATGAATTGCGCAGAAAATCAATGATTTCAACATAATCATCGGCGGTTATAGGTTTAACAAGAAAAGCGATCATGTTATGATCTTTGCCAAGTGAGAGTTAAGGTGTGGTTGACGAAGAAGAAGCCATTAATGATTTGTATAAGGATTTGCAAAGGCAGTGATTACAGGGTTTATGAAAGCAGTGTTTAAGAAAGTGTGAAGAAAATGTACAAGTGATGGGAGAATTTATACTGTTAGTTTCAAAGACCTAATTTTGAAATAAAATCCCCAAATTTAACATTAACAGTGGAAAAGATTTTAAAATAGTTACTGTTTTAAAACAGTGGAAACAGTTCGATAACCTAATTTCAAAACAAAATCCCCAAAGTTAACATTAACAGTGGAAACTATTATACAATAGTGATAACTATTTTAAAACAGTGGTAACTATTTTAAAACAGTGGAAACAAAAAGAACTAACAGTACTTATACATTCATGATAATAACAGTGTTGCAAAAGAAGTGATTACAGGGTTTATGAAAGCAGTGTTTAAGAAAGTGTGAAGAAAATGTACAAGTGATGGGAGAATTTATACTGTTAGTTTCAAAGACCTAATTTTGAAATAAAATCCCCAAATTTAACATTAACAGTGGAAAAGATTTTAAAATAGTTACTGTTTTAAAACAGTGGAAACTGTTCGATAACCTAATTTCAAAAAAAAATCCCCAAAGTTAACATTAACAGTGGAAACTATTATACAATAGTGATAACTATTTTAAAATAGTGGTAACTATTTTAAAACAGTGGAAACAAAAAGAACTAACAGTACTTATACATTCATGATAATAATACTAACAGTGTTACAACTAGTTGATGGAAATAACTCCTGACCAAAGGAATTATAACTCAACACTAGTGACTGTATTAGTATTACTAAAAGTGATTTTTTTTAATGTACCTGCAAAAGGAAAACGGAAATATAAACAGTGATAGTGAAAAATTACAACTTGATAGTATAAACAGTGGTAACTGATATACTAACAGTGGTAAAAGTTATTCTAACAGTGGTACAAACAGTTATAGTAGCAGTGGCACTGAAGGTTATAACTGAATAATGAAAACAGTGGAAACTGTTTACACTAACAGTGATGGTTGCTTAACTGACAGTGATAACCTACAAAGGGTTAGTTCAACAAAAACAGTGATAAAAATAAAACTAACAGTGTAAACAAAACAAAATACATATACAACGGTAATTGAATAATAACAGTGATAATTAAGAAAGCAAAACAGTTGTAACTAAGACTATTATCACTGTTAGAATCAATTACATCTACCAGCATCTAATCCTTAAGCATTATAGAGATGTGTTACAAACTAGTTATGGAGAAACAATTTAAGAAGATTTAATCAGACCAATACTTGTAATCAGAAATGTAAATCTGCCCACATCAAAGGCTTTGGTGAACAGATCTGCAAGTTGATTGTCAGTATGGACTTTTATAATCTGAATAAGTCATTTTTCATTACAATCTATGATAAAATGATACCTAATCTCTATATGCTTAGTTTTAGAATGTTTAACAGGATTATTGATGATGCTGATAGCAGAAGTATTGTCAATAAAAATAGGAGTGTTTAAGAAAGTTAAACCATAATTAAGCATTTGATTCTGAATCCATAAGACCTGAGCACAGCAATTTGCAGCAGCTACATACTCAGCTTCAGCAGTGGATGTTGATACAGTTGTCTGTTTCTTACATTGCCATGAAAGTAACCTCTCTCCTAGAAATTGACAACCTCCTGACGTTGACTTCCTGTCCATGCTAGCTCCCCCATAATCACTATCTGAATATGCTATTAAGTCAAAAGAAGAATCTTTTGGATACCAAAGGCCTATATCAGGTTGTCCCTTTAAGTATCTAAAAATTCTCTTTACAGCATACAGATGTGATTGCTTTGGACAAGTCTGGAATCTGGCACAGATACATACAGCAAACATAATATCTGGCCTGGAGGAAGTTAGATACATCAATGACCCTATCATAGACCTGTACAGATGTATATCTACTTCCTCCCCCTCAGGATCTGCAGATAATGGCTTGTGTGTCTCCATAGGTGTGCTAGCCACTTTTGTTTCAGTATAGCCAAATTTGGTGAGTATGTCTTTAACATACTTGCTCTGATGGATGAAAATGCCATCTGATCTTTGTTTGACTTGAAGTCCCAAAAAGAAATTAAGTTCCCCCATAGAACTCATTTGAAACTTCTGATGCATTAACTTCTCAAATTCCTTGCATAACCCATCATTTGTAGATCCAAAAATGATGTCATCAACATACACTTGTATCAATAAAATATCATTGTGATACCTTTTGATGAACAGTGTCTTGTCAATGGTACCCCTTTTAAAACCATTCTCCAAAAGATAAACAGATAGAGTCTCATACCAAGCTCTGGGTGCTTGGTGCAGGCCATACAGTGCCTTATCCAATCTGCAAACTCTATCTGGATATGTAGGATCTTCAAATCCAGGTGGTTGACAAACATACACCTCATCATCAATTGTGCCATACAGAAAGGCACTTTTGACATCCATTTGGTATACTTTGAAGCCTTTATATGAAGCATATGCCAAGAATAATCTTATGGATTCTATCCTTGCAACAGGAGCAAACACATCATCATAATCAATACCTTCTTCCTGAGTATATCCCTGTGCCACCAGCCTGGCCTTATTCTTGATTACAATTCCCCTCTCATCCTTCTTGTTCTTGAATATCCATTTAGTACCTATAGCCCTTTTTCCCTTTGGTAAATCAACTAAAGTCCACACATTCTGTATTTTGAATTGCAACAATTCTTCCTTTATTGCCTCGATCCAACTAGGGTGTTTAAGAGCTTCTACTGCCTTCTTAGGTTCAACTTGAGAAAGAAAACATACATATAAAGAGGTATGTATCTCTTCTTCATTGACAGTAGACTGCTGTCTAGTTTGAACAGCAGAGTCAACCTTCCCAATTACCTGTTCTAGAGGATGATCTTTGTGAACATAATAAGTAGATGTTGATGTCTCTGGAATGTTTTCTTCTAAGTTGGTAAGATTGCCTTCTTGTCCAGAACTCTCACTAGATGATATATCAGTAGATTCTTCTGTCTCAATTCTCTGAGAGGACTGTGGTTGATCAGAGGAAAACACCTCTGGTGGATCAGGAGTCTAGATTGGAAATACAATGTATTCCAATGAGTCTTTATTCTTTTCTGTGGACATTCCTGATACTTCCTCACTTGCTTCATCTGTTGTCCCTGTGTTGGTACCTGTACTTGTACCTGCACTAGAATTGACAGTTGCATATCTAAAAGCAGGATTAAGAGCATCAATATCAAACAATGACTTTGGACCTATCCCATCAGGATTAATGGTATTCTCATTAAAAGTGATGTTCATTGATTCTTCTATTACCCTGGTCCTTTGATTGAAAACCCTATATGCCTTACTTTGGATGGAATACCCTACAAAAATACCCTCATCAACCTTGCTTTCAAACTTTCCTCAGTGATCCTTGGTATTCAGAATGGTACATGGACATCCAAATGATTTAAAGAAACTAACCAATGGTTTGTTCTTAAACAGCAATTCATATGGGGTTTTGAAATGAGGCTTAACAACTGTTACCCTATTCTGAACATAGCAAGCTGTGCTAATTGCCTCTGCCCAGAAAGACATAGGTAATTTTGCATCAGCTAACATAGTTCTAGCAGCCTCAATTAGTGTCCTATTCCTTCTTTCAGCTATTCCATTCTGTTGAGGAGTTCTAGGAGCACTAAACTCTCTCTTAATGCCTTTTTCATCACAGAATTTATCCATCTCATGATTTTTAAACTCTGTTCCATTATCACTCCTGATGATTTTAACCTTTTTATCTAATTGATTCTCCATCTTAGTTATAAATGATCTAAGTATTTCACCTGTCTCATCCTTTGTTCTAAGAAAGAAAACCCATGTAAATCTAGTATAATCATCAATTACTACAAGGCAGTAAGATCTTTTTCCCATACTTCTTATACTTGTTGGTCCAAATAAGTCCATATGTAACAAGTGTAAAGGAGTACAGTTTGTATTCACAGATTTGGACTTGAAAGAAGTTTTGTGTTGCTTTCCCTTAAGGCAAGAAACACAGTGATCATCACATGAATATACCTTTTCAGGTAAACCTCTAACAAGCTTGTTTTTGACAAGTTTATTAATGGTTTTATAATTCATGTGACACATCCTTCTATGCCACAAATTAGATTCATTCAGATTTGCTTTTGAAATTAGACAGTTTAAATCAGGTTGAGGTGCCATATTTGCTAAGTCACACTTATATACATTATCTTGCCTAGGAATTATCATTAAAATCATGTTTTCTGAAATTTTGAATTCCTTTGACAAAATAAGGCATTCAGTGTCAGTAAAATGAACTGGGTTCTTTTTATCTGTAATTTGACTCACACTTAGCAAATTATACCTCAATTGTTCCACAAAATAAACATTTTCAAAACTTAGCTTGGCACTCTGAACAGTTCATTTGCCTGTAATTTTTCCCCCTTTGGGATTGCTTCCAAATGCTACATATCCACCATCAAATGATTTGAAGTTCTGTAGCTTTTCCTTATCTCCAATCATGTGCCTTAAGCAGCCACTATCAATATGCCATAGGCTTCTTGGTTTGCCCTGCACACAAACAAACAAAGAGAAAAATTAATTTCTCTTGGGAACCCAAACCAATTTGGCTTTGGGTTTCCCATATGTATCAAAATAATCAATTTTCTTGAAGATCATTGATTTTGATACATTGTTGGATTTTAGACCTCTGGGTAAGTTAGATTGAAAAGGTGTCCAAATCCAACTAATTTTAGACTTAACAGTGGGTTTTGGTCTAACAGTTTTAATTGAAGGACCAAAGTTATAATGCCTAACAGTGTTAAACTTGTTATAACTGTTGTTATGTCTAGCAGTGGTAAAATAATTAACACTGTTTGTATTCCTTACAGTGTTATTTACTCTACCAGTGGTAACTGTTGAATTAATAGTCCTAACAGTTTTAAAAGATTTACCACTATTTACTTTATATTCTTTTGCCACTGTTTTAGTCTTATTACTGTTGGCTAAATCTGTAACTTTTATTCCTGCAGTGGAAACCTTTGCAGCAGCCTTAGATTGATTTGCCTTATAATTCATCTTTCTGACAGAAGCAATATGATTAACTTTAGATTTAAAATTTTGTTTGTTAATCATATTAGCTGATGTCCATGGCTGTTTTACATTCTTTTGAATAGATTTTGGATTATGAAAACAGTCATGTTGAAGATGATTATTCCTGCCACATATAAGGCATAACTTTTCTCTAATCACTGTAACATTATTTCCCAGTTTTTGAGTTACCATTTGATTCCAATTTCTTTGATTACCTCTAGGAATATGTTTTTGAATATTTTGTGATTTAGAAGAGTTATCCTTACATTTGCAATTATCACATTTATTCAATGCAGATGTATTACATACAGAAATAGATGATTTCACTGCATTCCTAACATTCCTTTGAAAATTTCTAGGTGTGTTAGGTATGACTCTCACATGTTCTACCTGATGTTTAGCCTTCTCCACAAACATTTTCTTACCCTCTTCTAGTTTATTAACCTTCAGTTCTGAAACTAGATCAGTAACACTATTGCTGCTCTCACTTGTTGACTTAGATGAGTGATTTGTCAAAGTGTCCTCACTTTCAGAAGTATCATTATCCTCATCATCTTCTTTACTCCAATCTCTAATTTCAATTTTATCAAAGTTCACATCTTCTTCTAAACTCTTAACAGGGTCAGCCTTTTTAACATCAGCATTTATTCCTTCTTTAAGTGAATTGACATCAATATCAGTTTTAGAAGGAAAGTAGTCGTTGTTATAAGGAGGAGGTACATTACTATATCCTAACCCAGTCTTAAGTTTATCATGAATCAGTGAATTGATAAGTTTATGGACACTCTTAGATGCATTTTCTAAGTTACTTACATTAAGTCTTATGCTGTCTCTTTCACATGTGACCTCAGCAAGTTTCTTAGTTAATAATTCTACCTTATCTTTAAGAGTATCTCTCTCCCACCTAGCAAATTGAATATCATACTTAAACTGTGTTGCATTTTCTTCATATGCATGAATCTATTTTTCTAGATTTTCTATTACTGATATTGTGTGGTTACTCTTGATTTCACATTGTTTTAATTCATCACACACTTTCTGATTATGATCCCTATAATGTTTAACTGTTTGTTTACACATAGTAGAACATAATTTGATTTGTACCTCATAAGGAATCTCTGACTGTTTGTCAGATTCAGCAGTAGCCATGAGACACTGATTCTTAACTTCATGCTCTTCTTGGTCACTCCAGTCCCAACCACATCCATCCACAGATACAAGAGCATTTGAGGAAGTACCCTGGATTGGTACATACCTTGTTTGGCTCACATTTCCTCCACTTCTTTGACCATTCCATCTATCATTCTGCTCATTCTTTGGACTTCTGCATTCCCTAGCAAAATGTCCCATTTTGTGACAGTTGAAACATTCAACTTTGCTCTTATCAAACCAACTTGCATCATTCCTCTTCTGCGCAAAGTTGTTCCTGCCAGTTCTTTGCATAAACCTTTTTGCCCTTTGAGTGATTAAGGCAATTTGTAACTTAATATCCATTTCTTCTAAATCATCTGATTCAAATTGATCTAAGTCTTCATTAGTAAGTGAAGAGTTCACATTACTAGCAAAGAAAGATTCTAAGATTTGATCATTAGAATGATTTGATGATGATCCACCTCCACCAGACCCATAAGAAGAACCTTTCTGACTTGATTCTGCCTTTGTTCCAGCCATTGACATAAATGCAAAATTGTTGTTGTTACTTCCTGATCTAATCTTCTTGCTCTCCACTTCAGCTTCAAAGTTTCTCAGATCATTATATATGTCTTCCAGCTCTTTTGATTCCAGATCTGCACTTTGTCTTAACCCAAC
The DNA here is from genome assembly GCA_963422505.1 of Pseudognaphalium luteoalbum. Lineage (NCBI taxonomy): Eukaryota > Viridiplantae > Streptophyta > Magnoliopsida > Asterales > Asteraceae > Pseudognaphalium > Pseudognaphalium luteoalbum. The sequence goes on from OY730194.1 coordinate 55,642,581, forward strand.
TGTATAAATTGTCCACTCATCTCCCAAAGACCTCAAAAACTTCCTGTTTAAATCATCCCTATCAATCTTCACTTGATGATTTTCCAGATCTCCTACTAACTTTGAAAACCTATCAAAGGTTTGAGTCAAAGTTTCTGACTTTGCTGAATTAAAATTCTCATATTGTTGTTTCAACAAAGATCTTTTATTCTTTTTGGTGTTATCATTACCACCAAATCTCTTCTCTATAGCTTCCATGAGAACTTTAGCATCTTGACATGCTTCAAATCGTCTCTGATATTCATTGGGAATAGATAACAATAAAGTACTTAGAGCTTTGTACTCTATAGATCGAACCTTTCTTTCAGCCTCAGATGTTGGTGGTAATCTAGCCTGTGCAACACCATCACTATTAAGGGTCACTGGAGGACCATTAACAACCACTTCCCACATCTGATAATCTGTGAGAAGCATGTATTGTCTGATTCTGTTCTTCCACAGATCAAATTCATCAGGTCTAAGCATGGGTATCTTAGTGACCTGAATTCCTTCATTGCTTTCTGCCATTTATTTAATGAAAAGATTTTGAAAATAATCAATCAAACAGTGATCCTGGATCTTCCTGTATTCAAAACTTAACCAAAAGCTCTGATACCACTTGTTAAACCAAGATCGATCTAATAAACTTATTAGATTAACACAAGTTTTGAATTATTACTGAGATGTTGCGGAATCACACTCAATAATATTATGAAGATCAATAATAAAATCAATAAAACAAAGTTACTATCAAAAGCTTCAATCTTATTAATAATATAAGACGAATACACTGAACTGTATTAGGGTTACAAAACCTTGAAGCTGCGTGAAACTAATGTTAACCTAATCTAGGTCTAAGGATCTCTATTTATATCCCATAGAGTCCTGCTAAACAATCTCCTATAATCATGGAAACTGTTACACTCCATAATTATTCAAACTTTATTTTTTCCGCCTATTCTATACATAAACAGTGTTAACTACCACAACTATACACACAGTGGTATTTCCTATAGAACAGTGTTAACACTTGTACAATTTACTAGACTTACCAACCAACAGTGGTAAGTAACCTAAACAGTGTTAACTGTTGTAAACCAGACTAACAGTTGTAACACTCTAACAGTTGAAACTATTACTAACAGTTGTAACTCTTGTCTTCACTTCAATTAACACTAACAGTTGTAACTTCTGATAACAGTGTTAATCTTCACTAACAGTAGTAATCTCTCAAGACTTCAGCCAACAGTTGTAACTCTGAAGACAGTGGTAACCATTAACCCTAACAGTGTTAATATCAGTAGTAACATTAACACTAACAGTGTTATTGCCTTGTGCATTCTTCAATCAACAGTATTAGTAACAGTATTAACATCAATTCCCAACAGACGAATAGCCCAAATGGGTCGGCGTGATATCATTGCCTAAGAAAGATGAATAGCCTCAACAAGTTGGCGTGATGTCAATACCCCCAAAGGAGTAAGACGAATAGCCCAAATGGGTCGGCGTGATGTCATGACTAATAGCCTCTCAATGATCTCAAGTCCACAAGTAACACACATAATTTCACATAATGTAGCACATTTCAAGCATATGTCCAAAAGAAAACAATGAGATACGTTCACAGCATGAAAACAATTGATAAAACATGAGCATACTTTTCCCCCAATTGAAAACAAGTAAATGAAAATGGGGCCACGAAAACTCACCTCAAGTAAATGATGTAAGTGTTAGCCCTTAAATGTAACACTGAACAATCTCGCAATCTACAATATCATAACGTATATGGGTTACAACCTAGACATCACTAGGTCATTCCATTGTATTCCAAGCCAAAAAAACTTCCACTAAGTTCACTCACAACTCAAACTCATGTTCATTATCTTAATTCAACTTATCGCGGGAAAATCAGAATCTGTCCACAATTTTCATACCACTTTACTGATTTTTAAACGTTGCTTCATGAAATCATTTGGCTCTAAACATTTAACTAGTGACACTTTGAAATTTTTCCAGAAGTAAATATTGTATTTTACTATTTTTAAAAATTCACCGAAACAATATGCTCAGAAACCATAACCATTTCTGAGTACTAAAAAGTCACAATTTATTAAACATACTTTCAGACTTGAAATGACTATAATATTTTTACATAAAATAATAGATACTTTGATAATGCTTAAGTAAAAATTTCAAGACCTAATTCGTATTTTAAGGTACGTTTCAAAAATCGATAACTTAACCGAAATCGGGAACCGAAAAACTCAGAAACCACACAAAATCTTGTAAAATTGCTTTGACCAACTTATACTCCACATTTGACCATGAAATTGACGCCATTTGAAAGAAGACTCGAAATAATTATGTTTTGACTCCTGTTTCAGCAAAAATTATAGTGATATGACCCTGTTACAAGCTTCTCAATCCGAACAAAATTTCTGATCAGATTAGGGTTTGAAATAAATCAATTCTAATCACATGTATAAATATTCCAAACCGCAACCACAATCAAAATTCTCTCTTCTAACAGCATATATACTGATTTTATCCATCCTAAATGATTTTTACTACTGAGAATACAATGGAATCGAACCTAAATAATACTGACAATATGAAACAATCGTAATATAATGGAATGAATGATTAGGAAGGAATATATACCAACAAACGCAAATCCGCACGATAGGAATCCCTTATAATCTGTGAATAATGAGGATATACACTCTTATAATTCACTTTGGTAGATTGATCAAACATATACAAGAGTTATGGGATCGAAAACTTACCAAAGTTTCTGAAAATTCATCACCGACAGTAGTAGTTTACGAAATAATTTTTATAAAATAATCTGCTTCGTTTCAGAGGCCGAAACCTTTTTGTCCATGTAAAACATCGAGATCTACAACTTTTTAGTTTTGGCCAAATCCTGAACACAACTCTAAGTAGGTCAAAACGGCCTCGGAAGTTGACTGTGATTTTGGGACAGAATGTGTGATTTTTTTTTGTGATTAAAAAGTTTTAGGGTTAGGTTTAGGGTTATATTTATAGTCTAGGATTAGTTGATTTTGGGTTGGGCCGAATGATACATCAATAGGGAGGGCTTGGGTCGGTAGTTGGGCCAAAACAACAAGACACAAAAAACTTGGGTCACACGGTCCAAATATAATTGCTAGTGTTTGTTTGTTTTACGTTTTGCTTTGTGTCTCCCTCGTTACACGTCGGATTAAAATGATTCTTTTTGCGTTGGATTCGTTTTTTTTTTTTTTTTTCAAAAACGAAGACTTTGGTGTAAATAAAAAAATGAATTTTTACGAATTGAACTATGATAACGGGTTTGGTGACGGTTGTCATACACGATCTCCTTCTTCAAATTGTTTATGAATTTTAATTCGATCATCGTGCGTGCCACTGCTTCGTTCTTTCTTTATAAAATTTTGAATACTCATATGCATTCCATCTCAATTAATCAAGCTCATGTAAATGTAAAAATCTCTGCCTACCTGCTTCATCTAAATCCATGTTACATGATCATAAAGCCCAATAAGCCTTATCTTCTAATTCAATAGGTAAATGACAAGCCTTGCCATATATCAAACGAAATGGTATACATCCAATTGAAGTTTTATAGGGTGACTGAAATGCCCATAATGCATCATCTAACTTATCAGCCCTATCTTTACGATTAGCTCCTACTGATCGCTCCAAAATACATTTAAGTCCTCAATTTGTGACTTCAACTTGACCACTAGTTTGCGGATGATAAGGTGTAGCTAATTTATGAGTTACACCATATCGCTTGAATACTTTCTCTAATTGAGCATTGCAAAAATGAGTACCCCGATCACTGATTATTGTTCCTGAAATTCCAAATCGTGAAACTAGTTGCTTTAGAAACTTTACAACAACCCTGGGCATCATTAGTTGGTAAAGCCTTTGCTTCGGCCCATTTAGAAACGTAGTTAACTGCCACTAATATATATTTATTTCCTTTGCTTGATGGAAATGGTCCCATAAAATCAATACCTCAAACATAAAAAATTTCACAAACTTGGATCCATGTTTGTAGCATTTCATCTCTTTTAGATATATTACCCGAACGTTGACATGCATCACAATTCTTCATAAATTCTTGAGTATCTTTAAAAATAGAAGGCCAATAAAAACCTGCATAAAAAACTTTTTTAGCTGTATATATTGCTCCCTGATGACCTCCAACCGGTCCCTCATGACAATGTGCTAAAATTTGCCTGCTTTCTTTGCCGTGAACACATCTTCGAATTATACCATCTGCATATGATTTAAACAGAAAAGGATCTTCCCAAAAGTAATGTTTTAAATCAGCAAAGAATCGCTTCTTTTGCTGATAATCCATTCCCTTAGTTAAAATCTTAGTTACTAATTAATTAGTATAATTAGCAAACCATGGTATCTCAGAAATCTCCTCAGCAGCCATCAATTTTTCATTTGGAAACGTATCTTGAATTTCTAATTCGTCTAAAGCTTCTAACTCCGGATTTTCTAATCTTGATAAATGATCTGCTGCTAAATTTTCAGCTCCTTTCTTATCACGTATCTCTATATCAAATTACTGTAGTAAAAGAATCCATCGCAACAAACGAGGGCGTGCATCCTGTTTATTGAATAACTAATTTAAATCATAATGGTCAGTAAAAACAACAGTTTTAGATAATACTAACTAAGAGCGAGATTTATCAAATGCAAAAACTACTATTAAAAAAGTTCCTTCTCCGTGGTTGTGTAGTTTTCCTGAGCATATGTTAATATTTTGCTAGCATAATAAATCGGTTTAAATCGTGTATCAATTCTTTGTCCCAAAACAGCTCCAACAGCATAATCACTAGCATCACACAGTAGCTCAAAAGGTAGATTCCAATCTAGTCTACTCATGATTGGGGCGGAAACCAATTTTTCCTTCAAAATTTCAAATGCTTTTAAACAATCATTGTTAAAAACAAACTTAGCATCCTTCTCCAATAACTGATTCATAGGCCTTGCTATTTTAGAAAAGTCTTTAATAAAACGCCTATAAAACCCAACATGACCTAGAAAACTTTTTACACATTTAACATTCGTGGGAGGAGGTAATTTCAAAATTGCTTATATCTTTGCTTGATCAACCTCAATCCCTACTTTGGAGATTTTATGTCCTAATACTATTCCTTCACGGACCATAAAATGACATTTCTCCCAATTTAACACAAGATTAGATACTTCGCATCTTTCCAACATCTTCTTAAGATTCTTCAAACATACTTCGAATGTATCACCAAATAACGAGAAATCATCCATAAATATTTCCATAAAATCTTCTACCATATGATGAAAAATTGCCATCATACAACGCTGAAATGTTGTTGGCGCATTTCATAATCCGAATGACATTCTTCTATATGCAAAGATACCGAATGGACAAGTAAACATAGTCTTATCTTGATCTTCTGCCGCAATCGGTATATGGAAATATGCTGAAGAAACCATCTAGAAAACAATAGAATTCCTTACTCGCTAACCGTTCTATCATCTAATCAATAAATGATAAAGGAAAATGATCTTTCCTAGTGGCGTCATTCAACTTTCGGTAATCTATACAAACTCTCTATCCGGTTACTGTTCTTGTAGGAATCAACTCATTCTTCTCATTAGCTACAACTGTCATTCCACCCTTCTTAGGTATTACATGAATAGGACTTACCCATGGACTATCCGAGATTAGATAAATTAGTCCGGAGTCCAATAGCGTAATTATCTCCTTTCGTACCACATCTTTTACCTTTGGATTCAATCTTCGGAGGGATTGTACTACAAGCTTAAAATCATATTCCATCAATATTTTATGAGTACAATAAGATAGACTGATGCCTGATGCCTTTAATATTTGTTATCTTCCATGCAATAGCTCTCTTATGTTCTTTCAATACATGTATCAAACTTTCTTTTTCTTCGTTGGTTAATTTAGAGGATATAATAACTGGCAAATCTGAAGTACCTTGTAAATATGCGTATTCTAGATGAGATTGTATTTGTTTTAATTCAAGTTGAGGTGGTTCTTAATAAGATGTCTTAATTTAAAAAACTTCAGATCGTAGACAAGGAATTCCATGTACAGAAAATGGAAGAAGATCCCTGTTAACAATTTCAGCAACTGGTTGAACCAAATCAGTTTCTACTTGTTGTTGTTGACAGATTATTACTTTATCAAACTCTGGTCGAAACAACTCCTCTTCATTCTCAATCATCCTATCAAATTCTTCAATGGTTGTCTTCGTATCTAATTCTCTAGTCCATCCTTCCAAAATACCTGTCTCTGAATGATCATCTTCTAAGAAATTTTGCAAAACTGTGTTATCCATATATTCGAAAGAATTTAAGTAATAACATGTGTCATCTACGTAGTCAGGAAATTTCGTAGAATCATTAACATTAAAAACAACTTCTTCATTCCCAACCCTCATAGTAACTTGTCTGTTAAAAACATCAATTAAGGCATGGGTAGTTGCTAAAAATGGCCTTCCTAGTATAATAAGGACGCTAGGGTCTTCTACCATGTCTAGTATAATAAAATCACATGGAAAAACAAATTTATCAACTTTAATTAAGACATTTTCAACCATACCTTGGGATATTGCACAGATCTATCGGTTATTTCTATACACATTCGAATAGGTTTTGGTTCTCCTAAACCTAAGCGAGTATATAGAGTATATGGCATCAAAGAAATAATAGCCCCTTAATCTGCTAATGCATTATTAATAGGCATGTTACCAATTAAACAAGGTATAGTAATACTCCCTGGATCTTTGACTTTTGGAGGTAACTTGTTCTGCATCTAAACATCTTGCATTCATTGTCACTTTAGTCACATCATCCAGTTTGCTTTTGTTGGTCAACAGCTCCTTCAGATATTTAGCATTATTGGCATTTGTTGAATAGCTTCCACAAATGGTATGTTGATGTGTAGCTGCTTCAAATTCTTTAAAAACTTGTGGTATTGCTCATCATCTCTACCTTTCCTTAGAGCAGCAGGATATGGTGGTTGGGGTGTATAATCCTTAATAACTGGCTTTTCTTTTGGTTTTTCAACCTTTGCATCTTCATTTGACACTTTTTCAATTGCTTCTTCGCTTGAATCATTAACATGCTCAGAATCAACCATTTTATGAGTAATAATAGGAGGGTTAGAAGTTTTACCGCTTCTCGTAACCACTGCCTTAGCATGTTCACGTGGATTTATCTCTGTAAATCCCGGTAAAGTTCCTGTAAATCTTTCTTGTAGGACCTTAGCAATTTGATGAACGGACCCCTCAATTTGCTTTATAGATGCTCCTTGATTACGTACCACTGCGTCAGCATTATCCATTCTTTTGTTATTAGACCTAATCAACTTTCCTATTATATTTTCCAAGGATCCCATTCTATCTGACACTGATGGATTTTGCCCAGTTTTGACAAAAAATCCCAATGCTCCTAGTTGATATTGGCCAGATCCTCCTTGATTGGTTCTTCTATAATTCGTTACTTGTCGATAATTTGGATTTCCTTGGAAATCTCCATACATTACTTCTTCTGTGGCTAACTCAACATCCTTGTTAGGACATTCGGTTTTCAAATGATTTCCTCCACATATCCCACGTCCAATTCTGATAGCATGAACTTGTTCATTTACCTTCTTAATATCTCTCCCTAAACTTTCCAATTTGGCTGTAATAGCTGCAAGCCCTTCATTATCTTCCAAAGATGTCTTTCTTCCTGTTGATCCATCATCCCATAGCTGTGATGCTTTGCCAATTCTTCTATCCCGGTGCATGCTGCAGCAAGAGGCTTTTTAGGTACTGGACCTTGTGCATCCAATTGTTGACGTGTTGCGCGATCAACTCCCTTGTAGAAAACTGTAATTTCCTGATGCACATTCAGATTGTGTTATGGACACTTATGCAATATTTCCTTGTATCTTTCCCAAGCTTGATACAAAGATTCCTCAGATTTTTGCTTGAAGTTCCTTATTCCATCAATCATCTTTGAAGTCTTTGATGGAGTGCAGTACATATTCAAAAACTTGGTTCGAAGATCTTCCCATATTGTTATAGATCCAGTAGGTTCATTGTTAATCCTTCTCTTAGCTCCATTCTTTAGTGTTAAAGGAAACACTCTTATCATAACCTGATCTCTGGTGACATTAGGATTATTGAACATGTCTGCAATTTCCAGAATTTTCTCCACATGTTCATTAGCATCTTCTTTGTCTTCACCTCTGAAAGGATTCTCTCTAAGCTCTGATGCGCCACCAACGGTCGATCAGGTTTTACCCTGTCGTCGGACCGTCCGTCAGTGGCGGCACCAGTGGGTTTTAAAATTTATATTTGCGGGGCCTAAGTATACCTAGTTACTATTGGTGTATAGCAATAAGGATGACCTAGGGTCGTTCTCTAAGTCAGTGTATTGTGGATCGTGGACGAAACAGGCGTACTTATCAATCTAGCGGGTTTTAAAAGATTTGATTGGGGTTTTGTTTTATACTTAGGCAGAAAATTTAAATTAAAGCGGAATAAAATAAATGTAAATAGCAGATAATCAAGAGAGGGTGTTTGCTATGATTTTGGTAACCTTATTGATTGGAATGAAAACGTGTTCTAAAGGTTTGTATTTTATTTATTTCAGGTATTTGTGGAGTAAGCACTAGCCCCCTACTGATAAAATTCTCGATCAGTATGTCACTGGGCGACTAGGCTAACCTGATTCTGATCGGAGTAGTTTATCCAGCCCACAACACTAACCGGTGAAGGTATAGTGACCCTTATCTGGGATGAAACCCTGGGTGCATGAATAAGGCGACAAACCAACTCGATGTCCGACCTTTCTTAACCCCACAATAATATCTAATCTAAATAAAACATTTAAGAACAAGTTTATAGAGTATGCTTGATTGCTTTCTATCGATGGTTTTGTGAGTCTGGGTGTTGAGTCATGACTCATGATTCACATAGACCGATAACAACGACTCTTTCCGTGATTACTGCACTGTACTCCACCAGAGGTGTTTCCATTGCTGAACCAAGGACCTAGTCGGTACCAACTCTGCTGATCACAGAGTTGCCGTTATTCCACAAGGCTTAGTAACTGCGGCTTTTCCTCGGCTTCCACGTGTTAACTACACCGGAGGTGTTGTCGACGCTATACCGAGTAATCAGCCGACTTACGGTACCTTACATTGCTTCATAAAAGCTAACCCAGACTACTTAACTAAGTTTGTATCTAAGCATAATATTATCCATCTATGATATAAACCAGCCCTTACTTTTAAGTCCCAATAAATCCCTAATTTGTCAACAGTGTAATATTCACGTTCAGTTAGAAAACCATATTTCCACGGGCAAAGTGTACTTTGCGTTCAAAGTAGAAAGCAATATTTCCACGGCTCCAGTGTACTTAGTGTTCAGTTTGAAAACCATATTTCCATAGCCACAGAGTACTTTGCGTTCGAATTAGAAAACAGTATTTCATCGATGACGATGTACTTAGCATTCATTTAGAAAGCGATGTGTACACGATTTAACAAATCAGACCATGTTCATGTTTGACACAGATAACTAAGTACCTTTGATGGGGTTCGCGACGTCCCATCATTAAGGCCGTAATCACGTTTACTGGTTGAAAGGCGATTAGTTTAATAGGTTTAAAATCATAGATAGAAAGTAAATCAAAGCACTATAACATCATTCCAACCAATTTACGACTAACTACATCATAGCAAACACGTAATATCACTACTCGCTAATCATGGCAATAAATCCTAAATCTAGCATGACAACAGTAATAACAATTATCATAATGAAATAGATAAAGGATAGATATAACCGTAATAAGAGCGTAGCTGAATACAACTTGAACGTTACACGAGCAGAACTCCTAGTATGCGTCAAGCGATATTACAAGATTGCCCCTCTACTAACTAGCCGCTAATCTACTACTAAAAATAACATAATCTAGAGAGAGAGTAGTGAGAGAAAGTGTGTGTGTAGTGTTGTTGGTTGTGAGTTTGTGTTGAATGATAAAATGAGGCTTGTATTTATAGAGATCGCACAGCCGTATCCGTAGACCGTATCCAAACCTTCAAACGCACAACCGTATCGCAAAGGCGAATAAAAATCAGATTTTTATCACCCAAACGCACAATACGGCTGAGCTGGACCGTATACGGCTGAACTGGACCGTATACGGCTGAGCACAGGGTGAATACGGCTGAACTGGGCCGTATACGGCTGAGCACAGGCCGTATACAGTCTGCACAGGCCGTATACAGTCTGTGTCCAGCCGTATACGGTCTGGCTCAGCCGTATACAGCTGTGTTCAGCCGTATCCTGGCTCTTCGTTTCTTCGTTCGGGCGTAACTTCTTCATCGTTTATCCGTTTTGAGCGTTCTTTTTATCCACGCGTTCGTATTTTCCTAACGAAGAAAATGACATAAGTTAGAGGTCATAATTCTTTGTGTAGCTCAAAAAGTGCTAAAATACGTGAACAGAAGATTCAATGATCGTTTGTGCTCTATTTTACTCATTTTTAGGTTGTTTTTGTCGATTCTTGAAACATCGTCTATATTTTAGCCCTTATGATGAAATGTGATGTTTAAGTTCATATTTTAAGTGTTTTCATTAATAATTGGGCCAAAATGGTGAGATAATGGTACACAAAAACATGACTTTTTGCGTGTCATCAAGCTCTTTCAGAAATTGTCCTTTTATTTCAAATTCTACTTCTCTAGCTATAGCAGGACGAACCACTCCCGATCGAGGATCTCCACGAGTTTGAATTGTGTAATCTTCAAGCGTCATGTTTGCTATATCTGCCATATTTCTCTCTGGTTCTGAATCACTTGGGTACACCAATAGGTGCTCTGGAAGGTTGTTTATCCTCTCCAAACTCCGATCCGGAGTAATATCCATTTTCTGCCATGTTGACTAGTGTGTTATGGAACAGTTCGTATTCTTCGTCAGATGATAGACCATCAACTGATGAATTTGATGGTGCATAAGACAAACGTTTTCTTGAATGAAATTCCCGTTCTGGTTCGTCAAATGGACTTAGTAGATCCGGATGTTGTGTCCGGGTCATACAATCATCTGCGAACAAAAACCGAATTCAGTAGTACTAGTAAAATTAACATTTTAAAAAGAAAATTAGATTAGAAATAAACTAAATTAGTAAATTAGTGAATACAAAGATAGTTCCATGATCAGGTTGTAGTTAACTAAAAACATAATTCAATAATAAAACACATTCAGAATTGAATAATGGATAAAGAATACCCAACCCATAAATTGTGAACCATATTTTACTTAGTATTATAAATTAATTATTACCACAATCAATTACGTTAAGTTAAAGATTTACAAACAAAAGGTTATTTTTACACGGCTAGTCAAAAGTCCTTGGTAGCTCCAATGATCATGCAAAGAAACGGAGAAATAGGTCAGCGCGAAGTTTATTAAAAACCTACCTCTTTCGGGAAGCAGAGTGACCCTCCTTACACTTCTGTTGTTTTGTATTCACAATGGGTGAGCCGATTTTTCAATTGACTTATAATATACAAAAATTTATAATTTACAGGGAAAAATTAAACATTTACTGCTCCCTGGCAACGGCGCTAAAAACTTGATGTGTGCTAAGTAGTCTATTAAAATAACAAGTTTTAAATAAAGGAAATACTAAATAATATTATCACACAATACAGGCAAGAATAACCCGTTCGTATAATATAGCTTACAAGTAAGTTTAGGTATCGAACACAGGGAACGGTATTTTAATTTAACCCTTTATTAATATTCAGGAATAATGTTACAGATAATAAGGGGACGTTTTAATTCCGAGCGAACATATTTATTTTGATAATAATTTATAATAAACTAAATCAATTCATGTATTAGAAACTATTAGAAATAACCAATTCGGATGGATAGAAGATTTTAATTATTTAGATTAGTTTTACTTAAACTATATATTTTTCCTTTATGTTTATTTTATCGTTGATTATCTATTGGTGAATTACAAATATAGATAATTCCTCGGGAACTAACTTGACTACCTTATAAAATTTAGGAAAAGCACTGCATTCACTACAAATATACTATAGAGAGCTTCTCTTCTTAGTATTGCTCACCCAAACCTTATTCAATTAAACCTATCAACAATCTATTATAACTTTATAGGCAACCTTGTAGCATACAAGCGTTTATGATTACCACATTAATTATGTATAAAAGTCCTAATGTTCTTAACCTATCACCAGGCCAGGTATAAAGTTCAAAATTAATTAAAGTATAGCATATAAATTAATTAACTATGTAAGAACAACTTGAGCATATAATCAACACAATTGTCGAGAAAGTATAATAAACATTCCAATAAATCAATATCAACATAAACATAAATTTAAACTATAATTCAAATAACTTTCAACTAAATAGACACAATAAGAAACTTAATTCATAATCAAAATCAAGTAAACAATATCCATAGTATAATTAAATAGCATATTTACAAAATGCAAGGATAAATAAACCAAACCCTAATGATGAACAAGCTCTTCGTAGGGTTAAAAATCTTAAAAACCTAGCTTCCTAGCCTTCAAATTTGCACCTCTATTCGTATTCTAAACCCCAATGTCAAATTTAGAATATCAAAATCGTATATCTAATGGGTTACTGAGGATCTCTAATTATAGTTTTGACAGCCGACCTTCCAACCGTCGGTTGGAGGTGTTTGACTTAGACTCCAAGTCCGCGATCTCCACCACCTTTAACCTTTTCATTCCAATCGTCGGTTGAGACCTTCAACCGTCACTTGAATCTGTATTCCAGAATCTTCTAATAGCGGATCCAATATTCAATTCTTGGCCCAAACTTTATCTAATCCGAATTCTAACCTCTTTAGACCATTTATTCTTCAACTCTGGATCCGGTCTTTATTCCAAAGCCAGTTTATCTTCAATTTCAAGTTTTTACTTCTTTTTCTTCTTTCTTGAACTTATTTTCGTTCTTTTTCTTCAATTCTTCATTTTAAATACCTAATTGCAAATATTAACAAAATCGGTATCTAAATCCATATAAATGTAATAAAAGTACATTGAAACTAGAAAATATTATTGTTTAAATACAGTTCCACACTCTACGTATGGAAATAGGTACAAAAATTTCAGATCATCTGAGTATTCTTAGTAATATCGTTTCAGAACTGGAAGCTATTGGAGTTGAGGTTGATGATGAAGATAAATCATTGAGACTTATATTATCTTTAACATCCTCCTATGAGCACATGAAACATATTTTGATGTATGGGAAAGAGATCCTGAAGTTTGAAGACGTTACTAGCAAACTCCTATCTGAGGAGAAAAGACTGGAAGGTAAGGGCATGACTTCATCAGAAGGTACGGTTTTGGTAAGTGAAGATATGAAGAAAAATAACTCCAAAAAAAATCTAATATGCTGGAAGTGTGGGAAGTCTGGGCATGTCAAGATGGATTGTCCAAGTGGAGCGGATTCGGCAAAGGGCTCCAACTCTGCTGACAATGTCTCCGTTCTCACGGAGAATAGTGAGTTATATTAAGAGATGACATCCTCATGGTGTGTCCGCGCCACCATAGGAAAGGGATGGTTGTCAGCGTTTCCACGGGTATTTACACATGGGCATTAGTTTTGCTTAAAATGCAATGTGTGTGGTGGAAATTGACGTTGATGGCTGAGGAACTTCCAAGTGTGCCAAACAGGGGAAGTTGTACCATAAACCATTTTAGCAAGTTTTTTTTGACATGTGCCGAGGTGAAATCCTTATAATGGGTTATTCTCAGTGGAGATACTCTTTTATGGTGGAGTATGATGATTCTCTTCGAATTATGATTGTCGATTGAGACAATGATTCTGATGATGGAACAAAGTTATTTTTATGATATATATGGTGGAGATTGTTGATTTTTGACTAAAATAAAAATGGGAATTTTGTCCTACATTGGTGGATGGAACCAAGGAGGGGGTGACTCCTTGGTTATAAAAGGAGGCCTAAGCCTTAGTTTCAAAATTTACCAAATCAATATACATCTTAAGTCCTTTCGTTTAAAGTGTCTAAGGTGTGAGTCAAAGCCTTGGAGGGTGTGAGTGTTGGTTGGGCGGTGGCTTAAGAGATTAGTCTATGTGATTTGTCGCACCCCCAAATTCAGGTTGCGGAATCAGTTCGGGTTGGGGCGCGACTAATTAATAATCAACAGCACAAAGTATACAGCAAACGACCTCTAAATGAGACGTTTAAAAATAGTTACATTTCCATATATAAAATGTATGAAAACATAGTGTTTTCGGTTACAAAAATGTAGTTTCCTAGAGTCCACGCGTATAGAGGGAGATTCTATTACATAATCATAATATACAAAAGATAATGCTAAGAATCTCCGTTAGATGCAATGTAGAAATCATGCGACTCTAGCTAGTGTCCTGGGGTAATCATACTCCGTCTGTGTACTTGAGATACAAAGCTAAAAAGTGTCAACCAAAAAGGTTGGTGAAACTTACAGGTTTAGTAGTAAAGTAATCGTTATGAACCATAAGCGTGTACCAGTGTTGCTATCAAGCAAAGTAAGGAAATCAGTATGTCAGCAAAGTTACCATGAGTTTAACAGTGTGTAAGTATGAATCAATCAAGAATCATATAAAGTACCCCCGTGATTGCTATCTAGACACTCATATGTAACAAATACTAGCCTGATTCTACTGTGAAATCCGTGGTAGCGCTACTACCCCATGCAGGGATTGTCAGTCCCAAATGGATCTGTTTACTAGTACTCGCGCTTAAGTCCATAACTAACAACTTACGATAGGAGGCTTTCATAGGAGGCTTTCAGTGGATAAAAAGTACTCATGAAATGTGTGTAAAAAGTAGTATAGGCAGTCCAGTACTCGTGTTCATGCATAAAACAACAAGCAAGGTATCTCACTCCAAGTAGAAACAGTAAAAAGTGTGGCTGTAAGACTCACCTGAGTCTAGCAAGTATGATGCGTTCGTGTAATTGAACAAGTAAAGTGGATGTAAGTCCGTTAGCGTGTCGGATGTAAGTCCGTATATTGGTTCTCTGAACCCTGCAACCTTCTGGCGTTGAAAGATCACCCATGCTAGTTGTCCACTCGTAGGTGGTTAGGCCCATGCTCGAAGCCCAAAAACGGCTCCGTTTGGAAGATATGGCTCATTCTATGTTTTTTCTGTTCATTTTGGGCTTTTGTTTTGAATTGTATGTTTGGCCCGTTATGTTTTAAGGGTCCGTTTAAATTTCTTCTTG
The DNA here is from genome assembly GCA_963422505.1 of Pseudognaphalium luteoalbum. Taxonomy (NCBI): domain Eukaryota; kingdom Viridiplantae; phylum Streptophyta; class Magnoliopsida; order Asterales; family Asteraceae; genus Pseudognaphalium; species Pseudognaphalium luteoalbum. Next base: position 55,657,933 of record OY730194.1, read on the forward strand.
TTATTTATGCTTTCTTCTTCATTGTAATGAACTCAGTTTTTCAATTTCAAGAATTTCGATTTCACTCTCCATTTGTGAATCATTTCCCATTTCACGGTATTCTTTTGTGAATCAACGTGCTTTTGGAAGAGATTTCTCCTGGTATTCACAGGAATCAACAGGTTTAATCTATTATACTATTTGTACACTGTCTCGAGCACTTTCATTCAAATATTTAATCTTTACCTGTAGGATTGTTATAAAGTTCTTGAACAGACTTACGTTTCATTGTTTCTAACTTATTATCTCATGGGGTAACTTCAAATATATATCCATTTAGCACCTCCTGTTATATGCATATGCAATATACCTCTCTTTTCTTCTATACTACGCGATAAACATGATGATCCAATTCAAAGGATTTACTGGTAGTAAACTAGCTGTAAAATACAAAAAGAATGACAAGGCCTATGGAATTTTCTCCTCGTATAACACTCCGACACTCAAGTCTGATGAGGATCGAAGCATATAAAGGTGTCATTGCTGCCTAGCATCAGGTGTTATTTTCAAAAAAGAAATTGAACCTCGACCATCTGAATCTAGAGTTACCTTTTGTTAAATTCTGTTTACTGAGGTAGAAAAAATAGTTCAGAAGCTCCAAATGAAGCATATGACCAAAATTTTAATTTCTCTATTTAACAAACTTGAGCTTATACACAATAAAGACAGAGTATGTTTATCAGTTTATGTGCCATTTTGCAACTTAATTGCAATTTAACATCGTTTTATAAACCTATTCGTCAGTTTCAGCGGCTGGTGGTGGTGGTGGTGAATCTTCATTAGATGGCTTCTTATTTATCCTTCTCTCCTTCCATCTTGCCAATGCCCACTTCAAAATGAAAAATCCTCCAATTGCATAGACCTAAATTCAATCACAGCATAAATTAGCTATAAAACTTACAGTATTCCAGCTGCAATTCAAGGAGTTATAGTTGTAAGCTCAGAACCAGGAGGATACATGATATTAATTAGCTTTCTGCGTGCATAATGATTTTGTGAAAAAAAGCATCCAAGAGATGGCAAGATGGGCGGGTTATACTAGTTGGGTAAATGGGTTAAATAGGGGATAGGCAGACTTGGGTCATATTTGTATTACTAGTCAAACTTGCCTGGGTCCAGTTGACATATAAATATTTACTGATTTACCCCCTTTATAAAAGCGATTATTATTAATATGTCAGTTATCACTACAAACCAACATTGCTACAATCAGGGTTGTAAAAGTCGGGATTAATTGTGACTAAACGGTTTTAGGAAGCAACTCGTCCGTAATAGAGCTTAACATTCGGACAAAGTCAGACTTGGTCAGCAATTTGATATGACAATGTTTATGGCAATTCTATTTTTACACATATAATTTCCAAATTTATCACTTAAATGTAAAACAAAAAAAAAAAGGTCCAATCCGAGTAATCCCCGATTAGTTCTGCACTACAAGGTCCATGCCAATTACTCCCTGGCTAGAGAATTTTACAACCTTGGCTACTATAGTACATAAACTCTTAGATAACAACCATCTATGCCTCTATGGGGTACTAAGTGTTCAAGACTTTAGGCAACTTTCTACCAACCGGTTCAAAAATTCAGATTAGTTACTTGGTTACTTTTCCAAGTCTAACAGCAGAAATAGTATCAAGCATTAATAATTAATAAATAGCATTAAACAAAATAAAAAAATGTCAACAAAAATCCAGAGACACAACTCATTTATAATTATTTGCAATGGTCAAAAGCCTTATTAATTATGATTGAAATGGTAATATTTATCTATAAGTAATCATGCTATAATTCTACAAATTCACATACGCTACTAAAATAAGCAATATGAAATTTAGAGAAACCATATATGTCCAAATAAAGACAACAAATGTAGGCACACATGAAGAATTTTGCATAATTGCATCTCTATCTATCTCTATATGCACATTCATAAAAATGAACATATATCAAGCACACAAAAGTTATCCACACTCTATGCTATGCATACATACTACATGCCAACTTCATTTATAGCAAAACATCATAATCCGTACATTTCGTCTAAATCGCACCAACCTATTTGGCTATTTCTACACTAAGTGGATGATCAATTACAAAAAGTTAAAATTCATAAAAATCACTAGAATGATTTCGATGCTTTTATTTTGGTATTACATTCATTTTTACGGATGCACATTTTATTATCATGTACAAGTATATCTGTAATTATCATAATCATCCTCACCTTATTAACAAATTTAAATCACAAAAAATACCAAATTCAAATTAAGAGTATGTATATAAACAGTGATTTTAAAAAGCTAGGGTTTATAAAAATATACCTGCCAAAGAACAATAGGATTAGTGTCTTGCTCAATTTCTTCCGATTCAAGCTTCAACGGACCAACATCCGTCGTCGAAGCAGCCGGAAACCTAACAGTTACCGGTTTCGATTCGTCTTTCACTTCACCGCCGCGAGAAACCGCATCCGTTTCAACCTTTGCAGGCGGCGGTGGTGGAAATCGGAAGCTGAAAACTTCAGTGAACTTTGAGATGATTGAGGAGAAAGGATTTGGAGGTCGGTGAGATTCGTCCTCGGGTTTGGAAATAATCGGAGCTCCGTTTTCCGCCATTTTAATCGGAAGTTGATTTGTTGTTGTAGTAGTTCGAAGAAATGTTACGTTTGTGTGTGTGTGTCAGTGTGTGATAACGGTGGAAATAACGAGAGTTTAATTAAGATGAGCTGAGTGGCATAAGACGCGTGTATTACACGACACTGTGATGTGGGCTTCAGTAGTGGTCCATGGCCCAAGTTTCTTATTACAAGTATATCTATTCATGGGCCGCCAAACTCATGATTTTTTTCATGATGGTAAAAACAAATCGATTTCCTACTTGCTATAGTATGGGAAAGAAATTGAAGAAAAAAAGGGAAATTAAAAAAACTGCTCCTTTTTTTCAAGTTTTATTCGTTTTGCCCTTCAAAAAAAAATATTGACGATATACCTCTCGAAATTGCAAAAGCAAATTTACTTTTGCGATCCTGTTTATGCGATTTGCGACCCCGAGCACCAAAAAAGCCACGAACCGAGCATACCCGAGTTCGCAAATCGCAAAATGAGATTTTGCGATTTACTTCTGCCCATAGAATTTTGCGATCGTCGGTGATTCAGATCCGTGGTCGAGTAAAATAAGCCATGGCAAATCGCAAATCCTTGTTTTGCGATTTACCCTTACCCGAAAAAAAATTTACGATTCGCATTTTTTACAAATTTTTTTATATATACCTTATTTTTTATGCATATATATATATATATATATATATATATATATATATATATATAACAATAATTTGATATATAAAAATCTTATAAGAATATATACATATATATATTATAAAAAATTAGATATATAATATATATATTAACAAATTTATATATATATATATATATATATATATATATATATATATATAATTAGATATATAATATATATATATTAACAAATTTATATATATATATATATATATATATATATATATATATATATATATATACTTTTTATATACATATTTTGATATATATATTTTTATCATAAATACACATTGTTATTTTTTATCAATTTTTCCAGATAACTGGATATTTGGATGAGATTTTTCGAGATTTTCGGGATTTAAGATATTTGAATAAGTTTTTTGGATAAGATTTTCCGTGATTTGCGGGATTTAAGATTTTGGATAAGATTTTTTGTGATCTTCGTTATCATTTGCCATTTATAAATACTGTGACTTCAAGCAGGAACACATTGTCAAGTTTTTCTTGAATTCTTAGAAAATACGAAATTAAATTTATAAAATGGTTCAATCTGATCATTTTTGGTAATTTCGATCTCCAAATGAATAACCATTAACTGAAGAACTGTACGCAGAAGTTCCTAAGTTGTTTTCAATCGCTTTTCGTCACCGTGGACATTTTCAGGGCACAAAAAGAATGTACACGCAAGGTTTGTTGACGTTTATTGATTGCGTAGATGTCGATGAATTTTTCACCAAATTTCGGGATTACGCTTTGTCAGAGCTAGGTTATTGGGTTCCAGAGAAGTGGTTTTGTTACTTTAAAAAGCATGATAAAGACCTAGATGATGGTTTAAAATTGATAACTGATGATGTCGACCAACTGAAGCAGACTACTGACTACGCAAAAATACATAGAGAAATTGAGGTATATGTTACACGTAACGATCTGTCACATTTCTCGAATTCTGAGACAATGATGCCAATAGCAATTTCTAAGATTATGACTGGTTCTTCAAGTGCAAGACGGTTATTCGATTAGTGATCTATCAAATCTTGTAATTCGTATGTATGTTTCAATCAATTGGCTGCTTGCCAAATTATGTAATTTGTTAATCGTTATGTTGCTTATTTAGTATCCATTTACTTGTTATGTGTAACACCTGGCATTTTAGGCTATCATTACTGTGCATAATTGTGTGATTATTACGTGAATTTAGTTATATTAGGCTAAATATACATGGGATTCAGTGTAATTACATACACACATACACGATTCGTTCAAATCGTGCAAACAATGTGCCGGGTTGAACCCGACACATCTACATTAGGACGTTGGTGACAAAACTTTAAAATAATGTGAAATTATCCTAACGAACATTATTTACATTAATATATGGTGAGGATATATTACAGTATTACTTATTATCTAAAAACACCCCGTACACGATGAAAACGCGTGAAACGCGCCCGACTAACAAATTAAATCCAAATTATGATTTTATTACTTAAAATAGGTCGTTTTGAGTAAAACTTCCATTTAAAAATATCTTGTTTTAAAACGTTAATGAAACATATTATATTAAACGTAAAACGCGGAACAACATTTAATCAAGCACGGGACGTAACGCAAATTCGAGGAACGAGATCACGAGACCGAGACCCAACTGGGTCAGCCCGTGGGCTGCAAACCCAACCCCTCTTAAACCCCTTTTTCTCCCATTTTCTTCTCATTTCTTCACTACATAAAACACACATACACACCATTTTCTCTCTACTCTTTCCTTCCCACCACCAAATCGGTCACCAAGCCACCACCAAGTCGCCGCCAACTCCACCCTCGGCCATCATCATCAAAGGAACAAGGAGCACAACCCGAACTCTTCATCTTCATCTTCTTCGTTTTCAATTTCGAGGTATAAAACTTTAAAGCTCTTTTAAATTACTTGTAAAGTTTTTATTTACATACTTGAACGTTTACTCAACAAGTTTATGTCCAAAATCCCACAGAAAACGCCTTAAAAATCAAAACCCATACAAAAATTTACGAACAGCTCATCCTGCAAGTTGAGATCCCAGATCCCAGTTCGTCCTGCGAGGCGAACCGAGATCTCGACTCGCGAAACCAAACAACGAACCAAAACTGTGAACCGAACCCACTCGCGAGTTGACTTGCGAGTCGATCTGCGAGTTGACTTGCGAGTCGATCCGCGAGTTGACTTGCGAGCCGAACCTTGTGCTGCGAACCTAACTCGGTTCGCAGCCTACTGCCTTGCGAGCCGAACTCAGCTCGCATCGAGAACTCAGTTCGCAACACCTTTTCAGTCCGCAGCCAGACTAGGTCAAATTTCCCGATTTTAAATTCCAGATGCGATTTTTAATAAAGCAATGTAGTAGAAATAAAAATTTTCCAAGCTGACCTGGCAGCTCGACCCCAGCCACGGGCTCTGCCCTTTGGACCCCGCTACTAGGGGCGCTGCCCCCGGACCCCCGTCATCCAGGAACTTGTAAATACTTTTCACACTAAGTGTTGAACACTCACTACAGACATATGAGATTACACTCACACTTATACGATATTACACTCACACTTATACGAGCTTACACTCACACGAGTTTACACTCGCTCGAACTTACATTCGAGCAACACTTTCACGTCGCGATACCAATGACAGACTTACAAATACACTTTACAAGTATACGACATAACGAGATACAAAATAATAATAATACTTGAATTATTATTGCAGCCCGTCACCAACGGGCCGTACACATGATCACAGACTACAAAAACACATGACTACATACTATAAATACAGATGATTTACAGACATACAAACAAACATTGGGCATTAACTAGTTGAGTGGACAACTAGCATGGGTGATCTTTCAAGACACCTAATTAAGTTCTTATTTACTTGTTTACTTACAACCTTGTGCGTTTCGGACGCCAAAAGGTTGCAGGGTTCTGAGAACCAATATACAGACTTACATCCGACACGCCTACGGACTTACATCCGCTCTACTTGGTTGATTGCACATACGTACTTACTAGACTCAGGTGAGTCTCGCAACCCCTATTTTACTGTTTTTACTCAGGGGTGAGATGCATTACTTCTTTTTACTTGAACACATGTACAGACTTTACCGACTTACAGATTTACTGATATATTGATTGCATGGGTTACGTTTAATCCAACGAAGTCCTCTGAATCATAGATGTTAATTATAGGATAAGCGCTAGTTTTAGTATATAGATCCATATGGGACTGACAATCCCCGCCCGGGGTAGCACGCACTACCACAAACCGTACTGTATAAACGGGCGTTTCTTACTCGTTACATATGAGTGTTTTTGGATTAGCACTCACGGGGGAAAATTACTGGTACTTGATTGTACTTTACTGACGTGTTAAGCTTCGACTATGATGCTCATGGCAATGTATATCAACCCGATTGCATTAGTGTAATCATTACTTACTACTTGGTTAAAACTGTACAAACACTTTTATTACTTGATGTGTTCAAACTGACTATTTACTACAAACCTGTGAGATTCACCAACCTTTTGGTTGACCTTTTTAGTGATGCATTCTCAGGTACACAGCAACAGTAGGGTCGCCCAGCAGGATTTGCTTACTAGCTCGAGTCGCATGCATTTACACGCTTGAAGATTTTTATGCATTACTTTTGTAATAGTTGTTATGTATTAGAATCTCTAGGGTTTTACTCGAACTTGAGTTGTTGTATACTTTTGGAAATACTTATGTATTAATGAAATACTTTTTGTATGTCTCATATAGAGTCGTTCACTGTACCTTCGTGCTTGATTACTTGATTAGTAGCACCCCAAAGCATGCTTTCGCAAATCCGTAAATTTGGGGGTGTTACATATTGGTATCAGAGTCTAAGGTTATAGCGAACTAGGTTGCATTTAGTGGGCCTAGACTATGACCGTTAAGCAGTATTTCCCTATTAGGTATGACTGGTTCAGTAATTACATCATACGACTTTAATTTAACATAGCCTGATCAACTATGTACAATTAAGGAAAGATGATGTGAGGTCTGAAAGGGGTCATGTTGAACAGGGATACACTAGTTGACTCTGACCACGAGAGAAACGGGACCAAATACTAATTGCTATACTGTTAGGCCATTATATGTATTGTATATATATATGAATAGGCCTCACCACGTACTATCTTCTAGGCTATAATAGGTATGATATATGTATCTATAGGCCTCAGTTAACACCACTACAGCCACAATATTGGCAACCAACGTTCTGCTAAAACGATTCACGATTTGAACTGCGAAATCTAACACTTACCAACCACAGTAGTGGCATCCATAGTATAAACACGCCCACGCGTTTAGAGCAACGACGACTCAACGGAGTCCACGAAATCTCTCCATTTCCTAGAATAAAACTTCTGCAGTCACATGAACGGAACACCTAGTACTAGTCATGAGTATAACAACTAAGACTTTCTTTATCCTCTTTGTGCTTTATAGGATCTCTTCAGCAAGAGGTCAAGCACAGCCATGGAGGATCACCCGCCTGACTCTGACCAGATTCATGAGAAACAAGTAGAATACACCTACCTCGACGAAGAATATGCACCTGTAGAGGAGTTCGAAGTCGAGGAAAACGAAAATCAAAATTTCAGAATAATCGACATAGAGGCTTATGAACGGGTCATGGAGCAGACAATCGAACTGAACAATCGTACTTGGGAACTGAAATACAAGTGTCAGGACTATGAGAAGGAACTGAGAATCATGAAAAGATCCGTCACCCAAAAGGTTAAGGACAAACTACACCACTGGAAAAGGTTGGCCGCAAACTTCACTAGGAAAATGAAAAAGTGGGTCAAACGACTGGGAGGAAAGCAGGTAGAAGGGGATGCACTCCACTGTGCACCACCGCATTATCACCACCGCATTATCGAGACTTGCTCTCCGAACGCGACATGTACATGGAATGAAATTCCAAGCAATCAGAAGCCTACCTAGGACTAGCTAGCTAGTGACTATAACCATTTTGCCAAATCTGCATAAAGCAGGGTTGTAGGAACCGCAAAACGTATTGGAAACTCGTAACCAGATCATTGTACTATCACATTTTGTAAAACATTACTGTATTCGTTCGGGTATAATATTACCCGAAATTTTTTGTAAACGATTAATCGGATGTAATGATTATGAAACACCGTAGTTATAAAATTTACTATCTGTGCTAAATTACCTGACACATGCAATACTAAAAACCTTGACCTCAACGGGTATACAGGATCCCCATCTCGTTCAGCATAAAGCTTTTGAAAATCATCTGAATTATAACAAACTCTCGACACCCTTTTTAAAACTTCAAGATCCGAGGACTTTTGAACTCATCCCTTTAATGACCTCTGATTTTATCATCTCGCAATATGATTATCACTTCGTGCTGTTGTATATTACCTCCTGATATACACATACGTGATACATCATAACCTCATACAAACATCTCACTTATCTCTTTTTCTTGTTTATTCAAGCACCATGCCGCGAAAGATGAGACCATACTCTGATGCCCAGCTTGCATCCCTCATTTCCCAGGCTGTAGCCGAAGCCTTGGTTCGGAATTCTCCATAGAACTCTGGGAGAAACAGCGATACTGCTGAAACCGCTACAGTCGCCAAGCCTTGTTCCTAAAAGGATTTCCAGAACTGCAAACCCCTGAGTTTCAAGGGGACTGAAGGAGCCATCGGACTAATCAGGTGGTTCGAAAAGATGGAATCTGTCTTCCGCATCAGCAAATGTGCGGAGGACGACAAAGTCAAATTCTCTACCTGCACCCTCGAAGATGGTACCCTCTCATGGTGAAATTCATATGCTGAGTCCGTGGGTGTTGACACCGCCTACCTACTCCCTTGGGAGGACTTGAAGAAAATGCTCACCGACGAGTACTGCCCTAGTGAACAACTCCATAAGATGGATGAGGAATTCTGGCACTTGAAAGTGCAGGGGACTGATATTGTTGGATATACCACCAGATTCCAACAACTTGCCATCCTTCGCCTAGCTATGGTGAGTACCGAGCCCGAGAAAATCAAGAAATATATCCGCGGCCTTCCGGAACCTGTCCGGGGAAATGTCGCATCATCAAACCAAAACACCCTCCATGGTGCCATCCGGTTGGCCCATGAACTCTTAGCCATGAATGAGGATACAGAACCACCCACCCCATCTTCAGGTAACAATAACAAAAGGAAATATGATGGGAACCCTAACCTTCAGACCCAATTCAACAAAAAGCCTGCGACTGCTAAGGCTTATGCTGCAAATTCTGATGACTCGAAGGCGTACAAGGGGAGCAGTCCATACTGCTCTAAATGTAGTCTTCATCATGATGATTCATGTCCTTGCACTAAATGCAAACAATTTGGACATCTAGCCAAAGATTTCCGAACAATCACTACCGATACCAACAACACTGCACCCAAGACCTGCTATGAGTGCAATGGTACCGGACATTTCAGGAGGGACTGCCCAAAACTGAAGAGCAAGAACAATAACGCTCGGGGCAGGGCTTATATACTCAACTCTGGAAATGACTGCCAAGACCCAAATACGGGTACGTTCGTTTACACACCGCCTAACTGCATTCGTATTACTTGCTTTAATAAACCCTGTCAACACAGTGTTTTACTTATTTCCTTAAATTCTAAGTACACAATAGCATTAGGAAATGACAGACTATTCGAAACCGATAGTGTAACTTCAATTACACTTTAAGCCTAATAAGCGAATTCTTTCCCAATTATCTCACACTGGTTGAGATCGGGAACCTTGGAACTACCGTCTTTACGCGTCATCTGCCTGATCTCTACACCACGAAATCGTCAGTTCGGAGAGAACTGTCCATATTTTCATTGTTTTCGCTAGAGTTCAATTCTTATACTTACAAACTCATGCTTTCCGTGATACAATACTTAATGTTATCATTTGAACCTCATTTAATAGAACACCCATTTCATATGAAATGACAAGTTACTCCACTGACGGCCAGATGTCGAGTGACGACAAACTTGGTGAGGAGCAGTCAATGTTTCCTTACCTACTCACTCTCGAAAGCGACACCGAATCAGTGAACGAAGAACCATTGGAAGAAATGGCACACCCAGGAAAACTGGGAGAAATTCCACCTCAAACAGTAGCTACAAAAGCTACTCAAATAACTCGAGCAAATTTCCATTCAAACTCTGCTACTGATAACTATACCACAGCTACCGCTATCACCACTTGATGTTGCTTGTGAAAGCGTCTAGTTTTATTATTTATAAATGGAGATACCTTATTTATACTTTTCACACAAACCAGGCAAAAATACCCGATCGAATGTTAGTATAGACTTGGTAAGTCCGTGTCGGTCTCAGTAACGGTGGTTTATTTATATAAATAGAAAATTAATAATTATATAATAAAACAGTAAATAGGGAGGCGTTTTAGTTCCGTGCGAACATATTAATTGAAACAATAAATAAAATAAATAAAATACTAAAATTAAATGACAGATAGGAAACAAAAGGAAGGAACAAGTAATTGTATATTAATTTCCACTTAAATTCATATATTCCGATTCATTGCATATTGATTATTTAATTGTGATTTCTTTTATATCAATTTAGTCACTAATCAAAGAGTCCAAATTGAAGGTAAAGTAGTCAACGGTTTGAGTCTAACTAATTTCTATAACTTAGGGTTCCACATCAAACATCGATCCGACGTCACAAGGATAGTGCTCTATTGTGTGTTTTGCCCTGAATTATGCATTAAATGTTCATGATTAATTATAATTAACCCTATTGGTATGAATCAACAATACCCAATAATTTCTTATTGTCTTAATCATTTTAAATTGTCTAATACTTAATTTCTTAACCTCTCAAACTCAATATATTAAGCAATGGTCAAAAACCTAGATTTAGTAACCATCAATAATCAACAGTACTCAAGGAACTCAATCTCATTAATACTATTAATCACGTTAAGAAATATTAAATTACAATCACCAATAATTAAGGTTCAACGGGTAATATAATAATCTTCAATTAAATAATTTATTCAATATGCGATTATAATCGTTCAATAATCATAAGCTAAGCTTCATTAATTATACAATTACTCATAATGTTCAATTCATCATAAAAGCTGTGAAACTCAGATTAATCAACATCAAATTCTACAATGAAATCAAAATAAATAGAGTAGTTACAAACCAAAAGACGAATCACGACGAACTAGAATAAATATGCTTTAATCTTGATCCCTCGTGCCTCCAAATTACTCCTAAAAGTCGTAGAAAAAACTCTGAAGTCGAACAAAGTCGTAAGCAATAAACCGTAACCGAACCTCTTTTTTTAGGGTTTAAAAATGCGTTTTATACTTTCTGCCTTATCAATCCATACGGCGTATGGATTGAAAATAAGCCCAGCCCAAATCCACATAACCTGGGCTTCCACCGCCTCATTCCATACGGCGTATGGAAATTCCATATGACGTATGGAATGAAATTCCAGCCGATTTTCCCTTTTCTTCTTTAAATCCTTCGGCTTTACTCGTTCTTCCAACATAATGCATCATTTAACTCATTTATTGACTGTTTTCCGCTCCTTTTTCTTCAAAGCTTCATTTCCACATTTAATTGCAAATATGAACGAAATCAATATCCAAATTTACTCAAATGCAATAAAAACATTCAAGAATAGGGGTGAAATACTACTAAAATATAGTACTTATGAGCGTTTATCAAACATCCCCCACTTGAATCGTACTTGTCCTCAAGTAGACTATCAATTTCAAAATCAAAATTTCTGAAGATAAACAATCATTATCATTAACCTAAATAACTTAGCGAAGGATTTACACATCATTACCCCATTTTCAATTCAAATTTTTATATTTAAAAATTCTGTTAACTCTAAAAACAATTATTAAGAAACTATGAAGATGTACAACTAATCTACACATAAACTTATTATTCTTAAAACATTAAATAATTCACTATGATTACTGATATTGTTATCCACTTAAACAATCTATATTCAAATAATTAAGCTCAATTTATTATTATTCACGTAAATGCTCCCTCAGACTTCCAATAGCTATATACCTTCATACTCATAACATGCCAATATGAAATATTATAGAATTTAACCAAAAATCATTTTTTAAATCAAGACATCGGTGACAGGTCTGTGCCTCAACACAACAAAGCAACATAACTTGATTTTGGTTTAGCAAAAATTATTTTTAGTCAAAACATTGGTGACAGGTCTGTGTTTCCGCACAACAAAGAGACATAATTTGACTTCATGTTCATTAGTTCTTTTGAACTCTGTTTGCTCTTTTTCATTATATATACTGACGGAGACCAGGTCTGTACTTACGTACAACAGAGGAAACAACACCCAGTATATCCCCAAATGATATTAATTAAATTCCAAAATTATTGCATATTGCACATTATTAATATGAAAATTAAGACAAACGTCATACATAACTAAATTCCATCTAAAAACAACATCTACACCTTAATTTTCATTTCTTAAAAGCTCAAATTTTTTTATATAAACTGCCTATCAGTACATCATATTATGAGACTAAATAATATTTTTCTTTTTCTTTTCACAATTTACATCCATTAAAAGTGTAGAAAAAAATTCTAAACTAACCTACATAGTTACAAAATACATCATTTCTAGAAAAACAGAAACATTAAATTTTAAAATTTTTATTGAAAAATGGGTAACACTTATAACCTCCTAGTTACGTATTTAAATGAAATAATAATTAATCTAAATAAAGAATTATCTACTTATGAACAGAACAAGTATGTGGAAACTTCACTCTTTTCTCTCCCATCCCCCACTTAAAAATGTACAATGCCCTCATTGTACAAAAAAAATTGACAAAGGAAAACCTAGGAGAAAGAGAAAAGATTATAAACAGAAAAACTCCCCTGAATTGATATGTTCAACTGCCGAAACAAGGTTTATATGATAATCTCACACTCCCGGATCGCAATTTGTTGAACTTACTGCCAGCATAGCACGTATTCACACAATAATTCTGAGAGACCATCAACAAACAAGATTAATAATACTACATAGTCATCTTAATAAAATAAACATAAACAATCCTAATAACTAGCAATCCAAACACAAATACAAATAAAAATATCCAACAAACATAAATAATAATAAAACTAATAATAATGTCTGAAGTCAATAACCCAATAGGATGCACATCATCCTAATCACTGTCCTCCTCCTCGTCCATGCTCTGATAATGATGAGATGGTCCTGGCTGCTCTGCTGGTGGTAGTATGAACTCCTGGGGTATCTGATACTGAAATGGCTCGTATGGCATCTGGTGGAAGCTGAACAACTGAGCAAACAAACTATCCTGATAATCTAGATGGGCACTCGTCTGATGGAAGTGATGCCTCTGCATAAGATCAATCTGGTCGAACCGCTGAGTCTGGTGGAGATCCATCTGGTGTAGCTGCTGTGATAGCTGGTCAAACTCTGCAGCATATCCTCTGTTACGGCCACGTGCCGTACCTCTACTAGCATCACTGCTACTACCTCCTCTCTCTGCAACAGTCCTAACCTGTCTAGACTGTAAAGTCTGCCCAATCCGAGTGGTAGCTACCCAATAAAACATCTCGGGATCACCACCATAAATACTGCACGGCTCGATAATATCCATAGCCTCTAACCTCCGTGCAGTCAGCCACTCCATACCCGGCTGAACAACTATGCAAGTACCCATCTCAACCGCAATCTCCAACCCAAAATGCCTAGCCAGTCTAGTAACAAACTGACCACCACACAAACTACTCGAACTCCTCGTACCGGTAGCTCTCTTAGACATCCACTTCGCCAATCTCCATGGTACATTCACCAACCTCTTCCCGATAATCGAGCTGAGATAAAACAAGTCAGGCTTGGAACCTTTTCAGCTCCCTCGCGTCGGCCAACAATAGTGAATGTCAACAATCTGTGAATAAGACGATGACGAGGGTATCGGACACTCCTATAAGTAGGGGCATGAGAACCATAACTACCATGGGTAATCTGCTGCCACTCCTGCTCGATCTCTAAATCAGTGAGCTTTTCCACTGCACCTGCTGACAAATGTCTCATAAAATTCAGGTTATGAATCTCATTGGGTTCATATAACCCGACCCCAATAGCAAACTCTACTAACGACATCCACCTCGGCTGACCACCCAGCTGGAAGGTAATGGTTTCAGCAGTCCAATCTGTCACTCTGTGCTGAAATCGGAAAGTACTGAAGAACTCAACAACCAACTCTCTGTAAATGTGCTCCCTAATGCTAAACAACCTATACCACGCATACGAAACAAATCCGACATTTCCATCCCGAAGTGTAAATGGTGTAGCGATCAAATTCCTCAAAGTCTCATGCCCGGTAGAGAATCCGTCTCTCTCAACTATAAGATCTAGAACATTCCAATTCACTGCATCAAAGACTTCGATCGGTTGGTCAATATTTTCTGCCAAACGTTCACTGAACTGGTATCTACTAGTTTCCGAATAAGACTTATGGAATGTGAAATATCTGTGGCCCCTAATCAGTGGGTTTCCCAATGCTTGACCTCCCCTAGTCCTCCTGCTAGCCATTTAGCTGCTAAAATCAATAAACATTAGTAACACAGGAAATGCAAATAAGGTGCCTATAGAAAATTCGGCAGCATTCCGGCTAAATATGGACTAATCCACCTATTAAGGTTAAGTCTAAACTACCGCAACAATCAACAATTCATACACCTTGAGTTGCAACATGAACTAATATTACTCAACTTGCTAAAAATCTATATATATATATATATATATATATATATATATATATATATATATATATATATATATATATATATATATATACTCATTTAATATTTATGACAATTGTCGAGTCAAATGCAATCATAACAATTTGGTACCATTATGAACATATGAATAATTCACAATTGCTAAATTTTAGCATCAGTAACTAGCAACTATCCATACTATCTCACAATGAATTATTAGTAACTGCACTTTAACGAGAAATGACAATTTATCATATAACCGTAATCATAAATATTTGTGTACCAAACAAATATTGCATTAATCATCATGTGACCATAAAATCAACAAGCTTGAACCAAAAACCATAGCAATTAAGTAAACATGATAACCACATTATACGCATACGAATGGATAATTCGAATAACTCAAAATATATAAGGCATTGTAAAAATGAGCAGGGCATTACATCACATTGTTCAAAGTAAGCATAATCCAACCAATACATGCCTAAAAACATACACAAATTCAAAATACCCAAATCACAATTTCAAACCCTAACCATCAAACGCAAGATTTAACCAACGAAAATTAAAATTGGAAGTTATACCTTGAAGAGGAGAGTTCGTAGTACAAAAAAAATGCAAAAATATGGATGAGGTGGTGGCCGGAACGTGGTGGTTGAGGGTGGCAGTCTGCGGCAGTGAGTGGTGGTGGTGGGAATGTAGGACCCCTGTAGTCGGACCTAACTGAACCCTAACAATCAAACGTAGTGCGGAATCCCACGATTGACAACAAACGTTAAACGAATAAACAACGAATCAAACACAAAGTATATCAATTGAATACCAAAAGTCGATCTGCTTATATTGAATAGAATAGTTACAATATGCTCTCTGATCTCACAAATTCGTCAACCTTAACTAATGAGCCGAATGTGTCTATTTATACTAGACCTAATCTGACCTTTGCGACATAAGCTGTATCGCCAAGCCGACTCATGCGACACAAGATGTGTCGCCAAGTTAACTATTGCGACACAAAGACCTTGTGTCGCCAAAACACAAAATGTAATTAATACAAACGTTATAACTAACGTAATTACATATCAAACGCATTACAGACTTAGACCAACTGACAGACACACCAAGATGCACCAACAAACTCCCCCGTGTCTTCAGCTTGGTCTTCAAAATTTCTTCAATTAAGCCCAGCCTGCAGGAAACGTACCTCCAACATGAATCCCATGCGTAACACACACAGTCACAACTCTCTGGAATTGTCTAGCAAGAATCGAATTCACAACATTTCTTACGTTGAAGAGAATTGGATTATCAAACAACTTCCTCAAGTCTTTCTGTGACAAATTGATCAAACTCATAAGATCAAAAACATTAAATTGAGCTTTCTTCAAATCATAGAGCGAAGTTCTCTCTGGATGCTCAGATTCTGGAACAAAAATGAACACAGCTTCGCCCGTATGGGGATCGAGTTTCCAATGATGAAATCTTCTTAGAAAATTAAAGGGAACTGTCTCCAGTGGAATCTCAGTTAAACAATCAGCTGGTGGATAATGCACTTTGCAAATCGGCTACCTTGTTACTGGATCAAGTTTCTTCTTGAATATGAATCTCGTACCAAGCGTCAGTTTGATAAAATTATATCTTTTGCTCTTCACTTCACGACGCAAAACCGTCTATACAAAATCAACTCTTGAATCCCTAGTTGGATTTATCAGTTCCAGTTGAGCTAGACGATTTATTTCTCCCTTTGGCAATGTACTCAGCTTCTTGAATGATCTTTTGAAATACTGAACGCCATCGCTTCTTTTAATCATGAAAATACCTTTGTAGGTTTTTCAGCTTTTAATAATTCCTGTATAATTCCCACTAACTTTATATGTCTTGCAAGTAACAGGAATAGATTCACCAGGAATAAAACTTATCACAGGCCGCTCAGAAGTTGAAGTAGAAGCAGTATCAGAAGCCGGTGTAGTTTCTGGAACAGTTTGTGAGTTTCCAGCTGGCTCTGCTTCATCTTCCGAAGAATCTGTCTCGATTGTCGGAGCATCATCATAGAATTCATCAGGACGCATCTCCTCTTCCTCA
The DNA here is from genome assembly GCA_963422505.1 of Pseudognaphalium luteoalbum. Lineage (NCBI taxonomy): Eukaryota > Viridiplantae > Streptophyta > Magnoliopsida > Asterales > Asteraceae > Pseudognaphalium > Pseudognaphalium luteoalbum. The sequence continues at coordinate 55,675,214 of OY730194.1, forward strand.
ATCTCGACATCATCATTGATTTCAAATTCAGGTTCAGATGCCTGACTTTCCTCATTAACCATTTGCTGAATAAAAGATAGATTAGCATTTGAAAAATCTACAGCTAACGGTCTCGGTTGACCTGGAATATCATCGATAGAGAAATAATCCAAACGAAGAGATTCATTATCATCAGAAATGTTTACATTATCATCTACATTGTCAGTCTGTGTTCCGGCTGAAGCCCTAGATGTTGTTTCTATGGCACGCAGGCTTGACTCCCCCAGAACGACAACTAGGGATTCTAGTTCTAAAACCCTAGTGTTCAAAGTAGGAACTAAAGCTGCTTGTTCTTCTAACACTTTAATTTGAGCAGCTTGAACCTCCAACACCGATGCCTGAGACTGAATCATTTTAGCTTGATTGTCCATGGTCTGCTGAAACTGATCCATTCTTTTCAAAAGTTCCTCAATAACCGAAGGCAGAGGTTGAATGGGAACCTCAACCATGGGAATGTCAACCCGTGGCCTCGAAGACGACGTAGAAGTACTACGAATAGACTGAGGTGGAACCCAATCTTCATCATCAAGATCAGCACTTCTTGGTCATTTGCCCTGATCAGGGCGCACAGAACTTGTACCAGCACGAATACGGCGCTGTATTCGTTTGAACCGACGAGGGTCAAAGCGTTGAATATTCCTCAACGCATCTCCTGAGGGGACATTGATAAACCAAGATCGATATAATAAACTTATTAGATTAACACAAGTTTTGAATTATTACAAAGAAGTTGCGGAATCACACTCAATAATATTATGAAGATCAATAATAAATTCAATGAAACAAAGTTACTATCAAAAGCTTCAATCTTATTAATAATATAAGACGAATACACAGAACTGTATTAGGGTTACAAAACCTTGAAGCTGCGTAATACTTAATTCCTTAATCTAGGTTTAGGATCTCTATTTATATCCCATAGAGTCCTGCTAAACAATCTCCTATAATCATGGAAACAGTTACACTCCATAATTATTCAAACTTTATCCTTTCCGCCTATTCTATACATAAACAGTGTTAACTACCACAACTATACAAACAGTGGTATTTCCTATAGAACAGTGTTAACACTTGTACAAATTACTAGATTTACCAACCAACAGTGGTAACTAGCCTAAACAGTGTTAACTGTTGTAAACCAGACTAACAGTTGTAACACTCTAACAATTGAAACTATTACTAACAGTTGTAACTCTTGTCTTCACTTCAATCTTCGATAACAGTTGTAACTCTGAAGACAGTGGTAACCATTAACACTAACAGTGTTAATACCAGTAGTAACATTAACACTAACAGTGTTAATGCCTTGTGCATTATTCAATCAACAGTATTAGTAACAATATTACCATCAATTCCCAAAAATCTCCCCCTAAACTTAATCTGTCCCCAACAGTATTAAGTTTCTCTATATTCTTTATGTTGACCTCTTTCAAATTCTTTCAAACCAACTATCTCTGATCTCTATGCCTCCTCTCATACTCTTCTTTCTTGTGAATCTGATTCAATATCATATAAACCAAATTCTCTGCCAAATCATTGTTGAATGAGACAGATAACTTAGCATGCCTTAAGCTTCTCAATAAACTCAGACTCATATCATATTCCCCGTCTGTTAACATCCAAAGCATAGTAGCATCATCTAATATCACTTGATGAATATCTGGATTGCAGTGATAAATCCATTGTCTTACTGTCTGAAAAGTGTTGAACTCAAATGGAAATCTATCTGGTTCAAACATCATTGAAATCCATGACCAAGTACACAACTCATATACACTATCAAACTTCTTGGTACTTAATCCTTTCTCAGACCCAATCTCATACATCCTAACCAAATCTTCCCTGGTAATTACCTTGATCAACTCTTTAAAAGACCTCCAAAATGATACAGAAGTATCTGCTCTTTCAATTCTGATTCTCTCACACTTAACAGGAATTGAAAATCGTTCAATGGACCAGTCAATTATTCCAGGCAAATTGTCAGGTGGAAGTTGTACCTGAAGGGGTTGCACCACAATCACATCATTCAACTCAATTTTAGTTCTTGGTAGATCAGGAATTGATGCATATTCCTGCCTTAATTGCTCTTTAAGCTCAGCACTCAATCTTTCCCATTCTTTTTTTTTTTCTGTTTCTTTTTCAATCCTTTCTTTTTGTTTCTTTTCTCTATTTGCCTTCTTCTTGGCTTTCTGCTCTTCTTCTGCTCTTTTAGCTGCCTCAGGATTCAGAAATGTATCTCTGTCCCATATCCTCTGCAGACTTTCAAGTGACATAGCATTCAATCTAGAAGTTGGAATATTACCTCCTCTTAACTTTACAATCAAATTTCTTCTCTGTTGTGCTCTTTAGAGGCTTATTCCTTTTCTTATCAGCTTTTGCAGCTCTGATCTTTCTCATTTCATCAGCTTTCTTTCTCTTAACCTGCTCTACCAAAAACTCAATATCATCTAACTTCTGCTCTTTCAACTGAGCTTCATCCCATTCATCTACCTGAGCGTTGGTCATCTTAACAAACTGACCTGGTTCAACTTCTACATCAATTAATTCCTCCTGAAGAATATCAGCATTAATTTCTGCATGTAATCTCTGAGCATATTCATCATCATTAACTGTAGCATCATGAGGCATTGATCTCTGCTTTTTCTTTTTAGGCCCTTCTTCCAGAATGCCCTTACCCTTATCCTTTGGATCAATTTTGGGTAAATTTTGAGCAGATTCATCATCAACATTAATTTCTACATGTAATCTCTGAGCATATTCATCATCATTAACTGTAGCTTCATGAGGCATTGATCTCTGCTTTTTCTTTTTAGGCCCTTCTTCCAGAATGCCCTTACCCTTATCCTTTGGATCAATTTTGGGTAAATTTTGAGCAGTAGCAGTAGCTGCAGTAGGTTCTCTGATCTGAACAGGTGGTAAAGTTGTCTTTGTAGGAACATTTTCTGACACATTCTTAGCTGTAGCTTCATCATTATTCACATTCTCATGCACATTTTCATCAGCATTCTCATTCACACCAGCATCATCATTCTCATTCTCATTAACATTTTCCATCTCAATATCCTCATCCATCTGTTCAGAAACATTATCACCATCATCAACATGAACATTCTTTTTATCACCCTTGTTTGTCCAAAATTTCTCCCCCTTTTTGAAAGCATCCTGTGGAGAATCACCTTCAACCAAAACATATTCCATGCCCTCTTTCAAAACTTTGACCACAAGTTTTTCCAACTGAGTAAGCCTATGCTCCAAATTTGCTATCATTGCATCTTTTTCTCTATTCTTCCTTCTTTCCACCTTTAGTTTCTCTCAAACATAATCAATCATTTTCGTTAATTCCAGATTAGTTCTAGCCTCATCACCATCAGAATGTGACTCTCTAGGTGAATCATTGACATGTGCATCAAAATCTTCCTCATACCTTGTATGATCAGAAAATTCCCCTCTTTTCTTGGTACTGGGACCAGAAAAATCATCTACATGAGTAGAATCATCTTCTGGAGTTGCCTCTACTTGGGTCTTATTAATGTTACTTCTATCCTGCTCTGTCTGTGGACTAGAAGCAGTAGAAGCAGCCCTTGCAGAATGGTCACCCCACTCCTTATGGACCACATGTTGTTCATGACCCCTGTCATTTGACTGAGATGACTGAGCAGCATGAGCCTCAGACACCTGATGTGTAGCCTTTTTGGCTTTTCTGGTGTAGGTTGTGGTAAATTTGTTCCCTTGTTTTTGTACATTACCCCCAATTGCTGGGGGTTGAGAAGGAGTGGGTTGTTTCATTCTCTCAGCAACTGGTTCAGCTTCAGTTGGTGGTACAAAAGCTGTGGTGGAGGGTGCAGGAAGCATTGTTAGAAACAATGCTGTTACCCTCCCAGAAAAAATTGTACCTTTGATTGAGGTATCTCTCTTCATATTTGAAAACAGTTTTGGTTTGAAAGAAGAGATACCTATAATTCTATCCAAGGCAGGCAAGTCAGTAATTTGTTCATTTAAAAACAACTGTACAAACCTTGGATACATTAAAAGTTTGAGTTTAGGTTGGTTTAAGTTTCTAAGCATACCAGCAAAAATAAATTTTGAAAAATTAAAAAGTTGGCCAGTAGCTAGACATACCAAGGCATAGCCTACATTACTACTAAATTGTTCAAAAGATGAACGTTTTGAAGATAGACAATGTAGTAATGTATGAATTAAAAATCGCCATTGGTAGGAAAACAAAGTTTTCTGGAAAACAAACCCACCCAGATTTCCCTCATATCCCATTCGTTGTAAATTGGTATATAAAGCTTCATCAGATATTGAAGTAATACTTTCTTCATCTTCAAGATGAAGAGAAAAGCGAATGGTTGCTTCTGTAATCACTACTTGTTTCTCAGCAACAGTAGAAACAATTCTTTGAATGCCTGCTTCTTCTTCAATCCTAGCATTTACCCAGAACTCATTGATATAGTCGTGTGAAATTCTGGGTGCAACAGTTAGCGCATAGTATATAGATGAATTGCGCAAAAAATCAATGATTTTAACATAATCATTGGCGATTATAGGTTTAACAAGAAAAGCAATCATGTTATGATCTTTGCCTAGTGAGAGTTGAGGGGTGGTTGACGAAGAAGAAGCCATGAATGATTTGTATAAGGATTTGCGAAAGCAGTGATTACAGGGTTTATGAAAGCAGTGTTTATGAAAGCGTAAAGAATATGTACTAGTGTGGGGAGTATTTATACTGTTAGTTTCAATGACCTAATTTTGAAATAAAATTCCCAAATTTAACACTAACAGTGGAAACGATTTTAAAACAGTGAAAACTGTTTTAAAACAGTGGAAACAAAAAGAACTAACAGTACTTATACATTCATGATAATAATACTAACAGTGTTACACCTTGTTGATGGAAATAACTCCTGACAAAAAGAATTATAACTCAACACTAGTGACTGCATTAGTATTACTAACAGTAAGTTTTTTTATTTTTATTTATTTATTGTACCTGCAAAAGGAAAACTGAAAGATAAACAGTGATAGTGAAAAATTTCAACTTGATAGTATAAACAGTGGTAACTGATATACTAACAGTGGTAAAAGTTACACTAATAGTGGTAGAAACAGTTATAACTGAATAATGAAATCAGTGGAAACTGTTTACACTAACAGTGATGGTTGCTTCACTGACAGTGATAACCTACAAAGAGTTAGTTCAACAAAAACAGTGATAACAATAAAGCTAATAATGTAAACAAAACAAAATACATATACAGTGGTAATTGAATAATAACAATGATAATCAAGAAAGCAAATCAGTTGTAACTAAGACTATTATCACTGTTAGTATCAATTACATCTACCAGCATCTAATCCTTAAGCATTATAGAGATGTTTTATAAACTAGTTATGAAGAAACAATTTAAGAAGATTTAATCAGACCAATACTTGTAATCAGAAATGTAAATCTGCCCACATCAAAGGCTTTGGTGAACAGATCTGCAAGTTGATTGTCAGTATGGACTTTTATAATCTGAATAAGTCATTTTTCATTACAATCTCTGATAAAATGATACCTAATCTCTATATGCTTAGTTTTAGAATGTTTAACAGGATTATTGATGATGCTGATAGCAGAAGTATTGTCAATAAAAATAGGAGTGTTTAAGAAAGTTAAACCATAATCAAGCATTTGATTCTGAATCCATAAGACCTGAGCACAGCAATTTGCAGCAGCTACATACTCAGCCTCAGCAGTGGATGTTGATACAGTTGTCTGTTTCTTACATTGCCATGAAATTAACCTCTCTCGTAGAAATTGACAACCTCCTGACGTGGACTTCCTGTCCATGCTAGCTCCCCCATAATCACTATCTGAATATGCTATTAAGTCAAAAGAAGAATCTTTTGGATACCAAAGGCCTATATCAGGTTGTCCCATTAAGTATCTGAAAATTCTCTTTACAGCATACAGATGTGATTGCTTTGGACAAGTCTGGAATCTGGCACAGATATATACAATAAACATAATATCTAGCCTGGAGGAAGTTAGATACATCAATGACCCTATCATAGACCTGTACAGATGTATATCTACTTCTTCCCCCTCAAGATCTGCAGCTAATGGCTTGTGTGTCTCCATAGGTGTGCTAGCCACTTTTGTTTCAGTGTAGCCAAATTTGGTGAGTATGTCTTTAACATACTTGCTCTGATGGATGAAAATGCCATCTGAGCTTTGTTTGACTTGAAGTCCCAAAAAGAAATTAAGTTCCCCCATAGAACTCATTTGAAACTTCTGATGTAATAACTTCTCAAATTCCTTGCATAACCCATCATTTGTTGTCACACCCCGCCAAAAGGTAATTACAATTAGTTATGTTTAGTTTGCGGAAGCTCAAATGACGTGGCGGGGCTGCGAACAGTTATTTCAACCAACCGTTACATACACACTCAGAGCATATGGTTATTGCACAACATAATAGATAAGGATGCCAGTTCAAACATTTGTTACAAAAGTAGTACGACTATATAAGTCGTAACAGTAGTAGTGGAGTTTAAAACATTTTAGTTTTAACAATATTACATAAGTTTAAAGTAAGATTTCATAAGTATGACCGCAATGTCTGCAGTTATACAAATGAAATCCCCAAAAGCGGTCCTGACAGTATGTGGCATCCTAATAGGTCCAGGGTTGTCCATCCTGAATGCATGCGATTTCTTACCCAGCTAATTTCCTGAAAAACATAGAGAAAGTCGTCAACAAATATGTTGAGTGAATTTACAGGTTTATATGTGTATGTGGTTTGTTAAACCAAGTTTGTATAAATGATTTGTTATTCATTTATAAAATACAAGTTATGTAGGGTTGTTACCCTAAAGTATTGTTATACGTGGGATGTCGTCCCAAAACATGTAACTGGTTGTTTACCAGTGTAAAATAAGTTACCGGTATGTTTTCCGGTGTCCAACAGTTGTAGGATTCGTTCTTCCTAAAAGTATGTGGGAATTTATTTAGACTGTGATCCCTTGAAAGGTGAGCTAAACCTTGCAGGTTAAAGTAACGCGACCTAACCCTATAACCAAACCACAACCAGAACTTATGTTGTTTGCCTGAACGGACATTTAAGTATACGCTCCACCGTAGGAGGGTCGTCACGGCAATAGTACTATCCGTATACTCAGTGGCTAGAGTCACCTAGCTAATGGTTACAGTAGCATGTCATGAGGTCTTTCATACACACATTCCAAGTCTAGGTCCGTACTAGGATACCTTGTCTAAATTCCCAAAATAACAGTGAATATGTAATATCTCAAGTCAACATTTGTATAAAAGCAATAATGCATTTATAGTTTAATTTCATGTGTTGCATGCAATTTCTATGTTTAACACCCCTGCGTTTAAAAGCAGAAAACAATTAAAAATAGGGGCTGTAAACTCACTGTGAAGTGCTCGGAAATGGAAGCTAGCAGCTGACGGTAATAGTCCAAGGTGTGTTAACCTATATACAATAAATGTATTAACATAAGTACGTTTGATTTGTGAAATCAACTTATGTTAACGTTTTGTTTGTTTGAAGAAATTGTTGATTTCTTAATGATGTAAGTTGTTACATTTGTTTGGTGACGTTGTGTTGAATTATTGTTATAGATTCAACATATTGAATCTGTCACGTGCATATATATATTCATTTATACATATATATATATATATATATATATATATATATATATATATAAGTCCTAAAGTTTACGTATTAAAACGTATATAAGTTTTATTTGTTATAAAACTTCTTATCGTTTTTATTTCCGTTTATGAAATAAATAAATAAGTGTTATCGTCACTGGAAGGTCATCATTAGTATGTATATATGAGGTATACATATAGGTTTGTCATTTGTCATTAAGTATGTACATATACATTTATATATATATATATATATATATATATAGAATCATAAACGTTCCGTTTTATAAATAGTCGTCCCGTGAAATATATCGGGTCACGCCCTATGTTTTGGAAGTTTATTGGGCTCGGCCTGATTAGTTTTGTTTTCGGCCCAATAACTTAACCCGATTACAATATTCGTTGGGCCCATTTACCAATTTTTTGCCCAATGGCCCGTTTGTTTAACTTAACTCATTTATTCTTAAAATTCCCGGTCCAAACCCAAAGTCTTAGGCCCAAGGAGTATTCGGCCCAGTTTGCGACCACGGCCAAATATGCAGCCCAGCCCAGCCGATCGGCTTGGGCCAGCCGTTCGGCTTAGTCCAGCCGTTCGGTTTGGGGCCTTCAGCCGTTCGGCTGGAGATTCCGGCCCAACCAAAGCCCATTCGATCCAGTCCAATTAATTAGTCCATTATTCGTTTCGGTCCAGTCCACATCATCCGTTCGGGTTAAAAGTCACAAACTGTTCGATTCGTTATGGTTAGCCGTTCGGCTCAACAAGGCTAGCCGTTCGGCTCAGTTTGTTGAGCCGTTCGGCTCACAGTATTTAGCCGATCGGCTGGCAGGTTCGTCCCTGCCACGCCCTCTGTTTCAGTCTGTGTTCATGGTGTTCGTATACATAGATGTTTGTTACGAGTTTTAGCTCAATATCACGCCATTTCCAGTATTATAACCTCACATTATATTATGTTATATCACATTACATCAAGTTTCACATTTATGATTTGTGATTCAAAGTTTGGTCCCATATAATCCATTTCAAGAACAATCATTTCAAATCTTCAAGTTTTGATGATATATACACAGATTGTGACATATAAACATGTTAGATTACGAAATTTAAACAAAGAACCAAAAATTAGAAAATTCCTTACAAAGTGGTGTGATGGTGGCGATGATGATGCGAAGGGGATGATGATCCTGGTTTGTGGTTCTACTCCTGCTGCTACTAGTTCTTCTGTGTGTTGGTTGATGGAGCCAGGAAGAAGAAGAGAAGATGGATGAATGATGATGATTGCAGTGTGTGTTTGAGAGGAAATCACAGAAGGAGCAGATGATGAGGGTGTATAATTTCAAAGGGAGTTGCAGTATATAATCATCCTGCCTCCTCAATTATTTGAGGTGGTGGGATATTTAACCCGTTAATTTCGGGTACGGGTAAAATTTTAGCAATATAAAAGTAAACATTTTATATTTTTATTTTGTAGATGCTTTCCTGGTTCGTTATTTAAATTCGGAATAATGATGTTTTCATTATTTTTGACTGTTGTTTAATTTCTGCGTTGGACTGCTAACATTTAACTGAGTGCCAAATTTCAGTTGAATTTCGGGTTCATATTTTGAGGTAATGTTACAAATGTCTCCAAATGAATGAGAAAATTTGAATTTTTCTCATCTCGATCTCTGAATGCATTTTAAAATTGTTTCTGTTCGTTTTATAATACGTTTTATGTTAAACGTATTTTTAACCCGTTTTATCTATAAGTTATAGATACAATAGTACTCGTAATTAATAATTGAATTATTAATTTTGTTGTGTCACCAACTTTTATCGTATTTATCTGTCGGGTTCGTCCCGACACCTTTGTACGTGACTTTAAGTACTCACGTATTAGTAATACTTTTTGTTTAAAAGTACAAGGCTGCTAGACTTACATCACATCAGAAGTTTTGTTTTAAACTTAATCAGGAAATTAGCGTAAGAATGCACATGCTTAAATGTTAATCATTACCTAATTTGGAGAGTTGTCACATTCTCCCCCCGTTAGGGAAATCTCGTCCCGAGATTTAATTCGTGTCGTGAGTCGCGGTCACGGTTTCAAACAGTCGAGGATACTTCTTGCGTATTTCATCCTCACGTTCCCAGGTGAACTCTGGGCCATGTTTCGAGTTCCAACGAACTTTAACTAGTTTGATACGTTTGTGTCGAAGTTTCTGTGTTTTCGTATCCATAACTTCGATAGGTTCCTCCACAAAGTTTAGTTTTGAGTCAATGAAGACTTCGTCCGGAGGAATGATATGTGTTTCATCAGAAAGACACTTTTTCAAGTTAGATATATGAAAGGTGTCATGGATACTACTAAGCTCTTGCGGTAGCTTGAGCTTGTAGGCGACAGGACCAATCCTTGCAAGGATTTCGAATGGCCCGATGTATCGTGGGTTCAGTTTACCTCGTTTACCAAATCGTACGACCCCTTTCCAGGGTGCAACTTTGAGTAGGACTTTGTCACCTACTTGAAATTCTAAAGGTTTCCGTCTGTTATCGGCATAACTCTTTTGTCGGTCACGTGCTGTTTTCAATCTGTTAAGCACTTGAGATATCTTGTCCGTAGTTTCTTGGACTATCTCAGGACCCGATAATTGTCTGTCGCCCAACTCTGCCCAACAGAGTGGCGATCGGCATTTGCGTCCATACAATGCCTCAAATGGTGCCATCTGTATGCTGGTGTGATAACTGTTATTATATGAGAATTCTGCTAGAGGTAGGTGTGTATCCCAATTACCTCCAAAGTCTATCACACATGCTCTCAACAGGTCTTCGAGTGTTTGTATCGTTCGCTCGCTCTGGCCGTCAGTTTGTGGGTGGTAAGCAGTACTCATGTCGAGTCTAGTACCCAGTGCATGTTGAAGTGTTTGCTAGAAGCGAGAAGTGAATCGTGCATCTCTATCAGAGATGATGGATAATGGCACTCCATGTCGAGAAACGACCTCTTTCAAATAGATTCTAGTCAGCTTCTCCATTTTGTCTGTTTCTTTGATAGCAAGGAAGTGGGCTGATTTCGTTAATCGATCAACAATCACCCATATGGTGTCAACTCCGGATGTTGTTTTCGGTAACTTCGTGATGAAGTCCATTGTGATGTGTTCCCATTTCCATTTGGGCATTTCGGGTTGTTGCAAAAGCCCAGACGGCTTTTGATATTCAACTTTGACTTTCGCGCAAGTCAAGCACTTACTAACGTATGTGGCAATGTCTCGTTTCATGCCAGGCCACCAGTAAAATCCTTTCAAGTCGTGATACATCTTATCTGCACCAGGATGTATCGAGTAGTTGGACTTATGTGCTTCGTCCAAAATCAATCGGCGTAATTCGTCTACGCATGGTACCCAAATTCGGTTCATGAAGTATAACACTCCGTTGTCCTTAGTTTCAAGTTGTTTCTCCATTCCCTTTAAGGATTCTTCCTTAAGGCGTTCGGGAATGAAAGCTGATTGTTGAGCGTCACGAATTTGAGCAATGAGATTCGAGTGGATTGTTAATCCTAAAGCTCGAACTCTACGGGGTTTGACTCGTTCCTTACGACTCAAGGCATCAGCTACCACGTTTGCTTTGCCCGGATGATACTTAATTTCGCAGTCGTAATCGTTCAGTAATTCGACCCAACGACGTTGTCTCATGTTGAGTTCTTTCTGGTCGAATATATGTTGGAGACTTTTGTGATCCGTGAAGATTGTACACTTCGTACCATATAGGTAGTGTCTCCAAATCTTAAGTGCAAAAACGACTGCTCCTAGCTCTAAGTCATGCGTCGTATAGTTCTTTTCGTGAACTTTCAATTGTCGAGACGCATAAGCAATGACTTTGTCGTTTTGCATCAATACGCAACCCAACCCCTGATGTGAAGCATCACAGTAGACAACAAAGTTTTCTACTCCTTCCGGTAGTGATAGGATTGGTGCGGTACTTAGTTTTTGTTTCAACAATTGGAAAGCAATCTCTTGCTTCTCGCCCCAATCAAATTTCTTATCCTTTTGAGTTAGAGCGGTAAGTGGTTGGGCTATTTTCGAGAAGTTCTCGATGAATCGTCGGTAATAGCCGGCTAGCCCAAGAAATTGTCGTATCTCGGATGGCGTTTTCGGGGCTTCCCAGTTCTTTATTGCCTCGATTTTGGATGGGTCCACATGAATTCCTTGGTTATTGATCACATGACCAAGGAAATGAACTTCGCGCATCCAAAATTCACACTTAGAGAACTTTGCGTAAAGCTTCTCTTTCTCCAGTAATTTAAGAATCATTCTTAAATGTTTCTCGTGATCCTCCTTCGTTCGGGAGTATATCAATATGTCATCGATAAACACAATCACGAACTTATCAAGATAAGGTTTGCATACTCTATTCATGAGGTCCATGAACACTGCTGGTGCGTTTGTCAGTCCGAATGGCATGACTAGGAACTCGTAATGACCGTATCGAGTCCTAAACGCAGTCTTAGGAACATCCTCATCCCGAACCTTCAGTTGATGGTAACCAGATCGCAAGTCGATCTTCGAATAGTAACTTGACCCTTGTAGCTGGTCAAATAAGTCATCAATGCGAGGTAGTGGATATCGATTCTTAATAGTTACTTTGTTCAGTTCCCGATAATCGATACACATTCGCATTGATCCATCCTTTTTCTTAACGAACAAAACCGGAGCTCCCCAAGGTGAAAAGCTCGGTCGGATGAATCCTAAGTCTAAAAGTTCCTGCAATTGTGCAGACAGCTCTTGCATTTCTGATGGAGCAAGACGGTAAGGCGCACGGGCAATTGGCGCTGCTCCAGGTACTAGGTCGATATGAAATTCAACCTGTCGTGGGGGTGGTAATCCTGGTAACTCATCAGGAAACACTCCCGGGTAGTCACGTACGAACCGATAGAGTCCCTATTAGTTGGGTATCAACTAATATGTCACTAGGAACCATGGTGTCATGATTCTGATCAGACAGACAATGCTCAACTCTCCACACTCTCCTATGAGGGAGTCAGTGGCCCTTATTATTGAGCACATTTTACTCGTGGGCGAAGGAATAGAGTAGCATGTCCACAACAAGTCTAACCGTTCTTAATACCATAAGGACTATAAGTTTAGCAAACTATTAACTTAGCAAATATGTTCGGACTTAGTTGATCAATTCCTATTAATGAATTTTAAGCGTGGTAAGCAAAGGAAAGTGTTGAGGTTTCTTGCGTACCTTACTTTATATTTCATAAGTTAAGGAAAAGTATCGATTTAAATTGGATTTTAAACTTGCCTTTTTCAATACAATTAACAAATCCCTAGGTTTTCATAAATGGTTATTTAGCCTATAGCCTACCTAATCTAATCTAAACTAATCTAATCTAATAAAAGCAATAATTAAAATGCTGCCGGCTTTTTGCATAGAGTTAAACCCAGACCATGTCAGAAAATGCTATGTTAGTCCACAATGTATTTAATCGTTTTCCGATGTTTCCATTGTGGATTCAATTGCTTCACGATGTTTACATGATACGTACATTGTGATTCTAAGTGTACAATACTCATGGCACTTCCACGTAATCACATTGCATTTTATGATGCACGCATAATGTTACAATTGAAACCATAGTTTTACACAGATAACTATTGACCAAGTAGTGAGGTTCGCGACTCCTCTTTACAAGGTTACAATCACGTTTGTTAATCGAAAGGCGAATGTAGGTTTTAGGTTTAAAATCATAAGATAAGTCCGTTCATAAAGTTTCCATTTTTATAATGTCGATCCATAATATAACTACCTTCGGTCGTTCTGACTTCCATACATTTGTACTCCGCCATAAGCATTTCCAGTACTATATCAAAGAACAGCACAAAGTCTAGTGAACACAACAATTTTAGTAAACATTTCCCCTATAAGTCATCGTCCCACATTATAAGCTAACGAACTCACAACAAATACTCCTTTTATCATCTGATTTACAATTATCTTTTATTCGCTTTAATTAGTTTAATTAATTAACTGAACCAAAAAACCCCAACGCACTCTTTTAATATTTACTAGAAAAGAAAGATTCATTGGAGTCCCTCTGTTTCAATTCAGTTTCTCTTTAAGAACGACTCTAGGTCATACTTACCATCTACTAGCCTTTTGGTTCAGTATCAGTATGTCACACTTAGACCCCAGCAAATACAAATTTAAAACAAACACGATCGCGGTCCGAGCGCCGTCCTCACACGGACGCCTCGTGCCCCATCAAGGGGATATCGATTTTTGATCGTTAGTTTGTTCAGTTCTCTATTGTCGATACACATTCGCAATGATCCATCCTTCTTCTTAACGAATAAGACTGGGGCTCCCCATGGTGACGAGCTGGGGCGAATAAAACCCTTTTCCAATAGTTCTTGAAGTTGACTGGACAATTCTTGCATTTCCGCAGGTGCTAGGCTATATGGTGCCTTAGCAATAGGTGCGACCCCTGGTATTAGATCAATTCGGAATTCAACTTGTCTAGGTGGGGGAAGTCAAGGCAAATCATCTGGAAATACTTCTAAATAATCACGTACTATGGGAATATCTTGTAGAGTTTTTCCTCTTACTCTTTCTTAACAACGTGCGCCAAAATGGCGAGGCACTTCTTCCTCAGATATTTGCGAATCTTCATGGATGACACCATTTTCAAACTCCTATCGGGCTTGTCTCCATACACAACTAGTGTTTCGTTTTCTCGGATGGGTATTCGTATCACCTTTTCATGGCAGCCTATGTCTACATGATTCTTGGCTAACCAGTCCATGCCGACTACCATGTCGAAACTGCCTAGTTTAATTGGGATGAGATCAATATTAAATTGCTCATTTTCAATATGCAAAATGCAGTCTCGTACGATCTCCCTAACATTAAGTTCGTAACCACTAGCTAGTTCGACAGTGTAAGCAGGTTTTAATGGTTTGAACTCTTTGCCGAGGAGGGGTCTAAATTCATGTGAAACAAAGCTCTTATCTGCCCCAGAGTCAAATAGTACGGATGCATAGTGGTTGTTAAGGAGAAACGTACCTGTCACCACATTAGTGTCCTGGCGTGCTTCTTCAGCTCCCATCACAAATGCCCGTCCTCGAGTCTGCACATTCCGATTCCCTTGATTAGTTGGTCCTACCTGATTTCTGGTGTTGTTGTTTGGACCTCTTTTCAACTTTGGGCAAGTGTTTCTAAAGTGGTCCAGACTTCCACATTCATAGCACGCCTTATTGCCATCTCCACTTTCCTTGCGTTCCTTTCCAGCCCTGCAGTACTTGGCAGTGTGGCCGGTTTTATTACAGGTGTCACATTTCGGGCAAACTCCCTCATGATGGAATTTACATTTGTTACACTTAGGGAGGGGACCAGTGTATCCTTTTGGATCTAGAGTGGTAATTGCAAAATTCTTGGCTGATTTATGATTTCTATTCGAAGTATTCCCAGTCTTCTTTCCTGATTGATTCTCAAATTTTTGCTTATTACCAGAATTCTTGGCTGATTTTTGATTTACTGCACTTTCGATGGTGGTTGGGTTAGCCGATGTGACCATTCCTCGGAGCTCAGGTGCCAATCCCCAGATGTAACGGTCATTTCGATTGTACTCTGGAGTTACTAGATGGGGTACCATCTTTGCTAGCTCGTGGAAACGTGTCGTATACTTTTCTATCTTAGCACCTTCCATGGTGTGATTCCAGAGTTCTGCTTCTAGCTTCTGCACTTCATTCTTAGGACAATAATGTTCGGTGAGCAACCTTTTGAATGCGTCCCACGAAAGGTTGTATGCTGCTTCCCTTCCTCGGGTCTGCACTTGAGTGTTCCACCAGGTCAGAGCTACGTCCTGAAGTAAGCTAGATACATAGCCTACTTTGTGATCTTCAGCACAATTGCTCACATGTAGTACTGACTCGATGCTTTCAAACCATTTCAGTAAACCTACAGCGCCTTCCGTTCCATGAAACTCCTTGGGTTTGCAAGACATGAAGTATTTATAAGTGCACACTCGGCCATCATTGGCAAAAACCGGTGGTGCATTCTGTCTTCCATTGGGGTTAGGACCACTATCATTCCTCTGGGCTCCTTGGATGCCAGCAGTCACCTGGGCGATGATGTTTGGAATTGCTACAGAGAGTTGTTGAGCAATGACCTGGGCCATGTCAGGTTGTTGATCTTCTTGAGTGCGTAGGGTGTTTCGTCTTGGAGGCATGATCCTATGACACGTTTTCGAAAATTGTTGATTAGTGCTTATATAGCATGTTTTCGAATGTTGGAAACTTTGGTATTTGTAAGGTTAAACAAAATATATATATATATATATATATATATATATATATGTAAAGTAATAATAAAAATAAGTTGTGGTAAGAATTCTAAAATAAAGCAAGCATTAAGAAAATCATCACAATAATATTAAATAAACAAAGTAGGGTTTTTGCATTGATAATCCAAAAGTTCAAAATTTGAATAACCCATTACATCACAATTTTTCACAAGTACTTAAAATAAAAGACATCCACCATTGTAAAAGCTACAAGGTCTTCAAAATCTAGATCCATCTCCAAACACATTCTCCTAAGCAAACCAAACTACCCAAATGAGCATCATAGCCAACACAAAAGTGAATCCTGCAAACACCTTACACCAAAACACCGCTGCCCGTGCTGTCTCCCTGGCATCGTCTGTGCGATAAATTAACCGCTCTGTTAGGTCTGTTATATAACCTAACATCTCCCCATGATGGGCAATCCAAGCTCTCTGAGTCTGAAGATCATGAGTCATAACATCCACCCTACGTGTCGTCCTAAAAGTCATGTCGGGGTCTCGAGATATCGGAATTCCGGCTACAGTTCTCGAAGATACAGTCCCTGAAGGTCCAGCTCCTGATGGTCCAGTTCTGGGAGGGAAATCTCGGACTACAAATCTAACAGGTGGGGCAACGGTCATACGAGCAGACCTTCTTGAGGTGGCTGGGGTGATACACGTGTCGGGGTAATCCTAGTATCCTCTCTAGTAACCTCTCGGCTACTAACTTCATCCTCTGACTCTGAACACTCAGAGGGGTCCTCCTTTGGCTCGGAGCTAGGTGGGTTGTCGCGAGGGCGACCAGTGAAATAGCCAGAGTCATCTGCAGATCCTAGAGCATGCAGTGAGGAGTGCGACATGGTAAGGCTGCAAAAGAGAACTTAGTTCCTAGACGTTTAGTAAATCCTAAGATATGAAGGTACTAAGCACACATAGAGAAGTTTTTCTTTACTTAATTGAGTTCTATGATGCACCTTATTCCTATAAACATTTCCGGTCTTGCATCTCTTCGCCTTTAATTATACATAGTTGATCAGGCTATGTTAAATTAAATTCGAATGATGCAATCACCCGAACTAGTCATACTTAAAGGCATACTAACTTAATGGTTATAGTCTAGGCTTCCCTAAGGACAACCGGTGTTCCTATAAACCTGGCTCTGATACCAAATCTGTCACACCCCGCTAAAGCGGAAACACGAGATGTAACAGCACAATGGTTTCACTACACAAAGTACAACTGATTCATCGTTTACAAAATACAACTATTAGCACTGTGAGTCCCTAATCACTATTATGTTAGTGATTATGAATCGTTAACAGTGAGTTAATTATAGAAGGGGGGGTTGAATACAATTAAAAACTTTTCTTTCTGCTTTTAATGTGTTAACTTATTTAGCAAGTTTTTAACCGTATTTAAGTAACAACAATATGAACACAAATATATAAGTATGATAAGCAGTTCAGTTGCTGATGCAATACTAGCTGAAAGATAAATTCTTTTATTGATAAAATTTATCTATTGTTGATTGCGGAATAGATTAGCCAAAGCTAATCTAAATCAAACAATACAACTCTTACAAAAGGAGATGAGCAGTAGTGGACAAACACGCTAACTTGCTCACTCGCTGAGGTGGACTAATAGTGGACAAACACGCTACTAGTTCCCTCGCTGGTGTTGTTCGTATCGTAGACAAACTAGTTACTGACAAACAAGTAACAATACGAACAATCGACACCAAATGGAGTACAACATACTACGCTATTTATAGATGCTGAAATCCTTAATTTCCGGATCTGGAAGGACACGTGTCGCTGCTTGATTGGTGAGGTAGTTGAGATGTGATACATCATGGTTCGACATTCTGTCTTGGGAAATATCACCTTGTACCTTAAACCAATCAGATGCTTCCACGTTACTCTTTTCAAGTTACGAGGAACACGTGCTGCGCCGTAATAACGCCGAATGTCAACTTCTTATTAAATGCGGCATTTAATGCTGCAGTCACTGATAGATACATCAATCCTCCTCATTCTCGGTGCGGGCTAATATGCCCTAAAGAATGACTTCAAAAGCTAATCTTCAGTGACTTCTTTTATTCAGCAGAAAGAATAACTTGAAAAGACTTGAAGACTCTCGCTGATAGATGAGTATCAGCGACACACAAAGTTGAGTCTTTTATCTTGATAGGTTCTTCATCTACTGGTTGAAGAGATAGGATCAGCGATCATAAACTTCAGCAACAGGAGCTTGACTTGAATCATTTTCTTCATGGAGAGTTCTTTTATTGAGTAGGACAGAGACTGTGAATATAAGGCATGATCAGTGACTTCACTTTATCAGCGATTAATGACTTCAACAAACTCCCATAATTTATCCTTATGATCTCCCCCTTAATCCTTGTAATCAGTGACCATCTTGAGTTTAGCGATCAGTGACTCAACAATCTCCCCCTAAATGGTTTAAGTCAAAGCTCCCTTAGACAAACTAGTTGCAGGAAAGTTTTAGTCTCTGATGATAAGTTGGTTGCTCAGAGACTTGTACTTGTAAATATTTGTTGCTGAAATGTTTTTAGTCTCTGACGGTAGGTTGGTCGGCCAGAGACTTGTACTTGTAGATTTTCTGTTTCAAGCCTCATTTATATCATGAAATAAATATTTACAAGAGACTAACTATTACAAAAGATCTAATTTATTTATCTCTCCACATCTCCTCTTCTTTCACTATGCCAAGCTCAGCTTCAAGTTCATACTTGTCTTTAGAGGGCAGGTATCTGAATTTTCTTGCCAAGGCTTCATCGAGAATAGCTTTTCTGATTTTTGAATTTGTAGGAAGCATGCTAGCTGACCTGATTAGGTGTATGAGTTGTTCTTGGTCAACCTTCTCAAGTTCAGCTTCTCTCTGAAACCATTTAGGTCCCTGTATACCAGACCCTTCTCCCCCTTAGTGACTTCATGTCCTTCAAGCTTTGGCAGACCAACAGGGATAGACAGATTTAGCTTTGAAGTGTTAGGGATTCGATAGATGCTGCTAGTGCCTGACCTATACCTTGGGCTTAGTGGCTGAACAATCTCTTCACCATATGTGATAGTATCTTCTGGCCTGAGAAGTTGCAGTGACACCATTTTCTGATATAGCCTATCAATCTCTTTCAGGACATCAGCCTTAGCTGCACTTGTAGAGTGGCTGATAGCAAGCCTAATTTCATTCCATTCTTCTCTGTGCAGCTTGCATACTTGATCAAGTAGCATGGCTTGAGTCTCTGAACCTCTTTGAATGAGTAGCTGAGGTTGAGATTGATTCTTAGACTTCTTTAGTTTTACCTTGGTAATAGGTGCAGGGTTTGATATCCCTTTCATACGGGCAGCAAACCTTTTTCTATCTATCTCATCCCATTTTCTATCCACTGATGTTTTGACAGCTCCCCCTTTCTTTTTAGAGCTCTTGCTAGCTGATGTTTTCAACTTCTGTTGCTCTAGCTCACTCTCTTCAATTTCAGCAAATACCCTGGCAATTGCAGCATCAGACTCTTCTTGATCTTGCTTAAGTTTAAGCAGTTTGGCTCTTTCATTTGCATCTTTAGTGCTCAATTCCAGCAGGTAAGCTCGATCAGCCTGAAAAGTTATTTTCATGATCATCTCCTGCTCCCTGTCCTGTCTTGCCTTTACTTTTCTAGCAATTCGCTGATCTTTAGTCTCATCAGGACAGAGGCTTTCTGAGGCTGAGTCAGATGAAAGGCATGTTGTACGGGAAGTGTCTGATGTGGTAGTGTTGGAGAGAGTTGATGTGGAGATTGGTATTATTGTTGCTGGGGTTGGTGTGGTTATTTTGGTTGTTTGGGTAATTGTAGTTGTAGTTGCTGTGGATGAGGGTAGGATTTGGGTAGATGGTGTAGATGAAGGTACAGTTACCTCAGATATGACAGTATGTGATTGAGGGTCACTGACCTGTTGTTTCTTAGATGGAGGTGTAGATGCAGGAGAAGTGTCACTGGTCCTTTTCCTTTTAATGACAGATGATATGGGTTGCTGATCCTCCATATTGACATCATCTTCATCTTCACTTTCTGAGCCCTGACCACCTCCCTGACCATTATCATCATTGTTGTCATCATCATCATCAGCATCATGCATGATGGTGTCATCTTCCTCATCATCAGATACATCATCTACAACCTCCCTGTTCATCCACTCCCAGCGAGCCAATTCATAACTCACTGAGGTACCCTCAACCCTATCATTTTCATCCTCAGCCCATTGCCTTATCAGCCCATTATAGTTCCTGAGCTCTTCAGCACTGAACTCAGGAAAGCATTCAGCGACATCCATTGAATCCATAGCTATATCCATATCTACCCAATACAGTTCAGCAACTGCAAGGGCTTCCATCTCAGGTTGTTCAGCAATAGGTCGAAGTGCATAAGTGGTGAGCACTATCACCCTATGAGCTTTGTTTGTAAGCGGATCAGTCATAGTAGGAGGCATCTTAGGATCAGAGACTGAGATGTCATCTTCTTCTTCATCATTCTCCCCCTGACTGGTCTACACAAACTGGCCAACTGCCCTATCAAACCCATCAGCAGTTTCTGTTCTGAGGGCAGCGACCTCAGCTCTTATTGCTCCCATTTGTTTAGTAATCTGTGGAAGCACCTTAACAATAGCATCCGTGTTAAATAAGTAATTGGATACAGATATAGCAAGGTCAGTTTGGTTGGTGGTTAGCTGGGCAATAGCTGCGGCATGATTTGTGAAATTTGTGGTGGAGGAAGAGGCTAGCTCAGTGACTGCATGGTTTATTGCAGCACTAGCATCAGCTACCATTTGCACCTTCTCACTGACAGATGTGCTCCATGGTTCAATGAAGTTATACACATCAGTGAGAGCAGTGACGGCTTTTTGAAGAACGGAGACATTGCCTATAAGTGCCTCACGGTCAGCAGTGAGCTTCTTAATCTAGGTTTGGGATGAGGCAATGTACTCCATCAGTAGCTGATCTGATGTGGAGTGGGTAGATGTGTTTGGAGGAGTAGTTGTGGGAGGTATAGAGGGAGTAGGTGTAGAATGGACTACATGGTCAGTGGGTGTGGTCTGACCAGCAGCAGTGATTTGAATGTTGTCATTGGAGAAGGAGGTGGGTGAAAGCTCTCTGATAGGAGAGTTAGAGGTGGGTGGAGGAATGGGTTAGGTATCATCAGAGGTGTCCATGGGCATGATTTCCTCATCATCAGCTTGTGATTTAGCTGATGGTTCATTGGAAATAGAAGTAGCGACCTGTATCTCACCATGGGTTAGTGGTCAGACATTGACAGTCGGTGCAGTGATAGATGAGAGATGGCTCGGGTCTATAGCCAGTGGTGTGACATCAGCAATGAGTGTGTTATCACCCACTGATGTCACTAGCCCTTTTTCTAAAATGTCATCCTTTTGTGAGGATGACAAGTGGCTGGGTTGACTCGATCTGAGGGTGTGGGATGCATCCGAATCACTGCTAACAGTGGTTTGATCCACTGCAGCTGTCTGTAGGTTGCCCTTGGTAGAATCACTGGACTTTCGGGAGTCCAGCGAAGCAGGTAAGGTGGAGGGTTTAGCAGTGGTGCCCTCAACAAGTGAACGTACAATTACTGATTCACCCCTGGCATCCGTAGATGTCTTCTTTGAGCTATGTCCCTGAACCTTTAATGTCAGGGACCCTTATTTGGATTTTTTCTTTGGAGCAGTTGGTGATTTCTTGATTGGTGGTTGACCAACAGTAGTCACTGGGGGTATGGTCAGTGACGTGGTCGATGGGTGGGCAGCAGCTGACATCTGTACAGAAGTTACAGGCTGGGGTGCAAGTATCCCCGGATGTTTCATAAAATTTGGTAAAACCACAGTCGCTGGTTTTGCAAAAATTTTAGATCCTACCAGAGTGGGCTCAAATCCCTGAAATGGTATCCTATCATAGGCATCAAACTGATCTTTAAAGATCAGTGAGAGGAACCTTGGATAGGGCACATATTTTGCCCTGGTAGGCTCAACGACTTTGGTGATCAGCTCGTTAAAGATCACGCTTGCATAATCAACTCTTAGAGAGTTGATTAGTGACCAGCTAATCTGGGCTTCCACGGAGCTGAATTGATCATAGCTCCCGGATTTTGTACCCAAAGATTGAATGAAATTTGTAAAAATTGCATTCCAAACACCATCCATCTTAGTTTTGTGGACCGTAGAGTACTTATGGTTGCCACTGCCATCGACTGAGTATTTACACTCAATCTCAGTAAGATCGACTAGGCCTTGTTTAGCTTCATCGCTCTCTGGCAGCGACTCGTAAGACTCTGCGATCGGCAGTTGTAAAATGGACCGGATGGTACTGGCAGTGATGATAATGGGTTGGGTACCATTGTCGATAAAACCCTTGAGTTGTGAAATACCAGCGACAACTTGGTGAGTGCAGGTAAACCAGAAGTCACTAAGCCATTCTGGGTTCATTTCCCCAGGAGACAAGGTAAGAACAGGGAGGATAAAGTGATTTTGCAAAAAGTTTATTGCCTCCGCATACTCTGGTTTGGCACAAGTTACATTTCCCAAATAATTAGATTTAGGAACTGTAATGATCAGTGTCTCACTGACCGCAGAGGCTCTAAGAGCTTGAATCTCTGGGGTCGGTGTGTAACTGTTATTGAAAAATTTTGATCGTGCCATTTAAAAAGATGAAAGAAAATTTAGGGTTTTTGTAGAGAGAAAATGAAGAAGATGATGTTTTGAAAAACAAGAAAGCGTAAAAGTGAAATTGAAAATGTCTCACTGCTTATATACGGTTGCTGAGATACAAAATATGTGGTCAAAAAGCGTATGTACGTGGTCAAAAAGTGGTGGTTGATGGTAGGGGAGTAGGGTGATGATGGTGGTGAGTGGTAGCATTAAATGGTGATGGGAGTGGTACGCCGGAAAGGTATACGAGGTGTCAGAAAAAGTGTACCTTTTCGAAGTACCATGAGATATTTAATAAAGCATTTATTAGGAATATAAATCGTTAAAAATTAAATACAAAATGTATTAAATGTAAAGGAATATATGTCGAAATAAATGTCATATTAAATAAGGAGAATCTTCGCTGATACATTAATTTCGTAATTTAATTGCAAATTAAATTATTAAACTAAGATATCAAAGAGATGAAAATAAGTTATATCTTAAAATAAAATAAATATTATGTCTCATATTTGATTTCGCTGATCAAATTACAACTTAGAATACTAATCTAATCAGCTAGCCAAATTGTGAAGCATAAAACATATTTTATTTATGTGATATAAAGAGTTTTCATGTGTATTTACAAAGTATATAATTTATTGATCATAACTATGATAACTTATTGTTCTTGCTGATTATATCAGTGAGAATAATAGGCCAGCGAGTTAGAACTACAAACCATATATTCTATAAATACCTTTAATTAAACAATCAGGTTTAATCATTTAAGTTCAACATTCCCAACTCGCTGATGAGAAAGGTGAATCTTTTCTCATCTAAAGGTTTTGTAAATATGTCAGCGAGTTGGTAATCAGTTGGAATGAAATGCAATTCAATGTCACCTTTCATGACGTGGTCCCTAATGAAGTGATATCTGACATCAATGTGCTTTGTCCTTGAGTGCATCACAGGATTATTTGCTATGGCAATAGCACTTTGAGTGTCACAATAAATTGGAACATTGCCAAAGTCAAAACCATAGTCAGCGAGCTGATTCCTCATCCACAGAATTTGAGCAGTGCAAGCTCCAGCAGCGACATATTCAGCCTCAGCAGTAGAAGTTGAGACAAAATTTTGTTTCTTGCTTGACCAGCTTACAAGCTTTTCTCCAAGAAACTGACAGCTACCAGAGATACTCTTTCTGTCCATTTTGCATCCAGCATGATCAAAATCGGAATATCCTTTCAGTGAGAAATCTGAACCAGATAGGTACCAGAGACCAAGATTTGGTGTACCCTTCAGATATCTGAATATTCTTTTGACAGCGAGTAAATGAGATTCCTTTGGATTAGCTTGATACCTAGCATATAGACATGTAGCAAACATAATGTCTGGTCTACTAGCAGTTAAATACAGCAGTGACCCGATCATTCCTCTGTAAGCAGTGATGTTTACAGATTAACCATAAGGGTCAACATGTAATTTTACTGTAGATGACATTGGTGTAGCAAGGGATGAGCAGTTGGTGAATTCAAATTTCTTTAATAAATCTTTAACATACTTTCCTTGATTTATAAAAATACCAGTTTTGGTTTGCTTTATTTGCAGACCAAGGAAAAATGTTAGTTCACCCATCATGCTCATATCATAACTTTTAGTCATGAGGTCAGAGAATTCCTTGCATAAGTCATTGTTAGTAGACCCAAATATAATATCATCAACATAAATTTGGACCAATATAACATCTCTCTTATCCCTTTTGATAAATAAGGTGCTGTCAATTTTGCCTCTGACATACCCACATTTAGTTAGGAAAGTAGAGAGAGTGTCATACCAAGCTCTAGGAGCTTGTTTTAGTCCATATAAAGCTTTTTCCAGCTTATAAACATAACCTGGATGCTTGGGATCAGTGAATCTAGGTGGTTGCTTAACATACACTTCTTCCTGCAGCTTTCCATTCAAGAAGGCACTTTTTACATCCATTTGGTATACCTTGAATTTCTTGTGAGCTGCATATGCTAAGAACAACCTGATTGCTTCAAGTCTAGCAACTGGTGTAAAGGTTTCATCATAGTCAATTCCTTCTTGTTGACAGTAACCTTGTGCAACCAGTCTGGCCTTATTTCTTATCACAACACCATCAGCATCCATCTTGTTCCTGAACACCCATCTTGTTCCAATCACAGATTTCCCAGATACTTGAGGTACTAACTTCCAGACTTTGTTTCTTTCAAACTGAGATAGCTCATCTTGCATGGCAGCTATCCAGTGATGATCAGTGAGTGCCTCATCAATCTTCTTGGGCTCAATCAGTGACACAAAGCTTACAAACAAACAAAAGTTAGCAGTTGCTGATCTGGTCTGGACCTTGGATTGTGGATCACCAATAATCAATTGATTATTAATATGTTTAGTCCATCTAGTCATTCGCTGAGGTTCAGCAGTGACTTGATTACCCAGAGATGATCCATCAGACACATCAGCATTTGAAGTATGATTAATGTTTAAGCTTTGATTTAGACAGTGAGTGTTATCATTTTAATGCAGATGATGAGATGATGATGGGATGTCAATAGGCAAAGATGAAGTTCCCGAATCATTCTTAGCTAAAGTAGAGCCAGAAGTGCCTTTAGGGACATCATCTTCCCTTTCAAAATCTGATATATGAATCTCATGCTTGTCATCACTGATTGTATTAAGAATAAGATTTTCATAGTCTTTTGGATCAGTGAGTGATTTATCATAAGATTCATCAAAGGTAACATCCATTGATTCTTCAATACATTCCCTTCTTTTATTATAAACCCTGAAAGCTTTTGAAATGATTGAATAACCAACAAATATACCTTCATCAGCTTTGGGATCAAACTTTCCTAAGTGATCTCTCTTGTTTAAGACATAGCAGGTACTGCCAAAAACATGGAGAAAACTTATGTCAGGTTTTCTCCCCCTTAGTACCTCATAGGGTGTCTTATCATGTCTCTTGACAACCAGAGACCTATTCTGAGTGTAGCAGGCAGTGTTGACTGCTTCAGCCCAGAAATGGGTCTTAAGACCAGCATCTATGAGCATTGACCTTGCTGATTCAATCAAGGTTCTATTTCTCCTCTCTACAACATTATTTAGTTGAGGTGTTCTTGGTGCAGAGAAGTTTTGATAAATACCTTTTGAATCACAAAAACTTTCAAGGTCAATGTTTCTAAATTCAGTGCCATTATCACTTCTTAAATGTTTAACTGAACAATCATTTAAGTTTTCCATCTTTTTGATAAAGGATATGATTTCCTGTGTTGCATCACTTTTGGCTTTGAGAAAGAATACCCAAGTGTATCTGGAGTATTCATCCACAATTACCAAGCAATACCTTTTACCACCAAGACTGGGAGAACTCACTGGACCAAACAGATCCATATGCATCAGTTGAAAACATTCTGTTACTGAAGATGTTTGTTTGCTTTTGAATGAAGAGCTGTGATGTTTTCCCTTCTCACATGCTGAACATATCTTGTCTTTATCATAAGCTAGCTTTGGAAGACCATTGACTAAATCATTCTTGCTGAGCTTGCTGATGGCCTTGAAGTTCAGGTGAGAGAGACGCTTATGCCATAACCATTTTTCTTCTGAAACGGTTCTAAAATAAAAGCATGTTCTTGATTGTGCTGAGTCCATATTGACTACATATGTATTGCCTTTTCTTTGAGCAGCCAGGACATCGCTTCCATTCTTGTTGTAAACAACTCCAGCTTCATGATCAAACAACACTTTATTTTTGGCATCACAGAACTGACTAATGCTTAATAAATTATGCTTCAGTCCTTCAACATATGCCACTTTCTTAAACATAACATTACCATTGGTCAAGACACCATACCCTCTGGTCTTACCAATGTTGTTATCACCAAACACTACATCAGGACCTCTTTCATCCTGGTAGTCACTGAGCAAGGACTTACATCCGGTCATATGTCTGGAACAACCACTATCCAGATATCAAATTGTCTCTCTGAGAATGCCCTGCATCACACACAAACAATTAGTTCAATTGGTGAACCCATCCTGAGATGGGTTCATGGTGGTCAGCCTTTGGTTCAGGCTTCCACTGGCTTGCATCAATAGTATCTGAATGCTCACTGATTATTTGTGATTTTGAAAATGATGTAGCTGAACATTCAGATATCACATGCTGACATACTAATGATGGTTGACTGAATGAAACTGATGATAAACAATCTGATGACACATGTTGTCTACTTCCACATTTGTAGCATTTTTTATTTGTGGACTTAGATTTCTTTGACTTACTGTTCACACTAGATGAAGACTTAGAAGTTCTCAGATTTACTACCTCATTTTGCGTCTTTGACTTCAAGTCACTGATGATAAGATCATCAGTGACTGGAGTGTCAGAAGTGAAGTCGCTGATAGATTATTGATCATCAACGATAGTTTTTATAAGAGCAGTGCAAGTTGTTGATTCATAAATTTCTAGTTTCTTTAGTTCATCAATACTTGCAGTAATATCATAACTATTAGTATCATGTGAACTTCTCACAAAGTGATTTGTTTTAGGCTCACTTAAAATTGACATTGGTTCAAAGACAAACTCTGAGAATGTTTCATCAGGATTGAATATTTGATCAACTTTGGTTGCATCAGCGAGAGCAGCAGCAGTTTCATAATCACCTCCCAGAATAGCTTTAACTTGTTTTGGGATTTGATTACTTATGCACTGATTCACTTTTAATGCAGATCTACACCATGACTTCATCACTTCATTGAGTTGTGAAAATTTAGTTTCAAATTTTACTTTTTCTTGAATGCATTTTTGATTTGCATGTATTTGTGCATCAAGATCAAGTGTAAGATTATTTATTTTTAACAAATTTTCTTCTTAAAGTTGAAGTTTAGATGTTAAGTCACTGATCATACATTCTTGTCTTTTCTGAATGTCATGAGCATTTGATAAGTCAACTATCAAAGTTTCAAAGATTAAATCTTTTTCAGTCGCTGATGCAGAATTAAAACAATGTACCTTGTAGAGAGTTTCTGGATCCCACCCAGATGCTGAACATTTCTGAGCTACTTCTTTGATGTCTTCATGGAAAGCAGCATCGTCAGCCATCAGGCAGTAATCCTTGTCTAAACAGATCATTGCTTCTTCCTCATCAGATGATGAAGTTGAGTCAGAGTCGTTGACAGATCCTTCTTTAGCAATAAACCCTTTATTCCTTTTCTTTGACTTGGACATTTCCTTCAGCTTCTTGTACTTTGTTTTGTACTTTTTGTACTTGTCATTTCTGAAGCTGGGTTTTTGATCAGCGAAAGAGTTGACAGCTTTGGACCGACATTCAGCTGCAAAATGGCCAGGCTTGCCACATTTGTAGCACTCACCTTTTGGTTTAAAATCATCATTTGATGATGTACCAGCAGATCTGTTGAATCTGTTGTTCTTTCTGAAGTTTGCAACCATCATGGCCATGTCTCTTTCCAACTTCTCCAGTCCTTCATCATAGCTTGCCTCTGACTGGTCTTCAGCGACACTACCTTCTTCTTCTGCAATCAGTGACCTTGAGCTAAGCTTGGTAAACTTTGCTTTCTGTTTTTGATCAACTTTATCAAGCTCAGCTACAAGGGCATTCGAAATCTTTTGTCCTCCAAGTGCAGCACGAATGTGCTCACTTTGATCAGCTAGTTTCTCAGATTGTTCCCAATTTAGTAAAATTCCATAAACTTGAGTTAGATTGAGAAAATTATAATCATTTCGTTGTCTTATGCATGTTGCAATGGTTCCCCAAGTTTTCCTAGGTAGTAACTCCAAAAACTTTTCAACAATGAATCTCTGGTCCTTTCCTATATTGGCTTTTTCCATTTTATTAATTAAAGCTTGATATCTAGTATAGGTAGATGCCAGTGACTCATTGGGTTCCATAGCAAACAACTCATATTGACGAGTTAGATTTACTTCTCTACAGCGAATTATGTCAGGAGTTCCAATATAGATGTTTCTAAGAGTATCCCACATGTGTTTCACTGTTGTGCACAATCTAATAGACTCAAACACTTCATCAGGAAGTGTCATGCTTATGTAAATTTTAGCTTGTTTGTCTAGCCTTACCATACGCTTATCCTCATCTGACCATTGTTCCTCCCTTTTAGGCATAACCATTTCAGGTATAGCAGGAGTGGTTGCAGTAGATGCAACTGCAGGAACAATAGTAGTTGGGGTGTATGGACCATCAATAATAATTGTACAAAGGCGATCATCGACAAGATCTAAGAACATCATCATCCTGGACATCCAGGTTTCAATTCTAGATGGATCAAAAGCTGGTGGTTTAGTAGTGGAGCCATTTCCCTTCTGGTACTCAGAATCAACACAACTGTATTTAACCGATTCCATTGCAGATCTGATTTAATTATATTTAAACCAACTCTGCTCTGATACCAATTGTGAGTCCCTAATCACTATTATGTTAGTGATTATGAATCGTTAACAGTGAGTTAATTGTAGAAGGGGGGGTTGAATACAATTAAAAACTTTTCTTTCTGCTTTTAATGTGTTAACTTATTTAGCAAGTTTTTAACCGTATTTAAGTAACAACAATATGAACACAAATATATAAGTATGATAAGCAGTTTAGTTGCTGATGCAATACTAGCTGAAAGATAAATTATTTTATTGATAAAATTTATCTATTGTTGATTGCGGAATAGATTAGCCAAAGCTAATCTAAATCAAACAATACAGCTCTTACAAAAGGAGATGAGCAGTAGTGGACAAACACGCTAACTTGCTCACTCGCTGAGGTGGACTAATGGTGGACAAACACGCTACTAGTTCCCTCGCTGGTGTTGTTCGTATCGTAGACAAACTAGTTACTGACAAACAAGTAACAATACGAACAATCGACACCAAATGGAGTACAACATACTACGCTATTTATAGACGCTGAAATCCTTAATTTCCGGATCTGGAATGTCGCTGCTTGATTGGTGAGGTAGTTGAGATGTGATACATCATTGTTCGACATTCTGTCTTGGGAAATATCACCTTGTACCTTAAACCAATCAGATGCTTCCATGTTACTCTTTTCAAGTTACGAAGAACACGTGTTGCGCCGTAATAACGCCGAATGTCAACTTCTTATTAAATGCGGCATTTAATGCTGCAGTCACTGATAGATACATCAATCCTCCTCATTCTCGGTGCGGGCTAACATGCCCTAGAGAATGACTTGAAAAGCTAATCTTCAGTGACTTCTTTTATTCGGCCATAA
Source organism: Pseudognaphalium luteoalbum (assembly GCA_963422505.1). Lineage (NCBI taxonomy): Eukaryota > Viridiplantae > Streptophyta > Magnoliopsida > Asterales > Asteraceae > Pseudognaphalium > Pseudognaphalium luteoalbum. The sequence continues at coordinate 55,705,169 of OY730194.1, forward strand.
GAATAACTTGAAAAGACTTGAAGACTCTCGCTGATAGATGAGTATCAGCGACACACAAAGTTGAGTCTTTTATCTTGATAGGTTCTTCATCTACTGGTTGAAGAGATAGGATCAGCGATCATAAACTTCAGCAACAGGAGCTTTATTTGAATCATTTTCTTCATGGAGAGTTCTTTTATTGAGTAGGACAGAGACTGTGAATATAAGGCATGATCAGTGACTTCACTTTATCAGCGATTAATGACTTCAACAAACTCCCATAATTTATCCTTATGATCTCCCCCTTAATCCTTGTAATCAGTGACCATCTTGAGTTTAGCGATCAGTGACTCAACAATCTCCCCCTAAATGGTTTAAGTCAAAGCTCCCTTAGACAAACTAGTTGCAGGAAAGTTTTAGTCTCTGATGATAAGTTGGTTGCTCAGAGACTTGTACTTGTAAATATTTGTTGCTGAAAGGTTTTTAGTCTCTGACGGTAGGTTGGTCGCCTAGAGACTTGTACTTGTAGATTTTCTGTTTCAAGCCTCATTTATATCATGAAATAAATATTTGCAACAATAATGAGTTAATGGGTTTTGTAAGAGAAACCGGGGACTTAAGACACGATAGAGTCACAAGCATACAATAAGAGCGTATAAATAGAAAAGTACATACAAGATAAGTATTTTCAACAAGATAACATGCTTTTCACCCCAAAATATTTAGTATGAACGGTAAAAAGAGGGGCTGTGAATACTCACGATTGGGCGCAAGAGTAAATTGATGGATGTAACGTGCGTGCTTGCCGGGTATGACTCCTATCCAAGACCTACGAGCATGAAGGTTCTAATTAGGTTCTTATCTATTTTTGTTTGTAAGGATTGCTTAGCTAATTATTTAGATTACAAAGTGCCAATATAGTTTGTTTGCTTTGAAGTTTGTTAATGTCCAATAATCGCGGTTGAGTATGATAATGGTTATACAAGTATACAACATCCTAAACTTATCGAACGTCACACACAAGTCGTATAATGTCACAAGATTGTTTGAGTCCGAATTTTATAGTGTTTGAGTTTTGGAACTTTGGTTCCCCACAATTTATGATTAACATACACAATCGATAAATACATCAAAAGACATCCAAACACTTTTTGTTACCATTCTTTCCAAGCATAGAAAATTTCCCATTTTCGAAACCGAGACCGATTATTGTTGACTTGGTCAAACCTTCTCGGTTTATCCCGAGACTTTTAACCAATCCTTAAACATGTTTATAAGTCATAAAAAGTTAGTCTTTCTCTAAATAGTAAGTCCGTAAGTGTCGGCTTCCAACTTTTACCAAAATCAGTCCATAATCTTAATTCCAGAAATCTTACCCCTGTTTGTTGGATTTATTAAAAATATTTATGATTCAAATTCAAATAAGGTAAAAATCACAGATGTTCTACGATATTATCTACTTTGTATAATTTTTACAGAACTAATAGAGAAGTACAAGTATTTTTAGATTTTACTTTTATCTTCTGGAATCAGATTTAAATACATGCATGCAATCATTGTTTCTGAGCAAAATGTACATGGAATCAATAAAAATGGTCTTCTTGAAAGTTGTAGCCAATGAAATTTGTAAACTTTTGGCGTTGGTTTCAAGTTATTTGGAGTTGTAATGCTCCAGTTATCATTAAAACATTGAGAGAAAAGTTTCTGATCTAACCTAACAGCTTATACATCTTTACTCACAAAAATTATTAAAAATATCAAATGAACTCATATGAATATGAGGCTTATATGGTTAGAAATCTTATTTCCAGAAATTGAATTTTGACTATAAAAACGTCCATTTTCATGAAGAAATGATTTTTATAAAAATCGTTGAAGTAGATGAAACTTTCTGGACAACAACTAAACATGCCTCAAAATGATGTTTTCTTTAAAATGAAAACATTAAGCATTAAATAAAAGTGGTTCTTGATCCTTTGACCTTTAAATCCATGTTCTAACACATGCATGGTGTTGAAATACATCCATGATATATTAGAGATGATTATTAAGATAAAATTTTTAGGTTTAACATAAAGATGAACAAGATCACAACAATAATTGATTTTTCACTTGATTTTAGGTTTGATCATGGGTTACCTGTCACACCCCGCCTCGGCGGAAGGTTGCGAGATGCGACTATCATGAGATCACAACACAAGATTTACAATGAACGACTTCTACATGAGTCGTTTTAAACATACTTCATAAAAGTTTAAGATGTCTTACAGACTTAGACCATTTGTCTTTAAAAAGTTTACAAACAATTCCCATAAGTTACAAAATAGTTAGGAGTTTAAGAATTTAAGATCAAAAGCAATGTTCGTCCATGCAAATGTAGTTCCTAACTTCAAAAGGGGTATGCCATCTTCATAAATAGCAAGCATCTTAATTACCTGAGAATAACATGTAAAAATGGGTCAACATAAAGTTGGTGAGCTCATAGGTTTTAATAGTTGTAAAACATTACCGTGGATCACGAGATTTCAAGTTATATTGCCATTCAACAATATAGTAAAAATTGTATTACTATTGCCATAAGCTCATGAATTGAAACCTTAACATTTAGTGCCTCGCAAGTGTCCTATCCAAACACAAGTAGTTCTCAAATGACAATGCACCCGTTTGACTTATAGTCATGTTGGCGCTACCTACCCGGATGGGGGCGTCAACCCAAATAGATCTATTCATGACATTCACGTTTAAGTCCTTAACTAACAATTCATGATAAAGGCCTACATAATGGATAGTGTCAACTCATGCAATACATAACAGTTTAGTTTGTGTCCACAAAGAAAAGAACATGTATTCTCACCCCAAAAATATGTCAAAGCATTTAAAAAGAAGTAGGGGCCATGAGACTCACCTTAGTGAGAGAGCGGAAAGTTGCAAGTACTTGTTTGGGTCTTGGTGGGGTTTATGCTTCCTAGATCACATAAAATGTTTAAGTTTAGTCATATCGTATGTATGTATTAATTCTAATTTTTGTAAAGTTTCATCACCCATAGTTTTTAGTTTAAGTGTCATGTTTTATTCAACCATTTTTGGTACATTTACACCTTTTTCAAGTGATCATTAGTAAGAATCCAACAAAATTTCAGAAAGTTTCCAGACCAGACCCAGAAATTGGCTTACTGGGAAAAATGCGTGCATTTCTGGAAAAAGTGTAAATCATGAAAGTTGTAGGTCTTTTCAATACGCAAATTTCAAAAAAAAATGCATCTTCTAACTCTTCCTAGAACTCAAGTTATCTGTGTTTTTCTGGACAGATTGTGTTCCTTTGTGTATAAATTTATAGAAACGTATTTTAAACTTATATTTGAACATAATCTTGTTAGATAAGCTTAATAACATTAAAATCAGAAATAAAATGGTAGTCTTAGGTTAAGTATTCATGGAGTTATGACCTTGCAAAGTGAGGTATACGAATCTGCCATAACATGCGCAATAGTTTCGTATGGGCTGTTTGGAGGTCGAATACTCCATGTTTTTGAGTGAGACCACTTGGGTTTGAAAGCTAATACATAATAGTAATTTCAGTAGTAAAATGGTGGTATTTTGTTAAGTATACACAGATTTATGACCTCACAAAGTGAGATATAGAAATCTGGACAGATTGCATGGGTATGTGTGGGTTAGGATTTCAAGTCATAGACCACCACCCTAACACATAGGTACTAATCATTGTTTAGCCCTTTTTCCCACATGCAATTTCCATCATTTTTCTACAGATTTTGAGTATATTACAAGTATGATATTCTTGAAATATTTTGTAGATATGTAATAAGTAAAATTTACGTCTTTCAACTTGATATAGGTTTGATCATGGATTATCACTTATCTTTAACACATGATTATGTGCAAATGATAATCTACAAACATCAAGTCATTTTTGTAGGCTTAGCCATGCTTTTCAATACTTCAAATAAAAAGAAAATGGAGATGAAGATGAGTATTATAATGCATGTTTACATCTATTTTGTAGGCATAGCCATACATAAGAATCACAACAACACAAAATATAAAGATGCATGTATACATAAATGATCGTAGGCATAGCCATACATAAGATATTAACAAAAATGAAATATAAAGTTCATATATACATATGTAGATTTGTAGGCATAGCCTTACATAAAATCTTACATATGTATATAGTAAAATAAAAGATGTATATACATAGATATAAATATATTATTATAAGTCTTGTATTATTCATCCATGGGTGATGATTATTGTATAGAAATTGAAGGAAGTAAAGAAGAGAAAATTGTGTATCTTCTTACCAACGAATCTAAGACTAAAGTAGGTTGTTTTTGAGTGAATTTAGGGTTGTTTGAGTGGTGATTTGTGGTGGTTTTTGATGGTGAAGTATGGCAGATTTTTGGGAGAGAAATGGAAGAAAAATGGTGTGTGGAAGAGAGAATTTGATGAGTGTGTGTGTGAAAAGTGAGAAAAGGGTGGATGTAGGTTGTTTAAATAGAAGAAAAAGAGAGGGGAGGGGGGAAAGTGAAGAGTTTTGGTGGTGATTGGTGGAGAAGTGGTGGTGATTAAATGGTTAGTTGGTATTTAAATGTTATTATTAATTAAATTAGTTTAATTTAATTAATTTATATGTAAAAATCTGATTTTCTTTATTTTATTAGTTAATTAAGTTTTTAATTGATTTAAGTATAAGTATTTATTTAGTTATTATGTTGTATTTCATGCAAAGGTGGTGGTTTGTTACTTTCATGCAAGTAAGTGTGCTTATCACTATATTATTGTTTCACACATACTTATATATATAAGTATATATACATATATATATATATTAGGGTTTACTAAGTGAATTAATAAACATAAACGTAAGTACTTTGCCACATTATATGCATCCACGGATAAACGCTTGTTTAGTGTCAGGTTGTAACGATAAGGCGCCTAAATTCAATGTTATTTAATTATAGGTGTTAATTCACTAAAATTATAGTTTAACAAAAAAAAAAAAAAAAAATTTCCTCTAAGTTTATTACCTGAGCGGAGTTGAATCATAGATTTTTGCCGGTTGTCACATTCTCCCCCTGTTAAAAGAATTTCATCCCGAAATTTAGTTCGTGACCTCGGGTGGTGCAGGGTTTGAGAATAAGTGGGGATACTTGCGACGGATTTGATCCTCGCGCTCCCAGGTGAATTCCAGACCTCGTTTCGAATTCCACCTAACCTTTACAATGGGTATACGACTCCGCTTCAAGGTCTTTATCTCTCGGTCCATGATCTCGATTGGTTCTTCGATAAAATGCAATTTCTCATCGATTTGTACTTCTCCGACAGGTATGATAAGGGATTCGTCTGATAAACACTTTTTCAGATTTGACACATGAAACGTGTCATGTACATTACTGAGTTCTTGAGGCAACTTAAGTTTGTATGCAACTGGACCAATCCTCTCCAGTATTTCGAATGGCCCGACATATCTAGGGTTTAGCTTTCCTCGTTTCCCAAAACGGACTACGCCTTTCCAAGGCGACACTTTCAACATGACTCTATCCCCAATTTGAAATTCTAACGGTTTGCGCCTCGTATCTGCATAACTCTTTTGGCGGTCACGTGCTGCCTTCAGTCTATTTTGGATTTGCACAATCTTCTCGGTCGTTTCGTGTATAATCTCTGGACCAAGGAGTTGACTATCTCCCACCTCAGTCCAACATACAGGCGATCGACACTTTCGTCCATAAAGTGCTTCGAATGGGGCGGCCTTGATGCTGGTGTGATAACTGTTGTTGTAAGAGAACTCGCATAATGGCAGGTGGTTCTCCCAGCCACGTCCAAAGTCGATAACACAGGCGCGTAACATATCTTCTAGGGTTTGAATTGTCCTTTCGCTTTGGCCATCTGTCTGAGGGTGGTATGCGGTACTCATATCCAAGCGAGTACCTAGAGCTTTTTGAGTAATTGCCAAAATCTAGAGGTGAAACGGCTATCTCGATCAGAGATAATCGAGATGGGCACCCCGTGCCTTGTCACCACCTCCTTCAAGTAAATCCTAGTCAATCTTTCCATTGTGTCGGTCTCCTTGATTGCTAGAAAGTGGGCGGACTTTGTCAGGCGATCAACAATTACCCAAATTGTATCACAACCATTTGCTGTCTTAGGGAGCTTAGTAATAAAGTCCATTGTTATTTGCTCCCACTTCCATTGGGGTATTTCGGGTTGTTGCAATAGACCTGATGGTTTCTGATACTCGACCTTTACCTTGGCACACGTCAAGCATTTACTAACATAGGTGGCCACCTCAGCCTTCATGTTAGGCCACCAATACAAGTCCTTAAGCCCATGGTACATCTTGTCAGCACCCGGATGGATGGAATATCTAGATTTATGTGCCTCGTCCATTACCAACTTCCTCAAGTTACCAAAACTTGGTATCCATATGCGATTCATATAATATCGGATTCCATCGGACTTAACCTCAAATTGCTTATCCATACCGCGCAGAGATTCACCCTTTACATTCTCCTCCTTGATTGCCTCGAGTTGAGCATCACAAATTTGAGAGGTAAGGTTCGTATGAATGGTCATACCTAAAGCCCTAACTCGTAGTGGTTTCATCCATTCTTTTCTGCTCAAAGCATCAGCTACAACATTTGCCTTGCCTGGGTGATAACGAATTTCGCAATCGTAATCACTGAGCAATTCAACCCACCTACGCTGTCTCATGTTCAGATCCTTTTGATCGAAAATGTGCTGAAGGCTTTTATGATCTGTAAACACGGTACACTTTGTACCATAGAGGTAATGCCTCCAAATCTTGAGTGCAAACACCACTGCTCCCAATTCCAGGTCATGGGTTGTGTAGTTTTTCTCATGCACTTTAAGTTGACGAGAAGCATAAGCTATGACCTTCTCCTTTTGCATTAACACACATCCTAGCCCTTGTCGTGATGCATCGCAAAAGACTACAAAATTTTCAGTTCCCTCCGGCAATGATAATACTGGTGCGCTACAAAGTTTTTGCTTCAACAATTGGAAAGCTTCCTCCTGCTCATCACTCCAATTATACTTTGCTATTTTCTGAGTTAGCAGTGTCAAGGGTTTGGCTATTTTAGAAAAATTCTCGATGAATCGTCTATAGTAACCAGCAAGACCTAAGAATTGTCGTACTTCTGTTGGGGTTCTAGGCGTCTCCCAATTTTTGATAGCCTCAATCTTGGCAGGGTCGACATGTATTCCTTGACTATCAATAACATGTCCTAGAAATTGCACTCTTCGTAACCAAAACTCACACTTTGAGAACTTAGCATATAACTCCTCCTTTTTAAGCAACTCAAAGATTGATCTCAAATGCTTTTCATGGTCCTCTTTGTTCTTTGAATAGATCAAAATGTCATCGATGAATACGATGACGAACTTATCTAAGTATGGTTTACACACGCGGTTCATGAGGTCCATGAATACTGCCGGTGCGTTAGTGAGGCCGAACGGCATTACTTGGAACTCGTAATGACCATACCGAGTCCTAAATGCCGTCTTTGGGATGCTTTCTTCTCTGACTCTCAACTGATGATACCCCGATCGTAGGTCAATTTTTGAGTAAAAACTCGAGCCTTGCAGTTGATCGAATAAGTCATCAATTCTAGGGAGTGGGTAACGGTTCTTCACGGTTAGTTTATTCAATTCCCGATAATCGATGCACATTCTTAAGGATCCATCCTTCTTTTTCACAAATAAGACGGGAGCTCCCCAGGGTGAGGAACTTGGCCGGATAAATCCTTTATCTAAAAGCTCTTGTAGTTGACTTGACAACTCTTGCATTTCGGAAGGGGCTAATCGATATGGTGCTCGGGCAACGGGTGCCGCACCAGGCACCAAGTCGATATGAAATTCCACTTGCCGGGCTGGTGGTAGTCCAGGCAAGTCTTCAGGGAAGACTTCGGGAAAATCCCGTACGATAGGGACATCCTCGAGTCGTCTCTCTTTCGGTTTCTCCTCTACAACATGAGCTAAGATTGCTTGGTACCCTTTTCTTAGGTACTTCTGTGTTTTCATGCACGATATGATGTTCAATCTCGTTCCACTCTTTTCTCCTTGTATTATTAAAGTTGCTCCGCTAGAGAGGGGTATGCGGACAATCTTATCATAGCATACTATTTCGGCACGATTCTTGGACAGCCAATCCATGCCAACGATGACGTCAAAGCTTCCTATTTTGACGGGTATCAAATTTATGGGAAAGATTTCGCTTGCTAAGTTTAGGGAACAGTTTCGAATTATGCTATCAGCTTCAATTAATTTACCATTAGCTAACTCTATCGTGTACTTAGCATCTAAGGCAGTTGGAGTAATATTAAGTAAGGGGCTAAACTCGTTAGACACGAAACTCTCATCAGCACCAGTATCAAATAAGACTGAAACAACCTTGTCATTTAGGAGAAACGTACCCGTGACTAGGTTGGGATCTTGGCGTGCTTCATTTGTATTGATCACGAATGCTCTACCGCGCGCCGCATTGTTATTCTGATTTTTCAGCTTCGGACAATCCTTTTTAAAATGTCCAGCACTCCCGCACCCGTAGCATGTGTTTGGAGTGTTAGTATTGGCGACAGGTGCAGGGCTCCGACAATCCTTGGCTTGATGGCCAGGCTTCTTACATCTCCCACATGCGTTGCTACAGGGACCTTTGTGGTGAAGGTTGCAACGCTTACAATATGGTTTGTTTCCAGCATAACCTTTCTTAGCATCTGGCCCTGCAGCATAAGCCCTAACTGTCTCGGTCTTCTTATTTTGTTGTTGGCTAGTGTTTCCCCTAGAACTTTCCTCCCATTTCCTTTTACCATCGGAATTCTTATCAACATTTCCCCTTTCCAAAGCTCCACGTCGCACAATTTGATCCATCAAACTGTGTGCCATGCGGACGGCATCGTGGATCGTATTGGGTTTGGATGAAGTTACATTTCCTTGGATTTGGGAGGGAAGTCCCCAGATATAACGTTCAATTCTCTTGTACTCGGGAGTGACCATAGATGGGCAAAGAAGTGCCAATTCATGGAATCTCCTTGTATATCTAGCTACATCAGCCCCAATGACAACCATATTCCAAAATTCTACCTCCAACTTCTGTAGTTCGTTCCGAGGACAGTACTCTTCCGTCATCATTTTCTTAAGATCTTCCCAAGAAATCTGATAAGCAGCATCAATGCCTACCGAATGGGCGTATGAATTCCACCATGATAACGCACCATCTTGAAGGGTGCATGTTGCATACTTAACCTTACAATCTTCCTTGCAGTTGCTAATACGGAAAACTGATTCTAGTTTCTCAAACCACCGAACCAAACCGACAGCTCCTTCGGTTCCATTGAAGTGATGGGGTTTGCAATTCGAAAAGTCCTTATAGGTGCATTCTCGGGTTACATTCCCCGAACCTTCTCCGGTTTCATTCCTTCTACCGGTTCTTTCGTTTCCATCATTCCTCTCAGTCCTTTGGGTGGCGATTGCCTCAGCTACTCTTTATGCTACAAGTCGCTCGATAGCTGCATTACTCATCGTGGATGTTCTTTTGGGTGGCATGTTTCTTGAAATTACAAAGCACAACAAGACAATGAGATACTATACAAGATAGAACTTTATCATGTGTGTAAGGAATAAATAAGTACAAACCACACAACCAAAGTCACAAGATAGTAAAATTAATAACCCAACAAGAGCATAAACTTAGTCAAAATACTTGATTCATTGTTCACAAAAACAGGCCGGGAATGAAACATCCGGAAAAATACAAGCAAATCCATAAATTTATCCTCTAGGCACAACCCGCCATAGTAGGTTAGAAATCGAAATGAAACTATCCGCGAAACTGGCCCAAAAGTGCACTAACACGTCCCAAACTATGCTCCAACGCGGACATACGCTGCTCTGCCCTAGTCGCGCGCTCCTCCGCTAATTCAGCGTGCCTTTCGCTGTGCTTCACCCGTCGGCGCAACTCAGTGACCTCTTCTCGAAGTATCTTGATGTCGTCATCAGCACAATAAACCGTGTAGTCCATGTTACTAATCCTCCTCTCAACTTCCGAAACTTGTGCCTCTATGAGTTCCACTTTATCGGAACGCGGCTCATCCTGGTCGTACTCCAGCTGATTAAGTCTCCTTTCCTGATCAACCAAACGTGCTATCACAACGGGGATAGTGTGATGTACAGGCTCCAAAGTGAGAGAGGGTATGGGTGTAGTGGTGGAGGGCTCCCCAACTTCCAGTGTCTCGGGTATCCCTTCTTCTTTTCTCCAAGACTGAATCTGCTCCTGCATCCAAGTCCACTTGCGGGATCGCACTCGCCTAGTAGTAGTGTTGGAAGTCCCGGTAGGGGGAATGGAGGGGGTCTCAGTAGGGGGGATGGAGAATGTCTCAATCAAAGGTGGGAACACGGTTATCCGAGGGGTACGCATCAATCGTGGTCCCCCGGGGCGGAATGATCGGAGTGAAGAGGCTGGTTTTGGTTGGGTAGAGGGAGCAGGGGCAGTCTTAGTAGGTATGACAGGGGAGGGATGGGATTCTTCGGGATCGGACTTGTCCTCAGTAGGCTCGGACTCTTCCTCCATTGCTCGGTCTCATCCTCAAATGGCTCAGTCTCATTGGAGGAATCCATCTTTTCAACTCGGGTAGCGGACACAGGCATGAATGAGGGTGACTTAAGCGAGGTGAGGAGGCATGCAGCCGTCTCGGAGTCATCGTCGGACACGAGTTGGACAGGGCTATTAGGGTTCGACATACTCTGTCATATAAGATAATAGTATATAAATAGGGAGTATATAAAATAAGTAATTATTTAACATGTATGTACTAACTTAACAATTAACATGTAATAAGCATGCATGGAACCACATTCGGTAAGTAGGCAAGGATGTATGGATTTAATAATTAGCAAGTACACCTAAAGGTCCTTATTTTAGTCATGGCTATAGTCTAGGCCCACTAATGCAACCTAGTTCACTATAACCTTGGGCTCTGATACCAATCTGTCACACCCCGCCTCGGCGGAAGGTTGCGAGATGCGACTATCATGAGATCACAACACAAGAATTACAATGAACGACTTCTACATGAGTCGTTTTAAACATACTTCATAAAAGTTTAAGATGTCTTACAGACTTAGACCATTTGTCTTTAAAAAGTTTACAAACAATTCCCATAAGTTACAAAATAGTTAGGAGTTTAAGAATTTAAGATCAAAAGCAATGTTCGTCCATGCAAATGTAGTTCCTAACTTCAAAAGGGGTATGCCATCTTCATAAATAGCAAGCATCTTAATTACCTGAGAATAACATGTAAAAATGGGTCAACATAAAGTTGGTGAGCTCATAGGTTTTAATAGTTGTAAAACATTACCGTGGATCACGAGATTTCAAGTTATATTGCCATTCAACAATATAGTAAAAATTGTATTACTATTGCCATAAGCTCATGAATTGAAACCTTAACATTTAGTGCCTCGCAAGTGTCCTATCCAAACACAAGTAGTTCTCAAATGACAATGCACCCGTTTGACTTATAGTCATGTTGGCGCTACCAACCCGGATGGGGGCGTCAACCCAAATAGATCTATTCATGACATTCACGTTTAAGTCCTTAACTAACAATTCATGATAAAGGCCTACATAATGGATAGTGTCAACTCATGCAATACATAACAGTTTAGTTTGTGTCCACAAAGAAAAGAACATGTATTCTCACCCCAAAAATATGTCAAAGCATTTAAAAAGAAGTAGGGGCCATGAGACTCACCTTAGTGAGAGAGCGGAAAGTTGCAAGTACTTGTTTGGGTCTTGGTGGGGTTTATGCTTCCTAGATCACATAAAATGTTTAAGTTTAGTCATATTGTATGTATGTATTAATTCTAATTTTTGTAAAGTTTCATCACCCATAGTTTTTAGTTTAAGTGTCATGTTTTATTCAACCATTTTTGGTACATTTACACCTTTTTCAAGTGATCATTAGTAAGAATCCAACAAAATTTCAGAAAGTTTCCAGACCAGACCCAGAAATTGGCTTACTGGGAAAAATGCGTGCATTTCTGGAAAAAGTGTAAAACATGAAAGTTGTAGGTCTTTTCAATACGCAAATTTCAAAAAAAAAAATGCATCTTCTAACTCTTCCTAGAACTCAAGTTATGACCATTTTAGTAATCTGTGTTTTTCTGGACAGATTGTGTTCCTTTGTGTATAAATTTATAGAAACGTATTTTAAACTTATATTTGAACATAATCTTGTTAGATAAGCTTAATAACATTAAAATCAGAAATAAAATGGTAGTCTTAGGTTAAGTATTCATGGAGTTATGACCTTGCAAAGTGAGGTATACGAATCTGCCATAACATGCGCAATAGTTTCGTATGGGCTGTTTGGAGGTCGAATACTCCATGTTTTTGAGTGAGACCACTTGGGTTTGAAAGCTAATACATAATAGTAATTTCAGTAGTAAAATGGTGGTATTTTGTTAAGTATACACAGATTTATGACCTCACAAAGTGAGATATAGAAATCTGGACAGATTGCATGGGTATGTGTGGGTTAGGATTTCAAGTCATAGACCACCACCCTAACACATAGGTACTAATCATTGTTTAGCCCTTTTTCCCACATGCAATTTCCATCATTTTTCTACAGATTTTGAGTATATTACAAGTATGATATTCTTGAAATATTTTGTAGATATGTAATAAGTAAAATTTACGTCTTTCAACTTGATATAGGTTTGATCATGGATTATCACTTATCTTTAACACATGATTATGTGCAAATGATAATCTACAAACATCAAGTCATTTTTGTAGGCTTAGCCATGCTTTTCAATACTTCAAATAAAAAGAAAATGGAGATGAAGATGAGTATTATAATGCATGTTTACATCTATTTTGTAGGCATAGCCATACATAAGAATCACAACAACACAAAATATAAAGATGCATGTATACATATATGATCGTAGGCATAGCCATACATAAGATATTAACAAAAATGAAATATAAAGTTCATATATACATATGTAGATTTGTAGGCATAGCCTTACATAAAATCTTACATATGTATATAGTAAAATAAAAGATGTATATACATAGATATAAATATATTATTATAAGTCTTGTATTATTCATCCATGGGTGATGATTATTGTATAGAAATTGAAGGAAGTAAAGAAGAGAAAATTGTGTATCTTCTTACCAACGAATCTAAGACTAAAGTAGGTTGTTTTTGAGTGAATTTAGGGTTGTTTGAGTGGTGATTTGTGGTGGTTTTTGATGGTGAAGTATGGCAGATTTTTGGGAGAGAAATGGAAGAAAAATGGTGTGTGGAAGAGAGAATTTGATGAGTGTGTGTGTGAAAAGTGAGAAAAGGGTGGATGTAGGTTGTTTAAATAGAAGAAAAAGAGAGGGGAGGGGGGAAAGTGAAGAGTTTTGGTGGTGATTGGTGGAGAAGTGGTGGTGATTAAATGGTTAGTTGGTATTTAAATGTTATTATTAATTAAATTAGTTTAATTTAATTAATTTATATGTAAAAATCTGATTTTCTTTATTTTATTAGTTAATTAAGTTTTTAATTGATTTAAGTATAAGTATTTATTTAGTTATTATGTTGTATTTCATGCAAAGGTGGTGGTTTGTTACTTTCATGCAAGTAAGTGTGCTTATCACTATATTATTGTTTCACACATACTTATATATATATATAAGTATATATACATATATATATATATATATATATTAGGGTTTACTAAGTGAATTAATAAACATAAACGTAAGTACTTTGCCACATTATATGCATCCACGGATAAACGCTTATTTAGTGTCAGGTTGTAACGATAAGGCGCCTAAATTCAATGTTATTTAATTATAGGTGTTAATTCACTAAAATTATAGTTTAACAAAAAAAAAAAAAAAAAAAATTTCCTCTAAGTTTATTACCTGAGCGGAGTTGAATCATAGATTTTTGCCGGTTGTCACATTACCCTTTCTTTTAACACATAAAGATGTGAAAAGGGATAACCTACAAACATCAAGCATTTTATATGGGGATTTTAGCCATGGAAGTGGCATAAAATCCGAATTTCATGAAGAAAAATTGCAAGAAAATGAAAGATTACAAGATATTAGTGTTCTAGTTTACCTTTATTAGTTTATTTGATGGATGAACACCTTTAAATCTCTGGATTTTCTTTGAAAAGAGGCTGATTTCTTGAGAGAGTTTAGAGAGAAAGGTAAGTGAAAAGTTAGAGAGAAAATGAGAGAGAGAAGTGTGTGTTTTGGGAAAAATGAAAGGAGTAATGAGGAGTAAATGGATTAAATTAAAATTTGAAGTGAAAGGAGAGGGGGGGGGGGGGGGGTAGGGCTGCCGTACAAGGGGGGGGGGAAGAAATTAATCAAATTTTTTATATATTTTGTTAATTGTAAGGTATTAAATGTAGTTTAATGTTAAGTATTAATTTGGTATAAATTTTGATATATTGTAAGGTTTAATTTGTGATAAGTTTTGAGTAACAAAATTTATTTTTCTATGTTCTTGAATTAGATTATTACATATTTACTTTGTCTAAGTTAGATGTTCACGTATTATTTATTCGGTTAAATCTTACATTGTCGAGTTATGGAAATTTCGGTTTGTGATTCGACAAGGATTTTGTTAAAGCATAAAAGGATAACTTTTCATTGTTTAATTTGGCACTTAGTAACCTAATTCAACATGTTTGTATGAACTTATGATTCACTAAGCAATCTCTACGATCTATGGCTTTAGTAGACCTAAGGAGTCATAACTTAGAACTTTTCACTAGGATTTAAGGAATGTTGTAAATTTAAGATCCGAGTTCGGTAATGACCTGAGATTTTGACGGATGTCACAGACAGAACTTGGTATCAGAGCCATTGGTTATAGCGAACTAGAAGTCTTTAAGTGACTGAAAACCTTAGAGACCTAGACTATAGCCTTGGCTAACACATTTCTGCATTCATACTTTGCATACGTCTAACACGACACACACAATTGCCTTTGTCACAGTTATGTCTAGGCAGTTTCCGATCTACATCTCAGAGTCAGAGGAGGAGCCTGACTATGCTAGTGATGACCCTTCTGAGGAGGTCTACCCACCCACATTTCCTAGAGCTACTTCAGATGGCACTATAGGCACTCCACCATCACCACCCACTGATCCCGCTACTCGTATGCTAGGATCTACTTTCATGGCAACTCGTCATTTTGGAGAGTCTTCACGTGGGCCTGGATTGTGTAGGACTGCTAGGATGAGCGTTAGATCCCCACCTGTAAGACCCTTGGCACCTCGTGACAAGGATCCGATGACTGAGGAGAGAGAGATACCTTGTGATCAGCAGTCATTGCAGAGGACTAGAGTTCCGCATCTTGACTGGATGCCGCGTATACTACGCCACTGGAGGACACTTGAGAGGATTCCTTCCACTTTCGAGACTGGGGAGTCATCTCACTCATCGACCCCCTTACTGAGGAGCCTTTGGAGCTCACTATCCCTACTGTAGTTGCAGTTGTCCGTACCCTTCTTGGATTTCATTATGGTACGCAGGATTCTATCGGAGAGTTGCACAGTGATGCCTCTCGACTGGACGGTGATGTGCTTACTATCTATGGACGTCTTGCCACTACTGAGGTACACATTGAGATGGATCGACAGTCCGCCGATGCGACTAGAGCGCGTCTGATTAGGCTTGAGAGACGTCTGGGGATAGTAGGTTCTGCAGTTGGAGTTTGTGTACTGATGGCAGCTGTTAGGATGGTTGTATGGATGTTTTTAGCATATTTCTATTAGATCCACCATGTCAGGATGGTATGTATGATGTATTAGGATTGTAGCTATGATGTAGTAGGGCAAAACTTTTGACTAGATGGATGTATAGGTTAAATCCGTCACATTTTGTAGATGATGTTTGATCAGATGGGTGTATTTTCTCTATATTGTAAATCCCATCCTTGTACAAAACTTATGTAAAACCTTTTGACTTATATATGATATATAACTTATTACGTCACTGTGTACACTATGAGTGATATCAATTGGTGATTGATTATCATACTATATCTATATTTATCACATACATTATGAGTGATGATTTGATTAGGGTATCTTACGAGTGTTTCTTGTGTGTGATTAGGACTGAATCATGCCGCCTAAGCGTAGGAATACCCGGAACGTCCGCAGAAACCCTTCACCACCTCCTGCTGTTGATGAGACGACCGAACAAATGGTCAACCGAAAGATTGCTGAAGCACTTGCTCAGTATGATAATGACCGAAACCGTAGTGACAGGGTCAGCGGTAGCAGAAATACCGAACCTGTTGTATCTGACGATAACCCTGAGAGTACCCAAAGAGGATGTTCGTACAAAACATTCCTAGCATGCAAACCGAGCCACTTTCGTGGTACCGAGGGTGCCATTGGAATCATTCATTGGATAGAGAAAATGGAGTCTGTGCTAGATATTAGCAACTGTGCTCGTGACTGCATGGTAAAGTATGCTACATGCACATTTTCTGATAAGGCATTGACATGGTGGAATGGAAAAGTTCAAGCACTTGGACGCACAACCGCCCACTCAATGACCTGGGAAACTTTGAAAACCATGGTTGTGGAAGAATTTTGTCCCCGCAGTGAGCTGCCGAAGATTGAGACTGAGCTCTGGGACATTACTATGGTTGGTACTGATATCACAGGATATACCACCAGATTTCAAGAACTGGCACGCCTTGTACCACACATGGTCACACCTGAGTACAAGCGCACTGAAAGGTATATCTGGGGTTTGGTGCCACAGATTAGAAGCTTGGTGACTTTGTCTAATCCTGCCACCTTTAAGAGTGTTGTGGAACTAGCACAGCGCTTGACAGATGAAGCAATCAGAATGGGAACCCTTACTAAGAAAACTACTTCGGGAAAGGTTGAATCTAGCAGTGCTGATGCTGGAAAAGGAAAACATAAGTGGAATGACCGTCAGGTTCAACAGAACAAGAAGCCGACTGGAACCACGAAAGCTTACCTTGCCACGAATGCTGAACAAAAGACTTACTTGGGGAACAAGCCCAAGTGTGGCAAGTGTGAACGTCACCATGATGGTGATTGTACTTTCTGTGGGAATTGCAAACGCTGGGGGCATCTGGCCCAATACTGTAGATCGAACCCTACTACTCAAACAAATAGGGATCGACCAGCTAATGGATGTTTCGAATGTGGCGAGCAAGGTCATTTCCGAAACAAGTGCCCTAAACTTAGCCGCGGAAACCAAAACAATCAGAACCGCAATGCAAACCCGAACAACAACAACCGTTGTAACACCAACAACCAACCAGCTCGAGGTCGTGCCTTTGTCATTGGAGCACAGGAGGCACGCCAGGACCCCAACACTGTCACTGGTACGTTTCTAGTTAACAACCATTATGCCTCTGTGTTATTTGATTCAGGCGCCGATTTGAGTTTTGTGTCTACGGAATTTAGATCACTATTAGACATTAAATCCCGTAAACTAGACAACAAGTACACTTTAGAACTAGCCGATGGTAGGTTGATTGAATCAGGAGAAATAGTACCAGGATGTACTCTAACATTGGAGAGTCATCCTTTCAAAATAGACTTACTACCGGTTGAGTTGGGAAGCTTTGACATCGTAGTCGGTATGGACTGGTTGTCGAAGAATCGTGCAGAGATTGTTTGTTTTGATAAAATGGTACGTTTACCATTGTTAACTGAAGAAACCTTGGTGATACAAGGAGATAAGAGGACGAGCGTCATTAAAATGATCAATTTCTTAAAAGCCACAAAGTATCTCCGAAAGGGATACCTAGCGTTTTTAGCACATGTTGTAGAAAAGAGACCCGAGGAGCAAAGTTTAAGTGATATACCTGTAGTGCGAGACTATCCGGGAGTGTTTCCTGATGATCTGCCAGGATTACCACCTCCGCGACAAGTCAAGTTTCGCATCGATCTGGTGCCTGGAGACGCACCAATCGCTCGCTCACCTTATCGTCTAGCTCCATCAGAAATGCAAGAACTGTCTACACAGTTGCAGGAGCTCTTAGACTTAGGATTCATCCGACCGAGCTTTTCACCTTGGGGAGCTCCGGTTTTGTTTGTCAAGAAGAAGGATGGATCTATGCGGATGTGCATTGACTACCGAGAGCTGAACAAGGTAACCATTAAGAACCGATATCCGTTACCTCGCATAGACGATCTGTTTGATCAGTTACAAGGATCGGGTTACTACTCGAAGATAGATCTACGTTCTGGTTATCATCAACTGAAGGTTCGAGAAGAGGATGTACCGAAGACCGCGTTCAGGACTCGTTATGGTCATTAAGAGTTCCTAGTCATGCCATTTGGATTGACTAACGCGCCTGCAGTATTCATGGATCTCATGAACCGAGTGTGCAAACCTTATCTTGATAAGTTTGTCATTGTGTTCATTGATGACATCCTAATTTACTCGAAGATGAAAGAGGATCACAAACAACACTTGAAACTTATCCTCCAACTACTCGAGAACGAGAAGCTGTATTCTAAGTTCTCCAAATGTGAATTTTGGATTAGAGAGGTTCATTTCCTTGGTCACGTGATAAATGATAAAGGAATTCATGTGGACCCGTCCAAAATTGAGGCGATCAAAAACTGGGAAGCTCCAAGGACCCCAACCGAGATTCGACAATTTCTTGGTCTGGCTGGCTATTACCGTCGATTTATCGAAAACTTTTCCAAAATAGCCAGTCACTCACCACCTTAACTCAAAAGGATAAGAAATTCGAATGGGGCGAAAAACAAGAAAACGCCTTCCAACTGTTGAAACAAAAGTTGAGCACCGCACCAATCTTATCTTTACCTGAGGGAACAGAAAACTTCATCGTTTACTGTGATGCCTCACATCAAGGATTAGGTTGTGTCCTCATGCAAAACAACAAAGTTATTGCTTATGCATCTCGTCAATTGAAGATTCACAAGAAGAATTATACAACTCATGACTTAGAGTTGGGAGCCGTCGTCTTTGCACTGAAGATCTGGAGACACTACCTATATGGTACAAAGTGTACGATCTTCACCGACCACAAGAGTCTACAACACATATTCGACTAGAAAGAACTCAACATGAGACAGAGACGTTGGGTCGAATTGCTGAACGATTACGACTGTGAAATTAAGTACCATCCGGGCAAGGCTAATGTAGTAGCGGATGCCCTGAGTCGTAAAGAGAATGTTAAACCTCGCAGAGTTCGAGCTTTGGTATTAACAATCCACTCGAATCTTATTACTCATATTCGTGATGCGCAACTAATAGCTTTCACCACCGAACGCATGAAAGACGAATCCCTGAGGGGAATGGAGAAACAACTCGAAACCAAAAAAAATGGAGTTTTATACTTCATGAATCGAATTTGGGTACCATGCGATGATGAACTACGCAAACTGATTTTAGACGAAGCTCACAAGTCCAACTACTCGATTCATCCTGGTGCAGATAAGATGTACCAAGATGTGAAAGGTTTCTATTGGTGGCCAAACATGAAAAGAGACATCGCTAATTATGTCAGCAAGTGTCTAACTTGTTCAAAGGTTAAGGTTGAGTATCAAAAACCTTCAGGACTTTTGGAACAACCAGAAATGCCAAAATGGAAATGGGAGCACATAACGATGGACTTCATCACGAAACTACCAAAGACATCAACTGGAGTTGATTCCATATGGGTGATTGTCGATCGATTGACGAAATCAGCCCACTTCATTGCTATCAAAGAGTCTGACAAACTAGAGAAACTGGCAAAGATCTATATCAAAGAGGTCGTTTCTCGACACGGTGTACCATTGTCCATTATATCTGATAGAGATAGCAGATACACATCTCTCTTCTGGCAATCACTACAACAGTCTTTAGGTACTCGACTCGATATGAGTACGGCCTATCATCCACAAACTGATGGCCAGAGTGAACGAACTATTCAAACGCTCGAGGACTTATTGAGAGCGTGTGTGCTTGACTTTGGAGGAAACTGGGATACTCACCTCCCATTAGCCAAATTCTCCTATAACAACAGTTATCACACCAGCATACAGATGGCTCCATTCGAGGCACTGTATGGATGCAAATGCCGATCACCACTCTGTTGGGCAGAGTTGGGTGACAGACAACTATCCGGACCGGAGCTTGTCCAGGAAACCACGGACAAGATATCTCAAGTACTCAACCGATTGAAAACGGCGAGAGACAGACAAAAGAGTTACGCCGATAACCGTCGTAAACCTCTTGAGTTTCAAGTAGGAGACAAGGTCCTACTCAAAGTATCGCCCTGGAAAGGGGTAGCACGATTTGGCAAACGAGGAAAACTTAACCCGCGATATGTTGGACCTTTTGAAATCCTTGCGAGGATTGGTCCTGTCGCTTACAAACTAAAGTTGCCACAAGAGCTTAGTAGCATTCACGACACTTTTCATGTGTGTAACTTGAAGAAGTGTCTTTCCGATGAAACACTTATCATCCCTCCCGACGAAGTCTTTATTATCTCAAAACTTAACTTTGTGGAGGAACCTATCGAAGTAACCGATACAAAAATACAGAAACTCCGACACAAACGAATCAAACTTGTCAAAATTTGTTGGAACTCGAAACATGTCCCGGAGTTTACTTAGGAACGCGAGGATGAGATACGAAAGAAATACCCTCACCTGTTTGAACAAACGCCTGTCACGAACAACTCAACTTAAATCTCGGGACGAGATTTCGCTAACGGGGGGAGAATGTGACAATACTCCATTTAGGGTAATAACCTTTACCTAACTTCATGCATTACCTAGAGTAATTCCCTGATTAGTGAATTCAAAACGATTTTTATGTGTTAAGTTTGTGAAATTTACTATGTGATACATGATGTATTAAATTCGTGGTTATATGTATATATAATTACGTACGAAATGAACGTATTAAACTCGACAAATTAAATACAACAAAGTTGGTGATACAAAATAATTAATAATTCAAAAATTATTAATTACAAATATTATTAACTTATATTATTGAAATAATATACGATATATTATACGTTTTATATTAAAAACGTGACGAGCGCGTCATACACGAACAGAAACAATTATAAAACGTACCTAAAGATTGAAAATAATAAAAGTACTTATTTTTCCGTTCCTGTTTTAGTATTTGAAACATTACCTCAAAATATGATTTCCAAATTAAACTGAAATCTGGCACGCAATTTAACTGTACAGTCCCACTACGGTGAATAATTTTATTAAAAGTTTTAAATAACATTATTTCATTGATTGTACTTATCATTTATAAAGTTTAAAATAATATTTAAACAAACGAATAATTGAGTGGGACACGGGGTACAAATAATTGGACCCGTACACGGAATTAACGGGTTAAAAAACTCAAACTAATACCCATTTTGAAAATATCTATCGACCAACTCAGTACACCACAATGCTTCTCTTTGAAAAATTGGAGCTGAAACCATTTTATATATGTACTCTATTCCTTCATTTGATCAACTACAATAATTCACACCACCAAACAATTTCTTCTTCCTCTCCTTTGTGTGGGCGACTAGAAACAGAAGAAACAAGCAGCAGCAGCAGGAGGAAGTAAACCAAAAACCAAACCTTCATTTTCTTCACTATCACTTTCAAACAATTTAATCCCAAACAAAACTATGATCACTTAATTATCATCTACATCTCTTCATCATCATCATCAAACCGACTCATCATCATAAAACTTAAAGTGAGCAAATTTTTCATTTTGATATTCTTACTCAAATTTCGTATTATGTAGTGTTTATATAACATTAATGATATGTTAAACTTAAATAGTTGATGAATAATGATGTGGATCTTGAAAAAAAAAAGTATTAAATTAACATATGGACCCAAGAACACAAAAATGGGTATATATGAAAGTGGTATAATTTTTGGTTGTTATAATCACTATATTATGTGTTATTATGATGATTGGTACTGTATAAAATCGTTGGAACTAAAAATCAAAACATGTATATACATATATCGAACACAAAGAGCTGAACAGGGGGGAAAATCCAACCGATCGGTTAGTTTGAGCTAACCGATCGGCTGGGTGTTGTGATAACTGATCGGCTCAAAGGGAGAATAGCCGTACGGCTCATAATTTTAGTATTTACTATTTATAGCAAGTTACTAGTAGTAGATTTAAATTACGTTAATAATAATAATTATTACAATTATATATATATCTGAACTTCTAAAGTGTATTATATATATACAATGGAAAAAAAAATTGTACACGACCGCGGGACATTATTTTGACACGAACAATTAATAATATAAACTTTTGGGCTAATCGGGCCGAATCTAAATTGGGTCAAAAGTTGTATTTTGTTAACGGGCCAAAATAATTTATTGAACGAAATTGGGTCAAATTATTTTGGGCTACACCTATTTGGGCCAAACTACTTGATTTCGATATTGGGCCAAACAAATTGAGCCGAGCCCAACGGGCTACGAGATTCACAATGAAAACTTAAACCGGATTATATATAAGTGACGAGTTAAACGGGACAAATGAGACTAGTAACACGACAAATAGATTATATATATTGTGGACGATTATAATTTATATATAATTATATAAATGAACTACGACAATCGTATTAAACACAGTTATTTTTATAACTACTATAATTATATTTTTGGAAACATAATCAACGACTATAACGACTACTTTTTTATATATATATATGCGACTTTTATAATATACGTATATATATATAATCAATGACGACAAATAATATATATATTAGAATATATATATTCAACTAATAAGTATATGTAAATATATACTTGTACGCAACGATTATTTCGACGCAAACATCACCAACAACTAAAATGTTATAAACATTTCAACTTAACGATTAGTCCATATACTTATGTAAAGTATATTTAATTGTGCCTAGGTATCTGAGAGGCACGTTCGGACTACTGTATATTACTAGCTGAAGACTTGCTACACGTGAGTTCACAGCCCCTACCTTTTACTTGTTTTAAATGCTTTTAAAACTAGGGGTGGAAAACATAGAACTATGTGCTATTACATGCTACTTGTTTATATAATTGCTCGACATGCTTTTATATCAAACTGATTTATATAAATGCTATATGCTTTATATTCAACTGTTAACTATATGAAACTTTTTCACAACTTTTTGGGAATAAGACAACGAATCTTGGTACGATCCTAGGTTTACGCGAGGTAGTTGTAGTGCACATATGTCCCAGTGGTTGCAACCTATAACCATTAGCTAGGTGACTCTAGCCACTGAGTATATAGATAGTACTATCGATTTGACAAACCTCCCACTGATATAACTCGTTGGTCATTCCAACCACACGACGATAGTCGTAACGAGGAGTGTATACTTACCGTGTTACTGAGGCAACAACATCCACTAGTCGTGGTTTGGTTATAGTACTAGGAGTCATTACTTTAACTTTGAAGGTGTCGCTCACCTTAGAGGGATCATAGTCTATATTTCCCACGTAACTAAACAACAAAACTACAACTTGATTTGGGAAGGGTATTCCCTGCAATAACTAATAGGACAGGTGTTCCTACGCATGATTTCTTTATAGGAAACGTTTACCTTGATTGGATAAACTTGGTTTCCCGACAAAACAACATTTATATGGAAATGTTTGCTTGACTGTTAAACCTGTGTTTCCTACAGCTACTTATATGGAAATATTTACTTGAGTGTTAAACTGTATTTCCTGCAACTATTATTAGGAAATGTTTATGATTAAACTGGTGTTTCCTAACACATCGACTGAATTGTAGTAAGAATGACATTCTTACAGTAAAATAGGAAATGTTTTCTTTAATAAGAACACTTGTGTTTCCTGCTATACATATAAACATTTTGTTTGTGTACATGAATGATTTATACAAAACCTGGTTTAACTACATTTACACTAAACATGTGAATTCACTCAACATTCAATGTTGACGGTTTACTATGTTTTTCAGGGAATTAGGTTTCAGGTACTTCCGCATGCATAAAGGACGTAGGCAACCCAGACTATTTATGATGCCACTTTTGGGACACTTGTATTTCCTTTGTATTACCAATTCCATTGGTTATACTTACGAAATCCCTCTTTTATAAACTCATGTTTTGTAAACTTATATTGTTCTACAACACCACTACTTGTACGACTTTATAAGTCGTACCCTTTTGTAATAACGTTTAAACTTATGGCATCTTAAATTAATATGTTATGTATGATCATATGCTCTGATACAATGAATGCACAATTGTAACGTCAGCACCTCCGCTGTTAAAACGCTTATTAAAATGCTTCCGCTATTAAACAAAAGCTTCTGCTAAACCATTAATAAACACGATTACTGATTTTGAGGGTGTGACACCATCAGAAATGCAAGAACTGTATACACAGTTACAGGAGCTCTTAGATTTAGGATTCATCCGACCGAGCTTTTCACCTTGGGGAGCTCCAGTTTTGTTTGTTAAGAAGAAGGATGGATCTATACGGATGTGTATTGACTACCGAGAGCTGAATAAGGTAACTATCAAGAACCGATATCCGTTACCTCGCATAGACGATCTGTTTGATCAGTTACAAGGATCGAGTTACTACTCGAAGATCGATCTTCGTTCTGGTTACCATCAACTGAAAGTTAGAGAAGAGGACGTACCAAAGACCGCGTTCAGGAATCATTATGGTCATTATGAGTTCCTAGTCATGCCGTTTGGATTGACAAACGCGCCTGCAGTATTCATGGATCTCATGAACCGAGTGTGTAAACCTTATCTTGATAAGTTTGTCATTGTGTTCATTGATGACATCCTGATTTACTCGAAAACGAAAAAGGATCACGAACAACACTTGAAACTTATCCTCCAACTACTCGAGAATGAGAAGCTATATGCTAAGTTCTCCAAATGCGAATTTTGGATTAGAGAGGTTCATTTCCTTGGTCACGTGATAAATGATAAAGGAATTCATGTGGACCCGTCCAAAATAGAGGCGATCAAAAACTGGGAAGCTCCAAGGACCCCAACCAAGATTCGACAATTTCTTGGTTTGGCTGGCTATTATCGGCGATTTATCGAAAACTTTTCCAAAATAGCCCAGTCACTCACCACCTTAACCCAAAAGGATAAGAAATTCGAATGGGGCGAAAAATAAGAAAACGCCTTCCAACTATTGAAACAAAAGTTAAGCACCGCACCAATCTTATCTTTACCTGAGGGAACAGATAACTTCATCGTTTACTGTGATGCCTCACATCAAGGATTAGGTTGTGTCCTCATGCAAAATGACAAAGTTATTGCTTATGCATCTCGTCAATTGAAGATTCACGAGAAGAATTATACAACTCATGACTTAGAGTTGGGAGCAGTCATTTTTGCACTCAAGATCTGGAGACACTACCTATATGGTGCAAAGTGTACTATTTTCACCGACCACAAGAGTCTACAACACATATTTGACCAAAAAGAGCTCAACATGAGACAAAGACGTTGGATCGAATTGATGAACGATTACGACTGTGAGATTAAGTACCATCCGGGCAAGGCTAATGTAGTAGCGGATGCCCTAAGTCGTAAAGAGAATGTTAAACCTCGCAGAGTTCGAGCTTTGGTATTAACAATCCACTCGAATCTTATTACTCAAATTTGTGACGCGCAACGAGTAGCCTTCACAGCCGAGCGCTTGAAAGATGAATCCCTGAAGGGAATGGAGAAACAACTCGAAACCAAAGAAAATGGAGTTTTATACTTCATGAATCGAATTTAGGTACCGTGCGATGATGAACTACGCAAACTGATTTTGGACGAAGCTCACAAGTCCAACTACTCGATTCATCCTGGTGCAGATAAGATGTACCAAGACGTGAAAGGTTTCTATTGGTGGCCTAGTATGAAGAGAGACATTGCTACTTGTGTTAGCAAGTGTCTAACTAGTTCAAAGGTCAAGGTTGAGTATCAAAAACCTTCAGGACTTTTGCAACAACCAGAAATGCCAAAATGGAAATGGGAGCTCATAACGATGGACTTCATCACAAAACTACCAAAGACATCAATTGGAGTTGATTCCATATGGGTGATTGTCGATCGATTGACAAAATCAGCTCATTTCATTGCTATCAAAGAGACTGACAAACTAGAGAAACTGGCAAAGATCTATATCAAAGAGATCATTTCTCGACACGGTGTACCATTGTCCATTATATCTGATAGAGATAGCAGATACACATCTCGCTTCTGGCATTCGCTACAACAGTCTTTAGGTACTCGACTCGACATGAGTACAACATATCATCCACAAACCGATGGCCAGAGTGAACGAATGATTAAAATGCTCGAAGACTTATTGCGAGCGTGTGTGATTGACTTTGGAGGAAACTGGGATACTCATCTCCCATTAGCCGAATTCTCCTATAACAACAGTTATCACACCAGTATACAGATGGCTCCATTCGAAGCACTGTATGGACGCAAATGCCGATCACTACTCTGTTGGGCAGAGTTGGGTGACAGACAACTATCCGGACCGGAGCTTGTCCAGGAAACCACATACAAGATATCTCAAGTACTCAACTGATTGAAAACGATGAGTGACAGACAAAAGAGTTACGTCGATAACCATCGTAAACCTCTTGAGTTTCAAGTAGGACACAAGGTCCTACTCAAAGTATCGCCCTGGAAAGGGGTATCATGATTTGGCAAACGAGGAAAACTTAACCCGCGATATGTTGGACCTTTTGAAATCCTTGCGAGGATTGGTCCCGTCGCTTACAAACTAAAGTTGCCGCAAGAGCTTAGTAGCATTCACGACACTTTTCATGTGTGTAACTTGAAGAAGTGTCTTTCCGATGAAACACTTATCATCCCTCCTGACGAAGCCTTATTATTAACTTAAAACTTAACTTTGTGGAGGAACCTATCGAAGTAACCGATACAAAAACACAGAAACTCCGACACAAACGAATCAAACTTGTCAAGATTCGTTGGAACTTGAAACACGGCCCGGAGTTTACTTGGGAACGCGAGGATGAGATACGAAAGAAATACCCTCACCTGTTTGAACAAATGCCAGTAACGAAAAACTCAACTTAAATCTCGGGACGAGATTTCGCTAACGGGGGGAGAATGTGACAATCCTCCATTTAGGGTATTAATCTTTACCTAGTTTCATGCATTACCTTGCATAGAGTAATTCCCTGATTAGTTAATTTAAAACCTACTTTGTGTGATAAGTTAACAAAACTTATTATGTGATGCGTGTCGTATTAGTTAAATAATGGTTATTATTATATAATTACTGTACTAAATGAACGTATCGAACTTGACAGACTAAATACAACAAATTTGGTGATACAAAATAATTAATAATTCGAAAATTATTAATTACAAATATTATTAACTTATATTATTGAAATAATATACTATATTATACATTTTATACTAAACGTACTGAGCGCGTCATACACGAACAGAAACAATTATAAAACGTGTCTAAAGATCAAATACGCTAAAAGTAATATTTTGTCCAATCCTTTTTTAGTATTTGGAACATTACCTCAAAATATAATTTCCAAATTCAACTGAAATCTGGCACGCAATTTAACTGTACAGTCCCACTACTGTGAATATGTTTATTAAATAATTTTAAATAAAATTATTTCATTTTTTGTATTTATCAATTATAAAGTTTAAAAACAAAATTTAAACAAACGAATAATTGAGTGGGACACGGGGTACAAATAATTGGACCCGTACACGGAATTAACAGGTTAAAAACCCAAACAATCTAACCAACTAAATATCTGCCAACACATTCTATTCCCCTCCATACCTCCTTTGAAATTCAAGAACCCAAAAACTCATTCTATATACTCCCTCGTTTGATCACCTAACACCAATAATTCATCCCACCAAAATTGTTCATCTGTGATTTGTGTATGTGTCGAGCATAGCAGCAGGAAGAAGAAAAGGGCAGAGCTCAAACCTCCATCTTCACCACTATCAATTCTTCAAAATCACCAAACAATCAAACACCAAAATGATAACATAATCATCCCTTTTTCATCATCATCATCATCATCGATCTTTCATCATCATCATCGGTTTATCATCTATATCATAATCTTTGTAAGGAGTTAAACTCTTGAATTTCATTTTTATATTTTCATACTACTTTGATCATATAACTTTGATTGTATAATGTTAGTATGTATGTAAACATGTTATAGTAGTGTTTGAATGATATATTATAGTGATTAGTAATGTGCAAAAATGTGGAACAAACACCCAAACATTATATATATACATCGCAGACCAAGAATCAGGGGCAAACAAAGGCTGAACCGGGCAAGGAACCAAACCGATCGGTTGGTTTTAACCAGCCGATCGGCTGGATTTAGTGAGCCGATTGTCTCATCAATTTTAGCCTATCGGCTAAGTGTTGTTTGAGTCGAACGGTTTGTTAAGCTTATACCCAATCGTCTAGGCTGTCTGTGTACTGACTTAATTCGATGCGTTTAATTTATACACTGTCTATGTATATATTTCGTAGTACAAACATATTAACAAGTACGAAATACAAATATTAAAAAGTGGTAAAAGTTATGAAACTTAATAATACAAAGTTTGGTACAAAATTGTACACGACCGCGGGACATTATTTTGACACGGATAATTAACGACATAACTTTTTGGGCCAAACGGGCCGAATCTTTATTGGACCAAAAATTAGTATTTTGTTAACGGGCCAAAATAATTTGTTAAACGTATTTGGGCCGAATTAATTTGGGTCACACATATTTGGGCCTCATGGTTGGGCCAAACTATTTGACTTTGATATTGGGCCAAACTAATTTGGCCAAGCCCAACGGGTTACGTGATTCCAAAACGTAAACTTAAACCGGTTTATATATAAGTGACGAGTTAAACGAGACGAATGATATTAGTAACACGACAAATGGGTTATATATATAGTTGACGATTATAATTTATATATAGTTATATAAATGGACTACGACAATCGTATTAAACAAAGTTATTTTTATAACAAATATAATTATGTTTTTTAAAACATAAACGACAACGATAAAAACTATATATATATATATATAGATATATATACGACATTAATAAATGAATTATGTATATATATATATACGACGATAATAATAGACTTTAAATATATATACACGAATATATATATATATATATATATTCAACTAATATGTACATAAATGTATATATTTGTACACAACACATTGTTTAACTTAATTATCACCAACAACAAATATTGTACAAACAAATACTTAACGAATAGTCTGAGTACTTATATAAAGTATATTATCTTGCGTCTAGGTATTTGAGGGACGCACTCGGATTATATTACTAGCTGTATTCGCTGAAGCTTTGCTACACGTGAGTTCACAGCGCCTACCTTTTACTTATTTTAAATGCTTTTAAAACCAGGGGTGAAAAACATAGAACTATATGTTATTACATGCTACTTGTTTTATATAATTGTTTGACATGCTTTTATATCAAACTGATTTATATAAATGCTATATGCTTTATATTCAATTGTTAAATATATGAAACATTTTCACAACATTTTGGGAATAAGACAACGAATCTTGGTACGATTCTAGGTTTACGCGAGGTAGTTGTAGTGCACATAAGTCCCAGTGCTTGCAACCTATAACCATTAGCTAGGTGACTCTAGCCACTGAGTATACAGATAGTACTATCGATTTGACAACCCTCCCAGGATATAACTCGTTGGTCATTCCAACCACACGACGGCAGTCGTAACGAGGAGTGTATACTTACCGTGTTACTGAGGCAACAACGTCAACTAGTCGTGGATTGGTTATAGCACTAGGTATCATTACGTTAACTCTAATGGTTTAGCTCACCTTAGAGGGATCATTATCTATATTTCCCACATAAACTAAACAACTAAACTACAACTTGATTTGGGAAGGGTATTCCCTGTGATAACTAATAGGATTGGTGTTCCTACATACGATTTCTTTTAGGAAACGTTTACCTTGATTGGCTAAACTTGGTTTTCCTACAAAACAACTTATATGGGAAATGTTTACTTGATTGTTAAACCTGTGTTTTCTGCAACCATTTATTAGGAGATGTTTTTGATTCAACTTGTGTTTCCTAACGCATCGATTGAATTGTAGTAAGAATGACATTCTTACAGTAAAATAAGAAATGTTTTCTTTAATGAGAATACTTGTGTTTCCTGCTATACATATAAACATTATATTTGTGTACATGAATGATTTATACAAAACTTGTTTTAACTACGCTTATACTAAACTTGTGAATTCACTCAACATTCAATATTGACGGTTTACTATGTTTTTCAGGGAATTAGGACTCAGGTACATCTGCATGCATAAAGGACGTAGGCAACCCAGACAATTTATGATGCCACTTTTGGGACACTTGGATTTCCTTTGTATTACCAATTCCATTGGTTATACTTACGAAATCCCTCTTTTATAAACTTGTATTTTGTAAACTTATGTTGTTCTACAACACCACTACTTGTACGACTTTATAAGTCGTACTCTTTTGTAATAACTTTTAAACTTATGGCATCTTAAATTAATATGTTATGTATGATCATATGCTCATATACAATGAATGCACTATTGAAACGTCAGCACCCCTGCTGTTAAACTGTAAACTTAAAATGCTTCCGCTAATAATCAAATGCTTCCGCTAATTACTAAATAAACGCGATTACCGATTTTGGGGGTGTGACAGAACTTGGTATCAGAGCCATTGGTTATAGCGAACTAGAAGTCTTTAAGTGACTGAAAACCTTAGAGACCTAGACTATAGCCTTGGCTAACACACTCATGCATTCATACCTTTGCACGTCTAACACAACACACACAATTGCTTTTGTCACAGTTATGTCTAGGCAGTTTCTGATCTACATCTCAGATGTGAAACCCGACCAATTAGGACTAGTAATTAGTGCCTAATCATAAATGTTAATACATGTAATTAGGGTTAGCTATGTGTATCATTATGTGTATTAATATATTTATATATATACGCACGTATGCGATTTGTTTAAATTGTACATTTCACTATCGGATGAATTTCGATACATTATAAATGCGGACGTTGGTGAACAAAATGTTAAATAATATGAAATTATTTAATAAACTCAAAAACTTATAAATATTATATTTATAATATTTAACACGTTAATTATATCGTATAAGTAACACAAACGCAACGAAAATGCACGAATTAAATTTGGCACCCAAACGAAAGTCAATAAATAATTTGACAACTCAAAACAAATTATTTTAATAATACTTCAATGAAAATTTAACCAAAACATATCGTTAATTTAAACGTCTTAAAATAACGTTACGCGATTTAACGGTTTAACGAAAATAATGAGCAAACGACTAAAATACGTAAACACTGAGACTGAAAATTAAATCACACAAACCCACCTAATGGGGCCCATGGGGGCTGGCCACCTCCCCTCTCTCCACTCCCAATTCATGCAAATTTAAATGATGGCAAAAATCCCCTAGCTCCATTCATGTTACATGCATCCACTTACATTCTCATTTTTACACTCTCACATTTCAAACTCTCTCTCACTCTCTCATTTCTCTCAAGTTTGCTGAGATTCCTCAGCCCTAAAACCACCACAACCACCGCCATAAACCACCACAAGTGACCATTAATCAGGAACAAAAGAAGAAAC
The DNA here is from genome assembly GCA_963422505.1 of Pseudognaphalium luteoalbum. Taxonomy (NCBI): domain Eukaryota; kingdom Viridiplantae; phylum Streptophyta; class Magnoliopsida; order Asterales; family Asteraceae; genus Pseudognaphalium; species Pseudognaphalium luteoalbum. The sequence goes on from OY730194.1 coordinate 55,737,005, forward strand.
ATCAAGATCAAGCACAAGTCCACCATCATCATCCACCTCCTTCGTTCTTCATCATCTTTGTAAGAACCACCAAAAACCTCATCTATTTTACTTGCATGTTGGTTATTTGTATGTTATATTGTTCATCTAACTACATTATGTCAAAAGATTGGTTTAAAATTTGTTTGTATACATTAAACATGAATATACAAAAAGTGACAGTTTCTGTCTTTAAAAAGTCAGTGTACAAAAACGATCATAACTTGAGTTCTAAGATGTTATGGACAATGATTTGTTTGCAAGAACTCGATGGCAATCTATTGCAGATACGTTTTATGTGACGGCTGGGTTGTAATATGGTCTGGCTCAATATGAGCTAATAGCGCATCTAGCCACGAGTGCTTCTAAGTGGCTGCGACGTGAGCGAGAGATAGACGATGAAGTACGTGTAGTTTTTCTAGATGATGAGTATGCCATCTTCTATGGCAAGAGCATTTAACATGTGAGGCCTATATTCATATCATATCATATCATATAATATAGCCTAAAGTGTAGCAGTTTTCCTAGTAGTACGTTTTGATCGTGATCCCGAAGGATAATATGGTGGAAAGAATGCGAAGCGATATATTTCAAGTGTGTACGTGACGGTACAGTGAGACGTGTAGTTATTCCTTACGCGTATATAAATAGATAGACGGTGGTAGATGAGAACAAGTCTCGTTCTTTATATCTAGTGATACGATACTAGTAAAACGTGTCAGCTTCAATGACGTGAGCATTAACGAGTGATTATCATGTGAGGTCTATATATATATTTGATATATATAATAAAGTAGAGAGTCGTACACGGATAAGGCTTATTCATATATACCTACAATACATATAATAGCCTAGAGAGTAGTACATACGTGAGGCCTATGTATGTATATACACCTATATCACATAATATCCTAGTGTGTGTCTAACACAAACCAAGTATAAGTCTAGGTTCTCTCGTGGTCAGAGTCAACTAGTGTATCCCGTTTCAGCATAACCCCTTTCAGATATCACATCATCTTTATTTAAATGTACATAGTTAGCTATGCTATGTTAAATTAAACTCGTATGATGTAATTCCTGAACTAGTTATACTTAATGAGGAATACTGCGTAACGGTCATAGTCTAGGCCCACTAAATGCAACCTAGTTCACTATAACCTTAGGCTCTGATACCAATCTGTCGCACCCCCAAATTATGATGCGGAAGCGGGTCGGTTCGGGGCACGACTAATCAATAAACAAAGCACATAAGATATAATGAACGACTCCATATGCGTCGTTTACAATACATTGATATTATAAAAGTCTTACACTGTTATAATAGTTTACAAAAGCTCTACGTATTGAAAAGATCTATAAAAAGTTCTTCTTTGGCTCCTTCCAGAAATTTACGGATTTTTAGTTATAAATCAATCTTTGAGTCTGGTCTGATGATAGTCGAAAAACGAGTTCGGTTTTTATGCGGAATTTTATACCTATCTAGATGGACTCTATAATTAATGGAAAAATAAAGTTAACAACTAGACACATAGTAGAACAACTTATAAAAATTGTGGACTCTAATTCGGATCATAACTATTTAAGAAAAATAGGCGAAATGAACCGACAAAATCGAAAAACACATTTAGGGACTGTTTTGGAAATAAATATAAAAACGACTTTTGTGGGTCACCAATGGTCACGAAACTAGTTTTCTATAAGTATTATAACATAATAAAGGTTGTGTAAAAGTTTCGGGTCAAACCGATCTAGTTTGACCAGTTGACCAATTTGACCAGTTTGACCAGTTGACCAATTTGACCAGTTTGACCAGTTGACCAGATTTGACCAGCTTGACCAGTTGACTAATTTAACCAGCTTTACTAGTTTGACCAGTTTGACCAAGTTGACTTCTGTTGACTTTCAGAAAATAAAATATTTGACCACAACGTTCGGATATAAATGTATACATGTACTTTCAAATACAATAAAAGAAGCTTGAAAAATACTTACTACACTAAGTATTCAACACTTATAATAATCAAACCTTATACAAAACTTACATTCGTACATTACAAACCATCACCAACGGGTCGTACATGTTTTCAAAACTCATTCAAATCAATCAAACATTGGACATATCTAGTTGATGGAAAACTAGCATAGATGGTCTATTGAGACCTCTAATCATTTAAAACCTTGTGCGTTTAACACGCCCAGCAGGTTTCCACATCTAATCCTTTAAAACCTTGTGTGTTTAGGACGCCCAGCAGGTTTTATTCGTTGGAGACGACATCATTTCTCTTGTAAACCATCATTTGTGCTTGATAGAATCTCATTAGACTCAGGTGAGTCTCATAGCCCCTATTTTACTGTTTTTACTCTAGGGGTGAGAATACATGCTCTTTTTGTTTTACATGTGAATGCAAGTATCAAATATCGCTATATTCTGCATGAGTTAATCATCTAATCATCATAAGTCCTCATTAGCATAGTTTGGTAATACTTTGTAGCGTGAATGTTAGTGTATGGTACCATATGGGACTGACAATCCCCGTCCGGGTCAGCAAGCACTGACTGGTCAAAACGGACGCATTATCATTTGTTCATACGTGTGTTGATTAGGCATACGCATAGAGGCACCCTCGCTCAGGCACTTAATTGTGATCCTGACACCTCAGTTAAGCTCAGACTATGTGCTCATGGCAGTTATATACATCTTTTATCATTTACTTATTTGCTTAATTGCAAATCATTATACTTAAATCTTGCGGTTCATACATTATACTTTATCATTAAACCTGTGAGCTCATCAGCGTAAGCTGACCAATTTAGCGTGTATTCTCAGGTTTGCAGCAGCAGTAACTCTGCTCACTAAGGATGCCCATTAGCTCGAGTCTCATGCAAACATCGGGAGATTATCATGCATTACTATATTTTGTATAAATTAGTTATGACATAGAATCTCTTACATAGAGCTGGTTACCAACGGCTGTTGCTACATGGAAAATTGAGAAAAACATTGAAATCCCTGCTGATGTTGGAAGATATTCAGTTATGGATCTTACCCCTTATACTCAAGAACCGACACATCTCACCATGCCTGTATTAACTGCCCGCTTGCATCGTCACGAACGCAGGTTACACTACTTGGAAATCGAACAACACGAAACTCATTTAAAATGGATGGAACTAGCTCAAGGATGCATCGCTCAGATGTACTTTGATCAGGAAGACATCGCCGAAACTATCCATCATACTCACGATCAAATGGAGGAAACCACCGCAACCACGGAGAGCGTTCATGATCAAGTAATTAGTAATTGAAACAAAATCTTGCACATACAAGGACTCCTCTAACTGCAAGTCTTAAAAATTTCAAAGGGCACTGAAGGTGCTATTGGGTTGTTACGTAGGATGGAAACAACTCTGGGGATAACAAAAGAAAGTAGTCTGGGAACCTCAATCAAAATCAACCATCATTCAAGAGGTCTGATATTGTTAAGACCTACATCTCTGGTTCCGAAACCAAGAAAGGTTATACTAGGAATAAACCCTCCTGTTCAAAGTGCCGCAGACATCATAAAGGTCCTTGCGGTACTCCTTATGGAAAATGTCAAGGGTATGGGCATCTGGCCAAAGATTGCAGATCTACCAATGCCAACACCACCACTGGAAAACCTAAGTCCTACTATGAGTGTGGAGACACATGGCACTTTAGGAATGAGTGCCCAAAGCTGAAGAACAAGGGCTACAACACTGCTAAAGGTAGAGCTTTTATGTTGAACTCCAAGGAAGCCCGTTCGGACCCGAATGTGGTCTAGGATGATAAGTACATGGTAAAGTTAACTAATGGTAAACTCATAGAGACCGATAGTGTAATCCCAAATTGCACTTTAAACTTAGCTGATGAGCTCTTCACCATTGATCTCATTCATGTTGAGATTGAAAGTTTCGACAACATTGTTGGCATGGATTGGTTGTCCAAGCACCGCGCTGAAGTTATCTGCTACAATAAAGTTGTCCGCATTCCTCTCGTCACCTATAGTACTTTGGTCATACAAGGGGAGACCGGTGGGACGAGATTGAATATCATATCATGCATGAAAACCAGCAAAATACCTGAGAAAAGGTTATCAGCAAATCCTCGCGCATGTTATAGAGAAAAAGTCGAAGGAGAAGCGACTTGAGGATGTGCCCACAGTTAGAGACTTTCCAGAAATCTTTCCCGAAGACTTTCCTGGTCTTCCACTACCGATACAAGTTGAGTTCTCAATCGAACTTGTGCCCGGAGCAGCACCCGTGGCACGAGTACCTTATCGCTTAGCTCCATCCGTATTGCAGAAGTTGTCCACCCAGTTATAGGAACTTCTGGACAAAAAGAAAGACGGTTCATTCAGGATGTGTATCGACTACAGAGAGTTGAACAAATTAACCGTCAAGAATCGCTATCCACTACCCCGTATCGATGATATGTTCGATCAGCTTCAGGGGTCAAGTTTCTATTGGAAGATATATCTACGATCAGGTTATCATCAGTTACGAGTTCGCGACATCGACATTCCGAAGACCGCCTTCCGAACTCGCTATGGGCATTACGAGTTCCAAGTGATGCCATTCAGATTAACAAACGCACCGGCTGTATTCATGGATCTTATGAACCGAGTGTGCAAACCGTATCTCAACAAGTTCGTCATTGTCTTCATAGATGACATCCTTATTTACTCGCGCAATGAACAGGAACACGCGCAACATCTCAAAACCATTCTAGAACTTCTTAGACATGAAGAGTTATATGCTAAGTTCTCCAAGTGTGAGTTTTGGATGCAAACTGTTTAGTTCCTTGGTCATTTAATTGATAGTCAAGGAATTCACGTTGATTCATCGAAAATCGAGGCTATCAAGTGCTGGCAAGCTCCGACAACACCGACCGAAGTACGCCAATTCTTAGGACTGGCTGGTTACTATCGGCAATTCATAGAAAACTTCTCAAAAATAGCTCAACCTCTCACGACACTGACTCAGAAAGAAAAGAAGTTCGATTGGACTAATAAGCAGGAGTTAGCATTTCAGCTATTGAAGAAAAAGCTTTGCAGTGCACCCATTCTATCGTTACCCGAAGGCAACGATGACTTTGTGGTATACTGCGATGCCTCACATCAAGGTCTTGGTTGCGTGTTGATGCAACGGGACAAGGTTATTGCCTACGCCTCCCGACAACTCAAAGTTCACGAGAAGAACTACACCACTCATAATCTCGAACTAGGAGCCGTAGTGTTTGCACTCAAAATCTTGAGACACTATCTGTATGGAACAAAATGTACCATCTTCATCAATCATAAAAGCCTTCAGCACATATTCGATCAGAAGGATCATAATATGAGGCAACGTCGCTGGGTCGAGTTGCTCACCGATTATGACTGCGAGATCAAGTACCATTGGGGCAAAGCAAATGTTGTTGCCGATGCCCTCAGTAGAAAAGAACGAGTGAAACCACTTTGAGTCCGAGCCTTTAGTATTACCATACATAATGATGTTATCATTCAAATCCGTGCTGCTCAACTTGAAGCATTGAAACCGGAAAACATCAAAGATGAGGCCTTGCGCAACATGAAGAAACAATTCGAAACCAAACCCAACGGAGTCAAATACTTCGCAAACTGAATCTGGTTACCTTGCTTTAGAAACCTTCGAGACTTGGTGATGGATGAAGCTCACAAGGCCAAATACTCTATACATCCTGGATCGGACAAGATGTATCATGGCATCAAGGGATTATACTTGTGGCCAAACATGAAAACAGAGATTGCCACGTATGTCAGCAAGTGTCTCACGTGTTCAAAAGTCAAAGCTGAATATCAGAAGCCCTCCGGTCTGCTACAGCAACCGGATATTCCTGAATGGAAATGGGAGCAAATCGCTATAGATTTCATCACTAAACTCCCGAGAACATCAAGCGGCTGCGATACTATTTGGGTGATCGTAGATCGACTCACCAAATCTGCACATTTCCTCGCTATCAAAGAAACTGATAAAATGGAACGCCTCACACGAATCTATCTGAAGGAGATCGTATCCCGACAGAGCGTTCCTATCTCGATTTTCTCTTACAGAGATAGTCATTTCACTTCTCAGTTTTGGAGATCATTACAGAAATCGTTAGGTACTCGTCTGGATATGAGTACTGCGTATCATCCTCAAACCGATGGCCAAAGTGAAAGGACAATTCAAACACTGGAAGATATGCTACGCGCCTGCGTAGTTGACTTCGGTGCAAATTGGGAACATCATTTGTCATTGTGTGAATTCTCGTACAACAACAGCTACCACACCAGTATTGGAGCTGCACCATTCGAGGCACTGTACAGTCGTAAGTGTCGGTCACCTATCTGTTGGACCGAAGTTGGAGACAGCCAACTGACTGGTCATGACATCATTCATGAAACCACCGAGAAGATTGTTGGTATCCAACAACGGTTGAAAGCCGCACGTGATCGTCAGAAGAGTTATGCTGACGTGAGATGCAAGCATCTCGAGTTCCAAGTTGGGGATCGAGTATTGCTCAAAGTATCACCTTGGAGAGGTGTTATCCGATTTGGTAAACGCGGAAAGTTAAACCCTGGATACATCGGACCTTTTGAAATCCTCGAGAGGATTGGTCCAATAGCATATCGATTGCAGTTACCTCCTGAGGTCACTAGCGTGCATCCTACATTTCACATTTCTAACCTTAAGAAATGCTTGTCTAATGAGACACTCATTATTCCACTCGAGGAAATTCAAATCGATGACAAACTTCATTTTGTCGAGACACCAGTGGAGATCATGGACCGTGAGGTCAAACAACTTAGCAAAGTCGTATCCCTATAGTCAGAGTTCGGTGGAATTCGCGGCGTGGTCCGGAATTCACCTGGGAATGGGAAGACCAGATGCGACTCAAATATCCACATTTATTTTTAGACTCCACTCACGCGCCAACTCGGAGCTAAATTTCAGGAAGAAATTTTCTTAACAAGGGGAGAATGTGAAACCCGACCAATTAGGACTAGTAATTAGTGCCTAATCATAAGTGTTAATACATGTAATTAGGGTTAATTATGTGTATCATTATGTGTATTGATATATTTATATATATACGCACGTATGCGATTTGTTTAAATCGTACATTTCACTATCGGATGAATTTCGATACATTATAAATGCGGACGTTGGTGAACAAAATGTTAAATAATATGAAATTATTTAATAAACTCAAAAACTTATTAATATTATATTTATAATATTTAACACGTTAATTATATCGTATAAGTAACACAAACGCAACGAAAATGCACGAATTAAATTTGGCACCCAAACGAAAGTCAATAAATAATTTGACAATTCAAAACAAATTATTTTAATAATACTTCAATGAAAATTTAACCAAAACATATCGTTAATTTAAACGTCTTAAAATAACGTTACGCGATTTAACGGTTTAACGAAAATAATGAGCAAACGACTAAAATACGTAAACACTGAGACTGAAAATTAAATCACACAAACCCACCTATGGATCCCATGGGGGCTGGCCACCTCTCCTCTCTCCACTCCCAATTCATGCAAATTCAAATGATGGCAAAAATCCCCTAGCTCCATTCATGTTACATGCATCCACTTACATTCTCATTTTTACACTCTCACATTTCAAACTCTCTCTCACTCTCTCATTTCTCTCAAGTTTGTTGAGATTCCTCAGCCCTAAAACTACCACAACCACCACCATAAACCACCACAAGCGACCATTAATCAAGAACAAAAGAAGAAACATCAAGATCAAGCACAAGTCCACCATCATCATCCACCTCCTTTGTTCTTCATCATCTTTGTAAGAACCACCAAAACCCTCATCTATTTTATTTGCATGTTGGTTATTTGTATGTTATATTGTTCATCTAACTACATTATGTCAAAAGATTGGTTTAAAAATTGTTTGTATACATTAAATATGAATATACAAAAAGTGACAATTTTTGTCTTTAAAAAGTCAGTGTACAAAAACGATCATGACTTGAGTTCTAAGATGTTATGGAAAATGATTTGTTTTTTAAAAGTTGCGTATTGAAAAGATCTACAAAAAGTTCTTCTTTGGCTCCTTCCAGAAATTTACGGATTTTTAGTTATAAATGAATCTTTGAGTCTGGTCTGATGATAGTCGAAAAACGAGTTCGGTTCTTATGCGGAATTTTATACCTATCTAGATGGACTCTATAATTACTGGAAAAATTAACTTAACAACTAGACACATAGTAGAACAACTTACAAAAATTGTGGACTCTAATTCGGATCATAACTATTTAAGAAAAATAGGCAAAGTGAACCGACAAAATCGAAAAACACATTTAGGGACTGTTTTGGAAATAAATATAAAAACGAGACTTGTGGGTCACCAATGGTCACGAAACTCATTTTCTATAAGTATTATAACATAATAAAGGTTGTGTAAAAGTTTCGGGTCAAACCGATCTAGTTTGACCAGTTGACCAGTTTGACCAGTTGACCAATTTGACCAGTTGACCAATTTGACCAGTTTGACCAGTTGACCAGATTTGACCAGCTTGACCAGTTGACTAATTTAACCAGCTTTACTAGTTTGACCAGTTTGACCAAGTTGACTTCTGTTGACTTTCAGAAAATAAAATATTTGACCACAACGTTCGGATATAAATGTATACATGTACTTTCAAATACAATAAAAGAAGCTTGAAAAATACTTACTACACTAAGTATTCAACACTTATAATAATCAAACCTTATACAAAACTTACATTCGTACATTACAAACCATCACCAACGGGTCGTACATGTTTTCAAAACTCATTCAAATCAATCAAACATTGGACATATCTAGTTGATGGAAAACTAGCATAGATGGTCTGTTGAGACCTCTAATCATTTAAAACATTGCGCGTTTAACACGCCCAGCAGGTTTCCACATCTAATCCATTGAAACCTTGTGCGTTTAGGACGCCCAGCAGGTTTTAGTCGTTGGAGACGACATCATTTCTCTTGTAAACCATCATTTGTGCTTGATAGAATCTCATTAGACTCAGGTGAGTCTCATAGCCCCTATTTTACTGTTTTTACTCTAGGGGTGAGAATACATGCTTTTTTTGTTTTACATGTGAATGCAAGTATCAAATATCGCTATATTCTGCATGAGTTAATCATCTAATCATCATAAGTCCTCATTAGCATAGTTTGGTAATACTTTGTAGCGTGAATGTTAGTGTATGGTACCATATGGGACTGACAATCCCCGTCCGGGTCAGCAAGCACTGAATGGTCAAAATGGACGCATTATCATTTGTTCATATGTGTGTTGATTAGGCATACGCATAGAGGCACCCTCGCTCAGGCACTTAATTGTGATCCTGACACCTCAGTTAAGCTCAGACTATGTGCTCATGGCAGTTATATACATCTTTTATCATTTACTTATTTGCTTAATTGCAAATCATTATACTTAAATCTTGCGGTTCATACATTATACTTTATCATTAACCTGCGAGCTCACCAGCGTAAGCTGACCAATTTAGCGTGTATTCTCAGGTTCACAGCAGCAGTAAGTCTGCTCACTAAGGATGCCCATTAGCTCGAGTCTCATGCAAACATCAGGAGATTATCATGCATTACTATATTTTGTATAAATTAGTTATGACATAGAATCTCTTACATCAATTCGAGCTTTTGTAAACTATTATAACAGTGTAAGACTTTTATAATATCAATGTATTGTAAACGACGCATATGGAGTCGTTCATTATATCTTATGTGCTTTGTTTATTGATTAGTCGCGCCCTGAACCGACCCGCTTCCGCATCATAATTTGGGGGTGCGACATCAGAGTCAGAGGAGGAGCCTGACTATGCTAGTGATGACATTTCTGAGGAGGTGTACCCACCCACATTTCCTAGAGCTACTTCAGATGGCACTATAGGCACTCCACTATCGCCACCCACTGATCCCACTACTCGTATGCTAGGATCTACTTTCATGACGACTCGTCATCTTGGAGAGTCTTTACGTGGGCCTGGATTGTGTAGGACTGCTAGGATAAGCGTTAGATCCCCACCTGTAGGACCCTTGGCACCTCATGACAAGGATCCGATGACTGAGGAGAGAGAGATACCTTGTGATCAGCAGTCATTGCAGAGGGCTAGAGTTCCGCATCTCGAATAGATGCCACGTATACTACGCCACTGGAGGACACTGGAGAGGATTCCTTCCACTTTTGAGACTGGGGAGTCATCTCACTCATCGACACCTTTACATCTGACTGAGGAGCCTCTGGAGCTCACTGTCCCCACTGTAGTTGCAGTTATCCGTACCCTTCTTGGATTTCATTATGGTACATAGGATACTATCATAGAGCTGCACAGTGATGCCTCTCGACTGGACGGTGATGTGCTTACTATCTATGGATGTCTTGCCACTTCCGAGATACACATTTAGATGGATCGAGAGTCAGCCGATGCGACTAGGGCACGTCTGATTAGGCTAGAGAGACGTCTGGGGATAGTAGGTTCTGCAGTTGGAGTTTGTATGCTGATGACAGTTGTTAGGATGGTTGTAGGGATGTTTTTAGCGTATTTCCATTAGATTCGCCATGTCAGGACGGTATCAATGATGTATTAGGATTGTAGCTATGATGTAGTAGGGCAAAACTTTTGACTAGATGGATGTATAGGTTAAATCCATCACATTTTGTAGATCATGTTTGATCCGATGGGTGTATTTTCTCTATATTGTAAATCCCATCCTTGTACAAAACTTATGTAAAACCTTTTGACTTATATATGATATATAACTTATGTTTAGTTTACGTCACTGTGTACACTATGAGTGATATCAATTGGTGATTGATTATCATACTATATCTATATTTATCACATACTTTATGAGTGATGATTTGATTAGGGTATCTTCTGAGTGTTTCTTGTGTGTGATTAGGACTGAATCATGCCGCCTAAGCGTAGGAATACCCGGAACGTCCGAAGAAACCCTTCACCACCTCCTGCTGTTGAGGAGACGACTGAACAAATGGTCAACCGAAGGATTGCTGAAGCACTTGCTCAGTATGATACTGACCAAAACCGTAGCGACAGGGTTAGTGGTAGCAGAAATACCGAACCTATTGTATCTGACGGTAACCCTGAGAGTACCCAAAGAGGATGTTCGTACAAAACATTCCTAGCTTGCAAACCGAGCCACTTTCGTGGTACTGAGGGTGCCATTGGAATCATTCATTGGATAGAGAAAATGCAGTCTGTGCTAGTTATTAGCAACTGTGCTCGTGACTGCATGGTAAAGTATGCTACCTGCACATTTTCTGATAAGGCATTGACATGGTGGAATGGCCAGGTTCAAGCACTTGGACGCACAACCGCCCACTCAATGACCTGGGAAACTTTGAAAGCTATGGTCATGGAAGAATTTTGTCCCCGCAGTGAGCTGCAGAAGATTAAGACTGAGCTCTGGGACATTGCTATGGTTGGTACTGATATCACAGGATATACCACCAGATTTCAAGAACTGGCACGCCTTGTACCACACATGGTCACACCTGAGTACAAGCGCACTGAAAGGTATATCTGGGGTTTGGTGCCACAGATTCGAAGCTTGGTGACTTCATCTAATCCTGCCACCTTTAAGAGTGCTGTAGAACTAGCACAGCGGTTGACAGATGAAGCAGTCAGAATGGGAACCCTTAATAAGAAAGCTGCTTCGGGAAAGGTTGAATCCAGCAGTGCTGATGCTGGAAAGGGAAAACGTAAGTGGAATGACCATCAGGGTCAACAGAATAAGAAGCAGACTGGAACCACGATAGCTTACCGTGCCACTACGGCTGAACAAAAGACCTACTTGGGAAACAAGCCCAAGTGTGGCAAGTGTAAACGTCACCATGATGGTGATTGTATTTTCTGTGGGAATTGTAAACGCTGGGGGCATCTGGCCTAATACTGTAGATCGAACCCTACTACTCAAACAAATAGGGATCGACCAGCTAATGGATGTTTCGAATGTGGCGAGCAAGGTCATTTCCGAAACAAGTGCCCTAAACTTAACCGCGGCAACCAAAACAATCAGAACCGCAATGCAAACCCGAACAACAACAACCGTGGTAACACCAACAACCAACCAGCTCGAGGTCGTCCGTTTGTCATTGGAGCACAGGAGGCACGCCAGGACCCCAACACTATCACTGGTACGTTTCTAGTTAACAACCATTATGCCTCTGTGTTATTTGATTCAGACGCCGATTTGAGTTTTGTGTCTACGGAATTTAGACCACTATTAGACATTAAATCCTGTAAACTAGACAACAAGTACACTTTAGAACTAGCCGATGGTAGGTTGATTGAATCAGGAGAAATAGTACTAGGATGTACTCTAACATTGGAGGGTTATCCTTTCAAAATAGACTTACTACCGGTTAAGTTGGGAAGCTTTGACATCGTAGTCGGTATGGACTGGTTGTCGAAGAATCGTGCAGAGATTGTTTGTTTTGATAAAATGGTACGTCTACCATTGTTTAAACCCAGATCGATCTAATAAAATTATTACACTAACAAAGTTTTGAATGATTACTAAGAAGTTTGCGGAATAACACTTAGTAATATAATGAAGATCAATATGAATAACAAGAACAGAATTATAAAAAGCTTCAATCTTATTAATGATATAAGACGAATACACTGATTTGTATTAGGGTTACAAAACCTTGAAGCTGCGCTAAAACTCTTAACCTAAAACTAGGTTTAGGATCTCTATTTATAACACATAGAGTCCTGTTAAACAATCTCCTATAATTATGGAATTCAAATTTATTCCATAAATATCTCTAACAGATTTCTATATACTAACAGTGGGAATAACCTACTTTGTACCAACAGTGGTAGTAAGTTCCCTTTACAGACACATACTAGCAGTGACACTGCTTAACTATACTAGCAGTGGCTAGATCTTTATTTCTTCTGGCAGTGGCTAGCACTTCTTAAGCAGTGGTACTTCTTCACTAACAGTGGCTAGCAATAATGCAGACAGTGGTTAGCCTTCTACACTTGTCAAGTTTCCTCGGATCCCAACAATCTCCCCCTAAACTTAATCAATTTTGCATTGAAATAAGTTTCTTCATTCAGCTTCAATCTTTCATAGGAGAGTTTTAACCTTTCTTGCTGGCTTGATCTCTTTTGTGAAATTGATTCATCATCCAGTAAATTATTTCTTTTCCTTTATCAGTTTTCACAGCCACTTGCAATTTCTTTTCCATAATCTGTCTCAACAGAACTATGCTCAGAATGTATTCTCTTTCTTCCAACATATACACAAATTTACCATTCTTAAGAGAAATACAATGTACTCCTGCTCTTGCAAAATGTCTCCAGTAAGCAACCACCTCAGCACCTAAAAATATATCTCCATACTTCTCAGGCTCAAACATCATCTGTATCCATTCCCACACATATTTTTCAAGACTAGATTTAACATTTTTCAAGTCCTTTTCTAATCCAATTCTGTACATATCATATACATCAAATCTTTGCACTCTCTTCAAAATATCAAGCATTGACCTGTGAAAGCTGACAACCCCATTTTTCCTTTCAATTCTAATTTCATAGGCCATTTCTTTGGATGCTATCAACACTCCTTCCCACTTGATGATTTCTGAAAATTCTTCATCATTTAAGTTGAGATTTTCTGATCTATCAGGCTTTATCCCAAACATTTTATCTAAAATCTCCTCATCTCTATCCAAATCACAAACATCATCATCCAACTCCTGAAGTCTAATAAATGATCTTCTAGTACCCTCAATTTTTAATTTTAATTCCTTTTCTGCCTCCAACTCCTTATCAATCAAATCATATCTTTCTTGCAATCTCCTTTGAATTTCAGTCTCATCCTTTCTTTTCTTTTCTAACCTTTCCCTTGCTGCAGGATTGACATGAGGATTATTATCATACAAGTTTTGCAATTGTTCCAGTGACATACTCCTCAGTCTCATAGTAGGAATCCTACCTCCTCTAAGCTTACAAACCAAATCATTTTTCATTTCAGACTTAGTTGGTTTCCTAGCTTTCCTCTTAGCAGCCTCCTTTTCCTTCTTTTCCTTCTTCTCCCTTTCAATTTTTTTATTCAAAGCTATCTGCAGAGGATCACCCTGTTTCTTTGCTTCAAAAGCATGATAGACAGTATCATCATTTAATCCTTTTGATTTCATCTCTGCATATATTCTGCTGGCTTCTCTAGTCATCTTTACAATTTTCCCATTCTCAAGCAACACATCTACTTCATCTACCTCAGATTCATCAGCTCTTTGTTCAGCTTCAATTCTGTCCTGTTCATTCAATTCTGCCTGCAACCTCATAGCATACTCCATGTCATGCTCAATATTTTGTTGCACCTTCTTCACCTTTGGCTTTTCCACCAATTTACCTTTACCTTTGTCTTTTGGATCAATCTTTGAAAGATTAGACTTAGGTTTAGGTGATGTAATTGGTTCTCTTATTGTGAAAGGAACTTCCATTGATCTAACAGTAGGAGTGGAAGTTGTTCTAGCAGTGGGTGACTTTTTAGTAGCAGTTGTAGTTGTAGCAGTGGTAGCAGCAGTAGTAGTGGTTGTAGCAGTGGTAGCAGCAGTGGAAGTTTTCACTTTCTTAGCCTTAACCCTTGACACTGGTATTGATTTCTTCCTACCATATGTAAATTTGGGTTCTGATTTAGCTATTAACTCCCCCTCAGCCTTTGCACCATCACCATCACCCTTATTCACTGATTGAACTACTTCTTCTCCAATTTCAACCTCATCTACCACCTCAGTTCTATTCACACTTTCAACAACCTCAGTCTGTACATCCTCCAAGACCTCAGTATCAGCTTTATCTAAATCTGTATTATCACCCACAACCTCAGTCTGCTCAACATCTTCATCATCATTCACACCAGCATTAAACATATCATCATTAAATATCTCCTCTGCATAATTCTCCCCCTTTTTGAAAGTGCCCTTAACCAACAAAGCTTCTATAACTGCAATCCTGTCTTTGAGATCAGTAATAATTTTCTCCTGCTCAATAATCTTAGCAGCTTGCTCTGCAATTTTAGCATCTTGAGCTTTATTCACCTTCTTCTCCTTTATCAACCTCTCCCAAATTTTGTCCACAGCCATTGTCAGTTGTACATTCGTTAATTCAATGTAAGGACTAGCCTCATCATCATTAGAGTGTGACCTCCTAGATGAATCATTGACAAAAGCATCTTCTGTCTCATGCCTAGCATGATCAACAGAAGTTCCCTTTGTATTGGTACTGGGACCTTCACCTGCTTCATCACCCATAGGTTCAGCATTAGAAGTTGCCTCTGGTTGGGTCTTATTGATGTTACCACTGTCCTCCTCTGTCAGTGGACTAGAAGGAGTAATGGCAGCCCTTCCAGAATGACCACCCATCTCCTGTGGGGTCACGTGCTGTGGTATAATTGATGGCTGAGACAAGTGAGCAGCAGGAACCTCACTTGCCTGTTTTCTTTGTCTTTTCTTTGGCTTTAGTTGGGTAGGTTGTTTGGTCCCTTGCTTTCTTTTAGTACCCCCAATTGATGTGTGTTCAGACCTAGTTGGTACTACTGGCCTGTCATCAATTGGTTCAGATGTAGTTGGTGGTACTACATCTGTGGTGGAAAGAGCAGGAAGCATTGAAGAAAACAATGCTGTTTCCTTCCCAGAAAACTTCTTATTAGTATTCTTACTCATTTCTGTAAAAGTTCTAGCAGAAAGAGTACTAACACCAATAATAAGTTCTTGTGCAATTAGATCAGAAATTTGTTTATTTAAAACAAGTTGCACAAATCTAGGATACATAATGAACATATCCTTTTTCCCTTTAGTTATATTTCTAATCATGCCTTCAAAAATGTATTTAGAAAAATTAAACTTTTGACCCGTAGCTAAACACACAAGTGCATAAGCTATTTGGGACCCAAATTCATTGAAAGCAGTTCGTTTGGATGACAGACAGTGGAGAAGTGTATGTATTAAAAATTTCCATTGAGGACTAAAGAGTGATTTGAAAAATGTAAAACGTGTATAATCACCCTCATATCCCATTAGTCTAAGATTATCATACAAATCTCTGTCATCAAGAGAAGTTATACCTGAAGCGTCATCAAGAAGTAGTACTTCTCGAAGAGAGTCCTCAGATACCACCACTTGAGTTCCTTGAACCCTAGAAATCAGTTGACGGTTTCCCTCAATCACTTCCACTCTGGAATTCCTCCAAAATTCGTTCAGATGACCTCGAGATACCCTTGGATTGACCGTAAGAGCGTGAAATATATAACTGGACCGCAGAAAATCCACAATTTGTGTGAAGTTTTGCGCAGATGAGGGTTTCATCAAAAAGGCGATCATATTATGTTCTTCGTAAACACTTAAAGTAAGATCTGTGGATGAGGAAGCCATGACTGTTGAATTGATTGTACTACAAGTGAGGGTATGATTTGAAGAGTAATGGCAGTGGTGATTTAAGAAAATAAGAAAGCGTAATGAAAAAGTGAAGTGTTCTAAGGTTATATACTGTTGGTCATGAGAACAGAACCACGACCTAAAAAAAATAACTAACAGTGGCACTGCCTGTTATACGTAACAGTGGTAAGATATAAAAATACCTTAACAGTGGCATCTACTTAGAAAGCTAACAGCAGGTAGTAGCACTAGCAGTGGCAACCGACCAAGGTAACCAATACTTAGTACTAGCAGTGCCACAAATTTAACTTCATAACATGTATTTTTTTTTTTTTTTTTTTTTTTTTTTTTATAAGTATAATAATATCTTTTGACAGTAGATAAGAACCTGCAGTGGTTAGTTAGAAAACAATAACAGTAGCATTGATACATATGTTTACAAGCAGTGGCAACTGTAGAAGAAACAGTGGCTAGATAGTTGCAACACCAAATAGCTCTTCTGTATATAGTGCCACTGTTAGTATCAATTCTAATACCAAACATAAGTTAAGTTAGATTAATCATGCCAATACTGGTGACCAAAAATGTAAACCTTCCCACATCAAAAGCCTTTGTGAAAAGATCTGCATATTGGTTATCAGTATGAATTTTAAAGATTTGAATCAATCTCTTTTCATTGCAGTCTCTTATGAAATGGTAACGAATTTCAATATGTTTGGTCTTAGAATGCTTAACAGGATTGTTAATGATACTAATTGCAGAGTTATTATCAATATAAATAGGAGTATTTACAAAAGACAAACCATAATCCAGCATTTGATTTTGAATCCAAAGCACTTGTGCACAGCAACTGGAAGCAGCAACATATTCTGCTTCTGCAGTTGAAGTAGATACTGTGGTCTGCTTCTTGCATTGCCATGACACCAATCTTTCTCCTAAAAATTGACAACCCCCAGATGTAGACTTCCTATCCATATTCTCACCACCATAATCACTATCTGTATATGCAATAAGATCAAAAGAAGAACTTTTAGGATACCAAAGACCCAATTGTGATTGACCCTTTAAATATCTGAAGATCCTCTTTACTGCATATAAATGTGATTGCTTGGGATTGGCTTGATATCTAGCACACACACACACAGCAAACATGATATCTGGTCTAGAGGATGTGAGATACATGAGGGAGCCAATCATAGATCTGTATAGATGCACATCTACATCCTCCCCCTCAAGATCTGCATGTAAGGCTTTGTGTGTCTCCATTGGTGTACTAGCTATTTTAGCTTCTGAGTAACCAAATCTGTCTAGAATGTCTTTGACATATTTGCTTTGGTTAATAAAAATGCCATCTAACTTCTGCTTGACTTGAAGTCCCAAGAAGAAAGTGAGTTCCCCCATTGAACTCATCTGAAACTTTTGATGCATCAATTTCTCAAATGCTTTGCATAAACCATCATTTGTAGATCCAAAAATGATGTCATCAACATAGATTTGCACCAACAAAATATCATTGTTCTCCATTTTGATAAACAGAGTCTTATCAATGGTTCCCCTCTTAAATCCATTCTCTAACAGATAAACTGATAGAGTCTCATACCAAGCTCTAGGGGCTTGATGCAAACCATACAATGCCTTATCTAATCTGCAAACTTTATCTGGATATTGAGGATCTTCAAATCCAGGAGGTTGACACACATACACCTCATCATCAATTGTGCCATACAGAAAAGCACTCTTGACATCCATCTGATACACTATGAATCCTTTATATGAAGCAAATGCTAAGAACAATCTGATGGCTTCTATCCTTGCAACAGGAGCAAAAACATCATCATAATCAATCCCTTCTTCCTGTGTATATCCCTGTGCCACCAATCTTGCCTTGTTCTTTATTACAATGCCTCTTTCATCCTTCTTGTTTTTGAAAATCCATTTGGTACCAATAGCCCTTTTTCCCTTTGGCAAATCAACAAGAGTCCACACATTCTAGATCTTGAATTGTAGCAACTCCTCTTGCATTGCCTCAATCCAGCTAGGGTGTTTAAGAGCTTCTACTGCCTTCTTAGGTTCTATTTGTGATAGAAAACATACATATAGAGATGTATGTATTTCTTCTTCATTAACAGTAGTCTGCTGTCTAGTCTGTATACCAGAATGTAGATCACCAATCACCTGTTCCAAAGGATGGTCTTTATGAACATGAAAATTAGATGTTGATGTCTCTGGAATGGTGTCCTCCAAGTTGGTAAAAGTACCATCCTGCCCTGAACTTTCATTAGAAGGTATTTCAATTTGCTCTTCTATCTCAATAGGCTGAGATGACTGTGAAAGATCAGAAGATAACACCTCAGGTGGATCAGGAGTCCAGATAGGAAATACAATGTATTCCACTGAGTCTTTATTACTTTCTGTGGACACTCCTGATTCTTTCTCACTTGCTTCATCTTCTGGTCCTGATTTGGTACCTGTACTTGTACCTGTACTTGAATGGACAGTTGTATATCTAAAAGCATGATTTAGAGCATCAATATCAAACAAGAACTTTGGACCTATTCCATCAGGATTAATGATATTCTCATTAAAAGTAACATTCAATGATTCTTCTATGACTCTGGTCCTTTGATTGAAAACTCTATAAGCTTTACTCTGAACAGAATATCCTACAAATACACCCTCATCTGCTTTGCTTTCAAACTTTCCTAGGTGATCTTTGGTATTCAAGATAGTACAAGGACATCCAAATGATTTTAAGAAACTAACCAGTGGTTTGTTCTTAAACAACAGCTCATATGGGGTTTTGAAATAAGGTTTAACAACTGTTACCCTATTCTGAACATAACAAGCTGTGCTAACTGCTTCTGCCCAAAAGGACATAGGAAGTTTTGCATCAGCTAGCATAGTTCTAGCAGCCTCTATTAGTGTCCTATTCCTTCTTTCAGCTACTCCATTTTGTTGAGGAGTCCTAGGAGCACTAAATTCTCTCTTAATGCCTTTCTCATCACAGAATTTATCCATCTCAGAATTTTTAAACTCTGTTCCATTATCACTCCTGATGATTTTAACCTTTGTATCTAATTGGTTCTCAATCTTAGTTATAAATGATCTAAGTATTTCACCTGTCTCATCTTTTGTTCTAAGAAAGAAAACCCATGTAAATCTGGTATAATCATCAATTACAACAAGGCAATAAGATCTTTTTCCCATACTACTTATACTTGTTGGTCCAAATAAGTCCATATGCAATAAGTATAAAGGAGTACAGTTTGAATTCACAGCTTTAGACTTAAAAGAAGTTTTGTGTTGCTTTCCCTTTAGGCAAGAAACACAATGATCATCACATGAATAGACCTTCTCAGGTAAACCCCTAACAAGCTTGTTTTTGACAAGTTTATTAATGGTTTTGTAATTCATGTGACACATCCTTCTATGCCACAAAGTAGACTCATTTAAATTTGCTTTAGAAATCAAACAGTTTAAATCAGATTGAGGTGCCATGTTTGCTAAGTCACACTTGTAGACATTATCTTACCTAGGAATTCTCATTAGAATCATATTTTCTGGAATTTTGAACTCCTTAGACAGAATAAGACATTCAGTGTCAGTAAAATGAACAGGGTTCTTTTTATCTGTAATTTGACTTACACTTAGCAGATTGTACCTCAACTGTTCCACATAATAAACATTTTCAAAGCTTAACTTGGCACTTTGAACAACTCCTTTGCCTGTGATCTTACCACCTTTTGGATTGCTTCCAAATGCTACATATCCACCATCAAATGATTTGAAGTTCTGTAGCTTTTCCTTATCTCCAGTCATGTGTCTTGAGCAGCCACTGTCAATATGCCATAAACTTCTTGGCTTGCCCTGCACACAAACAAACACAAAGAGAATTAATTTCTCTTGGGAACCCAAACCAATTTGGCTTTGGGTTTCCCTGATGCATCAAGGTAATCAATTTTCTTGAAGATTATTGATTTTGATGCATTGTTAGGTTTTGAACAGCTGAGAACATTAGATTTAAAAGGTGTCCAAATCCAACTAATTTTAGACTTAACAGTGGAGTTTGGTCTATCATTGTTAATTGGAGGACCAAAGTTATAATGCCTAACAGTGTCAAGATTATACCTGTTATTATGTCTAACAGTGGTAAAGTGATTAACACTGTTGTTATGTCTAACAGTGGTAAAAGGATGAACACTGTTGTTATGTCTAACAGTGGTAAAGGGATTAACACTGGTATAATTCTTTCCACTGTTGGCTTTAAACGCATTTTCCACTGTTCTAGTCTTACCACTGTTGGCTAAATCTTTAGCTTTTGTTCCTGCAGTGGAAACTTTTGCAGCAGCCATAGCTTGATTTGCCCTGTAATTCATCTTGCTAGCAGCAGTTGTATGATTAACTTTAGATTTAAAGTTTTGTTTGTTAATCATATTGGCTGCTGTCCATGGATGTTTCACATTCTTTTGATATGTTTTTGGATTATGAAAGCATTCATGTTGAAGATGATTGTTTCTGCCACATATAAGACATAACTTTTCTTTAATCACGGTAACATTATTCCCCAGTTTTTGAGTCACCATTTGGTTCCAATTCCTTTGGTTACCTCTGGGAATATGTTTTTGAAAATTTTGTGATTTAGAAGAGTTATCCTTACACTTGCACTTATCACATGTATTCACAGCAGTTGTATGATTCACAGAAACATTTGTTTTCACATCATGCCTAACCTTCCTTTGAAAATTTCTAGGTGTGTTAGGTGTTATGTTCTCATGTTTTTCAAGATGTTTTACCTTCTCTTCAAACATTTTCTTACCCTCTTCTAGTTTATTAACTTTCAGTTCTTTAACTAGACCAGTAATATTATTGCTGCTTTCATGAGATGATTTATCTGATTCAATGAACACATTATCATTACATTCAGATGTATCACACTCTTCATCATCTTCCTTAGTCCACTCATGAATTTCAACTTTATCAATGTTTACATCTTCTCTTAAACTGTTAACTGGGTCAACCTGTTTAACATCATCATTTAATCCTTCTTTAAGTAAATTTAAATCAATTTCAGTTTTTGAAGGAAAATAGTTGTTGTTATAAGGAGGAGGTACATTGCTGTATCCTAACCCAGTCTTGAGTTTATCATGAATCTGAGAATTGATAAGTTTATTTACACTTTTAGATGCATGTTCTAAGTTACTCACACTAAGTCTTATGCTATCCCTTTCACATGTGACCTCAGCAAGTTTCTTAGTTAATAATTCTACTTTATCTTTAAAAGTGTCTCTCTCCCATCTAGCATACTCAATATCATATTTAAACTGTGTTGCATTATCTTCAAATGCCTGAATCTGTTTTTCAAGATTTTCTATTACAGATATTGTGTGTCTACTTTTGATTTCACACTGCTTTAGCTCATCACACACTTTCTGGTTATGATCTCTATAATGTTTCACAGTTTGTTTACACACATTTGAACACAATTTTATTTGTACCTCATAAGGAACTTCAGATTGCTTGTCAGATTCTGCAGTTGCCATGAAGCATTGATTCTTCACTTCATGTTCTTCCTGATCACTCCAATCCCATCCACATCCATCAACAGATACCAGTGCATTTGATGAAGTATCTTGGATTGGCACATTCTTCTTTTGGCCCACATTTCCTCCACTTCTCTGACCATTTCCTCTTTCAAACTGATCAACCTTTGGGCTTCTGCATTCCCTAGCAAAGTGTCCCAACTTGTGACAGTTGAAACATTCAATTTTGCTCTTGTCAAACCAGTTAGCATCACCCCTCTTCTGTGCAAAGTTATTTCTACCAGTTCTTTGCATAAACCTTTTTGCTCTTTGTGTGATCAGAGCAATTTGTAACTTGATATCCATTTCTTCTAGATCATCTGACCCAAATTGATCTAGATCTTCATTAGTAAGTGAAGAGTTCACATTACTAGCAAAGAAAGATTCTAAGATTTGATCATTAGAATTATTTGATGATGATCCAACTCCACCAGACCCACAAGAAAAATCTTTCAGACTTGATTCTGCTTTTGTTCCAGCCATTGACATAAAAGCAGAATTGTTGTTGTTACTTCCTGATCCAATCTTTTTGTTCTCTACCTCAGCTTCAAAATTTCTCAGATCATTGTAGATGTCTTCTAATTCCTTTGCTTCCAGATCTGCACTCTGCCTCAAACCAACAGTATACATGGTCCATTCATCACCCAAGGACCTCAAAAAATTCCTGTTCAAATCATCTTTGTCAATTTTCACTTGATGATTTTCCAAATCTCCCACAAGCTTAGAAAACCTATCAAAGGTTTGAGTTAGAGTTTCTGATTTTACAGAATTAAAGTTCTCATATTGTTGTTTCAACAGAGATCTTTTATTCTTTTTGGTGTTATCATTACCACCAAATCTCTTTTCTATTGCTTCCATCAGAACTTTAGCATCTTGACATGCTTCAAATCGTCTCTGATATTCATTAGGAATAGATAACAATAAAGTACTTAGAGCTTTGTACTCTATTGATCTAACCTTTCTTTCTGCCTCAGATGTTGGTGGTGATCTTGGCTGTGGCACACCATCACTATTAAGGGTCACTGGTGGACCATTAACAACCACTTCCCACATCTGGTAGTCTGTGAGAAGCATATATTGTCTGATTCTGTTTTTCCACAGATCAAACTCATCAGGTCTAAGCATAGGGATCTTTGTGACCTGGATTCCTTCACTACCTTCTGTCATTGCTATGATTTATTGATTATAATAATGATCAATAAAACAGTAAAACTGAGATCTTCTTGTATTCAAAACTAAACCTGCTCTGATACCACTTGTTTAAACCCAGATCGATCTAATAAAATTATTACACTAACAAAGTTTTGAATGATTACTAAGAAGTTTGCGGAATAACACTTAGTAATATAATGAAGATCAATATGAATAACAAGAACAGAATTATAAAAAGCTTCAATCTTATTAATGATATAAGACGAATACACTGATTTGTATTAGGGTTACAAAACCTTGAAGCTGCGCTAAAACTCTTAACCTAAAACTAGGTTTAGGATCTCTATTTATAACACATAGAGTCCTGTTAAACAATCTCCTATAATTATGGAATTCAAATTTATTCCATAAATATCTCTAATAGATTTCTATATACTAACAGTGGGAATAACCTACTTTGTACCAACAGTGGTAGTAAGTTCCCTTTACAGACACATACTAGCAGTGACACTGCTTAACTATACTAGCAGTGGCTAGATCTTTATTTCTTCTGGCAGTGGCTAGCACTTCTTAACCAGTGGTACTTCTTCACTAACAGTGGCTAGCAATAATGCAGACAGTGGTTAGCCTTCTACACTTGTCAAGTTTCCTCGGATCCCAACAACCATTGCTGACTGGAGAAACCTTGGCAATACAAGGAGATAAGAGGACGAGTGCCGTCAAAATGATTAATTGCTTAGAAGCCTGTAAATATCTTCAAAAGGGATATCCAGAATTTTTGGCACACGTTGTAAAAAAGAGACCCGAGGAGCAAAGCTTAAGTGATATACCTGTAGTGCGAGACTATCTGGGGGTGTTTCCTGATGATCTTCCAGGATTACCACCTCCGCGACAAGTCGAGTTTCGCATCGATCTGGTGCCCGGAGCCTGATTACACGCAAAAAGTCATGTTTTTACGTGCATTAATCTCACCTTTTTAGCCCAATATGTGATGAAATTAATCAAAATAGATACTTTATCATTAAAACTCATCACATGGGCCAAAATATAGACAATGTTTCAAAAGTCAACTAAAATGGTCGAAAAACATGATAAATCTAACGAATACGATCATAAGCTTTCTCGTTCACTCGTTCTAGCACTTTTTGAGCTACACAAAGAATTATGACCTCTAACTTATGTCATTTTCTTCGTTAGGAAAATACGAACGCGTGGATATAAAGAACGCTCAAAACGGATAAACGACGAAGAAGTTACGCCCGAACGAAGAAATGAAGAACCGAAGAACCAGCATACGGCTTAACCAGGCCGTATACGGCTGGTCCAGACCGTATACGGCTGGGCCTGGACCGTATACGGCCTGCACAAACCGTATACGGCCTGTACTCAGCCGTATACGGCCCAGTTCATCCGTATTCACCCTATGCTCTGCCGTATACGGTCCAGCTCAGCCGTATTGTGCATTTGGGTGATAAGAATCTGACTTTTATTCGCCTTTGTGATACGGTTGTGCGTTTGAAGGTTTGGATACGATCTACGGATACGGCTTTGCAATCTCTATGAATACAAGCCTCATTTCATCATCCAAAAAACAACTACACTACACACACACTTTCTCTCACTACTCTCTCTCTAAAAATTAGTTAGTTAGTTAATTAGGTTAGTTAAGCTAGTAGATTAGTAGCTTACTTGTAACGGAGGTGCTCCGAGACTGCGGTGTCGCACGATTTGTAATAACGCTTTGTCAAGTTCTATTATAATCTCTATCTTGTTATTTTAAATAATGTTGTGCTGTTGCTATACTTGTTTAGAATTACTTGCTAGGATTATTGCCATGCTTAGCTAGACAAATCTGTGTTTGCTATGATAGTTGCCATGCTAGGGTAGTTATACTTAAATCATGTTGTTACTCTGTCTATATGTTGTTGAATTATATTTGAATCTATGAATTGAATCTCAAATGTTTATCTATCCAACTTATGTTGTGGTTAGTAACATCCTTCTAGGCTTGGCCAATTGCTAGTTGTATGCCGCTAATTATTCTGTGTCTGATGATCGTTGAACTTGACATGGCCGGTGTTCTCCTAGTTGAAATATTACCGGAGGGAGACACGGAGCCTAGGATTAGAGATAGATAAGATTCAGGTCATTTAACAAGTGTCTTAGAGAGAACTTTCGGGACACTTGTGACTTAACCATGTACCCCGTCACTCTGCATAATTGATCCCTGCTATGTTGCCTTTCTGCATGTTCTTGTTTGATTGTTGCTTAGGGTTTGCATGCTAGTATCTGTTATGCTGATTAGTTACATGATTAGATTTTTGAATATTTATCAATTGCATACACCAGTTTAACATGCATAGAATAGTTAAAATGATTTATATGAAATAATGATGAACAATTTAATCAGCCGTTAGACCAGACCATCCCAACTTATCCCGGTAGGAAACCCCTGTTCATGTTTTTGTTTATTCAACAATTCATGCCATGATTCGGATATCTCAAATGTCCGAGATTGGGGAACAAGACTCAAGGATGGTTGTTGGTTAAATTGGTTGCTACATTTGGGACAACTTCCGGTGTAGTTTACATTCCATAACTGTTATCCACGTGACATGTTATTTATCTGATTGCGGACAACTCTACGTTAGATAGATAATAGGCTAGGAGTTATGGCTCATTAGGAAATATTGTTGTCATCTTAACTAAGGCTTTATCCCATTAACTACCCCTAAATAGCATGAGTAACTATCATAGTAAACACTCGCTTCACATATAAGTTCTCGTTGCCACCTCACCTCCACTTTACTTTATTTTAATTTAATTTTAGATAATTAGTAGTTAGTTAAAACCAAAACAAACCAAAACCTCTTTTAAACTCTAGCTAAATCCCCATATATAACTAAAGTCCTAGATCCCATGCACGTTGTAGTTTGAAGAACGACCCTAGGTCATACCTATCGTTGTACTCACCCATAGCTTTAGTATACTTACGCCCAGCAAAAACAAATTTTAAAACCCATTGATCCAGCCAAGCGGGAGGCCTGCAACGACAAGAAGCGATTCCTAAAAATAAAATAAAAAAACGACCGTTCGGCTGGCATCAAGATTTTTTTGGCGCCGCTGCCGGGGACTACAACGACTGATTTAGGAATTTAGTTGTCTTAGTTATTTAGCGATCCTTTTGGAAGATCAATATCATCCGAAAGTTCCTTTTCTGTTCTTCCAAACCCGAACTTCAGCTATGATGAATCGTATTACTCTCGCCTCAACCTGTGCACCACTACTGGAAGGAAGAGGAGGACCTATAGTGCTGCCCAATGAAAACTTCGAAATTAAGCCTAGCGTTTTCAAGTTACTCAAAACCTTCTGCCAATTTCACGGTTTTCCGCTCGATGATCCAGATTCACATTTGGATAGATTCATGAATCTTTCTGATTCCTGTGAGCAATCAGGGATTTCAAGAGAAGTCTCTCGACTATATCTTTTTCCCTATTCTTTATCTTCGCGTGCTCGAACCTGGTTTGATGAACTCGAACCCAATTCGATTCATACTTGGGAAGAGTTGGCTACTAAGTTTATGGCTAAGTTTTTCCCTCCTTCCAAGCAAACCAAGCTCAAGGATGACATCGTCAGTTTCTGACAAGAAACCAATGAATCATTATATCTAGCATGGGAACGATTTAAGAAGATGCTTAACAGATGTCTGAATCATCAAATGGGTAAGAAGAACCGAATCTGCATATTCTACAATGGTCTGACTCCTCAGCACAAGACAACCCTCGATGCTGCTTCTCAAGGAAATTTCATATCACACACTTCTGAAGAAGCCTGGGAGCTAGTTGAGACGATAGCAATGCATCAACATGACTGGGAGTTTGGCGAACCGGCTAAGGAAATAACTAGTACTTCAAGCCTATCCTTTGAAGCTCTGCAAGCTCAAGTGGACAATCTCTCCAGAGTCTTCAAGGATCTTCAATCTTCTACACCTCAGCCTCGTAAAGGTACGGAAGAAATTCTTGTCACCACTATTAAAAACCCTGAATCGAACTTTCATTCTAAACCTTTCATTCAGCGGCCAACCAATAACCCACCTACTCAGTTTCTGCAACCTTTATCCTCTAATATGTCAGATTCCCCCGTAAATTCTCAACAACACTATAATGAAACTTTGACTAATTTCATAGTTGATCAAATGAACATAAACAAACAAGTAATAGATTTTCAAGATAAAATTGATGCTTTACTTAAAATATCAGAAGATTTGATCAAAAACCTGGAAGTTAGTCTTAAACAACTATTTTTAAAAGTTGAGAACCAAGGAGGAATCATGGTCATCACTAGAGGAGGTAAAGAAACCAGAAATGAGAAGTCCTCATATAACTCTTCAAATCAACTTCCTATCTCTGAACCGACCACTGATCCAGTGCCTAGTGACACCCCTGTCACTGCACCAGATCCAGTATCACCTAAAGCCCCAGAAATCATTCCACGAACTAGGATACCCTTCCCTGGTAGGCTTAAGAAAGAGAAAACAGGAAGCACAATTTGGGAAATATTTAGAAATGTTTAAAAGCGTGCACTTAAACGTTAGACTATTAGACGCTTTAGTAGAGATGCCTAGTTGTGCTAAGTTTTTCAAAGAACTCATTTCAAATAAGGAAAAATTAAGACAAATAGTTAGTTTACCCTTAGATGCTGAATGCTCAGCAATCATGTTACATGGCCTTCCACCCAAACTAAGAGATACTGGCCATTTCACTATTCCCTGTTTTCTTCAAAACATCCAAGTTAGTAATGCCTTAGCTGACCTAGGAGCTAGTGTCAATCTTATGCCTTACTCTCTCTATAAGAAACTAGGATTAGGTGAACTGCTACCCACTCAAATGACCATCCAATTAGCTGATAGATCAGTTAAACTCCCCCAAGGAATTGCTGAAGATATAATGGTCCGAGTCGGTAAATTTATCTTCCCGGTTGACTTTGTCATTATGGATATTGAGGAAGATGCCCACGTTCCCCTCATCCTTGGTAGACCTTTCCTAAACACTGCCAAGGCTGTGATAGATGTAAACGAAAAATCTTTAAAACTGAGGGTCGAAGCGGAGGAAGTCACCTTTAATATCGATAAGTTGATGAAGCACCCTATGGGAGAAGATCTTGGTCTTGTGGATACCATGCATGAAATATATGATGAGCATTTGGAGGAGATTCTAGCAGTCAGCAGTAACGAACCTTTCTCCAGCACTGTCATCACCAAAAGAAGACTTTGCCCGAACAACATCGGACTCTGCTCGGCTATCTTCGACCAATCAGCACCTTCCGGAGAGCTGCTATTTCCTTTACCTGAAATGAAGAATCCTTTAGCACCGCCTAACTACTCTCCCACGAACAACTCTGTTGTTGCTGTTCCTTTAGGCGAAGGCATCCCTATCCCACTTTTAAGAAGAAATCAGTTTTTTCCGATACCCGAATCGTCTCCGTCTGTAGCTGAGATTCTCAAATATTTAGAGGAGATGGATTCTGGTACTTTGCCACAACTATCTGAAGGTTGTGAGAAATCAAATCCAAAAATCACCATAAGTACTTCTTCTAAAGCTCAAAAGTTCGCACTCACCGACAACAATGATGTCATCATCACAGAGGATAATGCAACCTCTTCATCATCTACCTGCAAATACGAGTTAAAGAAGAACGCGCTTTCCAATGAGATAGAACTAGTAGAAATAGCATCAGCCACTACAGCCGACTCATCTCCAGAAGAATCAGAGTTCCAAAAGGAGTATGACGAGTTACAAAGAGACGAGATCGCTCGAATGAAACCCTCTATCGAAGAACCGCCAGAATTGGAGCTGAAGGAATTACCCCCTCACTTGGAATATGCTTTTCTCGAAGGAACCTCACATCTACCCGTCATAATTGCCAAAGGTCTTTCACCTAAAGAGAAAGCAAGACTTATCCAGGTCTTGAAGTCACACAAGAAGGTGATTGCATGGGAGATTTCTGATATACAAGGGATCAGTCCAAATTACTGCACGCACAAGATACTCATGGAAAACGACTTCAAACCTTCCATACAGAGACAGAGGAGAGTAAACCCGAAGATTCAAGAGGTGGTCAAGAAAGAGGTTATCAAACTCTTGGATGTTGGTTTGATCTATCATATCTCAGATTCCCCATGGGTCAACCCAGTTCAGGTTGTCCCAAAGAAAGTAGGAATGACGGTTATCGCTAATGAAGATAATGAATTGATGCCTACACGAACCGTCACCGGTTGGAGGGTGTGTATCAACTACCGGAAAGATCACTTCCCTCTGCCGTTCATCAATCAGATGTTGGAAAGATTATCAGGGAATGAATATTACTGCTTCCTCGATGGTTTCTTCAGCTATTTTCAAATTCCTCTCGATCCAAAGGACCAGGAAAAGACGACATTCACATGTCCATATGGTACATTCGCTTACCGCCACATGCCATTCGGTTTATGCAATGCGCCTGCAACATTTCAAAGGTGTATGGTGGCAATATTCCATGATATGATTGAACAGTGTATGGAGGTATTCATGGACGACTTCTCAGTCTTCGGTGATTCCTTCACATCTTGTCTTTCCAACCTTGAAAGGATGCTAGCCCGATGCGAAGAATCAAATCTTGTCTTAAACTGGGAAAAGTGCCACTTTATGGTGAAAGAAGGAATAGTTTTAGGACATCGAATATCAAAATCTGGAATCGAAGTTGACAAAGCCAAAGTTGAGACTATTGCCAAACTTCCGCCACCTACTTCTGTTAAAGCCATTCGCAGGTTTCTAGGTCACGCCGGATTCTACCGTCGCTTTATCAAGGATTTCTCTAACATCTCTCGACCTATGACGCACCTTCTCGAGAAGGATACTCCATTTGTCTTTTCAGATGACTGTCTTAAAGCTTTCAACATTTTAAAGGATCAGCTCACACATGCACCGATCATGGTCGCCCCCGATTGGAGTCTTCCGTTCGAAATCATGTGCAATGCTAGTGACCTCGCTGTTGGAGCTGTCTTAGGGCAAAGGAAGGAGAAGCAGTTTCAGCCAATCTACTACGCCAGCAAGACACTCACTGATGCACAAGAGAATTACACCACAACAGAGAAAGAGCTTCTTGCGGTAGTATTCGCTTTTGATAAATTTCGTTCTTATTTAATATTGTCCAAAACTATTGTCTATACAGATCACTCAGCCTTGAAGTATCTCTTCAAAAAGCAAGACGCTAAGCCAAGACTACTTAGATGGATTCTCCTCCTCCAAGAATTTGACATAGAAATCAAGGATAAAAAGGGAGCCGAGAATGTCGCAGCAGATCATCTTAGTCGACTGGAAAATCCGTCGATGGAGAAGCTTGATGAGAGAGAGATTCAAGACCAGTTTCCTGAAGAACAACTCATGAATATCGGAGGATACCAAAAGGGATCTCAATTCGCTTACAACCCTTGGTATGCAGACTACGCAAATTATCTGGTTGGAGGAATTGTGCCAAAAGGAATGCCCACCTCTAGAAGGTGCAAATTCTTTAGAGACGTAAGGAACTACTATTGGGACGATCCATACTTATTCAAAGTATGCCCGGACCAAATCATCAGAAGATGCGCAGACAAGAGGGAGGCAAGGAACATTCTTCACCAAAGTCATCACGAACCAAATGGAGGACATCATGGAGCAAATATGACTGCAAGAAAGGTATATGACTCTGGCTTCTACTCGCCTACTATATTCAGAGACGCTCACGACTTGGTGAAACGTTGCGATGCTTGCCAAAGGTTTGGAAGTATTTCATCGAGAAGTGAAATGCCACTTACTAACATCCAAGCTTGCGAGATCTTTGATATATGGGGGTTGGATTTTATGGGACCATTCCCAAAATCATATGGGAAAGAGTATATTCTGGTTGTTGTCGACTACGTCTCCAGATGGGCCGAAGCTCAAGCATTTCCTACAAATGATTCCCGAGTAGTGGTGAAATTCTTAAAGCAGCTCTTCTCACATTTCGGTACTTCAAAGGCGATCATTAGTTATCGAGGCACCCACTTCTGTAATGCTCAGTTTATGAGGACATTACAATATTATGGTGTCACCCATAAGACCTCTACGGCTTACCACCCAAAGTGACGAATCGAGCGCTCAAGAGAATTTTAGAACGAACCGTGGTTAATCATAGGGAAAGATGGGCTAAAAAATTAGACGATGCTCTGTGGGCGTTCAGAACCGCATATAAATCACCACTAGGAACCACGCCCTACAGACTAGTCTACGGAAAATCGTGTCATCTGCCGATAGAGTTGGAGTATAAAGCTCACTGGGCGCTAAGAGATTGTAATTTAGACCCTTCTGCAATTGGATCACATCGGAAAATGCAACTGAATGAACTAGCCGAATTAAGAGACCAAGCATATGATAGCTCTCTGCACTTCAAAGAACGAACAAAGAATACTCATGATGCTAAACTCAAATATTCTAAGTTCAAGCCCGGAGACAAAGTTCTTCTCTTCAATTCACGCTTCAAGAAATTCTCCGGAAAATTCAGATCAAGGTGGAGCGGGCCATTTGTTGTATCAAAAGTCTTTACCTTCGGAGCAGTCGAACTAGAAGCCCCGGACGGTAATTTTAAAGTCAATGGCCATCGCTTAAAGCACTACATCGAAGATTTCCCCTCTGGTGAGGAAGTCTATATCTTTGAACCATCTTGAGCCGACTAGTAGGTACAAGGAGTAAAGCTAGAGACTCTCTAAACAAGCGCTCTTGGGAGGCACCCCATTGCTTATCTTATTTTAATTATTTCTTAGTTATTTTTGCTTTAGTATTATCATCCCTAAACTAACGATGCAGGATAACCCAAATATCTGACAATGCCACACTCCTACATATACATCAGATAAGTTTTATTCATAGTATACAAATGCGAATGAACAGATGACCTCGCAAAGCTTTAACATTTAAACAAACATTTCTTGAAGTCATCTGATTATTTTGCATTTGTATACCCATTCAAAAACTATAGCATTACCTGTTTATCTTTATGTTTCAGGATGGACGCTTCAGCTGAGACTTCAGGACAAGCTACTCAGAAAAAACAGAAGAAGAGGACCCGCAGAGGAAAAATAAAGAAGACGAACACCACTACTGATGAGCATGCTCAGACCGCTCCTGTATCTGCCCCACTTTTTGACTTTGGAGTTACCACTTCAGATCCGGTGGTGACTTGGGCGATGCTCAGTGAGCTTTTGATTCAGCGTGGCTCTCAGTCCAAAATCAGAGAAGCGATGGGACTGCCAAAACTCGCCAACCAGCCATATCAGCTTGATCAGGGTCCCAGGCCAGCTCTCCCACCTTGGTCCTTCTTCCCAGCTGCCCCACCACAGACTGTTCCTCCCACTGCTGTTGCTCCTTCTAGGCCACCTCAGAATCCCGCTGATGCATCCATGGTGTCTGATCGCACTGCTGCCTTATCACTCACTTCAGATCCAGATCCTGACGCACTTGCAGCATTTGATCCAGACATGGATGATTTACTAGACGATATCTAGCTTATTTTATCTCTAGTTATCTTTATTTATCATTAGACCTTTTATGTTGTTGAACTGATGATTATGATGGTATTTTATGACATTGCAGACCTTATCTTCGTAGGAATTGGATGAGCTTTGAAAAGAGTCTGGTCCTCACAATCCAGCAAATTATTTACACCAACCCTACACGAATATGGTCCTATATCCAGTGCCCACTGTCCGTAGGAAGTATCTCTCCTAAACCCGTTCTTCCTACTTTAATATAACTTCGATATGCCTATTGACCATTTAAATCTCTAAGTGTGGGATCCCCCTCGCTTATAACTTTTAAATTCATAATTTTCCTAAACCAAAACCCTAAGTGTGGGATTTTCTCCCTACTTAGTGTGGAAACATTGGGGACAATGTTTATTTCTAAGTGTGGGATAGCGGTATATCTCTCGTCTGTCAAAATATTTGTTTAAGTTGATCTAGAAACATGCTAGTCCTCAAAATAAATTTTCAACCCTTATTTTGCCAAAATTTTCAAAAAATTTAAACTTTTTTTAGTCACAATAAAAGCAAATTGGTTAAAACTTCGACTATGAAATTGTCACTCATTCAGTTGGCCAATTAGTTTTTCAAGAATGAGTACAGATTTTTTTTTACAAGTATGTCAAAAGTTGGTAAATATAAGGTCGAAATCATGTCGGATTCTAAACAATTTAAGATGAGGATCTAAGAGGGGCATCGCACGACTGGACACATATAACCCATTTTTGGGGTGAGGAATTTGAGCCTTATAAGCATTCATTTTAAATGCTTCACTGTTCATTTGTTGTGTGTGACCGGTGCACGCATTTCTGAATTAGAACTTGTCCCGGGTATACATTTCGAGATCACATTGACAGGTGTCGTACGTGACATAGGTACGATTAGAGGACCTTGACATTCCTTAGGATTTAAACCCCTTTTCACATATCTTTTCAAGCCAAAAACCCTTCCAACACTCAATTTTAGTGTTGATGATCCGCTTAGAAATCCTTGTTGAGCCTTAGCCTATTTTTCTTTTATTCACCCAAATTTTTAACCCCTTATTCCCCTACCCACCATAAACTTATCTTAGTATTTTTTTTAAAAAAAAAGAGATATTTAGGTATTCCTTTTTGCTTTCACTCCAAAAATCACAAATAATGTTTACTAAACTTCTCGTGTGCGTTTTATTGATCTATACAGAAAAAAATCGAGAGTCAAGTGGTGTGAAAAATTGGCACCAAAGTAAACTCAAAAAAAAAAAAAAATCATCAAATGATTGAAAAATGAAAATAAGAAGGGATGTCAAGAAGGGAAATAAAAGAAAATCCCTTAGATATTTCTTGGCAAGAAAAATCTAAGCCCAAAAATAGAAATAGAAATAGAAAAGAAAAGAAAATAGCTGAAATAAAGCTAAGTGCTTCAACTCTCTCGAAAACTCAACTCTTCAAAAGAAATATCATTCCGTGTGTTTTCAAAAGATAGAAGTCAAAATAGCTATCTTATCCCCCAAAAGTGTTATCCGTTTCCGTTTTCATTAAAAAGGATATCTAGATAGAGTTTTTTTTAGAAATCCCAAGATAAGCAAACACCCTTAAAAACCTGGATACCCCCAATCATACCCTTTTAAACCCACACCAAACACTATAACCCATTTGAATGTCCTGGGATAAGCAGTACCGTTCCTGTCTAAGTGATAAAGATTTGATCCTCGGGCAAGCCTATGACGACGAGTGCTGCACGACTGGTATTTGAGCGATTTTTCATTTGGCTTAGGATAATAGGAACCCCGATACACTTTGAGTGAATTGAGTGACCACCAGTGAGATCGCCCAGTCGTGTATATTCCACAAATTTGAGAATTGAAAGTTTGCCTAAGTGAATCATCTTAAAAACCTTTAGATACTTCATGTAAACACCTCTTATTTATCTAACAGGCAAATGCTTGTTTCCAATCTGTGTGAATTCTTCGTTGTGGGTCAAAATCAAAAACTTTTTTTTTATGGTGAATTCTAAGACGGTAAGTTTGCTTGAGGACAAGCAAATGTCTAAGTGTGGGATATTTGATAACACGCAAAAAGTCATGTTTTTACGTGCATTAATCTCACCTTTTTAGCCCAATATGTGACGAAACTAATCAAAATAGATACTTTATCATTAAAACTTGTCACATGGGCCAAAATATAGACAATGTTTCAAAAGTCAACTAAAATGGTCGAAAAACACGATAAATCTAACGAATACGATCATAAGCTTTCTCGTTCACTCGTTCTAGCACTTTTTGAGCTACACAAAGAATTATGACCTCTAACTTATGTCATTTTCTTCGTTAGGAAAATACAAACGCGTGGATATAAAGAACGCTCAAAACGGATAAACGACGAAGAAGTTACGCCCGAACGAAGAAACAAAGAACCGAAGAACCAGCATACGGCTTAACCAGGCCGTATACGGCTGGTCCAGACCGTATACGGCTGGGCCTGGACCGTATACGGCCTGCACAGACCGAATACGGCCTGTGCTCAGCCGTATACGGCCCAGTTCAGCCGTATTCAACCTATGCTCAGCCGTATACGGTCCAGCTCAGCCGTATTGTGCGTTCGGGTGATAAAAATCTGATTTTTATTCGCCTTTGCGATACGGTTGTGCGTTTGAAGGTTTGGATGCGGTCTACGGATACGGCTTTGCAATCTCTATAAATACAAGCCTCATTTCATCATCCAAAAAACAACTACACTACACACACACTTTCTCTCACTACTCTCTCTCTAAAAATTAGTTAGTTAGTTAATTAGGTTAGTTAAGCTAGTAGATTAGTAGCTTACTTGTAACGGAGGTGCTCTGAGACTGCGGTGTCGCACGATTTGTATTAACGCTTTGTCAGGTTCTATTATAATCTCTATCTTGTTATTTTAAATAATGTTGTGCTGTTGCTATACTTGTTTAGAATTACTTGCTAGGATTATTGCCATGCTTAGCTAGACAAATCTGTGTTTGCTATGATAGTTGCCATGCTAGGGTAGTTATACTTAAATCATGCTGTTACTCTGTCTATATGCTGTTGAATTATATTTGAATCTATGAATTGAATCTCAAATGTTTATCTATCCAACTTATGTTGTGGTTAGTAACATCCTTCTAGGCTTGGCCAATTGCTAGTTGTATGCCGCTAATTATTCTGTGTCTGATGATCGTTGAACTCGACATGGCCGGTGTTCTCCTAGTTGAAATATTACCGGAGGGAGACACGGAGCCTAGGATTAGAGATAGATAAGATTCAGGTCATTTAACAAGTATCTTAGAGAGAACTTTCGGGACACTTGTGACTTAACCATGTACCCCGTCACTCTGCATAATTGATCCCTGCTATGTTGCCTTTTTGCATGTTCTTGTTTGATTGTTGCTTAGGGTTTGCATGCTAGTATCTGTTATGCTGATTAGTTACATGATTAGGTTTTCGAATATTTATCAATTGCATACACCAGTTTAACATGCATAGAATAGTTAAAATGATTTATATGAAATAATGATGAACAATTTAATCAGCCGTTAGATCAGACCATCCCAACTTGTCCCCGTAGGAAACCCCTGTTCATGTTTTTGTTTATTCAACAATTCATGCCATGATTCGGATATCTCAAATGTCCGAGATTGGGGAACAAGACTCGAGGATGGTTGTTGGTTAAATTGGTTGCTACATTTGGGACAACTTCCGGTGTAGTTTACATTCCATAACTGTTATCCACGTGACATGTTATTTATCTGATTACGGACAACTCTACGTTAGATAGATAATAGGCTAGGAGTTATGGCTCATTAGGAAATATTGTTGTCATCTTAACTAAGGCTTTATCCCATTAACTACCCCTAAATAGCATGAGTAACTATCATAGTAAACACTCGCTTCACCTATAAGTTCTCGTTGCCACCTCACCTCCACTTTACTTTATTTTAATTTAATTTTGGATAATTAGTAGTTAGTTAAAACCAAAACAAACCAAAACCTCTTTTAATCTCTAGCTAAATCCCCATAGATAACTAAAGTCCTAGATCCCATGCCCGTTGTAGTTTGAAGAACGACCCTAGGTCATACCTATCGTTGTACTCACCCATAGCTTTAGTATACTTAGGCCCAGCAAAAACAAATTTTAAAACCCATTGATCCAGCCAAGCGGGAGGCCCGCAACGACAGGAAGCGATTCCTAAAAAAAAAAAAAAAAACCGACCGTTCGGCTGGCATCAGAGCCGCACCAATCGCTCACTCACCTTATCGTCTAGCTCCATCAGAAATGCAAGAACTGTCTACACAGTTGCAGGAGCTCTTAGATTTAGGATTCATCCGATCGAGCTTTTCACCTTAGGGAGCTCCAGTTTTGTTTGTTAAGAAGAAGGATGGATCTATACGGATGTGTATTGACTACCGAGAGCTGAATAAGGTAACTATCAAGAACCGATTTCCATTACCTCGCATAGATAATCTGTTAGATCAGTTACAAGGATTGAGTTACTACTCGAAGATCGATCTTCGTTCTGGTTACCATCAACTGAAGGTTCGAGAAGAGGACGTACTAAAGACCGCGTTCAGGACTCGTTATGGTCATTATGAGTTCCTAGTCATGCCATTTGGATTGACTAACGCGCCTGCAGTATTCATGGAACTCATGAACCGAGTGTGTAAACCTTATCTTGATAAGTTTGTCATTGTGTTCATTGATGACATCCTGATTTACTCAAAAACGAAAAAGGATCACGAACAACACTTGAAACTTATCCTCCAACTACTCGAGAATGAGAAGCTATATGCTAAGTTCTCCAAATGTGAATTTTGGATTAGAGAGGTTCATTTCCTTGGTCACGTGATAAATGATAAAGGAATTCATGTGGACCTGTCCAAAATAGAGGCGATCAAAAACTGGGAAGCTCCAAGGACCCCAACCAAGATTCGACAATTTCTTGGTTTATCTGGCTATTATCGGCGATTTATCGAAAACTTTTCCAAAATAGCCCAGTCACTCACCACCTTAACCCAAAAGGATAAGAAATTCGAATGAGGCGAAAAACAAGAAAACGCCTTCCAACTATTGAAACAAAAGTTAAGCACCGCCCCAATCTTATCTTTACCTGAGGGAACAGATAACTTCATCATTTACTGTGATGCCTCACATCAAGGATTAGGTTGTGTCCTCATGCAAAATGACAAAGTTATTGCTTATGCATCTCATCAATTGAAGATTCGCGAGAAGAATTATACAACTCATGACTTAGAGTTGGGAGCAGTCATTTTTGCACTCAAGATCTGGAGACACTACCTATATGGTACAAAGTGTACTATTTTCACCGACCACAAGAGTCTACAACACATATTCAACCAAAAAGAGCTCAACATGAGACAAAGACGTTGGGTCGAATTG
This sequence comes from Pseudognaphalium luteoalbum, assembly GCA_963422505.1. Taxonomy (NCBI): domain Eukaryota; kingdom Viridiplantae; phylum Streptophyta; class Magnoliopsida; order Asterales; family Asteraceae; genus Pseudognaphalium; species Pseudognaphalium luteoalbum. Next base: position 55,775,195 of record OY730194.1, read on the forward strand.
CTGAACGATTACGACTGTGAGATTAAGTACCATCCGGGCAAGGCTAATGTAGTAGCGGATGCCCTGAGTCGTAAAGAGAATGTTAAACCTCGCAGAGTTCGAGCTTTGGTATTAACAATCCACTCGAATCTTATTACTCAAATTCGTGATGCGCAACGAGTAGCCTTCACAGCCGAGCGCTTGAAAGATGAATCCCTGAAGGGAATGGAGAAACAACTCGAAACCAAAGAAAATGGATTTTTATATTTCATGAATCGAATTTGGGTATCGTGCGATGATGAACTACGCAAACTGATTTTGGATGAATGTTGGTGCATCTTGGTGTGTCTATCAGTTGGTCTAAGTCTGTAATGCGTTTGATATGTAATTACGTTAGTTATAACGTTTGTCATAATTACATTTTGTGTTTTGGCGACACAAGGTCTTTGTGTCGCAATAGTTAACTTGGTGACACATCTTGTGTCGCATCAGTCGGCTTGGCGACACAGCTTGTGTCGCAAAGGTCAGATTAGGTCTAGTATAAATAGACACATTCAGCTCATTAGCTAAGGTTGACGAATTTGTGAGATCAGAGAGCGTATTGTAACTGTTCTATTCAATATAAGCTGATCGACTTTTGGTATTCAATTGATATACTTTGTGTTTGATTCGTTGTTTATTCGTTTAACATTTGTTGTCAATCGTGGGATTCCGTACTACGTTTGATTGTTAGGGTTCAGTTAGGTCCGACTACAGGGGTCCTACAAGTGGTATCAGAGCCAAAATCTCAGGATTTGGTGTTATTGAATCCATTTTGATACGTTTCTCGGATAAAAACAAGTTTTAGTTAAAATCTTCATTGAAAGGTGCTTCAAAATTGGTATTTGGCTTTTCTGGAAGATTTTGGGATTATTATTCGTCCTCCATTCGTGAATTTTCGTTAGGTTATCAAAAAAATTCGATTTTAGGGTTTTTTGGTCGCTGCTCAGCCGTTTTTGCGACATAACTTTGCGACATATCTTTTGTGTCGCGAATAGGGTTACTGCGACATAAGCTTGCGACTCAAGCTTATTAAGATTTGCGACATAAGCCTTTAAATAGGAGACATAAGCTTGCGACTCAAGCTTCTTCTGTTTTGCGACATAAGCCTTTACTTAGGCGACATAAGTTTGCGACACAAGCTTGCAATATTAGACACGGTTTTCTTCCGTTGCTATTACTTTGCGACATAATTATTGTGTCGCTTGACACTTTGGAGTTTATTTTTTCTGCGACATAATCTTTCTGTCGCTTAATCTTTCTGCGACACATACTTGTGTCGCATAACAGTTTGCTCTTTGTCTCTGATTGTTTTGCAGGTACTTTATAATGGCATCATCTTCAGCACATTCTATTCAATCTGTTGGAGCAATGTTGAAACAAAACAATGAGGTCGGCTCCAGTAACAAACCTCCTATGTATATGCCTGGAATGAGTTATTCTGATTGGCATCAACGCTTTGAGTGATATGTTGGACTCAATGATCCTGAAATGATGATATATTTAGAGGAAAGATATGAACGTCCTCTAAGAACAGGAGTCTTCAATGGTCCAGTTCCTGAAAAGTCAATTAAATCAATGACTCCTGAGGAACGTAAAACTTTTGATATGGAAAGAAAAACTCATGCTGCAATCACTATGGCATTGCCTCAACCTATCATGAGACAATTGAGGCAACATAAGATTGCTTATGATCTCTGGAAAGCGTTTGAAAAGAAATGTGGTGGTAGTGATCAATACAAGAAGAAAAATATTGATTTGATCAAGAAGCAGTACGAGGTTTTCGATATGCTTCAGGATGAGTCATTGGAAGATCTGTGTAGCAGATATTCCCAATTGGTTACTGAATTAATGGAAGGAGGTGTAGTTCTTGAACGTAATGATGTGAACAAGAAACTTCTTGATTCACTTCCTAAGAAGTGGCATACTCGGGTTCTCTTGATGGAAAGAGATGAGGATATCATGGACATGGAGCTCGAAGATCTTATAGGTCACATTGAGGCAGAGCTTCTTGAGATGCAAAGAAAGGAGATCAAGGCCACTTCACATCTCCAGAATCCAAAGTTATATGGAGTAGATGTTCCGGTATCTTCAAGCAAGTCTACAGGTACCGCATTCATCGCTAGCAATGCTAGTGGAAATGCATCTACAAGTATTCCATCAAGTGGTACTTACTTTCAAAGTTTAGGCATATCTTCTGGTGAAGATTATTCTTCCACATTTTCAGCATTTTTAGCCTCCACTGGTGACTTTTCTAATGAAGACTTTGGTCAAATTGATCAAGAGGAATTAGAGAGGTTAGATTTAAAATGGAACATGGCTATGCTAACAAGGAGGGTAAAGAACTTCTTTCAGAAAACTGGGAGAACCTCTGTGAATAATCCGGGTGAAAAAGGCTTGGGTTTCAATAAAGGGAAGGTGAGATGTTATAAGTGTCAAAACAATGGACACTTTGCTCGTGAGTGTGAAAAGAATAAGACACCACCTTCGGGTCTTACCAAGCCTTCTCCAACAAAGGCAGAAGAGAAAGCTATGGTGTCAGCTGCTTTGATGCTGACAGAAACTCCATGGGACAACAGCTGGTCAGATGCAGCTGATGATGAAGAAGAGAACATTGCGCTAATGGCTGAGGTTCATGAGGTAGATGATGAACCTTTATCTTATGTTTCATGCATTAAACTTACTAACCAGTTTAATAGGTGTAGAGAGGATAACAAACGCCTTAATGCTACTATCTCACAATTAACAGAAAATAATGAAATGTTAAAAGAAAGTTATAAGGCGTCCGAAAATAAATTAACGGCTATTTTTGAAGAAAAGAAAGAACTAAAAGCTAAAATTTTTGAACAGCAAGATGAAATAGGAAGTTATGTAGATATGTTAACCTTTGTTAAAAAGGAACTTGTTGATTCACAGGCTGAAGTTCTGATATCGCGTAAAAAGTCACGTTTTTACTATAGATATATCTCTCATTCTGGAACAATTATTGGAACTTTAACTCAAAAACATTACAAATCTGTAATATTATGCCAAGATGGTAAAAACAAGGTTGCATGATGAAAATCAAGCAAAACGGGCTGAAAACGAAGATTCCACACGCGTTTAAAGATTCCAGACATCAAAACGAGATTTCAAGACCAAAGAGCCCATCACCAACATCTATCTGACCCAATATGTTCTTTTTCAAATTACGAATCCAACAGAAGAAGAATCAACTAAAACGGACGAAGAACGAAGATTCTACGCACTCCAGAAGATCCAAACGATTCGTACGACACATCTAAAGTTCGGAGACATATTTTTGGGATTTCTTTTCATCAAAAGCTTCGTTTTTTATTTACGAATCCAACACAAAAAGAATCAACGCAAACGGACGCGTAACGAAGAAAACACGCACGAATCGAGAAACGCAGCAACCGGCAGCGGACTGGTGCCACTGGCAGCCAGCCGCCGCCGCCAGCCAGCCAGCCGCCGGCTGCTGGTAGCCAGCCGCCGCCGGCTGCCCGCCACCCACACGGATTGCACTTTTTGGTACTTTTTCGTACCCGGTGCTAGACATTTTCCTACTTTTCGTACCTGGTGCCACTACCTTTTTCGCCTTTTGTACCTTGTGCCACTACCTTTTCCACCTTTTGCTATCATGAGCTTGGGGATGCTAACTTGAGCCAAATTTCCTATATAAAAGGCAGCCCCTAGCTCTCATTTCAACACACCAACTCATACACAAACACACACACTCATACTTACACTCTCATTCTTTCATTTTCATTTTCTCACTCTAAAAGTCTCTTATATTTTAGTATAGGGTTATTGTAATTAATCTACGGATTAACATAGAGGTTAGAGCGAACGTTAGGAGTTTGGAGATTCATCTTTGTACGTGTGAACGAGTTGTCTGTCATAATAATACGCTGCTGCGCATTTATTTCCGGGTGATATCGAAACCTTTATCATACTTGCTTTATTTCATATTTCAATTATGTATTATTGTCTTGTATGTGATTTGTCTATTACCATGAATTGCGAGTAGTCTATTATTGTGATTGTTGATGACGTAGATAATTATAAGTAAGGATGACGTTATATAATTAAGTGTACGACAATTGTAAACGTGATGTAACGGCCCCTATTCGACAGTTTATCTGATATAGTACTGGAAACGTTTTATACGGAGTACAAATGTATGGAAGTCGATAAACGACCGAAGGTAGTTACATCACTGGAATCAGCTCTAGTTTAACAGTTGGAATTCCGAAAGGATAATACAACTTCACAACTAACTGGTATATCCTACGAAAGTCAATGCACAATAAAATAATGTTCGAAAACACGTTCAGATAAAATAGGAATTAATGACCTTTGTACCGTTAAGACTTTATGAACTTGAGTTTAATTTATGGAGTACCCTTTCCGGTTATCCACATGACTGCAACCTAGTAATTAGGACTTGATCAACCTTAATGCGGTAAGTAGTTATTTGTGCTCATGACATGCAACAAGTAAGACACAGTGAATCCACTCGTTGTACATATTAGGTTTACATTTCTGCATCGCTTTACATTTAGTTAGTTTAGAGTGTCATATTCACCGTTAATTACTCTTGACCGCATGTCTGATGTAAGAAGCAGTCGAACTACCCTGTAAAGTACACTGTCCGATTACTGAAAGGCATGGCCTGCATATGAAACACGTTTGTATAAACTGCGAATAATCTAGGGATGTATAACTGTTTGAAAAGGAGCACTCAAGTCATAAGTTGAACTAACCAAACCCTAATGCATAAAACAAGACTTAGGAATAAGGATAACATCCTCGTGATTTAGATACCTTAAAACACTAAGCCTTACACAATCAGCGGTCAAAACATACAAAGTTATTAATCTGCATGCTAATAAAATACTAAACTATTTTAGGGGTTAAGAAAGGTCGGACCTATGAGACGATACGCTATTGATTCATGCACCTCGGCGTCAAGCCAAAATAGGTTGTTTATCTTTCAACTAGATAAGTATTGGAAGTTTGCGTATTGCTCCGATCAGAATCACGATAACCTAGTTCCTAGTGACATACCAATGGGAAATTTAATTGGTAGGGTTCTAGAGTTTACACCTGATAGTTTAAATCATTATATTAGTATTGCCCCTATTTAATCTGTCATCCTGAAACATTAATTATCAAAATCTCAGCAATCACATGTTTATCTTTATCTGCTTTCCTGTAATTTACTTTTCTGCATTTTAATTACCTGCCTTTAGTTTAAAACCCCCAAACCTACCTACTTTATTTCATCCTAAATATCTCCTACCGAAAGCACCAGCTTTAATCTCCCACACGTTTGGATTCATAGAACGATCTTAGGTCATACTTACCGCTTACTAACCAGAGTAGGTAGTACGTATAATTTAAGCCCAGCAAAATATAAATTTTAAAACCCCTGCTGCGCCCGCATCACCATCAGGAATCGCAACGACACTGAACCGACGGTTGCGGGCCCAACAAGTTTTTGGCGCCGCTGCCGGGGAATCACAAATGTACGATTCAAAGCCGCCTTAAGTAGTAATATTTAGGAGACCCTTCCGATTGAAATCTTCTTAGAAATCTTTCGAAAGTTAATATAAGTAATTAGTATTAATTAAGTATTAGTTAGTTAGGATAATGACAACTCGAAAATCCAATTCTTACCTCACTTCAATGGATGATACGGAATTCTTCGATTACTTAGAAAAAGAGTTAGGATCTGATTTCTTTTCACCTTCTTCCTCTAAAACTAAGGAAACCTCCGACACCCAAGAAGAATATAGGACCTCACTTTCAATTCAAAAACATTGCCTGAATTTTGATGACACGGACCAGTTACCTGACCTTGCATCATCTCCAGAAGATCACTCGCCAACTTTACACCTACCTGATTTACCAAATTCTTCCCACTTCAATTATTTTCCCGAAGATAATTCTGAAGAAAAACCTCCGAAGTCTTGTGACTTAATCACCCTCATTCCTGAAACATCGGTGTATTCTCAAACCACGCCCGATTCTCGGAATTACGGCATCTTTCCATTCATTTCACACAACCACCAATACACCATTTACCGAGTGGTGGACAAGGTTCCATCAGTCGAGCCGGAACAACCTTGTTTTGAAGAACGCCACCTCGGTGCTTCTTTCAATCCTTCCCGTAGGGTAGATGTCTATAAAGCATTCGTCAGGCAGTTAACCTATGCCGATCTCCCGTATTCTTACGAACAACGAGAAACGATTGCCTCATTAGAAAAACAAGTAGAATTCCTTCTTCGCCTGTCAAGTCATGAATGCGAAAGCACTTCCACAAATTTCAGAGACCAAGAACTAAAGTTTATAGCAGATTTAGATCTACTTTTTGAATCATTCGCCGACATGGATTTTCTTCCAACATCTATGATGATTATCAATCACAGTGTCGCCGCAATGATCAACAAACTTGAGTTCTGGGAAGAACAAGATCCGATGATTTCTATCATCATTCCTGGTAAAATTCCTTTCTTTGTTGACCCCGCCTCCTACCTGATCTCAAAATTACGAGACGTTTTTCCTGATTCCACCAAGGAAAGAATCGACACAGTTTTCTTCGCAAAAAGAAAAGACCTTCACGTTAAGCTTACTAGAATCTTTGCCTTTACCAAATACCCCTTCACTTCCGTACAAAAATCCACAATCAGTGAACTCTGCAGGATAGTTAAGTCTACAACCGGAGACCCTGATTCACAGGAAGAGAACGCATTTTTGGACGTCATGAATAAACTCACTCACGAACTTAATTACAAAGATCAAGGTCCATGCGTCGGTTTGTCAAACCCTAAAAAGATAAGGAAAGCGTACAATAAGTTAATTGGTGATCTTATCAATTTAGAATACGAAGAACGAGAAGTCCTCGGATTTGAGAATCGTCATTACTATTTAGTTTATAACACCATCTTGGAACTTTCAAAATGTTTTGTGCTGAAAAACGTTCGCTTAAAGGAGCAAGTCTCGACCTTTTCCCTATGGAGGGATCGGAACGAATCTTAAAACAATTCCTTCCGAAAAAGGTCGAAGCTCGCGACTTTAAATGAGCATATTTTAGTATAAATATAGTAATATAATAAAATTTTGAAAGTTTCCTTTGAAAAAAAAAATGTTTTTAAATTTTTGTGCATTCAACTAGTGGACAACTAATTTTAAAACAACCAAAAAATAATTTAAGTTTAAATATCTCAGGATTGCTTTTAATTGTTCCACAAAAATGTACGTGCGTCTTAAATTGTTTATAACGTAACAAAAGACTAACAACTAACTAGTTACAATAAATACGTTTAGGATTTCTAATCATCATTAGTGGGACATTAGGAATTAATCTAGGGAAGTGCTTAGAAGTACATAGGGGACCATGTAAGGAATATGGTACATGGGAGCATGACAAATATTCTCATGGACCACAAGCCTTCCATTTGATCCCATAATTCAAAAATAACATAAAAACTTTTCTTCTCCTTCCTCCCTCACTCCCAAAACCGGCCACCATCACTACTCCATGGATCACCATCCAATCTTCACCAACCTCTCCAATTTCATGTCCTTTTGAACTCCTCATTGCATGATATTCTCGGTTGTACATTCATTTTGAAGCATAACGCACTAAAACAAGGTATGATCATAAGAAACCCACTTTAAGCTTAAAGTTTCTGATGATCCCAGTGAGGATCTTAATATGTATTACTTTGATTAATTATTAATAAGCTTGCGGAATAGTTTATTAATAACTTGAAGAACAAACTTGTAACACAGAATATTAATCAAAAGCTTCAATATTATTATCAACAATACGAACACACAATTGTGTTAGGGTTTACAACCTTGAAGCTAATAACTAGAAATTTGTCTATTTCCTAGGGTTTTACAGGATCTCTATTTATATCACATAGAGTCCTTTACAGAATCAATCTATTATGGAAATTCTATCTATTCCATAATTCTCTCTAACCGACTACTAACAGTGGTTGAGCTATACACTAACAGGGGTAGTACTTGTATATTACCAACAGTGGTTAAGTACTTAATACAAAATACAAACTTATGTCAACAGTGGCACTGTTAGACTAATTCTAACTGACAGTGGCACTGTCAATACAAAACTAACTAACAGTGGTAGACTTCTTCTAGCAGTGGCACAGTACTTGTCTTCTGAGCAAATCTGGCAGTGGCTCAGGACTCAACAATCTCCCCCTAAACTTGATCATTCTCAGCAATGAATCAAGTTTCTTCATCTTTCTTTTCATCTTTAGGAGCTTGATTCTGTTTTCTCTTTTTCTCCCCCTCTCTTAATCTTTCCAACTCCATTCTTTTATGAAACTGATTGAACACCATGTATAAAGCATTGAATGCACCTTCTGAAATCATTGTAGTTCTTAGTTGAGATGCAAGCACATTTCTTAAAATCTGAGTCCCCAGAACATATTGTCTTTCATCAAGCATGTAGATTGTGATTCCATCTCTAAACAAAATCATATGAACTCCAGCTCTAACAAAGTGTCTCCAGGTATTCACATGCTCAATGCAGTTTAAGAACAGATTAGTGAATGGTTCAGGCTCAAACAGCATATTCAAACATTCTCCCAAATCTCTTTCCATTATCACCAGTGAAGCCTGCCTGTTTCTTTGACTGTTTAGCTCATACAGATCTAGAATGTCTAACCTATTCACATTCCTGAGCACATCAGCTACAGATGTCAAGTATTGCTCATTCCCATCCTCTCTGACAATCTTGATCTGTTCTTTAACAACATCAGCAACTTTTGATTTCTGTCCTTCCCATTCAACTATTCTTGATGATCTATCATGATTGATATGAATATTTTCTTTGCTATCCTTCACCTCTTTGATATATTTTCTCAATTCTGCTGCATCTTTCTCCAAATCAGGAACTACACTATCACAAGCAAGAACTCCATCCCATCTGATCTTTAGATTTCTATCAGAAAGCCTTTTTAATTCTCTTTCTTCAGCTTCTGCTTTCTCTTGCTCTTTCTTTTCAATTTTATCTTGTTCCTCTTTTTTCACCTGCTCAGAAATCCTCTTTCTATCTTCAGACAACTTTTTCTCAATGAATTTGTCTTGCATGAGCTTTTTCTCAAAATCTACCCTTCCCTCATTCTGATGTCTTTCATATGCTTTCTCCAACCTCTCTACATCCCATCCTTCTAGTATACTTCTTGGTGCATATCTTCCACCAAGAATTCTGAGTAATTCCTTTTTCCTTTGAGCAGCAGTTGGTGGTTTGTTTCTTTTCTTTTCAAGCTCAGCTTGTCTTTTCCTTCTTGCCTTTTCTTCATTAGCTTGTTTTAGCTTGGCAAACCCTGGATTCAAACCATCATTTCCATCCTTTTTGTTGATCATATCATGAATCTTTTGTGCAGACAACCCTTTACCAATTATAGCCATATCATTGAGCATCTTTGCAGCCTTCTGAGATAAGGTTACCACACTCATATCTTCCAGTACAACATCAACATCAGGACCTTCTAGTCTCTTGGACTCAACTGCCATTCTTAACATTCTCTCATCATGCTCCTCCTGAGCTCTCCTGGCCTCATCTAAATCAATTTGAGGCTCTACAACCTTCTTAATCTTTCTTTCTTCTTTCAATTTTCCCTTACCTTTGTCCTTTGAATCAATCTTTGGAAGATCAGACTTAGGTTTGGGTGATGATGAAGGTTCTTCAATAATGACAGGGGGTAGGATAGATCTTGGTGTAGTTTTGGTGACAGTGGTTGTTATGACAGTTGTGGGAATACTTGAAGTATTGACAGGGGTTGATGTAACAGTGGTTGACTCTGTGATAACAGGGGTAGGTAATATAACAGTGGTTGCTGCTGAAGTACCAACAGGGGTAGATACCTCAACAGTGGTAGAATCCAAACTGCTAACAGTGGTCATAGGTTGAGGTGTAACAGGAGTATTTTTCTTGACAGAGGAAGACTTTCTGAATGGAATTGATTTCTTTCTATTATAATTCTTCACTCTTACCTCCTCTTTAGCTTCAGGTTTGGACTCTAAACACTCCCCCTCAACCTCTACATTTCCACCTTCCATCTCTGTTTCAACAGATTTATCAATCACCATCCTATCACTAAAGCTCACTCTTTTGCCCATATCAATATTTTCTCCCATAACATCCCAGAAATACAAATTAGCCACAGCCTCAAAAGGTAATCCTTTGTTCAATGGAAAAACATTCAAAGCTGGACCTCTTTGTGCATTATCATCTGCAAAATTCACATTCTCACTTTCAGAACCACTTGTTTGCACATTTTCACCCACATATACCACCATTCTTCTATCAAGCTCAGCATTCACCATTTCATCATCCATGCCTTCATTAACCACATAATCTGAAACATTCAATTCATCCTCAACATTTTCATTAATCTCAGATGTATCCATGAAGCTAATACCACCTGCACCTCCATCATTATCATCATTATTCCCATCAGAACCATCATTATCATCTCCCTTATCTTCAGGCACATTATCTTTCTCTTGATCTTTATCTTTTCTCTCCCCCTTGCCTGAAGATTTCTGTAACTCTGCAGCAGGCTGTAAGACCTGTAGAACAACATCCTCCACCACAGCCAATCTGGTTTTCAAATCATTGATTTCCTCCTGCTGCTTCTTAATCAATTCATCCTGGGCAGCCAACTTAAGTTGTTGCTCCCTTCTCAACTCTCTTTCCCTCTCAAAATTTGTCCAAATCAACCTGACATCATGTACCAGATCATCAATCGTCAATTCCTTAGTTATATAACTAGTCTCATCAACATTGGAGTGTGACCTCCTAGATGAATCATTGACTACATCTAGCACTTACCCTGCAAGATTTTCAGATGCCCCCTGATTCGTGGTACTGGGACCTTCATTTGAATCATTACCCATAGGTTCATCAAACAAAGTTGCCTCTGGTTGGGTCTTATTGATGTTACCACTGTCCTGCCCTGCCAGTGGGCTAGAGACAGTAGTGGCAGCCCTTCCAGAATGAACATTTTCATCAAGTATGTTCACCTGTTGTGATTGATCATTTGACTGAGACTGTGGAGAAACAGGAATCTCCATAGCCTGTTTAGATTTCTTGGATTTCTTGGCTTTGCTTTGGGTAGGCTGTTGGTTCCCTTGTTTTCTTTTTGTGCCACCTCCTGATGTGTGATCAGAACCAACTTGTTTTGTTGTCCTGTCATCATTTGGTCCAAGTGGTGTTGGTAATACATCACCAGTGGCAGAAGGAGCAACCAACATTGTAGAAAACAATGCAGTTTCCTTCTTGGAAAAAGTGTTCTGATACCGATACATGGCTCTAATAGTCTTCAAAGATAGAGTAGAACTAACTATTACACTTTTATCTGATGGCAAATTTGGCAATTGCTTATTCAACAAAAGTTGAACAAATCTAGGGTACATAATAAATGTATCACCCTTTACATTTTTGATCATATTATCTAAGATAAACCTAGACATATTAAATTTAAGACCCTGTGCCAAGCAGATTATAGGATATGCAATACTAGAACTAAATTCATTAAAACTAGTCCTCTTTTGAGATAAACATACCAGAAAAGTATGAATGTAGAACTTCCATTGAGGACAGAACCATGACTTCAAGAAAGTGTATTCAGACCTTGCTTTTCCAGCACCTTCATAACCCATATCTTTTATTCCTTGAAACAGATCCTCTCTTGACAATTCCAGAACTCCTCCTTCATCATCAAACTGCAGAAGTTCTCTAAGAACAATCTCAGTCACCATTACTTTGTTTCCCTTGACAGTGGAATGAATGTGAGTAATGCCATTAACATTCCCTTCCTTTGCATTCTTCCAGAATTCTTGAATATGAGATCTGATCAATCTTGGAGCGACATTAAGAGCATATGTAACTGGACAGTTACTCAAGAAATCAATAATCGGGTGAGGATACTCATCTGCGATTTCTTTGTCCAAGAAAGCCCTCATGTTGTGTTCAGAATGAACACTCAAAGTAGAATTACCAGAATCAGATGAAGATGACGATGCCATGAAGGAAATTGATGAAAGAAAGAAGAGTGGTTTACAATGATCAAACACAAACGAGAGCGGTTATTGAAGAGTTATGAGAATTTTGAAAACATAATTGAAAAAGTGAAGTGTTTGGGTACTTATGTGATGACAGTGCCAAGCCCTAGTAAATAGAACTAACAGTGGCACTGTCAGATATACACCAACAGGGGCACAACTAACACTTAAGCCCAACAGGGGTTCCTCACTTAATCAAATTCAACCATTAATAACCCTCAATAAAGCCAACAGGGGTACTAGTACTAGCAGGGGTACACTAGAACTAGCAGGGGCGTAGACTTCATAAAATAACACGATTTTTTTTATTTTTATTTTTTTAATCATAAAGAAAAATCAACAAAGAAAACATTAGACTCTAGCTCTCATAATGTCTCCTGACAGTGGCTGAATCCTGCAATATTAAACTAAGGAAAACAACCAGTAGGGGTTAAGCTACACAAATATACAGCAGAGGTTGAAATTACATTGACAGTGGCATAAGTAAACTAACAGTGGAACCAACTGTTATCATGATGAAGCTAACAGTGGCAACACTTGACCCTGTCACACACAATATACTTCCCCTCTGTTAGTATCAAATCCTGAACAAAACACTAAGTGAGATTGATCATACCAATATTAGATATCAAAAATGTAAACCTTCCTACATCAAATGCTTTAGTAAAAAAATCTGCAAGTTGATTATCAGTATGAATTTTGAAAATATGAATCAATCGTTTATCATAACAATCTCTTATAAAATGATATTTGATTTCAATGTGTTTGGTTTTTGAATGCTTAACAGGATTTTGTATGATACTAATAGCAGATGTATTATCAATGTAAATAGGAGTGTTCATGAAAGTCAAACCATAGTCCATCATTTGATTCTGAATCCAGAGCACTTGTGCACAACAACTTGATGCTGCAACATACTCTGCTTCTTCAGTAGATGTAAAAACTGTGGTCTGCTTCTTGCATTGCCATGACACTAGCCTATTTCCAAGAAATTGACATCCTCCACTAGTTGATTTTCTATCCATGTTCTCACCACCATAGTCACTGTCTGTGGAAGCCTTTAGCTCAAAATCTGATCCTTTAGCATACCAAAGTCCCAAATCTGGTTGACCTTTCAAGTATCTAAAGATCCTTTTCATAGCATACATGTGTAACTGCTTTGGATTGGTTTGGTACCTAGCACAAAGACACACTGCAAACATAATATCAGGTCTAGAAGAAGTTAAATACATCAAAGAACCAATCATTGACCTGTACAAGTGCACATCTACTTCCTCCCCCTCAGGATCAGAATTAAGATGTTTGTGTGCCTCCATGGGAGTGCTAGCTATCTTTACATCTTTATAACCAAATTTATTCAAAATATCCTTCACATACTTCCCTTGGTTAATAAAGATTCCATCTGTCTTCTGCTTAACCTGCAATCCTAAAAAGAAAGTGAGTTCTCCCATTGAACTCATCTTAAACTTCTTATGCATTAGCTCCTCAAAGTCTTTACAAAGTGAATCACTTGTAGATCCAAATATAATATCATCTACATAGACCTGTACCAGTAAAATATCTTTCTGAATCCTTTTGATAAATAAGGTCTTGTCAATAGTACCTCTCTTGAATCCATTCTTGAGAAGATACTCAGATAGAGTATCATACCAAGCTCTTGGTGCTTGATGTAAACCATACAAAGCTTTCTTCAATCTGCACACTCTATCTGGATATGTTGGATCTTCAAACCCTGGTGGTTGGCATACATACACCTCATCATCAATTAGACCATGAAGAAAAGCACTCTTCACATCCATTTGATAAACCTTGAAACCCTGATAAGATGCATAAGCTAAAAACAATCTAATAGCTTCTATCCTAGCAACAGGGGCAAAAACATCATCATAATCAATTCCTTCTTCCTGTGTATACCCCTGTGCTACCAACCTGGCTTTATTTTTGATGACAATCCCTCTCTCATCTCTCTTGTTCTTAAAAATCCACTTGGTGCCTATAGCTCTCTTTCCTTTTGGTAAATCAACCAAATCCCATACATCCTGCAGCTTGAATTGCAGTAATTCTTCTTGCATAGCTTCAATCCAGCTGTGATCCTTGAGAGCTTCCACAGCTTTCTTTGGTTCCATCTGAGAAAGAAAACAAACATATAATGAAGTATGTAAATCTTCTTCTCTTATCTTTGACTGCTGTCTGGTCAGAACAGGTGAACCAATATCACCAATGACCAAATCCAAGGAATGATCTTTATGAACCAGATACTTAGATGTGGATGTATCAAGCAATTCTCTTTCCAAATTAGGACCCACAAGATTATCCATTTCTGATTCTGAAAAAGAATCTCTTTCCTTTCTTTCTTTTGAAGGCTTTGGAGTTGTTTCAGAATCTGACAAAGAAGTTCTTTCCAAAACTTGAAATGGTAGACTTTGTTCAAAGTTCTTTGGTGATCTCTGCTCTTCATCTGATAGTCCAGGTATCTCTAACTCACTTTCTGAATCTTCATGTGAACCCCTTAAACCATGTGTACCCTTATCTGAATCATCCTTTGCAGATGATCCATTTGTTTCAGGAGTTGATCCTTCAGTTTCTGTTTGATCCTGTTGAAAAACTGCTGGTGGATCTGGATACCAAATTGGAAATAATACATACTCCAAGTCATTCTTTGTAGGCTGACTTGAGCTGCTATCTCCATTTGCATCATCACCTGCACTTGTACCTGCACTAGTAGACAGATCTGGATATCTAAAAGCATGGGTTAGTGCATCAATATCAAACAATACTTCTGGACCTTTGCCTTTTACATTTGGTGTATTTTCATTAAAGGTCACATTCATGGTCTCCTCTATGATCCTAGTCCTTTTATTAAACACTCTATAAGCTTTGCTTTGAATAGAGTATCCAACAAAGACAGCCTCATCTACCTTACTTTGAAACTTACCTAGGTGATCCCTGGTATTTAAGACAGTACAAGGACATCCAAATGGTTTTAAAAAGCTAACCAAAGGTTTTCTCTTAAAGAATAACTCATAGGGTGTCTTGCTATGAGGTTTGACTATCAAAATCCTATTCAAAACATAACAAGCAGTGTTGACTGCCTCTGCCCAAAAAGACATTGGAAGTTTAGCATCTGCTAGCATGCTTCTAGCAGCCTCAATTAGTGTCCTATTCCTCCTTTCAGCTACTCCATTTTGTTGTCGAGTCCTAGATGCACTAAACTGTCTTTCTATACCTTTCTCCTCACAGAACTTATTCATCTCATGATTCTTAAATTATGTCCCATTATCACACCTGATGATCTTAACCTTTTGATTAGTTGAATTCTCAATCCTAGTTATGAAGGATCTAAGTGTTTCACCTGTCTCATCCTTGGTCCTAAGAAAGAATACCCAACTCATCCTAGAATAGTCATCAGTTATCACCAAACAGTAAGATTTCTTCCCTTGACTAGCTACATTGGTAGGGCCAAACAAGTCCATATGTAACAGGTGTAAGGGAGTGGTATTTGTATTCACAAGCTTGGTCTTATAAGAAGTCTTGTGTTGCTTGCCTTTGAGACAAGCTACACAGTGGTCACTACATTCAAATAACTTTTCAGGTAAGCCTCTCACTAGCCTATTCCTAACAAGTTTATTCATGGTCTTGAAATTCAAGTGACACATCCTCTTATGCCATAAGTCAGATTCAGAAACAGTAGCTTTAGATATAAGACAGTTAACATTTTGAGATTCCATCTTGTTTAAATCACTACAGTATACATTATTCTTTCTTGGAACTCTCATTAAAATTTTATCTTCAGGTATTTTGAGTTTTTCAGAAAGTATAATGCATTCTGTGTCAGTGAAATAAACAGGATTTTGCTTATCTATGATTTGACTCACACTTAGCAAATTATATCTCAATTGTTCAACATAATAAACATCATTGAAAGTGAGCTTACTGCTTTTTACCTTGCCTTTACCTGTGATTTTTCCTCCTTTAGGATTACTGCCAAATGCCACATCTCCTCCATTAAAAGCTTTAAAATCCTGCAGTTTCTCCCTATCTCCAGTCATGTGCCTTGAGCATCCTGAATCAATATGCCATAAGCTTGGCTTGCCCTGCACATATAAAAAGAGAAATAATTAGTTTCTCTTGGGAACCCAAACCAATCTGGCTTTGGGTTTCCCTTGAGCATTTTTGACATCAACCCTCTTAAAGGTGATTGATCTCAATGCTTCATTGATTTTGGACACTTTTGATGTAGATGCATTCTTATGTCTCCAAAAACAATCTGTTTTAGACCTGACAGGGGTTAATGGTCTGACAGTGGTCACCTTCAAATTCGTATTTATTACCCTGGCAGTGGTAGCTTTACTTGGTATAAACATTCTTTGCAAATGCTTAATACCAGCAGAGGTACCATGCCTGACAGTGGTTAAACCCTCCCCTGTTCTTGTCTTGCCTCTGTTAGCCTCTGACAGTGGCACTGCTGCAGTATTAAAAGTGGCTGCAGCCTTGCCTCTGTTAGGCTGATTTCTCAACAATTGTCCTGTACCACTGTTCCTATTATTTTTAGGATTGTGGTAACAGTCCTGTTGAAGATGATTATACCTACCACAAATAAAACATGATTTTCTTTTCACACATTCAAACCTATTACCCAGCCTTTGTGAAACCAATTGATTCCAATTCCTTTGATTCCCTCTAGGTGTAGGTTTGATTATTTTATTTGCAGAATTTTCATCATGTTTGCTAGCATACTTAACACATTCAGCCTTTATACTGGACTCATGATTAACCTTGTTATTCACATAACCTAGACCAGTTCTAGATTTGTTAGTCCTATTCACTTGTTCAAGTTGAACCTTAGCTTTTTCCATGAACAACTTCTTACCTTCTTCTACTTTATCACTCTTAAGTTCTGAAACTAGACCAGTAATAGACTTAACACAACCATCCATAGAATTACCACTAGATGAGCTATCACTATCACTCTCATCTTCCTCAGTCCAATCAGATATTTCCACTTTATCAAAATTTATATTATCAGCACAATTAACCACTGGATCTACCTTTTTAATCTCCTCTGACACACCTACCTTAAGTTTTTCTAAGTCAAAATCAATTTTAGATGGGAAGTAAGTATGATTATAAGGTGGGGGTACAGCATTAAGATTGTAACCTAATCCAGTTTTCAATTTATTATGAACTTGAGACTTGATTAAGTTTTGAACACCTTTTGAAGCATTTTTCAATTCATCAACTTTCAACTTTATTGACTCTTTATCAGAAATTGCCTCAGCCAACTTGGCACTTAGCATATCAACTTTTGTTTGTAAAGCTTTCTTTTCCCAATTCAGATATTTAATATCTAAGTGAAATTGTGATTCATTCTTTTCAAAAGCTTTAATTTGTTTTTCAAGATTTTCAATAGCTAAGGTTGCATGTTGACTTTTGACCTCAAAAGCTTTCAACTCATTGCACACAACAACATTATGATCCCTGTAAAATTTAACCATTTTCTTACATTCAGGAGAACATAATTTAACTTGTACCTCATGTGGAATATCTGAAGGTTCTGGTTCTTCTGTGACAGCCATCAAAGCTTGATTCTTTACCACAAGCTCTTCTTGATCACTCCAGTCAAAGCCTCCCATTCCATCTTGTGCTACCAGTGAGTCTGAAGTGGTGTTCTGTACAGGTACCAATCTTCTTTGAGGACCAGAACTATTTCTCATAAACCTTTTTGCCCTTATAGTGATCATAGCCATTTGCCATCTCAAATCCATCTCCTCAAGGTCCTCTTCACTGACCTGCTCCAAATCTTCTGTAGTTAATGATGAATTCACATGGCTAGCAAAGAATGCTTCTAGTACATTATCATTAGCACCAGATGTGCTACTACTTCCAGTTTCACCAACAGACACAAAAGTAGTATTATTAGAGCTACCAGTGGACTGTTTTATAGCCAAAACCTCAGGCTCAAAGTTTCTCAGATCATTGTACAGATCCTCAATTTCCTTCTGATCAAGGTCTGCACTTTGTCTAAGTCCCACAGTGTACATGTTTCATTCTGTACCAAGTGATCTTAAAAATTTTCTATTAAGATCATCCTTGTCTATCTTAACATTGTGATTTTCAAGATCTCCTACCAGTTTCCGAAACCTATCAAAGGTTTGAGTTAAAGTTTCTGACTTTACTCCAGCAAAGTTCTCAAACTGTTGTTTGAGAAGAGACCTCTTGTTCTTCTTTGTATTATCATTACCTCCAAACCTTGTGACTATTGCTTCCATGAGTACCTTAGCATCTACACATTTATCAAATTTCTTTTGATACTCATTGGGAATTGACAAGAGTAATGTACTCAATGCCTTCCATTCAGTGGCTCTTTCTTTTCTCTCAGCATCTGTCTTGGGTGGTGGTCTCTCTAATTTTTCACCATCTGGACCCTTTGGATAATTAGGTCCATTGATAACCACCTCCCACATCATATAATCTGTGAGGAGCATGTACTGCCTGATTCTTGTCTGCCATAACTCAAACTCATCAGGTTTGAGCATAGGAATCATTGTTGCTTGTATTCCTTCCATCGTTTCAGTAGACATCTTAGTATTTGAAGAGAAAGCTGCAAACTCTAATAGAATTCTTCAAGATCAAAGCAATATCTAGCTCTGATACCACTTGATGATCCCAGTGAGGATCTTAATATGTATTACTTTGATTAATTATTAATAAGCTTGCGGAATAGTTTATTAATAACTTGAAGAACAAACTTGTAACACAGAATATTAATCAAAAGCTTCAATATTATTATCAACAATACGAACACACAATTGTGTTAGGGTTTACAACCTTGAAGCTAATAACTAGAAATTCGTCTATTTTCTAGGGTTTTACAGGATCTCTATTTATATCACATAAAGTCCTTTACAGAATCAATCTATTATGAAAATTCTATCTATTCCATAATTCTCTCTAACCGACTACTAACAGTGGTTGAGCTATACACTAACAGGGGTAGTACTTGTATATTACCAACAGTGGTTAAGTACTTAATACAAAATACAAACTTATGTCAACAGTGGCACTGTTAGACTAATTCTAACTGACAGTGGCACTGTCAATACAAAACTAACTAACAGTGGTAGACTTCTTCTAGCAGTGGCACAGTACTTGTCTTCTGAGCAAATCTGGCAGTGGCTCAGGACTCAACAGTTTCTCATTTTATAAAGTTACCTAAGTTAGTAACTAGGAATTGCTATTTTTTCTTGGTTGAATGCTTAGAAACTACATGCTACTACCACTTACCCATGCTAATTCATACTAGTTTGGACCTTTCAAGAAGATGTACTTTAACTTATTGATTAAGTCTAGAATTTAGCTTGATTAAGTGCTAGTTCTTAGATATTTAAGTAATTGTGGTGTTTTGAATGATTTCCCCATGTTAATTGCATAATGCGGATAGATTAGGATTAGCAAATTTGACTTTTGAAAGTCAACAAAAAGTTAACTAGCATGCATGGTAGTAAATTAAAATTTTACTTGAAAACTCTTGCTTACTAGGACACTTGTACTTTCTTGACTAGTCAAAATAGGCAATATAGAATTATTACTAGAAACAAAAGTCTTGAATAAAACCAAACACATGGATGACATAATTTGTGTGCATGACCTAGCGTATGAGACGATACGCTACTGATTCATGCACCTCGGCGTCAAGCCAAAATAGGTTGTTTATCTTTCAACTAGATAAGTATTGGAAGTTTGCGTATTGCTCCGATCAGAATCACGATAACCTAGTTCCTAGTGACATACCAATGGGAAAGTTTGCGTATTCTAGAGTTTACACCTGATAGTTTAAATCATTATATTAGTAATGCCCCTATTTAATCTGTCATCCTGGAACATTAATTATTGTAAGTCCCTAGTACGTGGATCGATAACGAGGTTATCTTAGGTATTAAGGTGCGGAATTCCTCAATACTTGGTTCACAATAAGTTAACAATTTGTTTCGCAAGATAATAGCGAATTGATTTATCAACAAGGTTTTGTATCGATTAATTAAAGTTAATCGATCAATACCTAACCTTATGACTGCATAGAATAGTATTTTAGTCCTCTGGAAATCGAATGGCCAAAAGTCTTTTTCGGATTAAACCTAATTGAGTATTTATAGGTTTTAATCAAACTCAATTCGCAGGTCGATGGACTCTGCGAGTTGAGTTCAACTCGCAGCCCACAACCAAGCCCATCTCGACTCGGTTCGCAACTGTGCGAGCCCAGATCTCATCTCGCAGGACTAAGTTCTACGACTTGAGATCTCATCTCACAGACTTTAGTTTGTAACATCGTATTCGATATTCGTCTAACACTTTAACATACTAATATATTCAACGAATATTAATACCAAACTAATATCATTTACAAATCCAAATCAATTATACAAACTTGATTACAATAATCACTAGTACTATTACAAGATAAATCTATTGTCACACATACATGTCCCAACAGACTCCCCCTTGACAATAGCTCTAGCATCTATACTATTTTGTCTTCAAGTTGTCTTTGATTTTTACTTATAAATCTTACTTCCAGCATAAATCTTCAATTTTATACAAGTCTTAACCATCATTTGATAATCACGTGCTAAGTCACCCCATGCTACTGTCGTCAAGATTCTATTTTCATTCAATTTTATCAAATCTTTCTTCGACATGTTCATTAGGTGTTGATGGTCATAAACTCTGAAGATTTCTTTTTCACTACCTTCAACCTCATCATCAGATTCAACCATTACAGCTTCTCCAGTCTCTGAATCCACATGCCAACTCTTCATATTTTCCAAAATATCTTGTGGCATTGTCTTCAATGGAATCTGCTGTAAACACTTAACAGATGGATAAATTTTCTTTCTTCTTCTTCGTCCTGTCCTTTGACTTCTCTCTGCCAGTTTAATAGTCTTTCCTTTTCTTGGCTTAATCTTTTCAAATTTATTAGCTCTAACCTTAGTCTTGATTATGTGTTCGACATATTTTCCAACAAAATCATCACTTGGGTTATTCAAAGGTAATCGAGCCAAATCTCGAATCTCAAATCTAGGCAAAGAACTAAATACTGCAAGCTTTCGCTCAAGATATTGAACTCCGTCAAACCTCTTAATAGCAAATAGCTTCAGCTCAGAGTCAAAATACCAACCAATAATCCCTCTTTTAGGTTCCCGTTTCCCAGTTATATCAACTTCAGAAACTCCAACCTTCTTTTTCTGTTTAGGAAGTTTTCTAAGAAAAACTGTTGGATTCTTGGTAGGAATTAAGATTTCATCTTTTTCAGAATCGGTTGAGTCATCGATTTCTTCATCTACATCGACAACTGTTGGACCTTGATTATTTTCAATAATAACTTCTGTCCTAGATGGGCTCACATGGTGTTCATCAATATTTGCATCTGGATCTACACCAATGTCTTGCTCATTCTCATAAACAGCTGTCCAATCCTCAGGTAGTAAAAATTCTCCTTCTTCAAGATCAAAATCAATTTCTTCATCGATTTCATCAAGAATATCACTTCCAGAGTCACTCAATTCTAGCATTTCCATATCTACACAAATCAAATTAATAATATAAATTCTTTTATTGATTTCTCTGAATCAATCTAAAAAATTTCATTATTCATTTCAATTGTGTTAATATAACCAATCTATATAACTTATAATTCTTTTATTAATTACCTTGAATCAATCAAAGAATTCTTAAGTCTTATAAACACTTAACAAATATTAATTAACTTTAAGTTCTAATGCATTGTAAATAATCACCAAGCATTTAAATTCACTGTTAATTACCTTATATAATTTCTAAGACTTAATTGAACTGTTATATGACAATAACTTAACTTTCAACTATATCTTTAAATTATATATCATTTGTCTAGTTAAAAATCATACATATTTAACTTGTCAGTTATAAAAACTCTCAAGTCTAAAATGTCTAAGTTAAAATAAACTTTGACCGCTGAAATAAATCAGAACACGCCGCTCGACTTCTCAATGAGTCGGAAGACTTTCACTCACTAATTTATTTAACTTTTCAAAATCAAATAACTTAAACAATTTCTAATATATTTAATCTTGTAATAAAAATCTCAAGCCAAATATATTACAAAAACTATTAAGTTACAATTATTCAATTACAATTATAAATTACAATTATAATTCAACTAAAATTCTAAGTACAAATATCTACACAAGTCTAAGCTGTCTTACCAGCTTCACTTGTACCCGCAGCACTTGTACCAGCACCATCACCACTAACACCAACACATGCAGACTCCCCCTGAATAATAGCTTGCTCACCAGTCTTTGAAGGACCAGTCGGCTCACCATCTTTCTGAGCATCGGGATCATCATCTTTATCATCTCTTCTCTTCTTAGCTAACTCATCCTCTTTGCAAGCTTCATGATATAGCATTATCTCCCCCTGAGCAAACTGTCCTGAATTCACTCTCAACACCAAACGTTCTAAGTGTTCAAGCTTCAGTCGTTGGGCAGTAAAATCAGCAAGCAAAGTATCATGAGTCTTCAGCAGTGTCAAATGTGATTCACTGATATGAACCATCTGCTGAGCAAGAGAAACATTCTCAGCTAACAACCCTGGAATCCTAGAAGTACTCTGTTCCAATTCCTTAACTCTTGACTCTAAGGATGTAATCCTTTCAGCATCAGTCGTCGGAATAACAGATATTGTAGATGGTCCAGGCGGTGTCACTGAAGCAATGTATGATTCACATGTGAGTGGTGGAATGGCTTGAGATAATGCTTCTTTGAGAAGACTAGCTGCGAATCTACTAGCTTTATTAGTCGGAAACTGAGCAGCATGCACCAGTTTTGCAACTCCCTCCTCAACAGTCTTGGAGACCATTTCTGGTTACACTGACTCAAGCAGTTTCTCAGCCTATAAAGTTAGATATAATTAAATAAGTAATTGTTACAGATAAGTTTGTCTCAATCTCTAATTAAATATTTATAATACTCGTAGTACTAAACGTTTATCTCATACCTCAGATGGTACAGATACTGGTTCAGTAACCACCGGTATCATCGTCTCTACCTGGGATGTAGCTTGAGCAACTGTCACAGAATTAACTGTCTCAGTTGAACTCCTGATAAACAACAAGTTAAGATTATCTAACTCTAAATAAAACATACCATCCTGAATGATCAATGTCCTGGAACGCTTACGGCGTTGAGGAATAAGAGGTATATCCTCTTCCTCAGGACCTTCATCAATAATACTAAAGTCTGGATCGACTTCCTTAGCCTTTCTCTTTTCCTTCAGTGCTGGATCTGGAATCATCCGAGATCGGTATCTAATATAACCAGCATCTGGAGGTGGAGAAGGAGTACTATCATCATCATCTGAAGCCGATTGACCATCACGGCCTCCAGATGGACCAACATCAGAATCCTAAATATTAAATATATTAAACATTTAAGATTAGCTAAAAGCTCTATCATACAAGTTCTATATATTGTTGATTAATCTGATAAATACAAGTTCGAAAGAGGGCGTGGGTTCAAATCCCACTTCTGACACCAAATACCTGAGAAGGTAAAACCTCAGATCTATCAAGCTGTCCCCGCTCACCCTCAGGTCGAGTAACCTCTGGGTCTGCAGTCTCAGCTCCCTGATCATAATGATATTTATATTTTATAATCAGAAATAATATCTAATTAACTAAATATCTATAACATATGCATTATATAATAAAGTGATAATAATATAACAGTGAAATACCAACATTATTATATAATTATAAAATTACCTCAGGTTGTTCAACATAACTATCAATATCCCGTAACAAGGGATCTGTATCATCATCAATCTGTATCAAAACCTCATGTAGAACCTCAGCAGCTAGCTCAGGCACAACTTGTTGACCTTGATGTTCAACCTGATGTAAAACATCCTCAATGAGCTCCTGTGACTCTGCTGCTGGTTGAGGTTGAGGTTGAGCTTGTGAAGGTTGAGGTTGAGCTTGACCGTGAGCTCCAGCATCCATCCAACCATTGTTTGGTGGAGCAACATAATCAGCATCAAGAAGATGCCCAAAAAGATCAGCAGCCTCAGGCTTAATCTCATCTTTACGCTTGGATAGCAAAAAGCAAGCGTTGTAACCTCGTAGTCCGATTGTCTCAACTTGAAAATCAGCTGCATAAGCTGGCAAGTTTGGAACTTGAGCTTGAATCAGAAGCATACAGAATCTAGGATAAAGAATAAACAATGTCCTAGCAGCTCCGGTGATCTGTCCTCTGAAGGACTGAAAGATATAAGAAGAAAAACTGTATGGTTTATTATAAACCAATGACAGTACAGCTGACATCAACTCAGGACTAAGCTCATCTAATCCTGACTTCTTGTTCCCAAAAATAGATACTATAACAGTAAAAAGAAATCTCCACTGTCCTAGTACGAATGCCTTGACAAACTGACGTCCTCTCCTAGGTCCTGAATAACCTGTACGACCTAGAGCTCCTTCTATAAAATCAGCTGAAAAAGCAGATGGACCCGCTTCTTGTTCAGAAGTTCCTAGCTGCAATAGCTGTCGTAAGTCATCAGCAGTAAAAGAAATCGGATGCTGATTCACCGTCGTACGTATAGTAGGCGGGTTAGCAGCACCATCATATACAATGTTCGTCCAAAACTGCGTAAGAAGGTCTTTGTTCAGTGGAGGTGACTCAGTGATAGCAAATCGAATTCTCGAACGTGCTAAATATGTCAAAATCTGCTCAAAGCGCTCAGCACCACGCTCGTTGACATCTAGATTCACCAAGATGTTGTGACCCTTCTCAAAAGATCTGTTAGCCATATCTGTAATTCAAAATTACACAAATAGCAAAAATGTTAAGTTAACGAGCATTAGATAATTTACACTTTAACGTATTATGATCAAAAAGATCATCAAACGTCTAAATATACTATTAACTAATAACATAATTCATTGAAACTTAATTGAATTAACAAGTTCAATTATATTCTATAAATTATATATAAAGCCCATTAGCTATGACAAACAATTCGAGTTAACATACCCGCCGATAAATATCGGAACACGCTGCACAACTACGCTATGAGTCGGAAGACTTTCACTTGTATTTGTTACATTTATTCAACACGGATATAAGATAACTAGTTTAATTTAATTCCAAAGGGTAAACAAGAAGAATAATTAAAACTTTTATTAATTCGAAGAAATAATTACAAAAGTTAAAATAATAAAACTACTAACATTCTAAGAAAATAAATTAACTTAATAGTAAACACTTAAAGTTTTAACTACTTGGGGATCATATTAGAAAGAATAAGCTGTACTTATTAAATTGTAATAAGCATAACACAATTGTTAGTATACATACCTCATGAAATTCATATAAGCACAATAAAATCACAACTTTAATCAGTAATAAACTTATATTTATAAAATTATATCTTATGTACCTTTATCCACATGATATAACACTTCATTGAAATATAACTTATAATTTCTTATTATTCACAAAAGTGAATGTTCGAATATCATAGACAGTTCAAGACGATTACCGATATTATGATTCACATAAACAGATTACACACAGGTTTCTGAGCCAAACTTTTATTGTTAATGTGCACAATATCTAGTGTTTTCTACTATACAACATATTGAAGAATTCAAGTACAACACATAACACTGTATCTTGTATTATCAAGGTAGAGATTACTAAATGATATTCTTTAGAAGCATATAACATACACTTGACACGAGATACTTTGTATCTTTCATATGTAAGGTAGAGGTTACTAAATGATGCCCTTTCGAAACATATAACTCACCTTTTGACATTATGATACTTTGTATCATTTCAATTTTTTTTTATTTTAGATCACAGTGCACGGTAGTACTATCATTCAACAATTAAAACATATGTCATACATTATATAACAGAGCATATAAGATATTACACATGAAAGTTATACTTCTTAACTGCTCGGAAATCTTAGCATAACCTGCCTACCAATAAATCGTATGATGAACCTGACTAGACTTAAATTACTCTTATCACTTGTTAAGTAAAAGAACAAGTTACAATCAGTGGATATAGGTGTATAATAAGATAAATATAAGTGTAATCCTAGATAAAAATCGTTATTCTAATGCAACTTATAAGAATCTACTAACACATCATACTTAATACTTAAGGTTATTATTCTTAGACTTATTCTCCTAATGTACTATCATTTCCCAAGTTTTTACAGCCAAAACTTAAAGCTTTTTCTAAAAGAACTTCGGTTGTTCTTTTATTTGAGGCGATTCCCCTCGGGTAACAAGTAAATGAATGCCATACGCCCCCCCCCCCTTTTTTTTTTTAATAAGTACTAAAAGTAACTACTAACTATTACTAAAATACCCTTAGAAGACTAATCACTCTGGATTTCTCATTCCATTCAGTTGAACCAATGTCTCAAATCTTGCTCTGTCGAACGCCTTCGTATATAGGTCTGCTAAGTTATCCGCAGTCAGAACCTTAACTAACCTTATCATTTTCTTTTCAGCACAACCTCTAATAAAATGATGACGAATATCAATGTGTTTAGTTTTACTGTGCTTCACAGGATTGTTAGTGATCGACATAGTAGATTCGTTGTCAATCATCATAGGAGTATTGGTTATATTTAACCCGTAATCCCGCAGTTGCTGTTGTATCCAAAGAACTTGAGAACAACAGCTGCCAGCTGCAACATACTCAGCTTCACATGTAGAAATGGCTACTGAGCTTTGCTTCTTGCACTGCCAAGATACTAATCTACCTCCTAAGAATTGACATCCTCCGGTCGTAGATTTCCTATTTTGATTGCATCCTCCATAATCCGAATCAGTATATGCTACTAGATCTAAGTCTCCGTCAATTGGATACCAAAGTCCCAGCTTCGGTTGCCCTTTGAGGTAACGGAAGATCCTTTTAACAGCCTGCATATGTGACTCTTTCGGATTGGCCTGATATCTTGCGCATAAACAAACAGCAAACATAATGTCAGGTCTAGAGGCAGTCAAATACATTAGTGATCCAATCATAGCCCTATATAAAGTAGGATCCACATCCTGATCACTCGATGTATCCGGACCTAGTTTGTGATTAACTGGAATCGGAGTATTGTAGACTTTACTGTCATCCATCTTAAATCTTTCTAATAACTCATAAACATATTTATATTGATGAATAAAGAAGCCATCCTTCTTTTGGTCAACTTGTAACCCTAAGAAGAATTTCAACTCTCCCATTGCAGACATCTCAAACCTTTTTCTCATGACTTTCTCAAATTCTTGACACATCTTTTCATCAGAAGATCCAAAGATAATGTCATCAACATAAACTTGTACTAATAGAAAGTCTTTATTGTTCCATTTTACAAACAATGTATTATCAATTGCTCCTCTTGTAAATCCATTATCAAGTAGATACGTTGATAGTGTTGCATACCACATCCTTGGTGCTTGATGTAATCCATATAGAGCCTTATTTAAACAATATACTCTATCTGGATACTCATGATCAGCAAACCCTGGAGGTTGAGCAACATAGACCAATTCTTCTACTTTACCATACAAAAAGGCACTCTTAACATCCAACTGATAAACTTTTATATCATAGAATGATGCGAATGCTAAAAATACTCTAATTGCTTCTAGCCTAGCAACTGGTGCAAACACTTCATTGTAATCTATGCCTTCTTGTTGATTAAAACCTTGAACCACTAGACGTGCTTTATTGCGAGTAATGACTCCCTGGTCATCTCTCTTACACTTAAATACCCATCTAGTTCCAATTGGATATTCTCCCTTTGGTAGGTCAACCAACTCCCAAACTTGTAATTTTGAGAACTGTTGCAGTTCTTCCTGCATAGCTTCAACCCATGAGCTTTCTTTGAGAGCCATTTGCACATTTTTAGGCTCAACTTGTGAGATAAAGCATGAATATAGACATTGATTAGGAATCCCTGTCTCTTTCATAGCAGTATACAAGCTTTCTAAATCTTCAGAAGTACTAGCTTTAGATTGAGTCCTAGTCTGAACAGGAGTATTAATATCACCGATGATGTTTTCAACGGGATGATTCTTACTCATTCTTGTAACCGGTATAGGATCAACTATTAACTCATCTCCTAAGTTAGTACCAATCTCTTCTAATGAAGGCATTTCTTCTGAATTTTCTGAAGAGATTTTAAATGGTTCAAAGAAGTAAGCACATCATCAAACGTTGTTTGAAGATCCTTTTCAGAATCTTCTGTTTCTTGATACTTATCCTTTGAAAATTGTCGAGACCCACTTGAAGAAGCTTCATTTGAGTCATCTGATGTCCTGATTCCAGATTTCGGAACACTCGATGTTGAAGATGGACCATTGTCCAATTCTTCATTCAATAAATGCTGAGAGATCTCTGAATCACTAACAAAGTCACTTATGGGAACCTTAAATGACTGAAAGAGATCTGAATAGTCAAATTGCCAATCTAATCCCTTATGCACAACAGGTACATAGCTCGTAACTTCAATGTTATAAACTATCTCCAGACGACTAGTGACCTTATTGAAAACCCTTTTATTTGGAGAATTAGGCATATAACCCAAGAAAAATCCTTCGTCAGCCTTCTCACCAAATTTAGCTTGATTCCCAGTTTTCAATATTGTACAAGCAACTCCAAAGGGTTCAAATCCTTTTAAGTTTGGTTTCTTATTGTTCAAAAGCTCATAACAAGTCTTATTATGCTTTTTAACCGTAAGAACTCTATTCAGAACATGACATGCTGTATTCACTGCTTCTGCCCAAAAGATGACCGGAAGCTTTGAATCTGCAAGCATTGTTCTAGCAGCTTCAATCAATGTTCTGTTCTTCCTTTCAGCCACACCATTCTGTTGAGGTTCATATGGTGCACTGAATTGATGAATTATCCCTTTGCTTAAGCAACAGATATCTAACGTTGAATTCTTGAATTCTGTTCCATTATCACTACGAATACGCTTAACTCTCATTTTGTATACATTTTCAATTTGATCTAAAAACTCAATTAGAATACCTGGAGTTTCAATTAGAATCTAGAGTAGTCATCTGTGACAACTAGACAGTACCATTTGCCACCTATGCTTCTTTTGCTTATTAGGCCGAAGAGATCCATATGTAGCAAATCAAATGGAGAGGAGATTGAGTTCTCAGTCTTAGATCTATGTGGTTTCTTATGCTGCTTTCCTTTCATACAAGGAACACACTTATCCTCAGACTCGAAACGTTTTTGCGGTACACCCAAAACTAAACCATTTTTGGTTATGTAGTTCATTTTTCTCTAGTTTAGGTGTGCCATTCTCCTATGCCATAGTAGCGCGTCTGCTTCCGAAGCCTTGGATAATAAACAGGTAGATACCATTGAAGAATTAGGAACACCCATGTTTATCGCATAGATGTCCTTCTTCCTTGGTGCCCTCATCAATATTTCATTCTTCAGGAATTGTGAAGCCTGGCTTCAGGACTAAAGCCTCCTTTTCATTAAAATGAACTGGATGACCTTTATCGCAGACTTGGGAAACACTCACTAGGTTATGAGTTAGTTCTTCAACATAATTCACATCCTCTAGAGTTAAAGTTCCATTTGAAACTTTTCCTTTCCCAGTAATTACTCCTCCTTTGTCTCCTGCAAATTTTACTTTTTGTTTGAAACCTTCTCTGAAGTCCTTCAGTAGACTTCTTTCACCTGTCATGTGTCTTGAGCATCCACAGTCTACATACCAGCAGTTGTCCTTGTTCACAGTCTGCTCCTACACATAACAAGTTGTACACAGTTAGTTATCAAGAGGGACCCAAGCCATTACGGTCTTGGTTTGTCCCTGATCATCTACAATCTGAACCTCCTTAAAGTAACCATAACTATTCCCATCGGGAGTCTTGGTAACCTTCACAAGAGTTTGAGATTGTTGATGATCTATAGTCTTGGGCCTGTGAGGAGAGTGAGTAGAAAACCTCCTAGGCACAAACTTAGTTCCCTGTGCACTCGAAGTAGAACCATTCTCAAATTGACTATGGTTTCTACTTGGGGTCCTAAACCTCGAAGGTGTCTTATCTCTTGGCTTATTGAAAGTATTTTCGTTTAGAGTATAAGCCCTTTTAGGTTTAGGTGGAGAGACACTATGATTACTATCTCTTTTTAGAATGTTTACAGGTTTGCTTCCTAATCCCGGTTTGGAGCCTAACCTATCTACAATCGAACTAGAAATAGTTGGTGTCTTTTCAGTATTCACTAACTTATGTGATGCTTCCAGCTTCTTATTTGGGCAACAAGAAGCTACGTGTCCTTTTTGGTGACACTTGAAGCAAGACATCTGTTTACGTGACTTACTAACTTTTGCATCCGCTACCGGAGTTTTAGGCACTAAAGGTTCAATGACATGTTCTTTATTAACCACTTCATTAGTCTTAGTATCATTAATTACTCCACCCGGTACAAAATGTACTTTGGTGTTGTCACACCCCGCCTCGGCGGAAGGTTGCGAGATGCGACTATCATGAGATCACAACACAAGAATTACAATGAACGACTTCTACATGAGTCGTTTTAAACATACTTCATAAAAGTTTAAGATGTCTTACAGACTTAGACCATTTGTCTTTAAAAAGTTTACAAACAATTCCCATAAGTTACAAAATAGTTAGGAGTTTAAGAATTTAAGATCAAAAGCAATGTTCGTCCATGCAAATGTAGTTCCTAACTTCAAAAGGGGTATGCCATCTTCATAAATAGCAAGCATCTTAATTACCTGAGAATAACATGTAAAAATGGGTCAACATAAAGTTGGTGAGCTCATAGGTTTTAATAGTTGTAAAACATTACCGTGGATCACGAGATTTCAAGTTATATTGCCATTCAACAATATAGTAAAAATTGTATTACTATTGCCATAAGCTCATGAATTGAAACCTTAACATTTAGTGCCTCGCAAGTGTCCTATCCAAACACAAGTAGTTCTCAAATGACAATGCACCCGTTTGACTTATAGTCATGTTGGCGCTACCAACCCGGATGGGGGCGTCAACCCAAATAGATCTATTCATGACATTCACGTTTAAGTCCTTAACTAACAATTCATGATAAAGGCCTACATAATGGATAGTGTCAACTCATGCAATACATAACAGTTTAGTTTGTGTCCACAAAGAAAAGAACATGTATTCTCACCCCAAAAATATGTCAAAGCATTTAAAAAGAAGTAGGGGCCATGAGACTCACCTTAGTGAGAGAGCGGAAAGTTGCAAGTACTTGTTTGGGTCTTGGTGGGGTTTATGCTTCCTAGATCACATAAAATGTTTAAGTTTAGTCATATCGTATGTATGTATTAATTCTAATTTTTGTAAAGTTTCATCACCCATAGTTTTTAGTTTAAGTGTCATGTTTTATTCAACCATTTTTGGTACATTTACACCTTTTTCAAGTGATCATTAGTAAGAATCCAACAAAATTTCAGAAAGTTTCCAGACCAGACCCAGAAATTGGCTTACTGGGAAAAATGCGTGCATTTCTGGAAAAAGTGTAAAACATGAAAGTTGTAGGTCTTTTCAATACGCAAATTTCAAAAAAACATGCATCTTCTGACTCTTCCTAGAACTCAAGTTATGACCATTTTAGTAATCTGTGTTTTTCTGGACAGATTGTGTTCCTTTGTGTATAAATTTATAGAAACGTATTTTAAACTTATATTTGAACATAATCTTGTTAGATAAGCTTGATAACATTAAAATCAGAAATAAAATGGTAGTCTTAGGTTAAGTATTCATGGAGTTATGACCTTGCAAAGTGAGGTATACGAATCTGCCATAACATGCGCAATAGTTTCGTATGGGCTGTTTGGAGGTCGAATACTCCATGTTTTTGAGTGAGACCACTTGGGTTTGAAAGCTAATACATAATAGTAATTTCAGTAGTAAAATGGTGGTATTTTGTTAAGTATACACAGATTTATGACCTCACAAATATAGAAATCTGGACAGATTGCATGGGTATGTGTGGGTTAGGATTTCAAGTCATAGACCACCACCCTAACACATAGGCACTAATCATTGTTTAGCCCTTTTTCCCACATGCAATTTCCATCATTTTTCTACAGATTTTGAGTATATTACAAGTATGATATTCTTGAAATATTTTGTAGATATGTAATAAGTAAAATTTACGTCTTTCAACTTGATATAGGTTTGATCATGGATTATCACTTATCTTTAACACATGATTATGTGCAAATGATAATCTACAAACATCAAGTCATTTTTGTAGGCTTAGCCATGCTTTTCAATACTTCAAATAAAAAGAAAATGGAGATGAAGATGAGTATTATAATGCATGTTTACATCTATTTTGTAGGCATAGC
Source organism: Pseudognaphalium luteoalbum (assembly GCA_963422505.1). NCBI lineage: Eukaryota > Viridiplantae > Streptophyta > Magnoliopsida > Asterales > Asteraceae > Pseudognaphalium > Pseudognaphalium luteoalbum. Next base: position 55,807,742 of record OY730194.1, read on the forward strand.
CATACATAAGAATCACAACAACACAAAATATAAAGATGCATGTATACATATATGATCGTAGGCATAGCCATACATAAGATATTAACAAAAATGAAATATAAAGTGCATATATACATATGTAGATTTGTAGGCATAGCCTTACATAAAATCTTACATATGTATATAGTAAAATAAAAGATGTATATACATAGATATAAATATATTATTATAAGTCTTGTATTATTCATCCATGGGTGATGATTATTGTATAGAAATTGAAGGAAGTAAAGAAGAGAAAATTGTGTATCTTCTTACCAACGAATCTAAGACTAAAGTAGGTTGTTTTTGAGTGAATTTAGGGTTGTTTGAGTGGTGATTTGTGGTGGTTTTTGATGGTGAAGTATGGCAGATTTTTGGGAGAGAAATGGAAGAAAAATGGTGTGTGGAAGAGAGAATTTGATGAGTGTGTGTGAAAAGTGAGAAAAGGGTGGATGTAGGTTGTTTAAATAGAAGAAAAAGAGAGGGGGGGGGGGAGATGAAGGGTGGCCGGCCAAAGGGGGGGGGGGGGGGAAGTGAAGAGTTTTGGTGGTGATTGGTGGAGAAGTGGTGGTGATTAAATGGTTAGTTGGTATTTAAATGTTATTATTAATTAAATTAGTTTAATTTAATTAATTTATATGTAAAAATCTGATTTTCTTTATTTTATTAGTTAATTAAGTTTTTAATTGATTTAAGCATAAGTATTTATTTAGTTATTATGTTGTATTTCATGCAAAGGTGGTGGTTTGTTACTTTCATGCAAGTAAGTGTGCTTATCACTATATTATTGTTTCACACATACTTATATATATATATAAGTATATATACATATATATATATATATATATATATATATATATTAGGGTTTACTAAGTGAATTAATAAACATAAACGTAAGTACTTTGCCACATTATATGCATCCACGGATAAACGCTTGTTTAGTGTCAGGTTGTAACGATAAGGCGCCTAAATTCAATGTTATTTAATTATAGGTGTTAATTCACTAAAATTATAGTTTAACAAAAAAAAAAAAAAAATTCCTCTAAGTTTATTACCTGAGCGGAGTTGAATCATAGATTTTTGCCGGTTGTCACAGGTGTGAGGAATTTTCTTACTATCATCAGATGAAGGGTTCTTAATAACACTCTTCTGTGCCTCTAACTTTTCCGGTTTATTAGTTTCCTTCGTCTCAGGGTTAACATCCGCCATTTCAATATCTACAGGAGTTTTAGTGTAATTTGAATTGAATGGGTGAGGCATATCATTATAACCTAAACCAGACATATCCTTCACACTACGCTGAGCACCTAACATTTTATCCATTTCAGATGTTCTATAGCTCTCAAGCTTACGATTCTGAGCTACAATTTTTGTTTTGCAATCAGCTAACTCCTTATCCTTATTAGCAATGGACAGATTCAAATCGTTTATGTTCATATAGAGACCGTCTATGATAATTAATTTCTCATTCACAGTATCTCTAAAAGTTGTCTTGTCAGCCGCATCTGCCTTAATCTTATCCTTTAAGGCTTGTTTATCATCACTTAACCTACATATATCTAACTTAGCTAGGTCAAGTTCAGATCTTACAGCCTCACTGGATTTACTAAGTGTGCTAAGTTGAGATGACAGGGTATTATTAGTTTCAGTCAAAGTCTTATAGGAATCTGCATAAGCACTAACTTGGGACTGTAAACTAGAAACTAACTGACACAAATCAACAAGAGAGACAAGATCTAGGCATACCCATTTTTTTATCAGTTTGCAGTTCAGCCATCTTAGCTACAAAATCTACGGGATCCAAATCTTTAGTTGACCCAAGTCTAACACATCATCAACATTAGCTTTAACAGGAGTCTCAGGCACCTTTATTTCAAAAGCTGGATCAGTGGGCGTATAGGATAATGACTCGGCTTCAATCTCTTGATCATCAATCTCAGCCATCAAAGCTTCCTCTGACTGAGTTTTCCAATCATAAGACCCATCTAGCTATTTCACTACTAAGGCTTTGGAATGCAAAGTATTTCCCGAGCCTTGTTTCCCTTCACCAGTCTCTACCTTAGGTCTTTGGCATTCTCTAGCAAAGTGTCCGTAACTTTTACAGTTATTACACTTGATCTTGGTTTTATCAAACCCTGATCTGTTGCCAACAACCTTTCTTCCATTTTTCTTTAAGAAATTTTTAACTCTCCTTGACAGCAAAGCAAGTTGGTCCTGGAGATCTATTTCTTCAAGATAATCAGGATCTATCTGGTCATAGTCTTCATCAAAGAGAATTGGATCATTAATCTTACAATCAATATAATTCTCATATGAAGCTACAAATGAAGCAAGAACAGACAGTTGCTGCTCAGCAGATTTCACACTCATAGGCATCTTTTGATGTTCTTGAGGTGACTTCTCAGAAGGTTTCCCTTTAGCTTCATTTCCGGATGATGTAATGAAACACAGTTCATCAGTTATCATTTCACCCTTTCCATCAGCATTACCAACAAACAAAGCAGTGGTCGAGCTGGATGAAGCAGTCGAGATAGAAGTTTTTCAATGATACAGTCCTGGATCCTGAACATGATCAGAATCAGTATCTTTCGACTTCTTAGTGAAATCATATCCTTTGAGCTTGTCAATGACCTGCTCAAGTGTCATGGTTGCATATCTGGTTTCATTGTCTGTAATCATCACACCATACAACTCCCATTTAGAATGTAAACCCTCAAGAAACTTGTCGGTTTTCTCTACCTCCTCAATAGTGATTTCATGGTTTTCAATCTCAGATAACAAATGGTAGAAACGAGTAACATAAGCATCAAGAGTTTCTCCTTTAAAAGCTTTAAACAGAGTAAACTGCTTTTTCAGAAGCTTCTTCTTGCTTGCTTGTACTTGTGGACTTCCCTCACATCTTTTCTCAAGCGCTTCCCAGAGTGCTTTAGCAGTATGAAAAGATTTTAATTGATGATTAATTTCCTTAGATAAGCACATCTTGATACAAGAATGAGCTTTATTTTCATTCTCATAGTCTTTCTTTTGTTGTTCACTCATCAGATTATAGGATACCACAACAACAGCATTTTGAACAGTTTGGGTGGGTGCCATGTATCCTCCTTTGATACACATCCAGATTGAGAGATTATGGAATCTACAGTAAGATTCAAACCTATCTCTCCAACTGTAATAGTCTTCAACACGTAACAACTTAGGTGGAGTATTAGATTTTCCAACCTCGTGCTCCATCTCAATCATTTTGCTAATGTCAGACGTTTTAAGAGTTTCGGGAATTAACAATCAGAAAAATCAAAAAGTTCACTTCGCAGAAACTCGATTCGCAGGACAGGAACTCGGTTCGCAGGGGGAACTCAGTTCGCAGAAGAACTCGGTTCACAGGGGGAACTCAGTTCGCAGAGGGGAACTCAGTTTGCAGAAGAACTCGGTTCGCAGGGGGAACTCAGTTCGCAGAATCGGCTGAAAAACCCTAAAACGAAAATTTTAGTTTTCTAATCGATTAAACCCTAAGATTTGGTTCGATTACGAAACTAAAAACTTCCAGGACTGATTTTGATCATTTTTACGAGGATTAATCGTAACAACAACCCTAAATCTATCGGTATTATCAAAATAACCTCGAACTAACTAAGTATTTAGCCCGAAAGCTCTGATACCAATTGTAAGTCCCTAGTACGTGGATCGATAACGAGGTTATCTTAGGTATTAAGGTGCGGAATTCCTCAATACTTGGTTCACAATAAGTGAACAATTTGTTTCGCAAGATAATAGCGAATTGATTTATCAACAAGGTTTTGTATCGATTAATTAAAGTTAATCGATCAATACCTAACCTTATGACTGCTTAGAATAGTATTTTAGTCCTCTGGAAATCGAATGGCCAAAAGTCTTTTTTGGATTAAACCTAATTGAGTATTTATAGGTTTTAATCAAACTCGATTCGCAGGTCGATGGACTCTGCGAGTTGAGTTCAACTCGCAGCCCACAACCAAGCCCATCTCGACTCGGTTCGCAACTCTGCGAGCCCAGATCTCATCTCGCAGGACTAAGTTCTGCGACTTGAGATCTCATCTCACAGACTTTAGTTTGTAACATCGTATTCGATATTCGTCTAACACTTTAACATACTAATATATTCAACGAATATTAATACCAAACTAATATCATTTACAAATCCAAATCAATTGTACAAACTTGATTACAATAATCACTAGTACTATTACAAGCTAGATCTGTTGTCACACATACATGTCCCAACAATTATTAAAATCTCAGCAATCACATGTTTATCTTTATCTGCTTTCCTGTAATTTACTTTTCTGCATTTTAATTACCTGCCTTTAGTTTAAAACCCCCAAACCTACCTACTTTGTTTCATCCTAAATATCTCCTACCGAAAGCACCAGCTTTAATCTCCCACACGTTTGGATTCATAAAACGATCTTAGGTCATACTTACCGCTTACTAACCAGAGTAGGTAGTAAGTATAATTTAAGCCCAGCAAAATATAAATTTTAAAACCCCTGTTGCGCCCGCATCACCATCAGGAATCGCAACGACACTGAACCGATGGTTGCGGGCCCAACAAGTTCTTACTTTAAATCGGAAATTATCAAATTTTTCGACGTCCTCTCTCGTCTTTGATGAAATTCTTCAAAAACAAAGGACAGATACTAAAAGTAAGGCAGGACTTGGTTATCACCATGTCCCACCTCCAAAAGACTATCTGCCTATGCCTCAACAAGAAATCATCAAAGATTTTGTACCTACTGTTCCTCAAGTAGATATAAAACATGTTAAACCTGTCAAAGTAAGGATAAGTAGGCCTCAGGTTGGGAAGGAGGGACTAGGTTTTCATCAAGTCCCACCACCAACAGAGTATCATCAAGAAGATACGGCCGAAAATGTTAAACATGAGTCTAAAAAACCTGTAACTAGTATGCCTGAGCCAGTTAAGGCATCGACTAGTGAGCCTGAAAATTTGAAGGCTCCTAAGGTTGACTCAATTAAGAAGCTTGATGTCAGGGCTGAGCCATTTAAGCCCATGACTAATGAATCCATTGAGAAACAGAAAACTAAGGCTAAGCCTATTAAGCCTGTTGTAGTTTCCAAATATGTTAAATCAGCTAATAAGTTGATTCCTCCAGTAAGTTTGAAAGAGGAAATTGAGATTGAGGATATAACCGATGTAGAATACGGTTATTTGAAAAAGAAGAATGTAACCAACGACCATCATATCTTCACCAGTGAAGGTTATGATGAGATTTATAAAATGAAAGGTAAAGCCAAGGCTGAACCTACAAAGGAGATTTCTCAACCAGAAAATTTCAAATCTAATAAAAAATCTTCTAAAAATAAATCTCAAGGTTCAACTTCTGCTTGTACACATCAGTGTACTTGTTCAGCACATCCATTTTTTGGCCGAGCTCAAAGGTTTATACCTCAATCTTCTGATAGTGTTGAGCAACGATCTTGTTTCAATTGCAAGAAACAAGGTCATTTGATTAGTCTGTGCCCATTGCTTGCTAAGAAGTATGGTCGAAGGGGAGATACATGAACCTGTAACTCTCAAAATTTTTCAAAAAAATCTATGAGAGGTTTTGCAGTTCCACCAACTACTTCTGAGAATTACAATATTGAGCCAAACAAAGTTAAACATGATAAGCTCAATAATGTTAACAAGCAACCATCCAAACCTCAAAAGGTTTGGAAGATCAAGGAGTCATGTTCTGACTCTTCATCTGACAATGATTCATCAGGCAATGATTTCGATTTGCTAAAAAATAAAATTTTGACTGATGTAATCATTGTGGATGATGCTACTGGGTTACCCAAGTCTGTTAAGGCTTGGGTCTCCCTTACTCATTGATCTCTTTATTTGTGATGTCGCAGCAATCTGAAGCAGTTCAAAATAGTAGATGGTATATCGACAGTGGTTGCTCACGACATATGACAGGCGACTTATCTCTGCTATCCGAAGTCAAAGATTATGATAGGGGATATGTTGCTTTTGCCGGTGATAAAGGAGGAGTTATTACCGGACAGGGTACACTCACTAATGGGCAAATGACTTTTGAAAAGGTTAACTTTGTGGAGCAGCTTACTCACAATCTGCTCAGCGTATCACAAGTGTGCGACAAAGAGTACACTACGGCATTTACCAAAACTGAATGCTGTATTTTGAAACCAGGATTTGTAATTCCTGAGGAATGGGTGCTACTGAGGGCACCTAGGAAAAAAGACACGTATATTCTAGATATGAAGACTGTTGAAACAACCCAACATACATGTCTACTTTCAAGAACTCCTGAAAAAGAATCACTACTATGGCACAGACGTATGGGTCATCTGCACTTCAGAAAGATGAATTATTTGGTGAAGCACGATCTTGTGCGTGGAGTTCCAAAGCAATCCTTTGGAATCAATGACCATTGTGTTTCCTGTCAAAAAGGGAAACAGCACAAGAAGTCCCATAAGTCAAAAGTGGTGAATTCTGTTTCAAGTCCTTTAGAGCTACTGCATATGGATCTTTTTGGACCTGTAAGTAAGAAGAGTATGGGAGGTTCTAAATACTGCTTGGTAGTAACTGATGATTACTCTCGCTTTTCGTGGGTGTATTTCTTAACTACTAAGTATGAAGTTCCTGAAATTCTCACTTATTTGTTTGATAAGCTCGAGAATCTATGCAATTTGTCAATTAAGAAACTGCGATCAGATAATGGGACTAAGTTTAAGAATTCGAGAATTGAGTTTTACTATCTAAGAAAAGGCATTGATCATCAATTCAGCGCCGCACGAACTCCTCAACAGAATGGAGTTGTTGAACGTAAAAACAGGACACTCATTGAAGCCGCACGAACAATTTTGGCAGACTCTAAGCTGCCTATCTCTTTCTGGGCTGAAGCGGTAAATACTGCTTGTTATATTCTTAATCGGGTTTCCGTGGTTAAAAAGCACAATAAAACGTCTTATGAACTGCTTAATAATCAGAAACCTTCGCTACAGTTTCTTGAACCATTTGGTTATCCCTGCACCATTATGTACACAAAAGAGAGAGTTGCTAAATTTAGAGCAAAGTCTAGTGAAGGTTTATTTTTGGGCTTTTCAAATAACTCTCCGAACAAACGTGTGTACAACTTGGCAACTAAGCGTATGGAAGAACATTTTGAAGTCACGTGCTTTCGTTACTCTGAAAATCCGGAAGGAAAGGGACCAGCACATCTGTTTAATTATGAGGCAATCTTTGATTCATTTAATCTGCCTAAGGAAGATGATGAAGTTGATCAGGTGGTCACATTACTTCATGGCCTCGATTTATCTTCAAATACTTCACAGCCATCAAAATCAAAGACTCCGACTGTCTCTGCTACCCAACCTCCTTCTCAACCAAATGCTGATGTTCCTGAATCATCAACAAGAAATCAAGAAACATATATTGATGTTTCTGCATTGTCCGATGATGAAGATGAACCGTTTGAGAATACGGGGGAGTTTGATTCGGCACAGGAAGCCGATTTCACAAACCTGGACTCTGTCATTGTGCCTGACAAGATTCCTAGTTCTCGCATTAATAAGGACCATCCCGTGGGGAATATTATAGGTCCTTTGGATAAGGGGATTCAGATAAGAAGTAAAGTTATTGCTGATACACATCCTGCATCCCCTTCTGACTCTTCTGAGTCTGCTTCTCTTGCATGTCTTTCTGCTGAGGTTAAATGGTGTTTTCTATCTCAGGTGGAGCCTAATCGTACTAAAAGATGCTTTAAAAGATCCACACTGGGTTGAAGCAATGCAGGAGGAGTTGCAGCAATTCAAAAAGCTGCACGTTTGGGAATTAGTACCGTTACCTAAGGGTGCACATCCAACCGGCACTCGATGGGTTTATCGAATCAAGAAAGATGATCGAGGGGTAGTCATTAGAAACAAAGCAAGGCTAGTAGTTCAAGGTTTTCATCAGGTAGAGGGTTTGGACTATGATGAGGTTTTCGCTCCTATTGCAAGATTGGAGTCGATTCGTATCTTCTTGGCCTTCGCGTCCTTCAAAGAGTTCATTGTTTATCAGCTTGATGTAAAGAGCGCTTTTCTGTATGGACAGGTTGATACCGACGTTTATGTGAAGCAGCCTCCTGGTTTTGAAGATCCGTTGCATCCAGAATATGTCTGTAAACTTAATAAGGCATTATATGGTTTGCATCAGGCACCACGACTATGGTATGAGAGGCTTGCAACTCATCTTGTTAAGAATGGATTCGAAAGAGGTAGTATTGACAGTACGTTATTCACAAAAAGAGATGGAGATGCCTTATTGCTGGTACAAGTATATGTCGATGACATCATTTTTGGATCTACCAAAGACTCCATGTGTAAAGACTTCGAACATCTCATGAAGTCTGAATTTGAGATGAGTGCAATGGGGGAACTCACGTTCTTTTTGGGTGTTCAAGTTGAGCAGTCTGCCAAAGGAATTTACATTCATCAGTCCAAATATGTCACTGATATGTTAACTAGGTATGACTTGCTTAACTGTAAGACCTATGGAACCCCCATTGAAATTAATCATAATCTCGGGCCGGCCATTGATGACGAGGATTGTAAAGAAAAGGACTATCGCTTAATGATTGGTTCTCTCATGTATCTGACCGCATCCAGGCCGGACATCGTATTTGCTGTGTCCATCTGCTCAAGATATCAGGCTAGGCCAAAGGTTTCTCATATGAAAGCAGTAAAGCGTATTTTTGGGTACCTCAAACATAGGCCAACTCTTGGTCTATGGTACTCCAATGAAAAATCGTTTGCACTGACTGCTTACTCGGATTCTGATCATGGCGGCTGTAGCATAGATAAGAAGTCAACAACTGGTGGATGCCAGTTTCTTGGATCGCGTTTGGTATCGTGGCAATGTAAGAAGCAGACAACGGTGGCCACTTCAACTGCAGAGGCTGAGTACGTTGCTGCGGCTAGTTGCTGTTCCCAGGTTCTGTGGATTCAGCATCAATTACGTGATTACGGGTTACTTCTTACTATGACTCCCATACATATTGATAATACTGCTGCTATTTCCATTACACACAATCCCATACAGCACTCTAGAACTAAACACATAGAACTTAGGTTTCACTTTATATGGGATTGCTATGAGAAACACTTAATAGACCTTGTCCATATAGATGTAACATGTTTAGGTGGTCAAACAATACCAGTAATCATCTTGAAATAATATTTATCAAAGGTGTTCTAAATATGCTAAGTAAATTTCAAGAGGTTAAATATACTGATAATTGAGATAACACTTACCATTTTCTAATAATTGCATGTTATCCTAATATGATTCCTTAGCAGACAAAATAACTACGTCACCAAAAAGAAAATTAATTTAAGTTTTATTTTAGATTTAGTAATTAAGTTATTTTTATCTTCAATTTTGTATATTTATTTTTAACAAGTCCATTAGTTACTCTTCCATCGGGTTACAAAACTTGAAATTAAAAATCAAGTTTTCTGGGCACTGCGACATAAGTATTGTCCTGCGACATAACTTATGTCGCCTTCTATGTCGCTAAATTATGTCGCTAGGTGGGCCAGAGGTTTAAATACCTCACTCCAGTCGCTTTCTCCGTTCACACTTTTAGCGACACAAAATCAAAAACCTGCGACATAAAAACCACTCCTGCGACACAAGAGTTGCGTGTGAATTCATCCTTTGATTTTGATCGTCTGGTGTTTATCTTGGCAATCGCTCACTAGTTTCTTGTTCACCTACTTCTACTCGATCGATCGGTACTTGTTTCACCCTATTTTACCGTTTATTTATGCTTTAATCGTTGATTTTAGTTACGGGTTTTTAGAGGTTTCGGGTTTGGGTTAATTAGACACGAATATCTTACTCTTATTTGTTAATATGTATGTTTTCATGCTTCTGGTTTAATGGCGTACCCTAGGGTATGTCTCGTTTTCAAAAACCCTAAATTAGAGGTTAGGGTTTCTGGGTTGGGACTTGTTGTTCGTCACTGCGACATACCCTGCGACATAAGTTTTTATGTCGCAGAGTTTCTGAATTTCAATTTATGTCGCTGAAATTTGCGACACAAAATTTATGTCGCTGGCATTTGCGACATAACTTTTATGTCGCCAAGTAACAATGCAACATATCTTATGTCGCTTAAATCAGTTTAGCCTATTCCTCACTTTTGTCCAATTATGGTATAGCCATGGCAGGTGATTTCTTTCAGGACAATGGTGTTTTACACTACTGTGTTCATTGCTTCTTCCCAAAGACTATCATGTCTTGCACTTCCGCGACTTCGAGGATCACCTTTCGGTCGTGGAAGCTTATGTGCACTCAGGTGTCGTGATAGCATTCTTGCTTGATCGATTACCTTTCGTTTTTGGTGGTCTGGTGGGATCCCCTCATTATCCTGGATCTTTGCCTGGCCTTGTCTTGAATTTTGGCCTTTTGTGTATTAATAGTATCCGAGGATACTATCTAGGTTTAGGGTTTAGGGTTTAGAAATGTGATAATTTGTAATCATAACAATGTATTTATCTTAATTATCAATTAAACCCTTATTTTGTGCGAATTTGATCTCCTTACTTGTTATATATGTGATTTTGCACTCTGTTATGTGACATAACTTTTATGTCGCCTCATCTTTGCGACACAAATGTTTTATGTCACCTAATCTTTGCGACACAAATGATTTATGTCGCATAAAATCGATTAAATTCGAATGAATTGTAAAAAGCGACACAACTCTGTCCGTCGCATTAGTCTTTAGCGACACAATTCCTTATGTCGCTTACTTTGTCAACAATCAATTTTGTTCTGTTAGCGACTCATTCTAATTATGTCGCAGCTTTTCTGCGACACAATTCTCTATGTCGCATACAATAAAAAATTGATTTGTGTGTTTCGATTAAATCTGCTAATGCTAACTGTTTGCGAGTTTCATTTCTATACTTTGCACAACAATGGCAGATGGTAATATTCTATGGGAGCCACGTCACAACATTGTGGCATTTTTGGATGATTCGAAAGAGACGGCTGCGCCATACAGGCCAATGGTGGCATTTCTACGCAGGTCTAGTATTCATACTGTTATCACCACAACAACCACAATTTAAAAGGACCAGGTGGGTCAATTTTGGGAAAATGCGGTGATCAACTCCGAGTTGCCATTTACCAGGATTATCTACACTGTGGGTGATCGTCAACTCATTATCTCCGAATAGGCTATTCGGGAATTCTTCCACTTTGGAGATGCTACGGAAATGCCTACTCTTTTTGGAAATGAGTTTATTGCTGGGGCTATGACACGTCTCGGTTATCCAGGAGTGCCTAATGACCAATATAGAAAGGCGAATATGCCTAAGGTCTGGAGATTTTTGATGCATGTTCTTATCGTCTGCCTTTCTCCTCGTAAGGCGGGTTTTGACGGTATCAGTCATTCTACGGCCTCCGCCATGTTAGCGTTGATCTACAACTAGCCCTTCAATTTTTCTGGGTATATTTTTAGGGCAATGATCGACAATCTTAACGCCGGGGACAAGCGTTGGAATTTATATCCATGCTTCATTCAGCTTTTCCTTGACAATCAGCTTCCCGGCCTTCCGCAAAATGCTCGAGAGCGCTTGCGTCCAACTCCCATGAACGTCTGAATCTGGACGGTTTGTGCGGCTGATGCGAACGCGAACAACAATTTTCCGTTGTTTGGGCACATTGCTTATGTTGCGCCGCCCAATGACAGTTTTATGGATGTTTTGGCTGCACCTGGGCAGCAAATTCAAGAGGAGGAATTACACCTCCATGATGCTCAAATACAGGTCGATGATCTGTTACAGGAAATTGATAATTTCCAAGCTGGAGAACAGGCTGATCAGCCTAATCTTGAAGATCCAGTTGTTGAAGATTCGGATGGAGGCTCTACTCCTGAGACTTCTCCGAGGGATGTCCCCTCAGGAGATGCGTTGAGGAATATTCAACGCTTTGACCCTAGTCGGTTCAAACGAATACAGCGCCGTATTCGTGCTGGTACGAGTTCTGTGCGCCCTGACAGAGCAAACGACCAAGAAGTGCTGATCTTGATGATGAAGATTGGGTTCCACCTCAGTCTATTCGTCCTACTTCTACGTCATCTTCGAGGCCATGGGTTGACATTCCTCGTGTTGAGGTTCCCATTCAACCTCTGCCTCCGGTTATCGAGGAACTTTTGAAAAGAATGGATCAGATGCAGCAAACCATGGACAATCAAGCTCAAATGATTCAGTCTCAGGCATCGGTGTTGGAGGTTCAAGCTGCTCAGATTAAAACGTTAGAAGAACAAGCAGCTTTAGTTCCTACTTTGAACACTAGGGTTTTAGAACTAGAATCCCTAGCTGTCGTTCCGGGGGAGTCAGGCCTGCGTGCCATAGAAACAACATCTAGGGCTTCAGTCGGAACACAGACTGACAATGTAGATGATAATGTAAACACTTCTGATGATAATGAATCTCTTCGTTTGGATTATTTCTTTGTCGATGACATTCCAGGTCAACCAAGACTGTTGGTTGTAGATTTTTCAAATGCTAATCTATCTTTTATTCAGCGTATGGTTAATGAGGAAAGTCGGGCATCTGAACCTGAATTTGAAATCAATGATGATGTCGAGATAGAGGAAGAGGAGATGCGTCCTGATGAATTCTATGATGATGCTCCGACAATCGAGACTGATTCTTCGGAAGATGAAGCAGAGCCAGCTGGAACTTCACAAACTGTTCCAGAAACTACACCGGCTTCTGATACTGCTTCTACTTCAACTTCTGAGCGGCCTGTGATAAGTTTTATTCCTTGTGAATCTATTCCTGTTACTTGCAAGACATATAAAGTTAGTGGGAATTATACGGGAATTATTAAAAGCTGGAAAACCTACAAAGGTATTTTCATGATTAAAAGAAGCGATGGCATTCAGTATTTCAAAAGATCATTCAAGAAGCTGAGTACATTGCCAAAGGGAGAAATAAATCGTCTAGCTCAACTGGAACTGATAAATCCAACTAGGGATTCAAGAGCTGATTTTGTACAGACGGTTTTGCATCGTGAAGTGAAGAGCAAAAGATATAATTTTATCAAACCGACGTTTGGTACGAGATTCATATTCAAGAAGAAACTTGATCCAGTAACAAGGCAGCCGATTTGCAAAGTGCATTATCCACCAGCTGATTGTTTAACTGAGATTCCACTGGAGACAGTTCCCTTTAACTTTCTAAGAAGATTTCATCATTAGGAACTCGATCCCCATACGGGCGAAGTTGTGTTCATTTTTGTTCCAGAATCTGAGCATCCAGAGAGAACTTCGCTCTATGGTTTGAAGAAAGCTCAATTTAAAGTTTTTGATCCTATGAGCTTGATCAATTTGTCACAGAAAGACTTGAGGAAGTTGTTTGATAATCCAATTCGCTTCAACGTAAGAAATGTTGTGAATTCGATTCTTGCTAGACAATTCCAGAGAGTTGTGACTGTGTGTGTTACGCATGGGATTCATGCTGGAGGCAGGTTTCCTGCAGGCTGGGCTTAATTGAAGAAATTTTGAAGACCAAGCTGAAGACACGGGGGAGTTTGTTGGTGCATCTTGGTGTATCTGTCAGTTGGTCTAAGTCTGTAATGCGTTTGATATGATTACGTTAGTTATAACGTTTGTATTAATTACATTTTGTGTTTTGGCGACACAAGGTCTTTGTGTCGCAATAGTTAACTTGGCGACACATCTTGTGTCGCATCAGTCGGCTTGGCGACACAGCTTGTGTCGCAAAGGTCAGATTAGGTCTAGTATAAATAGACACATTCGGCTCATTAGCTAAGGTTGACGAATTTGTGAGATCAGAGAGCATATTGTAACTGTTCTATTCAATATAAGCTGATCGACTTTTGGTATTCAATTGATATACTTTGTGTTTGATTCGTTGTTTATTCGTTTAACGTTTGTTGTCAATCGTGGGATTCTGTACTACGTTTGATTGTTAGGGTTCAGTTAGGTCCGACTACAGGGGTCCTACAACGAAGCTCACAAGTCCAACTACTCAATTCATCCAGGTGCAGATAAGATGTACCAAGACGTGAAAGGTTTCTATTGGTGGCCTAATATGAAGAGAGACATTGCTACTTATGTTAGCAAGTGTCTAACTTGTTCAAAGGTCAAGGTTGAGTATCAAAAACCTTCAGGACTTTTGCAGCAACCAGAAATGCCAAAATGGAAATGGGAGCACATAACGATGGACTTCATCACAAAACTACCAAAGACATCAATTGGAGTTGATTCCATATGGGTGATTGTCGATCGATTGACGAAATCAGCTCATTTCATTTCTATCAAAGAGACTGAGTCACTAGAGAAACTGGCAAAGATCTATATCAAAGAGATCGTTTCTCGACACGGTGTACCATTGTCCATTATATCTGATAGAGATAGCAGATACACATCTCGCTTCTGGCAATCGCTACAACAGGCTTTAGGTACTCGACTCGACATGAGTACAGCATATCATCCACAAACCGATGGCCAGAGTGAACGAACGCTTCAAACGCTCGAAGACTTGTTGCGAGTGTGTGTGATTGACTTTGGAGGAAACCGGGATACTCATCTCCCATTAGCCGAATTCTCCTATAAAAACAGTTATCACACCAGTTTACAGATGGCTCCATTCGAAGCACTGTATGGACGCAATTGCCAATCACCACTCTGTTGGGCAGAGTTGGGTGACAGACAACTATCTGGACCAAAGCTTGTCCAGGAAACCACAGACAAGATATCTCAAGTACTCAGCCGATTGAAAATGGCGAGAGACGGACAAAAGAGTTACGCCGATAACCGTCGTAAACCTCTTGAGTTTCAAGTAGGAGACAAGGTCCTACTCAAAGTATCGCCCTGGAAAGGGGTAGCACGATTTGGCAAACGAGGAAAACTTAACCCGCGATATGTTAGACCTTTTGAAATCCTTGCGAGGATTGGTCCTGTCGCTTACAAACTAAAGTTGCCACAAGAGCTTAGTAGCATTCACGACACATTTCATGTGTGTAACTTGAAGAAGTGCCTTTCCGATGAAACACTTATCATCCCTCCTGACGAAGTCTTTATTAACTCAAAACTTAACTTTGTGGAGGAACCTATCGAAGTAACCGATACAAAAACACAGAAACTCCGACACAAACGAATCAAACTTGTCAAGATTCGTTGGAACTCGAAACATGGCCTGGAGTTTACTTGGGAACGCGAGAATGAGATACGAAATAAATACCCTCACCTGTTTGAACAAACGTCAGTCACGAAAAACTCAACTTAAATCTCGGGATAAGATTTCGCTAACGGGGGGAGAATGTGACAATCCTCCATTTAGGGTATTAATCTTTACCTAATTTCATGCATTACCTAGAGTAATTCCCTGATTAGTGAATTCAAAACCTACTTTGTGTGATAAGTTAACAAAACTTATTATGTGATGCGTGTCGTATTAGTTAAATAGTGGTTATTATTATATAATTACTCTACTAAATGAACATATCAAACTTGACGGACTAAATACAACAAAGTTGGTGATACAAAATAATTAATAATTCGAAAATTGTTAATTACAAATATTATTAACTTATATTATTGAAATAATATACTATATTTTACGTTTTATATTAAACGTACCGAGCGCGTCATACACGAACAGAAACAATTATAAAACGTGCCTAAAGGTCAAATATGCTAAAATTAATATTTTTTCCAATCCTGTTTTAGTATTTGGAACATTACCTCAAAATATAATTTCCAAATTCAACTGAAATCTGGCACGTAATTTAACTGTACAGTCCCACTACTGTGAATAAGTTTATTAAATAATTTTAAATAAAATTATTTCATTTTTTGTATTTATCAATTATAAAGTTTAAAAATAAAATTTAAACAAACGAATAATAATTGGGACACGGGGTACAAATAATTGGACCCGTACACGGAATTAACGGGTTAAAAACCCAAACAATCTAACCAACTAAATATCTGTCGACACATTCTATTCCCCCCATACCTCCTTTGAAATTCAAGAACCCAAAAACTCATTCTATATACTCCCTCATTTGATCACCTAACACCAATAATTCATCCCACCAAAATTGTTCATCTGTGATTTGTGTGTGTGTCGAGCATAGCAGCAGGAAGAAGAAAAGGGCAGAGCTCAAACCTCCATCTTCACCACTATCAATTCTTCAAAATCACCAAACAATCAAACACCAAAATGATAACATAATCATCCATTTTTCATCATCATCATCGATCGTTCATCATCATCATCAGTTTATCATCTATATCATAATCTTTGTAAGGAGTTAAACTCTTGAATTTCATATTTATATTTTCATACTACTTTGATCATATAACTTTGATTGTATAATGTTAGTATGTATGTAAACATGTTATAGTAGTGTTTGAATGATATATTATAGTGCTTAGTAATGTGCAAAAACGTGGAATCAAACACCCAAACATTATATATATACATCACAAACCAAGAACCAGGGGACGAACAGAGGCTGAACCGGGCAAGGAACCAAACCGATCAGTTGGTTTTAACCAGCCGATCGGCTGGAGTCAGTGAGCCGATCGTCTCATCAACTTTAGCCCACCGGCTAAGTGTTGTTTGAGCCGAACGGTTTGTTAAGCTTATACCCGATCGACTAGGTTATCTGTGTACTGACTTAATTCGATGCGTTTAATTTATACACTGTCGATATATATATTTCGTAGTACAAACATTTTAACAAGTACGAAATACAAATATTAAAAAGTGGTAAAAGTTATGAAACTTAATAATACAAAATTTGGTACAAAATTATACACGACCGCGGGACATTATTTTAACACGGATAATTAACGACATAACTTTTTGGGCCAAACGGGCCGAATCTATATTGGACCAAAAATTAGTATTTTGTTAACGAACCAAAATAATTTGTTAAACGTATTTGGGCCGAATTAATTTGGGCCACACCTATTTGGGCCTCATGGTTGGGCCAAACTATTTGACTTTAATATTGGGCCAAACTAATTGGGCCAAGCCCAACGGGTTACGTGATTCCAAAATGCAAACTTAAACCGGTTTATATATAAGTGACGAGTTAAACGAGACGAATGATATTAGTAACACGACAAATGGGTTATATATATAGTTGACGATTATAATTTATATATAGTTATATAAATGGACTACGACAATCGTATTAAACAAAGTTATTTTTATAACAAATATAATTATGTTTTTTAAAACATAAACGACAACGATAAAAACTATATATATATATGACATTAATAAATGAATAATGTATATATATATATATATATATACGACGATGACAATAGACTTTAAATATATATATACGAATATATATATTCAACTAATATGTACATAAATGTATATATTTGTACACAACACATTGTTTAACTTAATTATCACCAACAACAAATATTGTACAAACAAATACTTAACGAATAGTCTGAGTACTTATATAAAGTATATTATCTTGCGTCTAGGTATTTGAGGGACGCGCTCGGATTATATTACTAGTTGTATTCGCTGAAGCTTTGCTACACGTGAGTTCACAGCCCCTACCTTTTACTTGTTTTAAATGCTTTTAAAACCAAGGGTGGAAAACATAGAACTATGTGTTATTACATGCTACTTGTTTTATATAATTGTTTGACATGCTTTTATATCAAACTGATTTATATAAATGCTATATGCTTTATATTCAACTGTTAACTATATGAAACATTTTCACAACTTTTTGGGAATAAGACAATGAATCTTGGTACGATCCTAGGTTTACGCGAGGTAGTTGTAGTGCACATAAGTCCCAGTGCTTGCAACCTATAACCATTACATAGGTGACTCTAGCCACTGAGTATACAGATAGTACTATCGATTTGACAACCCTCCCAGGATATAACTCGTTGGTCATTCCAACCACACGACGGCAGTCGTAACGAGGAGTATATACTTACCGTGTTACTGAGGCAACAACGTCAACTAGTCGTGGATTGGTTATAGCACTAGGTATCATTACTTTAACTCTAATGGTTTAGCTCACCTTAGAGGGATCATTATCTATATTTCCCACATAAACTAAACAACTAAACTACAACTTGATTTGGTAAGGGTATTCCCTGTGATAACTAATAGGATTGGTGTTCCTACATACGATTTCTTTTAGGAAACGTTTACCTTGATTGGCTAAACTTGGTTTTCCTACAAAACAACTTATATGGGAAATGTTTACTTGATTGTTAAACCTGTGTTTCCTGCAACCATTTATTAGGAGATGTTTTTGATTAAACTTGTGTTTCCTAACGCATCGACTGAATTGTAGTAAGAATGACATTCTTACAGTAAAATAGGAAATGTTTTCTTTAATGAGAATACTTGTGTTTCCTGCTATACATATAAACATTATATTTTTGTACATGATTGATTTATACAAAACTTGTTTTAACTACGCTTATACTAAACCTGTGAATTCACTCAACATTCAATGTTGACGGTTTACTATGTTTTTCAGGGAATTAGGACTCAGGTACATCTGCATGCATAAAGGACGTAGGTAACCCAGACTATTTATGATGCCACTTTTGGGACACTTGGATTTCCTTTGTATTACCAATTCCATTGGTTATACTTACGAAATCCCTCTTTTATAAACTTGTATTTTGTAAACTTATGTTGTTCTACAACACCACTACTTGTACGACTTTATAAGTCATACTCTTTTGTAATAACTTTTAAACTTATGGCATCTTAATTTAATATGTTCTGTATGATCATATGCTCTGATACAATGAATGCACTATTGTAACGTCAGCACCCCCGCTGTTAAACTGTAAACTTAAAATGCTTCCGCTAATAATCAAATGCTTCCGCTAATTACTAAATAAACGCGATTACCGATTTTGGGGGTGTGACAGTAGTGACGATGGTGCTAGTTTGCAAGACAAATTTAATTCACCATACAAACCTTCGATAGCTCGACGATTTACGGCACGAATAGCCAACTGTAAAAGACCTCCTAAAACTCAAAT
The DNA here is from genome assembly GCA_963422505.1 of Pseudognaphalium luteoalbum. Lineage (NCBI taxonomy): Eukaryota > Viridiplantae > Streptophyta > Magnoliopsida > Asterales > Asteraceae > Pseudognaphalium > Pseudognaphalium luteoalbum. The sequence goes on from OY730194.1 coordinate 55,826,845, forward strand.
GCCATCTCACGTTCGTGTGTATGACGGAACTTGGGATCCCGATGATCACTTAAGCTTGTTCTCTGGTGTGGCGGAGATGGAATAATGGTCGATGCCACTTTGGTGTCACATGTTCGCACAAACATTGTCAGGAGCAGCAAGAGTTTGGTTTAACAGTCTCCCGGAGGGGGAGATCGATGGTTTTGAAGAGTTGAGTCAAAAGTTTTCAGTACATTACTTGCGACGGAAGAGATACACTCATCATGTTGTTGAGGTAGATGACATTAAGCAGAAAGATAATAAATCTTTCCAAGACTTCATGGAGCGGTTTAAGGCAGAGAGCCTAGAAATCAAAGGGGCGACTGAACTTGTTAAAATTTTAGGATTCATGCACGGCGTCAAGAACAAGCAATTGATCGAAAAGCTAAACGATCAAGTTTCTGAAACCACCGAGGAGATGTTCGAGAGAACAAAGGCCTTCATTAGATGGAAGATGGCATCAACATCTCAGGTACCGGAGAATCATTCAAGAGGTGCTACCAATCCTCATGGACACCATAAGTATCCTGCTCCATGGAAGGCCAACCCTCCAACCCGCTCCTTCCAAACATATGGAGGCGGGTCAAGGTTAGCTAAGCCAATAAGTAAACCACCGATCACCAACACACCAATCACACCTAACCAATACCTAAAAAATGCCCCATTCACAACACTTATCAAAACACCGTGTGAAATACTGGAAATTGAAGAGGCAAGAAACACCTTCACCCCACCCCCACCCTTGACAGGACACCCCAAATGTAGAAATCTTGACAAGTTCTTCAAATTTCATAATGACCGTGGTCACACTACCAATGACTATTACCAACTAAGAAAATAGATAGAAGATGCTGTTAAAAATGGCCAATTGGCACATTTAGTCAAGGAGATTAAAGCACCTGGGAATTGACCAGGAGCTCATCGTCCACCAACTAACACAAAAGATAATCAGTACAAAGGGAAGGGCAAGGCGGTGATGATGACAAGAACATGCATGATTGGTGAGAAACGGAAGGAGGGTCCCTTAGAAAGATGGATGGATCAGGTAATCAGTTTCCCTTCGGCAAGTGAAGTATGGCCTACAGATCATCCGTTGGTCATCAAAGCTGAAGTCGGTGATTAGTTGGTACACCAGGTATATGTAGATGGTGGTAGCTCAACTGAAGTTATGTATGGACATTGCTTCCATGCCCTTGATGAAAGGGTCCAAAAAGAAATTAGAGAGGCTAACTCTCCCCTGATCGGCTTTGCAGGTGAGTTCGTATGGCCAATAGGCAAATTGAAAGTACCGGTGACATTCGGCGAGTATCCCTTGGGTAGAACTGTAATGATTGACTTCACCGTTATACATGCGCCCTCGTCCTATAATATCCTTTTGGGTAAACCATGCATAACACTACTTAGAGCCGTGCCTTCAACTATGCACGCTATGATTAAGTTCCCGACCCCAAGAGATGTTGCTACTATAAGAGCTGAGCGAAGGCAAGTTCAAGAATGTCTCAAAATTGAACGAATGTTGTATGGAAACAATGGAGTGCCGAAGAACCTATCAAACTCACCTCCACTTATTGAAAATGCATACACCCCTGAACCAGAAGTAGAAGAGAAGATAGTGATTAATCCAGAATATTCAGATCAATCGGTGGGTATCTGGAGAGGTCTCTCACTCCTTTTTAAAGGAGAGTTGATCAGTTTGCTACGCCGTAATGTTGATATTTTTTGCTTGGACTGAAGCGGACATGATTGGTGTCCCAAGGCACATTACCGAACATAGGCTGAATGTGCATCGAAGTCATTAGTACAAAAATGTGCTTTGGTCACACATGCTCGAAATCAAATCGTCACACATTAGAATATTTATGTGACTGAAGATACCAAATTGAAATTCATGTCATTAGTTGGGCACATCTGACCTCCAATTGTGTGACCATTCTGAAATGTATTTTTCACACCTTCGAACATTTATATGGCTAAAGGGAACTGCTATTTTTTGCTGATTATTTAGTCACATATGAATTTGAAAAGCGTGACAAATGAAGAGTAAGTTCGAAGCATTAGTCACGTTGCACACATAAAATGTGACAAAACTACGCCACACACTTGAACAGTGTGACCAAATGCCACCATATGGTCACATAAAGTAATTGTATATGTGACTAAATTATGAAGTCGAGTTTGTCATACATAATTTCAGTGCAGCCAAAAACAGGTACATATGGTCACTATATGGTCACACACTTGAACAGTGTGACCAAATGCCACTATATGGTTACATGAAGTAATTGTTTATGTGACTAAATCATGAAGTCGAATTTGTCACACATAATTTCAGTGTAGCCAAAAACAAGTACATATGGTCACTATATGGTCACACACTTGAACACTATGACCAAATGCCATAATATGGTCACACACATGAACACTGTGATCAAATGCCACTATATGGTCACATGAAGTAATTGTTTATGTGACTAAATCATGAAGTCGAGTTTGTCACACGTAATTTTAGTGTAGCCAAAAACAGGTACATATGGTCACTATATGGTCACACACTTGAACAGTGTGACCAAATGCCACTATATGGTCACGTGAAGTAATTGTTTATGTGACTAAATCATGAAGTCGAGTTTGTCACACATAATTTTAGTGTAGCCGAAAACAGGTATATATGGTCACTATATGGTCACACACTTGAACATTGTGACCAAATGCCACTATATGATCACATACTTGAACAGTGTGACCAAATACCACTATATGGTCACATGAAGTAATTGTTTATGTGACTAAATCATGAAGTCGAGTTTGTCACACATAATTTCAGTGTAGCCAAAGACAGGTACATATGGTCACACACTTGAACACTTTGACCAAATGCCACTATATGGTCACATGAAGTAATTGTTTATGTGACCAAATCATGTAGTCGAATTTGTCACACATGATTGCAGTGTAGCCAAAAGCAGGTACATATGGTCACATAACTTATTATTTGCGTGTGTTAGATTGCAAAAAACTAGCATGTATAGTTATTAGATAGTATTGGGTTTGTAAACAGATCTAAAATTTAGCTCACTTGGTTAACATTTTTCTTTGTAAATGGATGGGTTGGGATCCAAGTTCAAATCCCACTCTCAGCATATTTTTGCATATTAAAGTCATTGTGACCAATATCCCATATGCCACTATTAAACTTTTGATAAAATTAATTCATCATTGGAGCATATATGACACTACAAGAAAAAGGTGTATTTGAGAATGCCAAAAACTCTGCCAAAAACAAGCAAAACCGTGCCAAAATACTATTTGGCACAGTTTTGGCTCCGTCCTAAATACGAGGGGTGCCAAATAGTATTTGGGTCAGGCCGAATCGTGCCAAATAGTATTTGGCATTGTATTAAGGACACTATATATTTTTGTGCCATTTGACTAGTATTTGGAACAACTAGCATATAGCCATGCCAAATATGCATTTGGAACAGTTTGTTATGCCTTGCTAAAAGGTATTTGACACAGTTTTGAGTTTCCTACCAAAATATATTTGGCACTGTTTTTGGTTGATCCAATTATATTTACAATTACACCATATTAAAAATTCATTTCAAATTAATAAGCAAGCATAACAAATAGACTCCAAGAAACTTTTCAATCAGGGAAATTAAAACACCAAATTGCATAAATGATGTAAGCCATGTACACAGATTCAGTTGGTACAATTCAAAAGCCAAAAGGCAAATCCAACTACTGTGAATCAATAGTTGAGGCTAAAATACCCTAAGGAAGCTTCATACACTTCAAAAACAAAAAGTTATTCAACTGACATGAATCATTTGTTGAAGCTAAAGTACCCTAAGCAACCTTCATACACTTCCAGAAATAAAGAGTCCAACTCAGCTCACATCTTCATGCATCCTACAGAATACAATTTAAAGATTAGAAGTGCTGATGGAACCTCATCATGTTTAATTTAAAATGATATGCATTAAAATGATGTGAAGAAAGACGATAAAAAATCCCAACCACCCAATATGCCTACCTAACTAAGCTACGAATAATATAGTAAAACTAAACAAGAGTCATCGACTTTCTAGCCATCTAAAAAGGAGAGCTGATAAACGCCCAAAATTATGTAAAAATAAAGGGTTATTTGGACTAAACCATATGCCCAAGCCAGCCCGTTGAACCAGTAGCTGGTGGCTAGTCGTACCAGTAGCTTGTGAATGGTTGCACCAACAACGGATCACATAAGCACCAATCACCCAAACAGCATCAACAATACAATAAACTGTCCTAATATGGTACGTTAAAAATTACGATCTAGTTTTACACTTCAAACTACACATTTGAATTTTTTTCCTATTTGACTAGCATTCAAAAAAATCAAACTTGTCATTGAGAAGATGCGAAATGTAAAACTAATCAAGAAAATGTTACTTACACTGTTGTGGAACTACCTGGCTATCTTTAGGAGCAGTCAACAGTTTTACCGAATCTGCCTTGTTTGGAGTAAAGAAGTCAGCTTTCACTCTACTTTTCCTCTTTTTCCAATGAGCACCAATCGTCATTAAAAAAGTCTCCTTAAAAGCTTCCGGAGCATCTGTCTTATGCTACATTTAACACATTTCAAGTTAATAGAAAAGTAACATATTATAAAAAATAGGGGCAAGTAACATTCGATACCTGAACATCCCTCCAGATTATATCAACATTTACGGAAGGCATTAATGTCCATGAGACAACATCAAGAGGAGCACGAGCCCAGACTTTGCAATATCCCCAAGTATATTGCAACATCAGTACTACTATTTCCGATAGGCTGCATATGTTTATTGAAAATGATTTTGAGTTTTACTTTTGCTTGGTAACCTATTGCTAGTCCTCGGCCCATCTTGCAAATAGTATCATTTGTGCTAGGATCTGGATAATCCAACCATTGGTAGAGTTTTAGACATCAATACATGAAACACTAGAATAAAAAAGCTTAGAATAGATTTTTGTTTCTCATCTAACATTTACTTGATTCACTCGAACATCGGTTGTGTTGTAGTTATTCAGTGTAGCACCAGCAGTGTGGCTACTATTTGGTGCAACACTAGTTGTGTTGGAGTTATTCAGCACGTGTTGGTGTTACCCGGTGCATTCATGTTGTCCTCTTGAATACACCTTGGCATTTGTGACATGAAGGTGTACTCGCGTCGTCACTTTCGAGCCACCTTGTAAACCTTCAAAAATAATCAATGATTAGAATATGTAGTGCAGTAAAAAGTCCATATAAGGGAAACAAGTTAGAAAATGCACATAAAAACTACACATCTAGTACAGATTAAATTATTGGTAAGATTCTTAAAACTTAACTTAGACTATTCTGCACCTAACTACGAACTACATACAACTTACAAATGCTTATATTGAATAACTTGTAATCTGGCCTTCCTACTTGTTAGAACGTTGATTCTCAATCTTGTTAATTTCATACGATTCATTTCTTCAATCCTTGCTCAATATCTTGTTGCTTAATCGATTATCTAATTCCACAAGATTAATCGATTCAAAATCATTGTTAGATCCTACGGATTCACACTACTAATATTTAAACCATATAAATACTAAATTAATTTGTTGACTATCTATTAGTTTGGTTTTAACGTAATACTGATATACATAATAAGGGTAAACACAAGTGTTGGTTCACACTTTTCTATTCTCATCTATTTTTTCAAATAATGCTAATTTAAAGTTGAATCAAATTACCTATAACAATGCATAAATATAAGATACAAGTATTACATCTATATGAGAAAGATTCATGTGACAACAAATAGAAATCAGTAAGATAAATTTTCAGATACATTTAGTCCTTACAGTCACATTTGCTTCTCGAAATTGTTCTTAACATTTTTTCTGTCGAAAATTATATCATACATATTGTAAGCAATTTGCGCAAATTACAACAAAATTCTCAAATAAAAACAATTATCAGTTCTACAAACTATTCTTCGCATATCTTAAATCAAAACTAGATAAATAAATCAATGAAGTAAACATATACATATAAAGGCACTTTTCTGAACAAGATTATCTAAATAAATAAATACGTCATAGAAGATGAAATGCAAAAATTGTTGCAAAGAACTACTTACAAAGTAACGTCGATTGATTGAACTTCGAGAAAAAGTCACTGTGATTAAAGGAGAACTTGAATTTGGGGAAGCTTTTAGGTTGTATGTGAAGCAAATTTTATTTTGGGATCTGGCATCTAGGGATTTGAATAGAAAGAGCCAACATAAAAGGGCATTTGAATTTGGGAAAATTTTAGGAGGAAATTACAGGAGCCAAAATGAAATTTACGAGGGAATTATAGGAGCCAAAATTTTGATCTCCTATTTATTTTTCTATCCTAAACGTTTGATAACCAAAAAGTATAATAAATTTTCTTTTATAAAAAATATATTTACAACATGTGACCTTTGTGCTAACTAATTAGTAGATTATACAATATCTAAACTGATACTAGCTAATTAAGTTAATGTAATTAATAATTAGCATTATTTGTTTTTGAATTCAATCCATAGGAATCAATAGATAAGGTAAATCTCTTATGATACACCAGATCCGGTTTGGTTATGACATTATCATAGGTTTAATAATAAATATATATCATATATGAAATTACCAATATCACATATGAAACTATTAAACCTAGGATAAAATTAAATCATCAATTTAGAATAGATGATATTATCCTAAATTTAATAATAGAATATATGATATTTGACATTTTCAATATCATATATGTCACTATTAAACTTAAGATAAAATTAATTCATCATTTCAAATATATGACATTATCCTAAGTTTAATAATGGAATATATTACCAATATTACATATGTCACTATTAAACTTAGGATAAAATTAAATCATCATTTTGAAATATATGACATTATCCTAAGTTTAATAAATGAATATATGATATATGGCATTATCAATATCACATATGTCATTATTATATATAGGATAAAATTAATTCATCATTTGAGCATATATGACATTATCTTAAGTTTAGTAACGTTATATATGAAATATGACATTATCAATATCACATATGTTACTATTAAACTTAGGATAAAATTAATTCATAATTTTAGAATATATGACATTATCCAAAGATAAACAATAGAATATATGATATATGACATTACCAATATCACATATACCACTAAAAAACTCAGAATTAAATTGATTCATCATTTTGGAATATGAACTTATTATAAGTTTAATAATGAAATATATGATATACACCATTAATTATGTCACATATAACACTATTAAACTTAGGATGAAATTAATTCATGAATTTGAAATATATGAACTTATCATAAGTTTAATAATGGAAGATATGATATACAACATTAATTATGTCGCATATGCCACTATTAAACTTAGGATAAAATTAATTCATGAATTTAAAATATATGAACTTATAATAAGTTTAATAATGAAATATATGATAAACACCATTAATTATGTCACATATGCTACTATTAAACATAATATAAAATTAATTCATCATTTTGAAATATATGAATTTATCATAAGTTAAATAATAGAATATATGATATACGCCATTAATTTTGTGACATATGCCACTATTAAACTTAATATAAAATTAATTCAGCATTTTGGAATATATGAACTTATCATAAGTTTAATAATAAAATATATGATATATGACATTACCAATATCACATATGCCATTATCAAACTTAGTATTTAATTAATTTACTATTTTGAAATATATGATATTATCCTAAAATTAATAATGTAATATATGATATATGACATAACCAATATCACATATGTCACCATTAAACTTAGAATAAAATTAATTTCTCATTTTGGAATATTTACATTATCATCACTTTAATAATGGAATATAAGATATATGACATAACCAATATCACATACCCCACTATTAAACTTATGATGAAACTAATTAATCATTTTTAAGTATATGACATTATCATAACTTTAATAATGGAATATATGATATATGATATTACTAATATCACATATGTCACTATTAAACTTGTGATAAAATTAATTAATCATTTTTGAGTATATGACATTATCATAACTTTAATAATGGAATATATGATATTATCAATATCACATATGTCACTATCAAACTTAGTATAAAATTAATTGATCATTTTGTAATCATTAAATTATATATTAGTAGGTGAAATTTAATAATTGGTTACTGAATGAATTGTGTAATATACAATATATACTTCATATTAATCTAATCATACATTATATACCTCATGAAAAAAGTTATTACTTTTTATAACTAAAGTTTATTGATGTATGTTATACATCTATATTTTAAAGTTAAAGAAAAGTTTAACATCTATTGTTGGCGGGATATTATTCCTCAAAATATTTCAATCTCGCCTATTTTTTAACATTTCAATAATTTCACGCCTGTATAGCTTCTTAATTCTGTGAGTTTTTCCAATTTTCCCCAAAACCAATCTCTCTTTAACCATAAAATCAGAACCGTCATTAACTCCTAAGAACCACCACAATGCTATATCCCTAAAATCAATTTCTCTATAGCCCTAAAACTCTTGCTGTTCTTTCAATCTTATGTTTTCTTCTGGGATTCCTTTGTGTTTTTCAATGAAACCACCATCTATTACATCTGAATCCCTAAAGCGACCTCCAGATCCAAGAGATTTATACGAATCTGAAAGTTACCAAACCCCTTTGCAACTTCTTTCTGAGCCTCTTCCATGATCGCAATTGAGCCCAGCTGAGCTTAGATTGCAACATACATCTTTAATTCGAGCTTCGGTTGATGCTGAAAATGCTATTAATTACGTTTTTAAGAGTAATCAAAACCCTAATTCTGAGAAAAAGTGAAATCTAGAAAAAGAAAACAAAAACTTAAAAAAAATATCTCGGTGCAGGGATACTCGAACCCTGTACACACGGCTAAAAAATCAAAGCCTCGATCACCTCCTACATCTCCTACGAATGTTCTTAACCTTGAAGTTCTACCGGGTCTGGTGACTGCTCATGATTTGAGTATTTCCTCACAACCTGTTGCATCTATCAAGCAGGTAATTGGGTTTTTTTGAGTCTAATAGTGACGAAATTGCTGAGACTACATGTGCTCCAGGTAATTTAAAAAAAAAAGCTTCACTTGATTGTCTTAAGAGTAAAAGGGTTGATCGCCCTAATGCTATATAATTCAAGACCGTTGTTGATTTTGTTACAAAGATGTTTAGAGATGGTAAGGAAAGTGGTAATGCACCTACTGAGCTTAGTGATAACAATGAATACCATGAAAGAGCAGGAAAATGCAGATGTTGAGATGGGTCACGGAAAATTTGAATTAGGTTGATTTGCTGGTACAAATTTGCGATTTGGTCACAACTAATTTAATACAAAAATGAAGAATGATCATTCTCTCATATTTTGTGTTCAATATTTGATTTTGTAAGGTAGATAGGTGCATTTCTTTGAACTATGATCAATTTTGTTTCTACTTTGGTGTTTTACAGACATGTCATTGGTGTAGATGTTGATGAAGACTCCTGTGAAATAGCTGCAAATAATGCCGAAGATCTTGAGGTAATTGTGTCATCATCAAACATCATTTTTTTTGTAGCAGAGAAATGGCTAAATTCTTGGGAGCTATTTTAACTAATAAGTTCTTGTATGGTGATTTATCAGGTTGAAATGGATTTAATTCAATGCAAAATTAACGACTTAAATTGGCAAGGTCATTCTCCTTTCACCCTTGTGTAAATTCCAATTTACATTTTGTTTAGTTTCTACATAAAGATTTGATTGAGGACCCTTTACTAATACTAGCAGAGACCTGTACTATGTAGCGGATAAGTTTATGAAATTCATCAAGATACATTATTTGTTTTATCAAAAAAACAACCAGAAATAATTCACTACTAATTAATTAATACTACATTAGTTAATAACATTAGTAGGAAACATTTGACTAGTTGTATTATTTCCAAAATTTTGAATGTTTATTTTATTGACAGTAGTACATGCCATTTAATATATATATATATATATATATATATATATATATATATATATATATATATATATATACTTATGAGCAATTTTGTCAATTTCATCATTGATAAGGGTATTTATATCTTTTTCAATCTTTAAATTTATAAGTTTGTAAAGAAAAGTCTTAAACTCTTTATAAGCGTGTATGATCAGATAATTTTTTTACTGATATTGTTGTTTATCTTTGAAGGTCAAGTAGTTGATACTTGTGATGAATCCTCCATTTGAACTCGAACAAAGGGAGCTGACATGGAATTTCTATCTGTTGCATTGAAGGTAAAATAAAAAAAGAAGAAGATGGCATTGATTGAAATTTAACTTTTCAAGTGTGTTTCATGTAATACGTACATTAATCAGGTTGCTTCACAAGCTGTTTATTCATTGCACAAGAGTACAACGAGAGAAGTAAGTCCTTTTTAAATTTTCTTTTTACATATTCCAGTAAAGTTCTTAGCCTGGTTGCTTGAATATTACAATCTGTGACTAAGTGCTTGGTGTAGGTGAAGTTTTGCCATTAGTTAATTTTTTTATTTAATTATTAATGACAATATAAGGCCAAAGGTAACTATTATGATTCGTTTACTTGTTGAATGCTTGATATTGTTTCTATCTTAAATGTGTCGAAGGGTAAAACAAAATAAGTTTAGCTAAAGTCTATGTTTAATTCTTACAACATGCTTAATAACTAAAACAAGTTTATATTACCTCACGAATTGTTCATGAAAAAATTTAAAAATCACTTTATTTAATAAAATGCTTCTGGTCAATCTGAGCTGACTTGGCCTTTTTTTACTCTTTACTTGACCACTTTGTTGAAAGCTTTTGAAGAGTGTCGTTTGTTGAAGGAAGTATCAAACCTTGTATGTTATCCATCGTTTCCTTTCCTGATATAACTTTGTTCTATGGCTGTTAGTTTCATTTACCTTGACATTCACTGCAGACTACAGTGTTACCATTGATTTTGAAGTTGATTGAGAAATATGATATGTACGCTCAAGTTTCATATCCAAAACACCATAAGCCTTCTGAGAATCCTGATATATATATTGCCTAGCAGTTAGGACAAAGGTACTGAAATCGTTATGTATTATATTTTTCTCTTTTGTGTGTTTGAATTCTGAAATGCAAAGGGAACGACTTATTAGATATGCATATATTAGTTATTTTGTAGTCATAGGAACTCTTCATGTTAGACTTACCCTTTTGCAGGTCTTATACTAATATTAGCTACTCCGTATTTTGTATGTTTGACTTACGAGTTAATATGTTGCCAAGTCATATTAGCTATTTATGTGTGTATTGAAAGATGAGATGGAGGTGCAAAAGGAACAAGTGACTCAATGTTAAGAGCGAGATTGATTGGTGAAAGATTAAATACGAACTTGAAGTTAGATGGGTATGGTTCGGATATATTTCGATGTATTTTGATGTGAAGAATAAATTATGATTTATTGTATGTTTTTTGATTTCTTGAGAATTATTAAACTGATACATTGTATATCAGTATATGTAGTTAGTTTTGGTTACAAAATTTATTTTATATTATTTATTTGTTGGAAAGCTTCATACAAGATTATAATTTTGTGTGTAGCTGGTCTTCTGGGAAAAAAAATGCTAATTGGATGAACATATGGTTACACTTATTATCACCTACGGCTACTTTTGGCTTAACTATATGTGACCGAATCCCAGAATAAATCACTCGTTGTGTGACTAAATGATACAAAATGTCACACAAACATAAAAATAATGCGGCCATGACAATAGTCACACAAAATACAAGTTTACTTGACATTACAGAGTATATGGTCACACTTATTATTACTTACGGCCACTTTTGGCTTAATTATATGTGATCAAATCTTAGAGTGTGACTAAATGATACAAAATGCAACACAAACATAAAAATAAAGTGGTCATTGGATGGACAATAGTCACACAAAAAACAAGTTTACTTGACATTATAGAGCATATGGTCATACTTATTATCACCTACGACCACTTTTGGCTTAATTTTATGTGATCAAATTCCAGAATATATTACTTGTTATGTGACTAAATGATACAAAAAGCCATACAAATATAAAAACAAAGTGGCCATTGAATGACAATAATCATACAAAATACAAGTTTACTTGACATTACAGAGCATATGGTCACACTTATTATCACCTACGGCCACTTTTGATCTAATTTTATGTGACCAAATCCAAGAATAAATCATTCTTTGTATGACTAAATGATCCAAAACGCCACACAAGCATAAAAATAAAGTGGCCATTGGATGGAAATAGTCACACAAAATACAAGTTTACTTGACATTACAAAGCATATGATCAAACTTATTATCACCTACGGCCACTTTTGATTTAACTTTATGTGACCAAATCTCTCAATAAATTACTCTTTATGTGACTAAATGATACAAAATGTCACACAAACATAAAAATAAAGTGGCCATTGGATGACAATAGTCACATAAAATACAAGTTTACTTGACATTACAGAGCATATGGTCACACTTATTATCACCTACGATCACTTTTGGCTTAATTTTATATGACCAAATTCCAGAATAAATCACTCGTTGTGTGACTAAATGATACAAAACGCTACACAAACATAAAAATAAAGTGGACATTGGATGGAAAATAGTCATACCAAAAACAAGTTTACTTGACATTATAGAGCATATGGTCACACTAATTATCACCTACAACCACTTTTGGCTTAATTTTATGTGACCAAATCCCATAATAAATCACTCGTTGTGTGATTAAATGATACAAAATGCCACAGAAACATAAAAATAAAGTGGCAATTGGATGAACAATAGTCACACAAAATACAAGTTACTTGACATTACAGAGCATATGGTCACAGAAAATACAAGTTTACCTGACTTTAAAGAGCATATGGTCACACTTATTAACACTTTTGGTCACTTTTGGCTTAAATTTGTGTAACCAAATCCCAAAAAAAAAACACTCGTTGCGTGACTAAATGTTACAAATAGCCACACAAACACAATTCAAGTGGCCATTGGATGGACAATAGTTACACAAAATACACTTTAACTTGATTTTAAAGAGCATATGGTCACACATTTTATGGTTTTGGTTACTCTTTTTAAATGGATACGGCCACTAACCATATAATGTGACCGTATGGACCCCTTTGGTCACGACACCTTTAGTCACACACAAGCTGAAAAAACAAGTATGACCATATGGTTTTCGTCGCACTTTTCTGGTGTGACCAAACCCCAATTTTATACTAGTGAGTGTCGAACCGGTAGTTAAGAAGAAACGAAGTTTGGCACCAGAACAAAGTAAAGCAGCATGTGATGCGGTAGATAAGTTGGTTGAAGCAGGAATCTTAAGAGAAGTACGATATCGAACATGGATCACAAATCCTGTCATGATTAAAAAAGGAGATGGGACGTGGAGGATGTGTATTGATTTCAAAGACATCAACAATGCATGCCCTAAATATCCTTACCCATTACCGGAGGTAGATTGGAAGGTAGAGTCATTGGTGGGTTTTAAATACAAATGTTTTTTAGATGCCTATAAGGGCTATCATCAGCTCCATATGGCCGTAGAAGATGAAGATAAGACCGCATTCCATATGGATCAAGGGGTATACTATTATAAGAAGATTTCGTTCAGGTTGAAAAATGCCGGAGCAACTTATCAACGTTTGGTAGATAAGGAATTCAAGAGTCAAATCGGCCACAACTTAGAAGCCTATGTACACGATATAGTGATCAAAAGTCGTTCGCCTCACGCAATGCTCGTTGATATCCAAGAGACGTTTGATAATCTGAGGCGTATCAATATGAAGCTTAACCCTAAGAAATGCACCTTTGAGATGGAGGAAGGTAATTTTTTGGGGCATGTAATCATGGAGAGAGGCATGAAGGCCAATCCGGACAAAACAAGGGCGATAACAAAAATGACGTCCCCTCGTTCTGCCAAAGAAGTTCAAAGCTTGAACAGTAAGCTAGCGGCACTAAATCGTTACCTCTCACGATCAACTGAATGATCCCTCCCATTCTTTAAAACCTTAAAGAAGTGTCTAAGTAAGAAAGACTTCAAGTGGACGGTTGAGGCCAAGGAAGCATTCCAGCAAATGAAGAGAATGATAGTGGATCTTCCGACACTGGTGGCACCAAGGGTAGGAGAAACATTACATGAAGCGGTCAGTGCGGTACTTATGGCCGAAAGAGGTACAAAGCAAATGCCAATTTACTTCGTTAGTAGAGCATTACAGGGCCCCGAGATACACTATCTGTAACACCCCCAAATTTGTTGTTTAGCGGAAGCAAGATTTGGGTGTTACTAATCAATAACAAAGCACATAAGATAAAGCGAACGACTCTAAATGCGTCGTTTAAAAAAACCATTACATAGATAATATGAAAGTTTTACATTGTTGTTCTTGTTACAAAAGCTCATAGCTAAATGTAAAAGATTCTAAGGCATATCTAATTGTACAAAATATAGAAATGCATATGAATCTTCTGAAATCTGAATGCGACTCGAGCTAATATATCCTGAGCAGATCTACTACTGCTGGGTACCTGAGAATACATGCTAAAAGGTCAGCTAAAAGCTGGTGAGCTCACAGGTGTAAATTGATGAAATCCAAGTTATGAACCACAAGATTTAGTTTAGTGATTTGCAAACATGCAAATAAAATATGAGTGTATTTTATTGCCATGAGCACATAGTTTGAGCTTAACTGAGTGTGCCAGGATCCACATTCAAGGACCTGATCGAGTTTGCCCCCGGCATGTGCCTAATCTACACATGTATGAACAAATGAAAATGCATCCGTTCGACCGCAGTCGTGGTAGCGCGACTACCCCGGACGGGGATTGTCAATCCCATATGGTACCATACACTAACATTCACGCTATCGCAATATAAACAAACTATGTTGTGAGGGACTTCATGATTAGATAAAACAAACTCATGCAATCAATATATCGATGTTTCGTAATTGTGTTCATATGTAAAACAAATCTGAGCATGTATTCCCACCCCTGGGTTGGAAACAGTAAAAATGAGGGGCTATGAGACTCACCTGAGTCTTCGCGTTTATATCTATAAACGTAAGTAGAGTGCTAAACAGCTGGTAGGTTCTCCGAACCCGTGACCTTCTAATGTCCTAGACATATAAGGTTGTATAAGTAGATGTCTCGTAAGACCATCCATGCTAGTGTTCATCCCACTAGTTATGTCCAAATACATTTGGTTTGTGGTTGAAACTGTATACGGCCCGTTGGTGATATGTTTAGTTTTTATTTGTAAATTTTCCGTAAGGTTTCCTTATAGTTATACATATATATTGTTTGAATAATAATGTATGCGACAATAAGAATACTTATATATATATCCGTGAATGTTTGTCCGACAGTAGGAGTTTTATTTAAATGTTTATTTATCCGACAATATGAATGGGTCGGGTCATCCGATATTGTTGGTCCGACAATACCTATGCGGTAATGAGTTTTTATTTTCTTTGATCCGACAATGATGTATTCACGGGTGTAGTTGGTCCGAAAATGAGGATTCTCGGGTTTGGTATTCACGGATTAGTAATGTACGACAATATTTTGATGATATAGTGATTTGTCCGATAATAATAATATGCGACAATAGAGTAGTGCGTCAATAGGATTCTCGAACACTGTTCATGCGTGAATGGGAATTCACTGGTACTGTTCATGCGACAATAATGAGGATTCACGGATTGTGCATTCCAACAAGAGTTTATTCACGGAATGGTTTTTATACGATAATAATGAGGATTGTCGAACTAATTAATCCGTGAATAGGGTATTCACGGACTGCTTTATCCGACAATAGGGTTTCACGGGTCTTGCTTATTCACGGACAGAAGGTTTTGTGCAGTTACGTTTTTCACTCGATTTCATTTAATTATTTGACCAAGTAGAATTTAGCTAAAATTAATGAAAGTTTTATATGATGTTCCCCTATGTCTTAGCTTTCTAAATCATATTTATAAATGTGAAATGGATAAACAGAATTCGAGATAAAAATTTGGGAAGTGTCGGGTGTCAATTATGTGAGCTCGGTGACATGCGTTCATTTGAAAATTCATAACTAAAGTTTTACTAAACTTCACCAGATGAGTAAATAGGGGAATTAAAGATAACGAAATTATCTAACTTTTCCAACTGGTTTCATCGATTTTTGTTGTGTATTCTTCGAGATATGACTAGTTCTTTTTGGCCCATTTTCCTGTCAGGATTCACAGACTGTACATGTAATTTTGTACCCATTTGTTAAAATAGCTATACACTTCAGAAAAATATGAGGTTTACGGTTTTGGAAACTAGACTCGATGAGCTTCATTTTAGATCCAAGAAACATGAGATTTCGTTAAGTTATGGGTTAGATATCGCCGATCTAAGTCGATCTAAAATATTGTCTAGCAGGTAATAGCTTTGTCCAACGGTTTTTAGTTTTGTTTTTCGGTTTTTAGCATGGATATGGACATAAATCAGTGGAGTTGAAGCACAATCATGAATTATAACATGTTCCAAGGATGTATGAACGTTTTCTAGAAGAGAACTTACTGAGAAACTCGAGTTTAGAGCTGAAAGTAGAAGAGTAGCTGCTGTTCTTGTTCGGTTGTGTGTTCCTTGCTTCTCCTTGCTCAAAACGATGGATGATGTTGTTAGATGAGTAAAGGGACGACTTGGTGGTTCTTGGGTGAGGTTGGGAGAGTGAGGGGTGACTGATTTCAGTCGTTTTTAGTGAGAGAAAGCAGAGAATTTGGTGAGGTAGAGAGAAGGTGGCATGTGTGGAATGAGAGGGTTAAGAGGAAAGGAAGATTCAATAGTTAGGGTTAAAGAGATGGGTTTGAACATGGTATTTGGGCCGAATTTTGGGCCTTTGGGTCGTGGGTTTGGGTCAGCCCCAAGTGAGGGTTGGGCTCATGAATCTCGTTCCTCGATTCGGGTTACGTTTATTAGTCGGTTAAAGTTAATTTGTGCGTTTTTGTCGCGTTTATGACGTTTTATGGAATCGTATTTGTTTATTGCATGTTATTATCATAATATTCATAATTTTTGATTTATTAAGAAATATTTAAATGATTTAAATATTTTGTTTACCAACGTCCATAGTATTGTATCGG
Organism: Pseudognaphalium luteoalbum; assembly: GCA_963422505.1. Classification (NCBI taxonomy): domain Eukaryota; kingdom Viridiplantae; phylum Streptophyta; class Magnoliopsida; order Asterales; family Asteraceae; genus Pseudognaphalium; species Pseudognaphalium luteoalbum. The sequence goes on from OY730194.1 coordinate 55,844,144, forward strand.
GATCCGCCCGATATGAAAATGCACGATTTAATCAAATCGCGTACGTGTGTACATATATTAAAATATCAATACACATAATGACACATATAATTAATCTTAATTACATGTATTTACACTTATGATTAGGTACTAATAATAGCCCTAATTTGACGGGTGTTACACTATCCACCTTTGGAAAAGTTAGCTTTATCATTAGTACATGCAGCAAGGAGACTTCGTCGGTATATTCAGGCACATCAAGTGATCGTCCTAACAGATCAGCCAATCAAACAAGTCTTATACAAACCAGAGGTGTCAGGTCGATTGGCAAAGTGGGCTATCGAGTTGGGGGAGCACGGAATTGAATACATGCTACCAACATCTGTTAAAGGTCAAGTGTTAGCAAACTTCTTAGCAGAAATGCCTCAATTTCAATTGGCAGCTGATGAACAAGGAATGGGTGCTAACAAGCATGATGAGATTATGGGGGAAGGTTCGGTCCAACCGAACTTTTGGCGACTGCACACAAATGGTGCATCTAACACTTTGGGTTCTGGAGCTGGACTCAAACTAACAGATCCAGAAGGAATCGAGTACACATATGCTTTGCGTTTCTAATTCCCGACGTTAAACAACGAATCCGAATATGAAGCATAGTTAGCCGGTTTGAGAATCTCCAAGAAGCTAGGTGTCAAGAACTTAAAAAATTTTGTTGATTCAAAGTTGGTTGCAAACCAAATTAATGGGGAATACGAAGCAAGAGATTCAGTGATGAAACTTTAGATGGAGAGAGCAAAAAATTTGATGCAACAATTCACCACTTGCAGCATCGGACAAGTTCCAAGGAGCCAAAATCACCAAGCTGATGCCTTAAGTAAGCAAGATTTGTTTGCGTTTGATACCTTACAAAGAAAGTACTCGTGGAAGTGCAAGAGAAGAGGTCAGTTGAAGGAAAGGAAGTGAATGCGATCGTTGAGGAGGAAGGGGAAACATGGATGACTCCACTAATGAATTACTTGAAAGATGGCATACTCCATTCAGACCCACTTGAAGCACGGAAGATACCTGCAAAGGCTCTTAGATATCAACTTGAAGATGATGTACTCTATAGCCGCTCATACTTGGTGCCACTAATGAGATGTGTTGGTCCACTGCAGTCTAACTACATAATCAGGGAAGTACACGAAGGGTCATGTGCAAAGCATTTCGGACCTCGCTCTGTGGTGGCGAAGATAATGAATCTTGATTATTTCTGGCCAACGATGCACCAAGACGCGTTGAAGGTAATACAAAGATGCAAGGCATGTCAAGTTCATGCGCCAATCCCTAAATTACCTAAGCAAAATATGATATCAGTTACTGATATCGCGTAAAAAGTCATGCTTTTACCACCGATATCTCTCTCAATCTGGAACAATACTTCGCATTCGAACTAAAATAATATACAAATCATTGAAATTTTGCCAAGACGGTCAAAATGAAGTTGCACGAGAAAAAATCAAGCAAAACGGATGAAAAATGAAGATTCCATATGCAGTTGAAGATTCAAGGCATCCGAGACAAGATTTTAGATAAAGTACCCATCACTGAGATTTCTCTTATCCAAGATCTTCTTTTCAAATTACAAATCTAATAGAAGAAGAATCAACAAAAACGGATGAAGAACGAAGATTCTACGTACACCGGAAGATTCAAACGATTTGCACGAGACATTTAAAGATCAGAGAAATATTTTAGATATTTCTTTTCATCAAAGTCTTCGTTTTTGAAAAACGAATCCAACGAAAAAAGAATCGACGAAAACGGACGCTTAACGAAGAAGATACGCACGAATCAAGAAACGAGAAAAAGACGGTGAACCGGGGCGGGTGGAGGCCAGCCGCCGCCGGCCACAGTGGTGGCGGCGCTGGCCACTGTGCCCCATCTCCCGGCCACTTTTTCATCCTTGCTCGTACTCTCCTACTACACGTGCTAGACCTTTCCGCAACTTTAGGGTACATGTACTAGACCTTTCCGCGCTTTAGGGTACATGTGCCCCAAGTTGCTAAAGTGCACTGTATTTCAAATATAAATAGGTACCTTTGGTTCATTTGAAAAAAACACCTTACACCTTTCTACTCACTCTCCCAACTTTTATCTTCTCTTTTCCTCTCTACTTTCTCTCTAAATTAATCTAATTAATTTGGTGAGAGATAAGCAGGAGATTAATTATGTAGTAGTTAGTAGTAGCTAGCTTTGCAATGTAACACTTTGGAATATTCGGAAGTAATATGAGCATCGTTTTGCTCGCAATAATTACGGGTAATATCTATTCTTTTCTTTTATTAATTATTCGTAATGTTCTTGTTTGATGTTTATGATTTATTAACATTTGAAATGTTTATTGTCATGATCTGCGAGTAGTTGCTTATATGTTTTCCATGATTTAGATAGTTATAATGGGATGATATTAAATATTTCAAAGTAATATGACGACCCTATTCGACTGTTCCCGGATATAGTGCTGGAAACGCTTTATGCGGAGTACAAATGTACAGAAGTTTGAGAACGACCGAAGGTAGTTATATTACGGATCAATATTATAAATGTGATAAATGAGTTTCTGTTTATAGTTTAATTATAATATTATGAACGAATGATGGCACATTTGGCCAACAGCTTATGACCAGACTGCCCCAACTTATTCTGGTAGGGTAAAACCTGTTTATGCGACTATTTATTCAATAGACCATGCCATGATACGGACATCTCTGACGACCGAGATCGGGGAATAGGATTCGAGGGTAGTCATTGGCCGATGTGTTCAGTGCATTTGGGAGAACTTCCGGTGTATTGTAATTGTTTGTGTTTACTATCCATGTCACATATCTTCTATCTGATTGCGGACAATTTTACGTTAGTTAGTTGATAGGATCGTAAAAACAACTCATTCTGACATAGTTTAAATTTATAGAGAGAAACATATATGAATGAGAATTATTATACTTTGTTATTGTTTAAATATATGACACTAGACCTAATTTATGGAGTACCCTTTCCAGTTATCTACGTGACTACAACCTAGATATTAGGGAGTCATCAACCTTAATTGTGGTAAGTAGTTATCTGTACCCATAGCATGCAATAAGTAAGACACAGTGAGACCACTCGTTGCACATATTAGGTTTACATATCTGCACTTTACATTTGCTTTTAATTAGTTTAAGAGTGTCATTCTCACCGTCAATTACTCTTGACCGCATGTTGAACATAAGAAGCCATGGAACTATTCTATAAAGTACACTGGTTATTACTGAAAGGTATGGTCTGCATATGAAACATATTTTGACAAACTGTGAATAATCCAGGGATGTATAACTATTTGAAAAGGAGAGGTCTAGGTAAAATCAAAGTAATTAGAGCTTAAGTATTAACAAGGTCTAGGAAGGAAAGTCCAAGTGACTTAGATACATAAACCCCCTAGATTTTACATATCTGTTTCTTTAAACATAACAAGTTAGTAATTAGTTACACAATTAGAAGAACGAGAGATAAGCTTAGGTGTTAAGAACGGTCGGACCTATGAGATAATTGCTGCTTTATTCATGTACCTCGTTGCTTCACCAAGATAGGTTGCTTATCTTTCAACTAGGTAAGTATTGAAAGTTTAGCGTATTGCTCCAATCAGAATCATGATAACCTAGTTCTTAGTGACATGTCAATGGGAATTTAATTGGTAGGGTTCTAGTGTTTACACCACGGTCTATCAATCTATTAATCTGAAAGTGTCCCCATCATAAACACCATCCCGATATTATACTATCCCAAGTCATGGCGAACCACGTCTTCCCTAGTTGTTCCATACATGCTAGCTAGCTCATTTTAATTTTATTGCTTTAGTATTTCAAATTAGATAAAAACCCAAACAAAACCAACTATCTGAACCATATCTTGAAGACCTAATTATCCAAACGAGCTCCACTTCAAATTCGACCGTCTGGAGACGACCCTGATCATCCTTACCATGTACTAGTATTAGGTACTTGCACCCATTTTCAGTAGGTAGTTCGGAGGTTTAGGCCCCGAGCAAAATAAGTTTTAAAACTCCCTGATCGCCCCCTCAGTCGTTACAACAACACCAACGACACTTACGGCTGGGGGCGCATCAAGTTTTTTTCGCCGCTGCCGGGGACGGTAGTAAGATTTGGAGCCTGTTTAGATAAGTTAGTTTTTAAGAGATCCTTTTGACCGGGACTCACCATCCTTGTGAAAAGTTACATTTTGCACATAGTTTAGCGTAGTTAGGATTACCTTAGGTTAGGTTAGTTCCCTTCTCACCCACAACATTAATTCTGAAAGCTTCTCCCTATGCCATCTATTATGAACCCTTGGGAAATGTTAAATCAATGGGAACGATTAGATCAAAGGCAAAGTCTTGTTAGTTCAATCCAAAATAGATGTTGCATGTGAGATAATACCCACGTAGATGGAGAATGCCAAAGCCATAGGATGTATTCGGATAACCTAGGGTACTTAGATCCTCAAACACTATATCAAGATGACCCCAGGACTTTTCAACCACATCCATGCCAACCTTTTCATCCCCAACCACTCGAAATCTGCCCACACTCACCTCACCCTGTAAGTATACCACAACCTTATGAGAATCCTGACTTGAGAGATACGCCCTTAGCCTGTCTCAGCAGTAATGCTGCTTTCTCACCTCCTTCCGAATCACTTAAAGAAATGATTAAAGAACAAGAGGACATACTTAGAAGTTTTATTTATAATATGTCTAAAATCTTTTCCGAACTACCAACACAAGCCCAAGAGAGTAGTGAGGAGAGTAGGAATCCAGCTAGAGCAAAATCTAGGATACAGAAAGTTGAGAGACGCACACACTCCATATCTATTACACCCGACATAGACTTACATTCTCATGAGTTCGGTTGCAATATCCCTTCAACTCCCACACCAACCCCGTCTTCTAAACCTTCAAATTCACCTATTCCCGACCTATCAATGTCAAAGGCCGACGGAGGGTTTGTTCTAGAAGAACTTTTCGAACCACTATAACTCGAAACTTCCGGCCGGAGTAACGAGGATGATGAAGTAGATGAAGAGATCGATATGGAAAGCCCGAATTTGGAGATTTACATAGAAGAGTCAGCTTCACATGGACTGAAGGAATACATACCGACTCTAAGTAGTGAGCTCGTTCAAACTGATATGGTTGAACACGTCCCACAACCAGTTGTGGTTGACTGTATCTCAAAAATCCCTTTGATTGATTCACTTCCTGATCTAATAGACTTTACTAGTACCTTAGAGGAGACAAACACCCAAGTATTTGATGATAACGTTGCTATGAGATTGGAGACGCTAATGGACATTGTCCCACCTCCATGCCCAGAGTACAACATTATCATCCAACCAAAGGCTTTAGGAAGCAAGGTGGGTTTTGAATCAAGAGCACCCTACAAACCATCTCTCCATTACATAATGATGTACACGTCGTGGAGTGATGAGGACCTCTTTGACCAACCCAAACAACCCAAAACTCAAGAGGTAGAAAAAGTCGAGAGCTTTGATTTACCTCAAGTAAAACAAATCACTCACTTTATCATGCATCTTCCACTGATTGGACATACCCTGACCATAGTCCACTTTAATCCCCTAGGTATGTACCTATATTACCACTTGTATCTACTGATGGATTCAAGGGAGCCCCCTAGATTTCCCAAGAAATAGGTTTGGAGTCAAGCTAGTGACTCGAACAAAAACAAGAGCTTCTCGGGAGGCAACCTGTGTCTAACATAGGATTATTAGTAGTCTGGAACTAACCCCCATAAGTCGAAATGAAGCCCTGGAATAAATGTTTAAAGTTTCTCAGATTTTTATGATTGTTTTTAACATGACTTGAAATTTAAGTTCTCATATGCATTGAAATCTTTTGTTAAAGCCTTAAAATCTTCCTTCTCCCACTTGTTTGAACTTCACCATTACTAATAGATCTCAAAATTCACAAACATCCTTTTACTCACAAATGCTAGCAACATAATAGGTACCTAGGACATCTTGCACCCACACTCACGTGTAATGAGGTATATGCATATATACATGAGACCTTTTAATGCTTTATCTAATAACATAGTCTTTATGTCAATATGTGAATCATGCTCAAACTCATTGATAAATGTGTGCTTTAGATACATCTATACTTGGCTACTGATTTGTTGATGCTAGTATTTTCATATATACTGTTTGTTTTGCGAAAATATATGATTAGACTCCAAGTCATACACTGATGTTTTTTCAAAATACTTTTGAAAGTGAGTCTATGATTTAGAGAATAATCATCTATCTTTTAGAACACATTCACCTGTTACTTGTACAAATGCCTAAAAGACAGGTACTTACGTCTATGGATGGAGAATATTTATAATGGTGAAACGGAGAATGAGAGCACCATAGTTCATTAGATCTAGGAACAAACTGAACATCGCACTTCAAGGGAAATGATAGATTAATAGGATACAAAGAAGTATATTAGGTTTAAACGAATCGGGAAAATGAACACCGCACGGAGCGCGAATGCACGGGATTAAAAGTGGAGACCCACACCTTGGTGGGCCCCCACCGAATCAGCCACAAAGGGTGAGGACATCACCTCCCCACCCTCATTCTCATCTATCACTCTCTCTCTACTTCTCATTTTCTTCCTTTTTTCTCTCCAACCAAACCACCACCACCACTTCATTAAAATCACCAAAAAGCACCATTAAACGTCCTCAAAATTCAAGGCTCATTTGAAGAAAAACGTTCACCTCATCACGATCTACAACGCTATCTTTTCAGAATCTTGATTCGCCACTTTGTAAGTTTCCGACAAAAACCCGAAACCTTTTGATTCAAGTGTTTTTATGTTCTAGTTGTTTCTTTAAGCTTAAAATGTCCAAATATGGGTTGGGTAAAAGTCTCAGGTCAAACGGAGGCCGGAAAACACTTTTTCGGCTCATTTTTCGGCCAACAGCGCGTTATGTCGCAGAGGCTCCAGGCCACCTGCGACATAAGCCTTTATGTCGCTAAATCAAACCTTATGTCCCATATAGAGACATAAGCCACTATGTCGCACTAATCACGGATGTCGCATATAGCGACACAAATAGTTATGTCGCAGAAATTACGGATGTCGCATATAGCGACACAACGCCCTATGTCGCATTAAATTGCGGATGTCGCCCTTAGCGACACAAGCCCTTATGTCGCATATATGATCTGCGACACAACAGACTATGTCGCACTTAGCGACACAAAGCCGTATGTCGCACGCTATGTCGCATGAAACAGAACCAAGAAAACACAAATTTTACTAAGTGTCGAGACCTAAAATTTTATCACTCGATTTCACCCTAATTCGAGTCCAGATGCATTTTTCACCAAAGCAATTTAGTAGAAATAAAAATTTTCCAAGCTCGACCCCAGCCAGGGGCTCTGCCCCTTGGACCCCGCCAGGGGCTGCCGCCCCTTGGACCCCGCTACCAGGGGCGCTGCCCCCGGACCCCCGTCATTAACGGGCTTCTCCCTTACCCTAGGTTCACGAGTAACAGTGTTACATCTAAACTTTCACACAAAGTGTTAAACTTGTATAACATCAAACACGAATGTGACACAACTTCTAAAACACATTGGAACTTAGTTTTAAGTATAACACTTCAAAATTTTCAAAATAATAATGTGGGATTATTGTTACAAACAATCACCAACGGCCCGTTCACATTTTCAAACACTTAAAAAAACAACCAAATCGCGGTAATTTGGACATTCTAAGTTAGACGGACAACTACAAGGGCAGTCTTTCGAGATGCCTACTCATGTTATAACCATTGCGTGTCTTGGACACCCTCAGGTTACAAGTCTTCGGACATCAATTCCTCGCTAGTCAATTCAAGTTTATTAATTTAAACACTCAAGGCTCAGGTGAGTCTCATGGCCCCTATTTTACTGCTTTTCAATCAGGGGTGTGATTACATTGCTCTTTTAATTTTTCAATATGAACGCAAGTACAATACAAATCAAATACTGCATGAGTTGTTTTCACTAATCATTTCAAAGCCCTCCACAACATAGTTTGATAATACATCTGTAGCGTGAATGTTAGTATATGATATCATATAGGATTGACAATCCTCGTCCGGGTTAGCACGCACTAACTGGTCAAATGGACGTATTAGCATTTGGGAAGACAAGTGTAGATTAGGCACTCGTAGGAGGCAACTCAGTTAGGTTTCCTTAATTGGACCTGACGCTCAAGTTAAGCTCAGACTATGTGCTCATGGCTGTTTAAACTTTTATTTTGCTTAATTGCATTTTAAATTCAATTATAAAATCTTGCGGTTCATAAAATATGTGTTGACATACAAACCTGTGAGCTCACCAGCGTTTTGCTGACCAATTTTAGCATGTATCACAGGTGACCAGCAGTAGGTTGGACTGCTCAATCAAGATCCATTAGCTCGAGTCAGCATGCAAACAATCAGATATTTAGCTGCATTATTATATTTTGTATAGATTAATTATGTACTTAAATCTCTCAATTTCAAACCGAGCTAATGTAAACAATACTTTGATGTAAACTTTGGTTTTATTAATATCAGTGTAAAACGACGCATATAGTGGTCGTTCATTATATCTTATGTGCTGTGTATATAGATTAGTCGCGCCCCGACCCGATTCGCTTCCGCAACCCGAATTTGGGGGTGCGACAGCTGACGCCAACCAAGTTCAGAAAACATTGGATCTGACACAGTCGACCACTCAGATCCTCAGCTCACAGTCATATAGACGATAGGGGAGTTCTGCGTTCCTTTCTCTAGTTTATTCATCCATTTTTGCAAGATTATATCGACCTATATCCCATTCCAAACACTAAGTGTGGGATCCTTGGAATCCACAAAATACTAAGAGATATTTTTCATAATTAGTAGAAATTCTAAGTGTGGGATACTTCGACAACATGTGTTCAATACATAGATTCGAACATTAGGGACAATGTTCCTCTAAGTGTGGGATATACAGTCTGCAACCACAAGTTTAACCTCTTTCCCGTAAAAATAAACAATATTTTCATTAAAGAGACTAAAAAATTGGAGAAATTTTCTAATTTCTTTGGATCCAAAAGCTACATTCTTTAGAACCCCCCATCTCCAAAAATGTAAATTACAGCAGGAGACGAGTTTTAACAAAGAAACAAAACGGTTTTCTTAGAATACGATACGGACAAAAAGGGCAACACATGGTTAGGCATTGACCAAAACATTAGATTCGTGAGGATTGAGCCCGTGACTCGCATTCATCTTTCAAAATGCTTTACTTTTCGTTTCATGTGTGTGCCTGATGGGGTTCTGACCGTCGCAAACGTGAGTGATCACAATGCCTATCAGTGGGTGTTTTAAATTTGTAAATGATGGGGTCTAAGTGTGACTTATTACTACTGAACCAAAGGCTAGTAGATGGTAAGTATGACCTAGAGTCGTTCTTAAAGAGAAACTGAATTGAAACGGATGTGATCCAATCAATCGTTACTTTCTAGTACAGGTTTTTATAAAAGTGCGTTGGGGGTTTTGGTTCAGTTAACTAAATAAGCTAAATAAAGCGAATAAAAGATAATAATAAATCAGATAATGGAAAGTAGTATTTTTTGCAATTTCATTAGCTCATAATATGGGATGATGACTTTTCAAAGAAAACATTTATCTAAATCGGGAATGTTTACTAGATTCGATAGCTTATGGTATAACCCGTAGATTCCTTATCAGTCGGTTATCAACTGATATGTCACGAGGAACTAGGGTATCATGATTCTGATGAGACAGACAATGCTCAACTCTCCACACTCTCCTGCGAGGGAGTCAGTGGCCCTTATTATTGAACGCGTTCGCTCATGGTGAAGGAAAAGGGTAGCAGTTCCATAACAAGTCTAACCGTTCTTAATACCACAAGGACTACAAATCCGGCAAACAACTAACTTAGAAAATATATTCGGACTTATTTGATTAATTCCTATTAGTGAAACTCAAGCATGGTAAACGAGGGAAAGTGTTTAGGTTTCTTGCGTACCTTACTTTCGGTTTAATGGTTTAAGGGAATATATCATTTCAAATTGGATTTTAAACTTTCCTTTCTCAATACCATTAACAAATCCCTAGGTTTTCGTGAATGATTATTTAGCCTATAGCCTACCTACTCTAATCTAATCTAAAACTAATCTAATCTTATTAAAATGCTGACGGCTTTTGCATAAAGTTAAACCCAGACCATATCGTAAAATACTTTAGTAGTTCACAATGTATAATTGTTAACCGATGTTTTCATTGTGAATTTAATTGCTTCGCAATGTTTTCATTGTGATTAGAAGTGTACTATACTCATGGCAATTCCACGTAATCACATTGCATTTTATGATGATTGCATGACGTTACAATTAAACCATAGTTTTGACACAGATAACTATTGACCAAGTATTAAGGTTCGCGACTCCTCTTTACAAGGTTACAATCACGTTTGTCAATCGAAAGGCGAATATTTTATGTTTAAAATCATAAGATAATTCAGTTCATAAGGTTTCCATTTTTATAATGTTGATCCATAATACAACTACCTTCGGTCGTTTACCGACTTCCATACATTTGTACTCCGCTTAACAGCGTTTCCAGTACTATATCAAGTAAACAGTCGAATAGGGGTCATCATATTACTTCACGACATATTTAAGGTCATCCCGTAATTATTTATGCTAACTACATCACAACAAATACAATAGTAATCTACTCGCTAAGCTTAACACAAACTATCTCTAGCATAATTAAAGCATACATATTTAATTAAGATAGATAAGGATAGAAAAAACCGATATTAACGTGCGAGAAGGAATAGATTTGAATTAATAAGAGTAGCTCCAAGCTTACACCAAAGATTACAAGCACATTCCTTGCTTTCGATCTATTCTAAACAAGTTTCCTAAACTAGCCTAATAGAATGAGAAAGTAAATCTAACCGTGATAAGTTGGAGGTGTACTATACTCATGGCAATTCCACGTAATCACATTGCATTTTATGATGATTTCATGGTGTAACAATTAAACCATAGTTTTGACACAGATAATTATTGACCAAGTATTAAGGCTCGCGACTCCTCTTTAAAAGGTTACAATCACGTTTGTTAATCGAAAGGCGAATATAAGTTTTATGTTTAAAATCACAAGATAAGTCCGTTCATAAAGTTTCCATTTTTATAATGTCGATCCATAATACAACTACCTTCGGTCGTTTACTGATTTCCATACATTAGTACTCCGTTTAACAGCGTTTCCAGTACTATATCAAATAAACAGTCGAATAGGGGCCGTCATATTACTTCACGACATGTTTAAGATCATCCCATAATTATTTATGCTAATTACATCACAACGAATACAATAGTAATCTACTCGCTAATCATGACAACTACCTTCGGTCGTTTACTGATTTCCATACATTTGTACTCCGTTTAACGGCGTTTCCAGTACTATATCAAATAAACAGTCGAATAGGGGCCGTCATATTACTTCACGACATGTTTAAGATCATCCCATAATTATTTATGCTAATTACATCATAACGAATACAATAGTAATCTACTCGCTAATCATGACACAAACTATCTCTAGCATAATTAAAGTATACATATTTAATTAAGATAGATAATGATAGAAATAACCGATATAAATGCGCGAGAAGGAATAGACTTGAATTAATAAGAATAACTCCAAGCTTATACCAAAGATTACAAGCACGTTCCTTGCTTTCATTCTATTCTAACAAACATCCTAAACTTATACTAATTTAGAGTGTAAAACTAGAAAAATGAGAAAGATATGGAAGGTGTAAGTATGTGAAAAGGTATGTGAAGTTGTTTATGAGGTGTGTGTAGGTGTGTCTTGAAATGAGCCATAGAGCCTCCTACTTATAGGAGAAAATTGGTGCATTTTAGCAACTTATGGTACATTTTAGCAAAAGGTGGAAAAGTTGCTAGCACATGTACCCTAAAGCGCGTAAAGGTCTAGCACGTGTACCCTAGAGTTGCGGAAAAGGCCTAGCACATGTACCCTGCAAGTACGAGTGAGGATGAAAAGGCGGACGGGGAAAGGGGGCCTGGCAGCCGGTGCCGCCACAATGGCAGCCGGCGGCGGCAGTTGGCAGGCTGCCACCCCGGTTCGCCGTCTTTCACTTCGTTTCTTGATTCGTGCGTATCTTCTTCGTTATGCATCCGTTTTCATCGATTCTTTTTGTGTTGGATTCGTTTTTCAAAAACGAAGACTTTGATGTAAAGAAATCCCAAAAATATGTTTCTGATCTTTGGATGTCTCGTACGAATCGTTTGAATCTTTCGGCGTACGTAGAATCTTCATTCTTCATCCATTTTTGCTTATTCTTCTTCTGTTAGATTCGTATTTTGAAAATGAATATCTTGGATAAGAGAAATCTTAGTGATGGGAACTTTTGCCTTTAAATCTTGTCTCGATGTCTTGAATCTTCAAATGTGTGTGGAATCTTCGTTTTTCATCCGTTTTGCTTTATTTTTCTCGTGCAACTCTATTTTGACCTTCTTGGAAAAGTTTCATTGATTTGAACATTATCTGAGTTTATTTGCCAAGTATTGTTCCAGAATGAGAGAGATATCGGTAGTAAAAACGTGACTTTTTACGCGATATCAGTGCCGATGTATGCATTTGAATTAGAACTTGCTCTTGCAATACATTTCGAGATCACACCAATGAGTGCCGTACGTGGCATAGGTAAAACCTATCTTGATACTTTCTAAGGAATCCCAACACCCCCTTACCACCAAACATCCCTCTTCACGCCCACTGTCCAATCAAAGCCTTCCTTTATGTCTTCATCCCGAACCTACGGAAGCCACGTCTTCCAAAATTTTCACAAGAAAAGCCAACACAACCTCACAATACCATATGAAACCTTTTGGACAAAAATATCCATCAGTAAGGCCGACATAATAAAAACAAAAGAAAAGAAAAATGAGAAAAAAGAAAGAAAACAAGAAACATATATGCCGACACTACCCAGAAAAGTCCAGAAAAGAAAATTAAAATCCACAAAGGGTTGCACTATCAAGTCTTTTCAAATATGAGAAATTCCAAAAGAGACTTTCTCGGAAAAATACTCAAATTTCAAGAACGATACGAGGAAAGAAAAAACTGTAGTCCTCCTTTTCACACACCTTCTTCACTTCTCCGAAACTAAAAACATGATTCCTTTCTAAGATGTCTTAAAAGATTAGTGTCGTTCTCATCCAAAGTGATGGAGATTTGATTCTTGATCAAGCTTATGACGAGAATGTTGCATGACTGACTATCTGAGTGATTGACACTAGCAAGTAGGAAACCCTAAACACCTGAGTGATTTGAGTGACCCACTGTAAGGCTTGCCTAGTCATGATTAATCTAAGTTGCTTGAAGAAAGTATCAAACTCTATAAACCTTTAGTTTCTCGTGAAAATTCTTTCATAACCGGAGCTTTATATTCTTTGGAAATGGTATTTCTAAAAAAACATGTGTAACTATAATCTTTCTAAAAGCCTTTTATGAATGAGTTTGCTTGAGGACAAGCAAAAGTCTAAGTGTGGGATACTTGATATCGCGTAAAAAGTCATGTTTTTACCACCGATATATATCTCAATCTGGAACAATACTTGGCATTCGAAATCAAATAATGTACAAATCATTGAAATTTTGCCAAGACGGTCAAAATGAAGTTGCACGAGAAAAAATCAAGCAAAACGGACGAAAAATGAAGATTCCACATGCAGTTGAAAATTCAAGGCACGAGACAAGATTTTAGATAAAGTACCCATCACTGAGATTTCTCTTATCCAAGATCTTCGTTTTCAAATTACAAATCTAATAGAAAAAGAATCAACAAAAACGGATGAAGAACGAAGATTCTACGTATACCGGAAGATTCAAACGATTCGCACGAGACATCTAAAGATTAGAGAAACATTTCAGAGATTTCATTTTATCAAAGTCTTCATTTTTGAAAAATGAATCCAACGCAAAAAGAATCAATGAAAACGAACGTATAACGAAGAAGATACACACGAATCAAGAAACAAGCAAAAGACGGTGAACCGGGGCGGGTGGAGGCCAGCCGCCACCGGCCACCATGCAGCCGCCGTTGGCTACAGTGGTGGTGGTGCTGGCCACCTGTCCCCCGTCTCCCGGCCACTTTTTCGTCCTTGCTCGTACTCGCCTAGTACACGTGCTAGACCTTTCCGCAACTTTAGAGTACATATGCTAGACCTTTTCGCGCTTTAGGGTACATGTGCTACCACCTTTTCCACCTTTTGCTAACATGTGCCCCAAGTTGCTAAATTGCACCGGATTTCAACTATAAATAGGTGCCTTTGGTTCATTTGAAAAAAACACCTTACACCTTTCTACTCACTCTCCCAATTTTATTTTCTCTTTTTCTCTCTACTTTCTCTTTAAATTAATCTAATTAATTTGGTGAGAGAAAAGTAGGAGATTAATTATTTAGTAGTTAGTAGTAGCTATCTTAGCAATGTAATACTTTGAAATATTCGAAAGTAATATAAGTATCATTTTGTTCGCAATAATTACGGGTAATATCTATTTTTTTCTTTTATTAATTATTCGTAATGTTCTTGTTTGATGTTTATGATTTATTAACATTAGAAATATTTATTACCATGATCTGCGAGTAGTTGCTTATGTGTTTTCCATGATTTAGATAGTTATAATGGGATGATATTAAATATTGCAAAGTAATATGACGGCCCCTATTCGACTGTTCCCGGATATAGTGCTGGAAACGCTTTATGCGGAGTACAAATGGACGGAAGTCTTAGAACGACCGAAGGTAGTTATATTATGGATCAATATTATAAATGTGATAAATGAATTTATGTTTATAGTTTAATTATAATATTATGAACGAATGATGGCACGTTTGGCCAACCGCTTATGACCAGACTGCCCCAACTTATTCCGGTAGGGTAAAACCTGTTTATGCGACTATTTATTCAATAGACCATGCCATGATACAGACATCTCTGACGAACGAGATTGGGGAATAGGATTCGAGGGTAGTCGTTGGCCGATGTGTTCAGTACATTTGGGAGAACTTTCGGTGTATTGTAATTGTTTGTGTTTACTATCCATGTCACATATCTTCTATCTGATTGCGGACAACTCTATGTTATTTAGTTGATAGGATCGTAAAAACAACTCATTCCAGCATAGTTTAAATTTATAAAGAGAAATATATATGAATGGGAATTATTATACTTTGTTATTGTTTAAATATATGACACCAGACCTAATTTATGGAGTACCCTTTCCAGTTATCTACGTGACTAAAACCTAGATATTAGGGAGTCATCAACCTTAATTGTGGTAAGTAGTTATCTGTACCTATAGCATGCAATAAGTAAGACACAGTGAGACCACTCGTTGCACATATTAGGTTTACATTTCTGCACTGCTTTACATTTACATTTACATTTACTTTTACTTTTAATTAGTTTAAGAGTGTCATTCTCACCGTCAATTACTCTTGACCGCATGTTGAACGTAAGAAGCCATGGAACTATTCTATAAAGTACACTGGTTATTACTGAAAGGTATGGTCTGCATATGAAACATGTTTTGACAAACTGTGAATAATCCATGGATGTATAACTATTTGAAAAGGAGAGGTCTAGGTAAAATCAAAGTAATTAGAGCTTAAGTATTAACAAGGTCTAGGAAGGAAAGTCCAAGTGACTTAGATACATAAACCCCCTAGATTTTACATATTTGTTTCTTTAAACATAACAAGTTAGTAATTAGTTACACAATTAGAAGAACGAGAGATAAGCTTAGGTGTTAAGAACGGTTGGACCTATGAGACAATTGCTGCTTTATTCATGTACCTCGTTGCTTCACCAAGATATGTTGCTTATCTTTCAACTAGGTAAGTATTGAAAGTTTAGCGTATTGCTCCGATCAGAATCATGATAACCTAGTTCTTAGTGACATGCCAACGGGAATTTAATTGGTAGGGTTCTAGTGTTTACACCAAGGTCTGTCAATCTATTAATATGAAAGTGTCCCCATCATAAACACCATCCCGATATTATACTATCCCAAGTCATGGTTAACCACGTCTTCCCTATCCTTAGTTGTTCCATACATGCTAGCTAGCTCATTTTAATTTTATTGCTTTACTATTTTAAATTATATAAAAACCCAAACAAAACCAACTATCTGAACCCTATCTTGAAGAACTATTTATCCAAATGAGCTCCGCTTCAAATTCAACCATCTGGAGATGACCCTGATCATCCTTACCACGTACTAGTATTAGGTGCTTGTAACCAACACCAGTAGGTAGTTCGGAGGTTTAGGCCCTGAGCAAAATAAATTTTAAAACCCTCTGATCGCCCCCCAGTCATTACAACAACACCAATGACACTGACGGCTGGGGGCGCATCAGTTACTTCCGCTTGGCTATTTCAAAAATGGGGGATGGATATTGTCGGTCCATTACCTCAGGTTCCAGGAAAAGTGAAGTTCCTCTTGGTAGCGGTAGATTATTTCACTAAATGAGTTGAAGTGATTCCTCTTGCTCGAATTACCGGAAAAAATGTTAAACGCTTCATGTGGGACAACATCGTCTGTACATATGGATTACCAAAAGAAATTGTAACAGACAATGGAGAATGATGGTTCAAGATGGGTGGACAACTTATCACGTGTTATGGGCTCATCGAACCATGACAAAAACAAGTCATGGTGAAACGCCTTTCAGCCTCACATATGGATCGGAAGCTGTCATCCCAACCGAAGTGGGAATTCCATCTTATCGAAGATTGCAAGCCGAGGAGACTGAAAATGACAAAGATATTCTATGCAACTTGGACCTATTAGAGGAACGCAGGGAAATGGTGGCTATCAGAGAAGTAAACTATAAGAAGAAAATCGAACAGTACTTCAATCAAAGGGTTTGCCCCTCAACACTCCATCCTGGAGATTTCGTTCTCACGAAGAATGAAGCCAGTAGGGCAAAAGACCAAGGCAAGTTGGGCCCAAAGTGGGAAGGACCATATTGGGTCATCACGGCCTATGGTAATGGATCTTATGAATTGGAAGATGCCTCGGGAAGAAAGATACCTCGATCATGGAATGGGGTAAATCTCTGGAAATATGAATATCATTTATGTTATCGGATGTTTATTTTATGTTTTGGCAGTAGCTAATAGTTACGATCCCTGGAACAAGTTTTGCTGGTCTATGTTCCAATTGTAACTTTCTTTATTTAAATAAATGAAATCCTTTGTTGCCATCTGTTTAGATGGAACTTCAATCAAATACAATATCATTTATTGGAGTAATCTAAAGTTTCAGTAGAACAGCTATCTTTACACTGGCTGAGCACACCCCTCAAATATGCTCCGATGTCTAGGCAATGGCTGGCACACCGAAGGGTTAATCTTTCCTCACCAATTAGCTTCGTGGTGATAAGTTACAGAGTCACTACGAGGTATGTGGTCACCTAATAATATACCACGTGTCTGCAAAGGACGCTTTGTTCAAACATATTTAACTTGATCATTTTCAAGTATCAATTAGTAAACAAACGACTGCAAATGTTTATAGATATTCTTTTAACTTGATAATTTTCAAATATCAATAGATTAATGATGGCAAATGTTTATAGATATTCTATTAACTTGGCCATTGTCAAGTGTCATTCAGTAACAAATAACCGCAGTTATTCGTAGATATTCATTTAACTTGATCATTTTCAAGTATCATTCACTAAACGAATGACCGCAATTATTTATAGGTGTTCATTTAGCTTCATCATTTTCAAGTGTCATTCAGTAAATGAATGATTGCAGCGAACGACCGCAATGAGTAACTGTAATTGATAACTACAATTAATTGCAGGAAATGTTTGCTTACATAATACAACACATAAGTAGGAAAAAAACAACAACAAAATAACATTTAAAATACTTGTTAATGTTAATACATGAAAACCTCAAACATAAGCCAAAATATTGAGGTCATGAACATTCTCAAACCACAAAAGTTAACAAGTTTTCACAAGTATTCTACCTACTTCAATACATAGGAAACAAAAAGGGCTAATGCAACAGCCAATACATGTTTAGATCAAAACAAGACAAAACAGACACCCAACAAACAAGTAGGTGCTGGAGATGATCAAACACGGAAATTATCAACGGTCAAGGGATGGATCTCATTGAAAGGAGCAGCTTCGGGAGAGATCGCCATAAACACATCAATGGTAATATCACAATTGTCCTCAAGGCGCTTCATGTATGGATACTCGTGTAACACCCCCAAATTCATTGTTTAGCGGAAGCAAGATTTGGGTGTTACTAATCAATAATCAAAGCACACAGATATATAGCAAACGACTCTACATGCGTCATTTTAACAAAATACATTAACATTAAAATGTTTACAATAGTTTGAATCCGTACATAGCTCGTGTTCATAATATGAGAGATTTAAGTACATAATTATTTATACAAAATCTAATAATGCAATGAAATCTCTGAAGTTTGCATGGGGACTCGAGCTAATATGCATCCTGAGGGGCAGTCCAAATCTACTACAGAGTACCTGTGATACATGCTAAAAGGGGTTAGCTAACGCTGGTGAGCTCACAGGTTTTGATATTAAATAATAGTGTGTGAACCGCAAGATTTAAATGTTGAATTGCATCCAACAATTGATAATAATAGTATATACAACCATGAGCACATAGTCTGAGCTTAACTCGAGGGTCGGGTCCCATATAGAGAATTCCGAGCGAGGTGCCTCCACGAGTGCCTAATCTACACTCGTCTTCCCAAATACTAGTACGTCCGTTGCAGAGGTGAGCGCGACTAACCCGGACGTGGTGGGTCAATCCTATATGGTACCATATACTAATATTCACGCTACTTTCGTATTGCCAGACTATACTGACGGAGGACTTTGATTTGATTAGTTGAAAACAACTCATGTAGTGTATTGAAATATGTACTCGCGTTCATGCGTTAAAAACATAGCAATGTATCACACCCCTAGTAAAACAGTAAAAAGAGGGGCCATGAGACTCACCTGAGCCTTGAGTGTTTATCGAAATAAACTTGAATTGATTAGCTGTGAATTGATGTCCGAAGACTTGTAACCTGAGTGTGTCCACGACACGCGATAGTTATTAATCGATTTGACATCTTAAAAGACTACCTTTGTAGTTGTTTGTCCAACTATAATGTTCACATTACTACGATTTGGTTGATTTGATTATGTTTTGAAAACGTGTACGACCTGTTGGTGACGGTGTGTAATAATAATTCTCAAAAACATTATTATTATGTTTCGATTCATTTGTATACTTATAAAAATGTGTGTTAACCGTTCTTGCATTGGTTTAATATCATATTAATTAATTATCATCATTTGGTGCCCATTTTAAGTAAATTTCAAAGTGCTGAAAAATGTTGACCAGGGTTGACCGCGAATCGAGATTGCACTGTGAACCGAGATTGCATTACGAACCGAGTTTGCACTGCGAACCGAGTTTTCACTGCGAACTGAGTTCGCGAACCGAACCGAGATTGCACTGCGAACCGAGTTCGCGGTGCGAACCAAGATTGGATCTCAACTCGTGAAATTGGCTGATCAACGATTTTAAGCTTCAAAAATGAGTTTTTGTTCGATTTTTGGGCGTTTTAATGTTATAAAAAGCTTCTAACATGTATGTTCACAATATCTAAGTAATTTCTAGAAAGAGAAATGATTTCTAGAGAGAGAGTGAGTAAAACCTTACTTTTTGATGAAATGGAGATGGAGAAGATGAGGAAGATGATGATGATCCTTGGGCTTGTTCTTGATGATGAACGATTTTTAGTGGTGTTTTCGGTGGTTTCGGCTGCTGCGATTTGAGAGCAAAGAGGGAGTTTGGGTGTAGGTGTGTGGATTTGAGAGGAAATGAGAAGGAGAGAGAGATGGTGTAAGTGAAAAATGAGAAAGGAGGGGAAGAGTGGGGGGTGTTGGGCCGGTTTGGGGAGGCCTCCGCTGTGTGGCCTCTCCAACTTTTTAATCCCCTGCATTTGCGCTCCGTGCGGTGTTCGTTTTCTCGGTTGTTTAAACATTAAATAATTATTTTATTACGTTAAATTATAAATTTTAAAATACGGATATTTATTCAAGATTATACATGAAGTATTTCATCAAATACTTAATAATTGAGTTATAATTTGTAACTTTAACTTTACTTCGGTTGTTTGCGCGTTTAACATTTTAGCGCATAGACTTTGTTCGTACGATACAAAATAGTTATGAAATATTATCAAAATAATATTTGTGATATAATAGTGTTTTTAAATAATGTTACACTATTTAGTAAAAATGTTCACCAACGTCCGTATTTAAATGAACCGATTTGTATTCGATTTAAAGAGCGTACGATTTAATCAAATCGCATATTTGTATATATTCAACAATATATATATAGATACATTAATTTGCCTAACATAGAACTAATTACATGTATTAACAGAGATTTAGGTGCTAATTACTAGTCCTAATTTGGGGGGTGTTACATTCTCCCCCTGTTAGGAGAATTTCGTCCCAAAATTTAGCTCGGTGTAGCATTTGATGTAGAGTCAGTGAATAACTGAGGATACTTGAGTCGCATTTGGTCTTCCCGTTCCCAAGTGAATTCCGGACCACGCCGCGAATTCCACTTGACCTTAACGATGGGAATACAACTTTGTTTGAGTAGTTTGACCTCACGGTCCATGATTTCAGCGGGTTCTTCAACGAAATGGAGTTTGTCATCGACGCGAATCTCGTCGAGTGGGATGATGAGTGTCTCATCAAACAGGCATTTCTTTAGGTTAGAAATATGAAAAGTAGGGTGCACGCTGCTGTGCTCGGTTGGCAGCTGCAGTCGATATGCAACAGGGCCTATCCTCTCGAGGATTTCAAAAGGGCCAATGTATCTGGGATTTAACTTCCCGCGTTTTCCAAATTGGATTACGCCCTTCTAAGGCGATACTTTCAGGAGTACTCGATCCCTAACCTGGAATTCGAGTGGTTTGCGTCTCACGTCAGCATAACTTTTCTGACGATCACGTGCGGCCTTGAGTCGGTTCTGGATTTCAAAGATTTTCTCAGTGGTTTCGTGTATGAGTTCAGGACCAGTGAGTTGGCTGTCTCCCACTTCGGTCCAACAGATCGGTGATCGGCACTTACGACCGTACAGTGCCTCGAATGCTGCAGCTTTAATGCTGGCATGATAGCTGTTATTGTAGGAAAATTCGCACAATGGCAGGTGTCTTTCCCAGTTTGCACCAAAGTCAACTACACAAGCTTGTAGCATGTCTTCCAGTGTCTATATAGTTCGTTCACTTTGGCCATCGGTTTGAGGATGGTATGCGGTACTCATATCAAGCCGGGTACCCAAAGATTTTTGGAGTGATTGCCAAAAGTGAGATGTGAAACGAGCGTCCCTGTCAGAGATAATCGAGGTTGGGACACCGTGTCGAGAAACAATTTCTTTGACGTAGATTTGTGAGAGGCGTTCCATTTTATCGGTTTCCTTGATCGCTAGGAAATGAGCAGATTTGGTGAGTCGGTCAACGATCACCCAAATGGTATCGTAACCGCTCGAAGACTTGGGTATTTTGGTTTTGAAATCCATGGTGATTTGTTCCCATTTCCATTCCGGAATGTTGGGTTGTTGGAGTAAACCAGAAGGTTTTTGATGTTCGATTTTGACTTTCGAGCAAGTAAGGCACTTGCTGACATATGTGGCAATTTCGGCTTTCATGTTCGGCCACCAATAGAATTCCTTGATGCTGTGATACATTTTGTCGGTTCCTGGATGGATAGAATATTTAGACTTGTGAGCTTCATCCATCACCAAGTCTCGCAGGTTCCCAAAACTAGGCAACCAGATTCGATTTGAGAAGTACCTAACGCCATTAGGTTTGATTTCGAATTGTTTATCAATGCCTCGTAAGGCTTCATTTTTTATGTTATCAGGTTTCAGAGCTTCGAGTTGAGCAGTGTGAATCTGAATGGTGAGGTCATTGTGAATGGTCATACTGAGGGCTCGAACTCGAAGTGGTTTCGGTCGTTCCTTTCGACTGAGGGCATAGGCAACAACGTTAGCCTTGCCTGGGTGGTATTTGTTCTCGCAGTCGTAATCGGTGACCAACTCGACCCAGCGACGCTGTCGCATATTAAGGTCTTTTTGGTCGAAGATGTATTGGAGACTTTTATGATCGGTGAATACGGTACATCGGGTACCATAAAGGTAGTGTCTCCAGATTTTGAGAGCGAACACCACGGCCCCTAGCTCGAGGTCGTGAGTCGTGTAGTTCTTCTCATGAACTTTGAGTTGTCGGGAAGCGTAAGCAATGACCTTGTCTCGTTGCATCAACACGCAACCGAGACCTTGGTGGGAAGCATCGCAGTATACCACGAAGTCGTCGGTGCCTTCTGGTAAGGATAGAATAGGAGCACTGCAAAGCTTGAGTTTTAACAGTTGGAAAGCTGACTCTTGTTTATCAGTCCAATTGAACTTCTTTTCCTTTTGAGTCAGTGTCGTGAGTGGTTGGGCTATTTTAAAGAAATTTTCGATGAAACGACGATAATAACCGGCCAATCCCAGAAATTGGCGTACCTCGGTTGGAGTAGTTGACGCTTGCCAGTCATTGATAGCCTCGATTTTCGATGGGTCGACGTGAATTCCTTGACTATTAACAACATGTCCAAGGAATTGAATGGATTGTATCCAGAACTCACACTTGGAGAACTTGGCATATAACTCCTCGTGTTTGAGCAGTTCTAGGATGGTTTTGAGGTGTTGCGCATGCTCTCGTTCGTTGCGCGAATAGATGAGGATGTCATCGATAAAGACAATGACAAACTTGTCGAGATAAGGTTTGCACACCCGATTCATAAGATCCATGAATACAGCCGGTGCGTTTGTTAAACCGAAGGGCATCACCTGAAATTCAGCAAAAGCAAAGCTGTCAGAAGGAACCTAAAAGCCCAAGGATCATTTAAAGCCAAGGGAAAGGTTCATCAAAAGAAAACTTGAAAAGAAAAGATGCAAAAGAAGGCTCTCAAAGAGAGAAATCCAGAAAGAAGCACTACTAAGCGCCAAAGATAAGTCATCATAAACAACTCTTAGGCTATATTAAACCCCTAAATAAACCACCTACAAAACCCTTCATCCATACACACCACTTCCACCATCTTGCGAATGTCTAAGGATAATTAGCACCGTCCCCATCTAAGTATTGTAGATTTGATTCTCGATCAAGCTTATGACAACGGAAGAGCTACATGACTGGCCCCTGAGTGAATTAGAAGTTAGGAAACCCGATACACTTGAGTGAATTGAGTGACCACCTGTGAGGGCCCCAGTCATGAATATCTTACATTGTGAAGATTGCAAAGAAAGCTTGTTAGAACTAAAGGTTTGGGAAACCATCAAAGGATGGAACCTCGTCCGAAATCTTTTTACCAAACTTGCAGGAATCAAAGTTCTCCGGAATACAAGACACCTTTCATCACAATTTTATGAAGATTTGCTTGAGGACAAGCAAAGCTCTAAGTGTGGGATACTTGATATCGCGTAAAAAGTCACGTTTTTACCACCGATATCTCTCTCATTATGGAGCAATACTTAGCATTTGGACTCAAATAATGCAAAAATCATTGATAAAATGCTAAGAAGATCAAACCAAGGTTGCACGAGCAAAATCAAGCAAATCGGCCGAAAAACGAAGATTCCACGCACGTTTGAAGATTCTAGACATCAAAACGAGATTTCAAGATAAAAGAGCCCATCACCAACATCTATTTGACCCAAGATGTTCGTTTTCGAATTACGAATCCAACAGAAGAAAAATCAACAAAAACGGACGAAGAATGAAGATTCTACGCACTCCGGAAGATCCAAATGATTCGTACGACACATCTAGAGTTCAGAGACATATTTTTGGGATTTCTTTTCATCAAAAGCTTCGTTTTTGAATTACGAATACAACCCAAATAGAATCAATGCAAACAGATGCATAACGAAGAAAACATGCACGAATCGAGAAACAAAGCAACGGGCAGCAGACCGGTGCAGGTGGTAGCCAGCCGCCGCCGGCTGCCACACACCCGCACGGATTGCACTTTTTTGTCCTTTTTCGTACCCGGTGCTAGACATTTACATGCTTTTCGTACCTGGTGCCACTACCTTTTTCACCTTTTCGTACTTGGTGCCACTACCTTTTCCACCTTTTGCTAATGTGTGCTTCCATTTGCTAAATTGCACCAAAACTCCTCTATAAATAGGAGGCATGGGGCTCATTTGAAAGACACACCAACACACCTCAACACACTTAAGAATACCAACACATTTGGTTACATCTACTTGTATTTTCTTTTCTTTTATTCTTCCTAGTTAATTAGGCTAGCTAATTAACTAGCCAAGGAAGATTTGTACGGAGGTGCTCCGGGACGCATATTTTAGCTACGAGTTATTGTACTTCTTTCCAGTTGTCAATCTATCTTTCATATTTAATATGTTTGTCCTTTCTTTAATAAATTTAAATATGTATGCTATAATTGCCATGATTAGCTAAATAACTCAATTGTCTGCTATGATAGTCGTTTAGAAAGTATCGAATATGTGACTAAGTGGTATGTTGTGAGATTGCGGATGGTTTATATTACAAATGGATATAGGAATTAAATCTTTATCGTTTATCTGCCCAACTCATGTTATGAATAAAACTTTATCCAAAAATGAACGTAGCTAACTCATAGGATACATGTCACTTAGTTATACTATGTTAGATTGAATCGTTGAGCTCGGCATGGCCGGTGTTCTCTAGACAAAAATAGGATCCAAGAGACACGGAACATGGGAGTAGAGGTAGATTAAGATTAGATTCATATAGACGATATTTTTGAGACAACTTTCGGAATATCCTCAACTTAAATAATGCTTTTGTATGCTTAAATTAAACTGTCGCCTTGATCGTCTTATTGCATGTTCTTGTTTGATTGTTGCCTTAGGATCATCATAATAGTAAAATTTAAACGGCATTAATCATCGTGAAATAATATGACGGCCCCTATTCGACTGTTCTTTGATATAGTACTGGAAACGCTTACGGCGGAGTACAAATGTATGGAAGTCAGAACGACCGAAGGTAGTTGTATTATGAATCGAATAGCAAACATATTACCTAGGTCTCCATTTGTAACACAAATCATCCCTGTCTTGTAACATCCCCAAGTAATGATGATAACTTGTACGAATAAGTGATGACATATTATCCGACCGTTTAGACTAGTTAGCCCAACCTATTCCGATGAGGATAACCCTCGTTCATAAGATTGTTTATTCAACAAACTATGCCATGATTCGGGCATCTCTGACGACCGAGATTGGGGAATAGGATTCGAGGTTAACTATTGGATAATGTGGGTGTACATTTGAGAGAACTTTCAGTGTACACTTTAATATATTGTGCAATCCACGTGACATTCTATTTGCCTGATTGTGGACACCTCTGCGTCAGCCCGATAGAAGGATTGTAGAATAGCTCACATCAACTTACGAACTTATCCTCATTAGAACTTTCCATATTTAACCACTTCTAAACCACATTATAGTAGACAATCGCTTTAATTGCTAAACGCCCGAAGTAACCTCCACCTTTTAATTCAGTCCAGTTTAAATTAGGATAAGAAAACCCAAAACCAAAACCAACTCTTTCAACCCCAGCTGAACACATAAAAGCTTCTAAACCCCCTAGTTTCAATTTGTCGCACTTTGAAGAACGATCCTAGGTCATACTTGTCCTGTGCTAGCATAATAAGTAACCCTAGGCCCCAGCCTTATAAATTAAAAACCCACTGCTGTGTCACGTCACCATTAGAAATCTCAACGACCGGTGCGCAACACAACAAGTTTTTGGTGCCGCTCCCGGGGAGCGTCGGCAACCAATTTTAGGATTTAGTAATTTTAGTGTTTAAGCGATCCTTTTGAAAGATTAACATCAATCAAAAGTTACTTTTTTGCCCTTAGGATTAGTTTAGTTTTAGTAAACCACTTTTTAATCAATTATGACAACAAAATTTCATTGGACCAACCTCACACCAAATGAGTCTTTGACCCAACTTTTAGCTGTTTCCTCACCTACAAACCACTTACCTTCCTCAAAATGATCTTTGTCAGAATTTATGTTTGAACAAAACGTTATAAACAAAAGAGTGACCGGATTTCAAGATAACATTGACGCCATGATAAAAATTTCAGAAAAATTAATCTCTAACATGAAATCCATTTTGAAAAACTTAAGTTTTATTGAGGAATGTACGTCGGTAATCACTGGTGACACCACTCATCCACCAAGTGATGATCTGTTAATCGTGACTAGAGGAGGAAAAATGACCAAAGTTGATCCGCCGCCACCAGATAACACCCCCGAAAACACTTCTTTGCCCACGCCTACACCTAGTGAAAATGTGTCAATTGGCATCCCTATCACAGTACCTGACCCATCACCAGCCAAAACTCCAGATAATGACCTCGAACAAGAATACCTTATCCTGGCAGACTTAAAAAGGAAAAGCAAGAAGCCCAATTCGGTAAATATATGGAAATATCTAAAGATGAGGGTTTAAATTAAATATTAGTTGAATATGTAAGGGTAGAAGCTAAAACTTAAGATGAGGGATTAATTAACATTAAATGAATATGTAAGGGGTGGAAAGATCAGGTATGTAATATGACTAAAGATGAGGTTTAAATTAAATATTAGTTGAATATGTAAGGGTAGAAGCTATAACTTAAAATGGGGGATTAAATTAATATTAATTGAATATGTAGGGGGCGGAAAGATGAGCGTCTAAATTTAAATACTAGTTGAAAGTGTAGGGGTGGAAGTGAAACTGTTCTTATGAACAGTAAAAGTCAACCGGTCAAGGGTTGGCTATTGATATATATAGTAAATACCGTCATCCTTGACCACTTTAGTTGTCACATTTCAAGCAGCTAACGATTTGACTTATGTAAAATATATAAGACGATTATAATAACTATCTATATTTAATTTTAATTTTTGTTAATGAGGACATCAGCCTTTTGCTTCTTAAAACTTTCTTCTTCTAGATGTGAGTTTAATTTAACCATATCTTTATCTTTAGTTCTTTAATAAGAAGAACATATACCTTCTTAAAATCTAACACATATGCTCCTTAAAACTAAA
Organism: Pseudognaphalium luteoalbum; assembly: GCA_963422505.1. NCBI lineage: Eukaryota > Viridiplantae > Streptophyta > Magnoliopsida > Asterales > Asteraceae > Pseudognaphalium > Pseudognaphalium luteoalbum. The sequence goes on from OY730194.1 coordinate 55,871,478, forward strand.
CACGTAATTACCCCAACCTAATTGCTTTTTAAAACACGTGTACCTATACCTAGCTTTCTCATCAGCTATTTGGTTACCTTTTGTTCTTGATGCTTTCTCATTAAGAAGAATTCCTTCATACGTTTAAAAAATAAACGGGCAGTGTTAACCAACAATTTGATTCGGGATTCGGTTTTTGATTTTCTTCCTCTTCTATCTTCATCTCCAGTCGATGAACCCCTTTCTCATAATCAGGTTTTATTTGAATAAGCCTACATACACTGAAGTCTAATTTCATATTCCAGGCCTCTGTTTTGCAATTCATAGTGTAGAATAGATGTTGCTTCATTAATCACTAGCATTTCCTAACCTTGGTCATCTTTGTTCTATATTAGTTTGGTCACCCACCTTCTAGGAAAAGACATCAAGTTTGTGTTTGACGAGAACTGCATGAAGGCTTTCAATTACCTGAAGAAGGAGCTTACAAATGCACCAATCATGGTCGCTCCAGATTGGAATCTACCATTTGAAATCATGTGCGATACTAGTGACTTCGCAGTTGGGGCAGTTCTAGGTCAAAGGAAGGATAATCACTTTCGCCCAATCTACTACGCTTGCAAAACACTTACAGATGCTCAAGAAAACTATACAACTACAGAAAAAGAGCTGCTAGCCGTAGTATTTGCCTTCGACAAATTCAGATCCTACCTGATATTGTCCAAAACAATAGTATATACGGATCACTCAGCTCTAACATACCTCTTCAAAAAGCAAGACGCAAAGCCTAGATTGTTACGAAGGATTTTACTCCTACAAGAATTCGACATAGAAATAAAGGATAAGAAAGGAGCAGAAAACGTCACCGCAGATCATTTAAGTCGACTTGAAAATCCGTCAATGGAACAACTTGCAGAAAGAGATATTAAAGATCGATTTCCAGAAGAGCAGTTAATGAGTTTAGGAGAACAAGGCTCGCAATTCACTGACAATCCTTGGTTCGCAGACATTGCCAATTTTGTAGTTGGAGGGATCGCAAGAAAAGGAATGATCTCATCGCGGAGACAAAAGTTCTTCCGCGACGTCAAATATTACTTTTGGGATGATCCATATTTTTTCAAGGTCTGTCCCGACCAAATAGTAAGAAGATGTGTCGATGGAAAAGAAGCCGAACATATACTCCACCAAAGCCATCACAGACCCACCGGAGGACATCATGCAGCTAATCTGACAGCAAAGAAAGTCTACGACTCATGATTCTACTGGCCTACCATTTACAGAGATGCACAAGACTTGGTGAAACGCTGAGATATTTGCCAAAGGTTTGGAAATATCACAACGCATAACGAAATGCCGTTAACGAATATCCAAGCATGTGAAATATTTGACATATGGGGATTAGACTTCATGGGACCATTTCCGAAATCTTACGGAAAAGAATACATTCTAGTAGCTGTCGATTACGTATCAAGATGGGCCGAAGCCCAAGCCTTTCCAACAAATGATTCAAGGGTCGTAACCAAGTTCTTAAAGTAGTTATTCTGTCGGTTTGGAACACCTCGAGCAATCATCAGCGATAGAGGCACACACTTTTGCAATACTCAGTTTATGAAACTATTGCAACAATATGGGGTTACACACAAAACCTCTACGGCCTATCACCCGCAGACGAATGGACAAGCAGAGATTACAAACCGTGCACTAAAAATGATCTTGGAACGAACAATTGGTCAACACAAGGAAAGATGGGTAGACAAGCTAGACGATGCTTTATGGGCATTTCGGACAGCTTATAAAACGCCATTAGGAACAACTCCCTATAGGCTCGTTTATGGAAAGGCATGTCATCTCCCGATTGAACTAGAATACAAAGCTTACTGGGCACTGAAGAACTGTAGTTTAGATCCTATGATAACAGGAACTCACCGGAGAATGCAGCTAAATGAACTAGTAGAGTTGAGGGATCAAGCTTACGAAAGTTCCTACAAATTTAAGGAAAGAACCAAGTTGCTCCACGATTCAAAGCTCCGCCCCACACGCTTCAATCCAGGTGATAAAGTTCTACTCTTTAACTTCCGATTTAAGTAATTTTTTGGTAAATTCAAAACACGATGGAGCGGCCCCTTCACAATCTCTAAAGTATTTTCCTATGGTGCCATCGAACTCGAAGCTCCAGACGGAAATTTCAAGGTAAACGGTCACCAATTAAAACACTACATAGAAGACTTTCCCTCAAGTGAGGAAGTCTATAACTACGAACCACCCTAATAGAAAAATGGGTATAAAAGAGTCAAGCTACGAGACTCGATAAACAAAGCGCTCTTGGGAGGCATCCCAAGCCTATCTTAAGTTTTCAGCATTAATTTCCCTTTACTGTTATGTTTAAACTAATCCAATTTTTATGTAGCACCTCGCCTTACAAAAGACTAATAATCTCAGACCATTAACCTTTTGTATTTTGCAGGATGAGTTCGCAGTCAGACAGAGCACGAGCTCCCAGTCAGAGATGCTCGCGTGCCATGCATCACTCCCGGAGTTCATCACCGGGTAGTAGCATGAGGACTGTCAGAGGATACCAGTCACCACCTCCTAGGTTGGATGAGATATCAGCAGACTCAGTGGAGGTGTACGTTCAGGAGTCATTCCTGTTATGTCCCATCCATTCCAGGTTACCTTCATCTCACCGACCAGCGGGACAGACCGTAGGGACCTCCAGAGTACCCACCTTTGAGCATGGGGTTACTACTGTGGACCCCGCTGTCACTTGGTCTATACTGAGAGCCCTCGAGGTCCAGCACACCGCCATCTCTGAGATCTACATTGCTCTGGGCCTTACCTCCACACATGTGTGCCCCTTTCAGATGGGACCTGATCCCGTTCCGCACATTCCACTGTGGGACTTATTCCCACCTTGGAGCTTGACTGCGCAGGACCACCCCACTTTCATGGACTCACTGGAGGAGGAGACTGCTACCCTAGACACTTGGATTCAGGATCCAGAGGATGGCATGGCGTCTCCTGTCTATACCATCGAGGAGTCAGCATCTCCTACATCGATCGTGGAAAACACGATCTTTATGGATGATGACTTCACCGATTGGGAGTCGCTCTATCCTGACATGGATTAGCTTTTAGTAGTTATTTTATGTTTAATATTAACTTGTATTAACACTTGTGTTTTCTGAAGGATGTGTACTATGCAGAATTCAAAGTAGAATTTGTGGAACAAGTTCATTTTTAATGTGCCTGGTCCATTTCCAGCAAATTCACACACTTGTATCTGGTCCATAAAATCCAATGGGCAATGCACGCAACACAAGGAAGTATCTCTTCTAACCTTATTTTGCTTGATTTAACACGCTAAAATTCTAAGTAAAACTCTAAGTGTGGGATTACTACTCACAAATAGAGAATGACTTCGAAAATATTGACCCTTATTCAAAAATCTAAGTGTGGGATTAGCCTAACTTAGAAGTAGAACATTAGGGACAATGTTATTTTAAGTGTGGGATAGCAGTATTATTGACTACTGTATTGCAACATAAACTTTTGACAGATTTTCAGCAAAATTTTCAAAATTTTTGAATCAAAATCAAACTGGGTAGGTATTTCTAGTCAACAAAAGTTCAAAAGGTTTGGTAAAACGAATATGACGAGCAAAACTCTTTGATAAACTTTCAAACCAAGTTTCAAAATAAGCGATCGCATGACGAGGCACAAAACCACCCAAAATGAGTGAGGAATCTTGAGCCATATAAAAGCATTCATCTTTAATGCTTCACTTTTCAATTGTGAGTGTGCCGATGTATGCTCTCTAGAATCAGAACTTTTATTCAAGGAATACATTTCGAGATTACAAAAATGGGCGTCATACGTGACGAAGGTGCAATCAGAAAACCTCGACATTCCCTAGGATAAGAACCCTCTCATAAAACCCTCACCTTCAAACCTAACCAGTGCTCACCTTCAGCGGAAAACATGCTGAGCCTTAGCCTTTTCAAAAACTTCACTCCCTTCTTTCATCTTTTGGCCATAGCCTAAGTTTCTGTGCTGACAGAAGAATTATTATCAGAAGTACGGAGCGTTCCCCAAAGGATGAACACCATCCGTAAAAGGAGCTCCAAGAAAAAGAAATCCAACAAAGAAGTACGGAGTGTTCCCCAAAGGATGAACACCATCCGTAAAAGGAGCTCCAAGAAAAAGAAATCCAGCAAAGAAGTACGGAGCATTCCCCAAAGGATAATCATCATCCGTAAAAGGAGCTCCAAGAAAAAAGAAAATTCAGCAAAAGCAAAGCTGTCAGAAGGAACCTAAAAGCCCAAGGATCATTTAAAGCCAAGGGAAAGGTTCATCAAAAGAAAACTTGAAAAGAAAAGATGCAAAAGAAGGCTCTCAAAGAGAGAAATCCAGAAAGAAGCACTACTAAGCGCCAAAGATAAGTCATCATAAACAACTCTTAGGCTATATTAAACCCCCAAATAAGCCACCTACAAAACCCTTCATCCATACACACCACTTCCACCATCTTGCGAATGTCTAGGGATAACCTTCATCCATACACACCACTTCCACCATCTTGCTTATGACAACGGAAGAGCTACATGACTGGCCCCTGAGTGAATTAGAAGTTAGGAAACCCGATACACTTGAGTGAATTGAGTGACCACCTTTGAGGGCCCCAGTCATGAATATCTTACATTGTGAAGATTGCAAAGAAAGCTTGTTAGAACCAAAGGTTTGGGAAACCATCAAAGGATGGAACCTTATCCGAAATCTTTTTACCAAACTTGCAGGAATCAAAGTTCTCCGGAATACAAGACACCTTTCATCACAATTTTATGAAGATTTGCTTGAGGACAAGCAAAGCTCTAAGTGTGGGATACTTGATATCGCGTAAAAAGTCACGTTTTTACCACCGATATCTCTCTCATTATGGAGCAATACTTAGCATTTGGACTCAAATAATTCAAAAATCATTGATAAAATGCTAAGAATATCAAAACAAGGTTGCACGAGCAAAATCAAGCAAAACGGCCGAAAAACGAAGATTCCACGCACGTTTGAAGATTCCAGACATCAAAACGAGATTTCAAGATAAAAGAGCCCATCACCAACATCTATTTGACCCAAGATGTTCGTTTTCAAATTACGAATCCAACAGAAGAAGAATCAACAAAAACGGATGAAGAATGAAGACTCTACGCACTACGGAAGATCCAAATGATTCGTACGACACATCTAGAGTTCAGAGACATATTTTTGAGATTTCTTTTCATCAAAAGCTTCGTTTTTGAATTATGAATCCAACCCAAATAGAATCAACGCAAACGAACGCATAATGAAGAAAACAGGCACAAATCGAGAAACGAAGCAACGGGCAGCAGACCGGTGCAGGTGGCAGCCAGTCGCCGCCGGCCACCACCTGAACACTGCCGGCTGCCAGTAGGCCGCCACCGGCTGCCAGTAGGCCCCCGCCGGCTGCCACCCACCCGCACGGATTGCACTTTTTTGTCTTTTTTCATACCCGGTGCTAGACCTTTACATGCTTTTCGTACCTGGTGCCACTACCTTTTTCACCTTTTCGTACTTGGTGCCATTACCTTTTCCACCTTTTGCTAATGTGTGCTTCCATTTGCTAAAATGCACCAAAACTCCTCTATAAATAGGAGGCATGGGGCTCATTTGAAAGACACACCAACACACCTCAACACACTTAAGAATACCAACACATTTGGTTACATCTACTTGTATTTTCTTTTCTTTTATTCTTCCTAGTTAATTAGGCTAGCTAATTAACTAGCCAAGGAAGATTTGTACGGAGGTGCTCCGGGACGCATATTTTAGCTACGAGTTATTGTACTTCTTTCCAGTTGTCAATCTATCTTTCATATTTAATATGTTTGTCCTTTCTTTGATAAATTTAAATATGTATGCTAGAATTGCCATGATTAGCTAAATAACTCAATTGTCTGCTATGATAGTCGTTTAGAAAGTATCGAATATGTGACTAAGTGGTATGTTGTGAGATTGCGGATGGTTTATATTACAAATGGATATAGGAATTAAATCTTTATCGTTTATCTGCCCAACTCATGTTATGAATAAAACTTTATCCAAAAATGAACGTAGCTAACTCATAGGATACATGTCACTTAGTTATACTATGTTAGATTGAATCGTTGAGCTCGGCATGGCCGGTGTTCTCTAGACAAAAATAGGATCCAAGAGACACGGAACATGGGAGTAGAGGTAGATTAAGATTAGATTCATATAGACGATATTTTTGAGACAACTTTCGGAATATCCTCAACTTAAATAATGCTTTTGTATGCTTAAATTAAACTGTCGCCTTGATCGTCTTATTGCATGTTCTTGTTTGATTGTTGCCTTAGGATCATCATAATAGTAAAATTTAAACGGCATTAATCATCGTGAAATAATATGACGGCCCCTATTCGACTGTTCTTTGATATAGTACTGGAAACGCTTACGGCGGAGTACAAATGTATGGAAGTCAGAACGACCGAAGGTAGTTGTATTATGAATCGAATAGCAAACGTATTACCTAGGTCTCCATTTGTAACGCAAATCATCCCTGTCTTGTAACATCCCCAAGTAATGATGATAACTTTTACGAATAAGTGATGACATATTATCCGACCGTTTAGACTAGTTAGCCCAACCTATTCCGATGAGGATAACCCTCGTTCATAAGATTGTTTATTCAACAAACTATGCCATGATCCGGGCATCTCTGACGACCGAGATTGGGGAATAGGATTCGAGGTTAACTATTGGATAATGTGGTTGTACATTTGAGAGAACTTTCGGTGTACACTTTAATATATTGTGCAATCCACGTGACATTCTATGTGCCTGATTGTGGACACCTTCGCATCAGCCCGATAGAAGGATTGTAGAATAGCTCACATCAACTTACGAACTTATCCTCATTAGAACTTTCCATATTTAACCACTTCTAAACCACATTATAGTAGACAATCGCTTTAATTGCTGAACGCCCGAAGTAACCTCCACCTTTTAATTCAGTCCAGTTTAAATTAGGATAAGAAAACCCAAAAGCAAAACTAACTCTTTCAACCCCAGCTGAACACATAAAAGCTTCTAAACCCCCTAGTTTCAATTTGTCGCGCTTTGAAGATCGATCCTAGGTTATACTTGTCCTGTGCTAGCATAATAAGTAACCCTAGGCCCCAGCCTTATAAATTGAAAACCCACTGCTGTGTTACGTCACCATTAGAAATCTCAACGACCGGTGCGCAACACGACAGTGGACAGCTCCTGAAGTTCAGATGGGGCTAGGCGGTATGGTGCTCGGGCTACCGGTGCGGCACCCGACATGAGATCGATCGAGAACTCAACCTGTCGAGGTGGAGGTAAACCAGGTAGTTCTTCCAGGAAGACTTCGGGAAAGTCTCTAACGATTGGTACATCCTCAAGTCACTTCTCTTCTGACTTTTTCTCCGTGATGTGCGCGAGGATTGCAGGATAACCCTTTCGGAGGAGTTTTCGGGTTTTCAGACAAGATATGATATTTAGTCTCGTCTCACCGGTCTCCCCCTGTATGATCAAGGTTCTACCGACGGCGAGAGGGATGCGGATGATTTTGTCATAACAGACGATTTCGGCTCGGTGCCTGGACAACCAGTCCATACCAATGATGACGTCGAAACTTCCAATTTCAACAGGCATAAGATCTATCGAAAAGGTTTCGTTGGCTAAGTTTAAAGTGCAATTAGGTATCACACTATCCGTTTCTATGAGTTTACCGTTCGCTAGTTCTACAATGTACTTAACATCTAGCGCCACAGGGGTGATGTCAAGTAGGGGGTAAAACTCAGTGGAAATAAAGCTCCTATCGGCACCATTATCAAATAGAACAGAAGCAGTTAAGTTGTTGAGGAGGAACATACCCGTGACCACATTTGGGTCCTGGCGGGCGTCCCCAGAATTGAGTACGAAGGTTCTACCCTTAGCATTGTTGTTGTTGGCCTTGTTCTTCAGTTTCGGGAAATCATTCCTAAAGTACCCAGGGTTCCCGCATTCATAGCAGGCTCGGTGTGTCTGGTGTTGTTGTTGGTATTGTTGTTGTTGGCGGTGGATCTACAGTCCTTGGTGAGGTGACCGTACCTCTTGCAGTTATTGCAATAGGGGCCACAAGGACCTTCATGGTGGCGGTTGCACTTGGAACAGTAGGGCTTGTTCCCTGTGTAACCCCGTCTAGTGTCGGAGGTTGAGTTGTAGGCCTTGATGGTGTCTGGTTTCTTGTTTTGGGGGTTGTTGTGGTTGTCGGACCACTTTCTTTTGAGGTGGTTGAAGGAAGAAGTGGGTGGTTCTAGGTCCTCGTTCATGGCCATGAGTTCATGGGCCAATCGGATAGCACCATCAAGGGTGGTCTGGTTTGAGGAGGCGACGTTCCCCCGGACAGGTTCCGGAAGACCGCATATGTATTTTCGGATCTTGTCGGGCTCGGTGCTCACCATCGCAGGGCGAAGGATGGCAAGTTGTTGAAATCTAACAGTATACCCGTCAATGTCGGTTCCCTGAACCCTTAGGTTCTAGAATTCTTCCTCCGGCTTTTGGAGTTGTTCGATGGGAGTAGGTAAGCTGCGTCAATACCCACCGACTGGGCATATGAGTTCCACCAGGAGAGGGCACCATCTTCGAGGGTGCAAGTAGAGAATTTGACTTTGTCCTCCTCTGCACATTTGCTGATGAGGAAAACAGATTTCATCTTCTCAAACCATCTAATTAGTCCGATGGCACCTTCTGTGCCCTTGAAGATGTGTGGTTTGCAGTTCTGGAAGTCCTTGTATGAACAAGGTCTGGGTAGAGGCCCGTTGGCAGCTGTATCTTCGCTGCCCGAACTGGGTTGTCGGGTAGCCATAGCTTGGGCCACGCTTTGGGCTATGAGTTGTGCGATCTCAGTTTCGCTGAAGGTGAATCACTTTGGTGGCATCTTGCTGGACAAGATCAAGAAAAGACTATGAGATATTTGCGTGAAATTCTGAGATATCACGCATTGGGTGGTGTGTTTGCCATGCTGAGACAAAGCGTTAGAAAGAATGAGGCCTATATCCATATAATACATATATAATATAGCCTAAGATGTTGAGTGAGAGCGAGGCCTATGTATATATATATCACATAATAGCCTAAGGTGTATAACACAGACAAGTTTGAGTCCCAGTTTCTCTCGTGGTTAGAGTCAACTAGTGTATCCTGTTCAGTCATGATTCCTTTCGGATCCCACATCGTATTCTTTTAATTGTACATAATTGATCAGGCTATGTTAAATTAAACCAATACCATGTAGTCACTGAACCTAATCATACTTAATGAGGAATACTGCCTAACGGTCATAGTCTAGGCCCACTAAATGCAACCTAGTTCACTATAACCTTAGGCTCTGATACCAATATGTAACACCCCCAAATTCATTATTTAGCGGAAGCAAGATTTGGGTGTTACTAATCAATAATCAAAGCACACATATATATAGCAAACGACTCTACATGCGTCGTTTTAACAAAATACATTAACATTAAAATGTTTACAACAGTTTGAATCCGTACATAGCTCGTGTTCATAATATGAGAGATTTAAGTACATAATTAGTTATACAAAATCTAATAATGCAATGAAATCTCTGAAGTTTGCATGGGGACTCGAGCTAATATGCATCCTGAGGGGCAGTCCAAATCTACTGCAGAGTACCTGTGATACATGCTAAAAGGGGTCAGCTAACGCTGGTGAGCTCACAGGTTTTGATATTAAATAATAGTGCGTGAACCGCAAGATTTAAATGTTGAATTGCATCCAGCAATTGATAATAATAGTATATACAACCATGAGCGCATAGTCTGAGCTTAACTCAAGGGTCGGGTCCCATATAGAGAATTCCGAGCGAGGTGCCTCCACGAGTGCCTAATCTACACTCGTCTTCCCAAATATTAGTACGTCCGTTGCAGAAGTTAGCACGACTAACCCGGACGTGGTGGGTCAATCCTATATGGTACCATATAATAATATTCACGCTACTTTCGTATTACCAGACTATACTGACGGAGGACTTTGATTTGATTAGTTGAAAACAACTCATGTAGTGTATTGAAATATGTACTCGCGTTCATGCGTTAAAAACAGAGCAATGTATTACACCCCTAGTAAAACAATAAAAAGAGGGGCCATGAGACTCACCTGAGCCTTGAGTGTTTATCGAAATAAACATGAATTGATTAGCTGTGAATTGAAGTCTGAAGACTTGTAACCTGAGGGTGTCCATGACACGCGATAGTTATTAATTGATTTGACATCTTAAAAGACTACCTTTGTAGTTGTTTGTCCAACTATAATGTTCAAATTACTACGATTTGGTTGATTTGATTATGTTTTGAAAACGTGTACGGCCTGTTGGTGACGGTGTGTAATAATAATTCTCAAAAACATTATTATTATGTTTCGATTCATTTGTATACTTATAAAAATGTGTGTTAACCGTTCTTGCATTGGTTTAATATCATATTAATTAATTATCATCATTTGGTGCCCATTTTAAGTAAATTTCAAAGTGCTGAAAAATGTTAACCAGGGTTGACCGCGAACCAAGATTGCACTGCGAACCGAGTTTGCACTGCGAACCGAGTTTGCACTGCGAACCGAGTTTGCGAACCGAACCGAGATTACACTGCGAACCGAGTTTGCGGTGCGAACCGAGATTGGATCTCAGCTCGTGAAATTGGCTTATCAACGATTTTAAGCTTCAAAAATGAGTTTTTGTTCGATTTTTGGGCGTTTTGATGTTATAAAAAGTTTCTAACATGTATGTTCACAATATCTAAGTAATTTCTAGAAAGAGAAACGATTTATAGAGAGAGAGTGAGTAAAACCTTACTTTTTGATGAAAATGGAGATGGAGAAGATGAGGAAGATGAAGATGATCCTTGGGCTTGTTCTTGATGATGATGATGAACAATTTTTAGTGGTGTTTTCGGTGGTTTCGGCTGCTGCGATTTGAGAGCAATAAGGGAGTTTGGGTGTAGGTGTGTGGATTTGAGAGGAAATGAGAAGGAGAGAGAGATGGTGTAAGTGAAAAATGAGAAAGGAGGGGAAGAGTGGGGGGTGTTGGGCCGGTTTGGGGAGGCCTCCGCTGTGTGGCCTCTCCAACTTTTTAATCCCCTGCATTTATGCTCCGTGCGGTGTTCGTGTTCTCGGTTGTTTAAACGTTAAATAATTATTTTATTACGTTTAATTATAAGTTTTAAAATACGGATATTTATTCAAGATTATACTTGAAGTATTTCATCAAATACTTAATAATTGAGTTATAATTTGTAACTTTAACTTTACTTCGGTTGTTTGCGCGTTTAACATTTTAGCGCGTAGACTTTGTTCGTACGATACGAAATAGTTATGAAATATTATCAAAATAATATTTATGATATAATAGTGTTTTAAATAATGTTACACTATTTAGTAAAAATGTTCACCAACGTCCGTATTTAAATGAACCGATTTGTATTCGATTTAAAGAGCGTACGATTTAATCAAATCGCATATTTTATATATTCAACAATATATATATAGATACATTAATTTGCCTAACATAGAACTAATTACATGTATTAACAGAGAATTAGGTGCTAATTACTAGTCCTATATAGATCCATAATACAACTACCTTCGGTCGTTTACCGACTTCCATACATTTGTATTCCGCTTAACAACGTTTCCGGTACTATATCAAGTAAACAGTCGAATAGGGGCCGTCATATTATTTCACGACATATTTAAAGTCATCCCATAATTATTTATGCTTATCACAACAAATACAATAGTAATCTACTCGCTAAGCATGTCACGAACTATCTCTAGCATAATTAAAGCATACATATTTAATTAAGATAGATAAGGATAGAAAGGACCGAGATTAGTATGCGAAAAGGAATAGACTTGAATTAATGAGCGTTACTCCAAGTTTACATAAAAGATTACAATCACGTTCCTTGCTTTCGTTATATTCTACACAAGTTTCCTAAACTAGCCTAATAGAATGAGAAAGTAAAACTAACAAAGTATGGAAGAAATATTTGTAGGTGTGGAAGGTGAGTGGTGTCTTTCCAAGAGTGTTTGTTGAAATGAAGCCTAGGTGCTCCTATTTATAGTCTAAATCCGGTGTACTTAAGCAACTTGGGGCACATGTTAGAAAAAGGAGGAAAAGGTGGTAGCACATGTACCCTAAAGCGCGGAAAGGTCTAACATATGATCCCTAAAGTTGCAGAAAGGTCTAGCACGTGTACTGTGACAATCCTCTATTTAGGGTATTAATCCTTTCTTAATTGCATGCATTACCTAGAGTAATTCCCTAATTAGTGAATTCAAAATAATTTTTATGTGTTAAGTTTGTGAAACTTACTATGTGGTACGTGATGTATTAAATTCGTAATTATATGTATGTATAATTACGTACGAAATGAACGTATTAAACTCGACAAATTAAATACAACAAAGTTGGTGATGCAAAATAATTAATAATTCGAAAATTATTAATTACAAATAGTATTAACTTATATTATTGAAATAATATACGATATTATATGTTTTATATTAAAAACGTGACGAGCGCGTCATACACGAACAGAAACAATTATAAAACGTACCTAAAGGTCGAAAATAATAAAAGTATTTATTTTCCCGTTCCTGTTTTAGTATTTGGAACATTACCTTAAAATATAAATTCCAAATTCAACCGAAATCTGGCACGCGATTAAACTGTACAGTCCCACTACGGCGAATAATTTTATTAATAATTTTAAATAAAATTATTTCATTTTTGTAGTTATCAATTATAAGGTTTAAAATAAAATTTAAACAAACGAATAATTGAGTGGGACATGGGGTACAAATAATTGGACCCGTACTCAGAACTAACGGGTTAAAAACTCAAAACTTGTACACAGATATTTTATCTGTTCGACACCTTCTGTTCAAACCCATTCCCTCCTTTGAAAATCAATAAAACTCAGTTCAATACATACTCCCACTCTCTTGCTTGATCACTCACCCACACCTCAAATAATTGAGCTACCAAATTCCTTCTGCCTTCTTCTTTTCTGGTCCATCGAGCAGCAGCAGTAGCAGTGGAGAAGGGGAGCTAAAACATCGAACCATCTTCAAAATCTCCAAACATAAACTAACAAAATGATCACATAACATTTGTCACCAAAAATCATCTCATTTGCATCATCATCAGTGATCATCATAGTCATCTATATCATAATATTTGTAAGATTCAAAACCACATATATATTTCATGCTTATAATTCCATATAATTTTGATTGTATGTTGTTAGTATGTATGTAAACAAATTATAGTAGTGGATTGTATGTTATGTATGGATGATTAGTATTGTACCAAAACTGAGATCAAACACCCGAATATATACATATATACATTTACAGACCAAGAACAGGGACGAACACGGGCTAGGAACCAAACCGATTGGTTGGTTTTAACCAGCCAATCGGCTGGAATCAATGAGCCGATTGGCTCATCATCTTTAGCCGATCGGCTAAGGGGTGATTGAGCCGAACGGTTTGTTAAACTTTACCCGATCGGCTAGGCTGTCTGTGGACTGATTTTTCGATGCGTTTAAATAATACACTGTCGATATAGATATTTTGTAGTACAAATATATTAACGCATACGAAATACAAATACTAGAAAGTTATAAAAGTTATAAAACTTTAGGATACAAAGTTTGGTACAAAAATTGTACACGATCGCGGGACATTATTTTGACACGGACAATTAATAACATAACTTTTTGGACCAAACGGGCCAAATCTATAATGGGTCAAAAGTCGTATTTTGTGAACGGACCAAATTATTTTGGGCCACACATATTTGGGCCAAACTACTAGACTTTGATATTGGGCCAAACCCATTTGGGTCGAGCCCAACGGGCTAAGAGATTCAAATGCAAACTTTAAACCGGATTATATATAAGTGAAGAGTAAACGTGACAAATGAGAATTTGTAACAAGACAAATAGATTATACATATAGTGGACGATTATAAATTATATATAGTTATATAAATGAACTACGACAATCGTATTAAACAAAGTTATTTTTATAACTACTATAATTATGTTTTTAAAACATAAAAAACAACGATAAACAATATATATATATATATACGCGACATTAACAAATGAATAATATATATATATATATATCACGGCAACGACAATTAATATATATAAGAATATATATATTCAACTAATAAGTATATGTATTCATATACTTGTACGCGACGATCATTTCAACGCAAATATCACCAACTACTAAAATGTTATAAACCTTTCAACTTAACGATTAGTCCATATACTTATGTAATTTATATTTAAATGTGTCTAGGTAATTGAGAGGCATGTTCGGACTACTGTATTACTAGCTGAAGACTTGCTACACGTGAGTTCACAGCCCCTACCTTTTACTTGTTTTAAATGTTTTTAAAACCACGGGTGGAAAACATAGAACTACGTGCTATTACATGCTACTTGTTTATATAATTGCTTAACATGCTTTTATATCGAATTGATTTGTATAAATGCTTATTGCTTATTAAATCAACTGTTAACTATATGAAACGTTTTCACAACTATTTTGGGAATAAGACAACGAATCTTGGTACGATCCTAGGTTTACGCGAGGTAGTTGTAGTGCACATAAGTCCCAGTGCTTGCAACCTATAACCATTAGCTAGGTGACTCTAGCCACTGAGTATACAGATAGTACTATCGATTTGACAACCCTCCCACTGATATAACTCGTTGGTCATTCCAACCACACGACGACGGTCGTAACGAGGAGTGTATACTTACCGTGTTACTGAGGAAATAACATCAACTAGTCGTGATTTGGTTATAGTACTAGGACTCGTTACTTTAACTTTAAAGGTGTCGCTCACCATAGAGGGATCATAGTCTATATCTCCCACTTAAACTAAACAACAAAACTACAACTTGATTTGGGAAGGGTATTCCCTGTGATAACTAATAGGACATGTGTTCCTATGCATGACTTCTTTTTAGGAAACGTTTACCTTGATTGGATAAACTTGGTTTCCCGACAAAACAACTTTCATAGGAAATGTTTACTTGACTGTTAAACCTGTGTTTCCTACAGCTACTTACTGGAAATGTTTACTTGATTGTTGTTAAACTATATTTCCTGCAACTATTTGTTAGGAGATGTTTTTGATTAAACTTGTGTTTCTTAACACATCGACTGAATTGTTGTAAGAATGACATTCTTACGGTAAAATAGGAAAAAGACTTTGACTGAAACTAATAATACCATGTCATCTCAACTTAGCACACTTAGTAAATCCAGTGAGGCTGTAAGATATGAACTTGACCTAGCTAAGTTAGATATATGTAGGTTAAGTGATGATAAACAAGCCTTAAGGGATAAGATTAAGGCAGATGCGGCTGACAAGACAGCTTTTAGAGATACAGTGAATGAGAAATTAATTATCATAGACGGTCTCTATATGAATATAAATGACTTGAATCTGTCCATTGCTAATAAGGATAAGGAGTTAGCTGATTGCAAAACAAAACTTGTAGCTCAGAATCGTAAGCTTGAGAGCTATAGAACATCTGAAATGGATAAAATGTTAGGTGCTCAGCATAGTGTGAAGGATATGTCTGGTTTAGGTTATAATGATATGCCTCACCTATTCTATTCAAATTACACTAAAACTCCTGTAGATATTGAGATAGCAGATGTTAACCCTGAGACAAAAGAAACTAATAAACCGAAAAAGTTAGAGGCACAAAAGAGTGTTATTAAGAACCCTTCATCTGATGATAGTAAGAAAATTCCTCACACCAAAGTACATTTTGTACCGGGTGGAGTAATTAATGATACTAAGACTGATGAAGTGGTTAATAAAGAACATGTTATTGAACCTTTAGTGCCTAAAACTCCGGTAGCGGATGCAAAAGTTAGTAAGTCACGTAAACAGATGTCTTGCTTCAAGTGTCACCAAAAAGGACACGTAGCTTCTTGTTGCCCAAATAAGAAGCTGGAAGCATCACATAAGTTAGTGAATACTGAAAAGACACCGACTATTTCTAGTTCGATTGTAGATAGGTTAGGCTCCAAACCGGGAATAGGAAGCAAACCTGTAAACATTCTGAAAAGAGATAGTACTCATAGTGTCTCTCCACCTAAACCTAAAAGGGCTTATACTCTAAACGAAAATACTTTCAATAAGCCAAGAGATAAGACACCTTCGAGGTTTAGGAACCCAAGTAGAAACCATAGTCAATTTGAGAATGGTTCTACTTCGAGTGCACAGGGAACTAAATATGTGCCTAGGAGGTTTTCTACTCACTCTCCTCATAGGCCTAAGACTACAGATCATCAACAATCTCAAACTCCTGTGAAGGTTACCAAGACTCCTGATGGGAATAGTTATGGTTACTTTAAGGAGGTTCAGATTGTAGATGATCAGGGACAATTGACGCGCTACTAACGGTCGATCGGGTTTTCACCCTGTCGTCGGACCATCCGTCAGCGGCGGCGTCAGTGGAGTTTTTTAAAATTTTAATTTGTTTTTTGCTGGGCCTAAGTATACTAAAGCTATGGGTAAGTATAGCGATAGGTATGACCTAGGGTCATTCTTCAAACTACAACGGGCATGGGATCTAGGACTTTAGTTATCTACGGGAATTTAGCTAGGGTTTAAAGGAGGTTTTGGTTTATTTTGGTTTTAACTAACTACTAATTATCTAAAATTAAAATAAAGTAAAGTGGAGGGGAGGTGGCAACGAGAACTTATAGGCGAAGCGAGTGTTTACTATGATAATTACTCATGCTATTTAGGGGTAGTTAATGGGATAAAGCCTTAGTTAAGATGACATTAATATTTCCTAATGAGCCATAACTACTAGCCTATTATCTATCTAACGTAGAGTTGTCCGCAATCAGATAAATAATATGTCACGTGGATAATAGTAATGGAATGTAAACTACACCGGAAGTTGTCCCAAATGTAGCAACCAATTTAACCAACAACCATCCTCTAGTCTTGTCCCCCAATCTCGGATATTTGAGATATCCGAATCATGGCATGAATTGTTGAATAAACAAAAACATGAACAAGGGTTTCCTACCGGGACAAGTTGGGATGGTCTGGTCTAAGGGCTGATTAAATTGTTCATCATTATTTCATATAAATCATTTTAACTATTCTATGCATGTTAAACTGGTATATGCAATTGATAAATATTCGAAAACCTAATCATGTAACTAATCAGCATAACAGATACTAGCATGCAAACCCTAACCAACAATCAAACAAGAACATGCAGAAAGGCAGCATAGCAGGGATTAATTATGTAGAGTGACGGGGTACATGGTTAAGTCACAAGTGTCCCGAAAGTTCTCTCTAAGACACTTGTTGAATGGCCTGAATCTAATCTATCTCTAATCCTACGCTCCGTGTCTCCCTCCGGTAATATTTCAACCAGGAGAACACCGGCCATGTCGAGTTCAACGATCATCAGACACAGAATAGTTAGTGGCATACAACTAGCAATTGGCCAAGCCTAGAAGGATGTTACTAACCACAGCATAAGTTGGATAGATAAACATTTGAGATTCAATTCATAGATTCAAATATAATTCAACAGCATACAGACAGAGTAACAGCATGATTTAAGTATAACTACCCTAGCATGGCAACTATCATAGCAAACACAGATTTGTCTAGCTAAGCATGGCAATAATCCTAGCAAGTAATTCTAAACAAGTATAGCAACAGCACAACATTATTATAAATCGTGCGACACCGCAGTCTCGGAGCACCTCCGTTACAATTAAGCTACTAATCTACTAGCTTAACTAATCTAATTAACTAACTAACTAATTTAGAGAGAGAGTAGTGAGAGAAAGTATGTGTAGAAGTGTGAAAAAATGAGAAGGTGTGTGTTGAAATGATGAAATGAGGCTTGTATTTATAGAGATCGCACAACCTTATCCGTAGACCGTATCCAAACCTCCAAACGCACAACCGTATCGCAAAGGCGAATAAAAATTAGATTTTTATCACCCAAACGCACGATACGGCTGAGCTGGACCGTATACGGCTGTGCATAGGGTGAATACGGATGAACTGGGCCGTATACGGCTGAGCACAGGCCGTATACGGCCTGCACAGACCGTATACGGTCCAGGTCCAGCCGTATATGGCCTGGACCAGCCGTATGCTGGTTCCTCGGTTCTTCGTTTCTTCATTCGGGCGTAACTTCTTCGTCGTTTGTCCATTTTGAGCGTTCTTTATATCCACGCGTTCGTATTTTCCTAACAAAGAAAATGACATAAGTCAGAGGTCATAATTCTTTGTGTAGCTTAAAAAGTGCTAGAACGAGTGAACGAGAATGCTCATGATCGTATTCGTTAGATTTATCGTGTTTTTCGACCATTTTAGATGACTTTTAAAACATTGTCTATATTTTGGACTATGTGACGAGTTTTAATGATAAAGTATCTATTTTGATTAGTTTCGTCACATATTGGGCTAAAAAGGTGAGTTTAATGCACGCAAAAACATGACTTTTTGCGTGTTATCAAATATCCCACACTTAGACAATTGCTTGTCCTCAAGCAAACTTACCCTCTTAGAATTTACCATAAAAAAGTTTTTGATTTCTACCCACAACAAAGAATTCTCACAGATTGGAAACAAGTATTTGCCTGTTAGATAAATAATAGGCGTTCACATGAAGTATCTAAAGGTTTTCAAGATGATTCACTTAGGCAAACTTTCAATTCTCAAATTTGTGGAATATACACGACTGGGCGATCTCACTGGTGGTCACTCAATTCACTCAAAGTGTATCGGGGTTCCTATTATCCTAAGCCAAATGAAAAATCGCTCAAATACCAGTCGTGCAGCACTCGTCGTCATAGGCTTGCCCGAGGATCAAATCTTCATTACTTAGACAGGGACGGTACTGATTATCCCAGGACATTCAGATGGGTTGTAGTGTTTGGTGTGGGTTTAAAAGGGTATGGGTAGATTGGGGGTATCTAGGTTTCTAAGGGTGTTTGCTTATCTTGGGACTTTCGAAAAAAAGTTCTATTTAGATATCCTTTTTAATGAAAACGGAAACGGATAACACTTTTTTTTTGGGGATAAGATAGCTATTTTGACTTCTATCTTTTGAAAACACACGGAATGATTTTTCTTTTGAAGAGTCGAGTTTTCGAGAGAGTCGAAGCACTTAGCTTTATTTCAGCTATTTTCTTTTCTTTTTCTTTTCTATTTCTATTTCTATTTTTGGGCTTAGATCTTTCTTGCCAAGAAATTTCTAAGGGATTTTCTTTTATTTCCCTTTTTGAGATCCCTTCTTATTTTCATTTCTCAATCCTTTGATGATATTTGAGTTTACTTTGGTGCCAATTTTTCGCACCACATGACTCTCGATTTTTTTTTCTTTCTATATAGATCAATAAAATACACACGAGAAGTTTTAGTAAACATTATTTATGATTTTTGAAGTGAAAGCAAAAAGGAGTATCCAAATATCTCTTTTTTTTTCAAAAATACTAAGATAGGTTTCTGGTGGGTAGGGGAATAAGGGGTTTAAAAATTTTGGGTGAATGAAAGAAAAATAGGCTAAGGCTCAACAGTGTTTTCTAAGCGGATCATCAACACTAAAATTGAGTGTTGGACGGGTTTTTGGCTTGAAAAGATATGTAAAAAGGGGTTTAAATCCTAAGGAATGTCAAGGTCCTCTAATCGTACCTATGTCACGTATGACACCTGTCAATGTGATCTCGAAATGTATACCTGGGGCAAGTTCTAATTCAGAAATGCGTGCACCGGTCACACACAACAAACGAACAGTGAAGCATTTAAAATGAATGCTTATAAGGCTCAAATTCCTCACCGCAAAAATGGGTTATATGTGTCCAGTCGTGCGATGCCCCTCTTAGATCCTCATCTTAAATTGTTTAGAATCCGACATGATTTCGACCTTATATTTACCAACTTTTGAAATACTTGTAAAAAAAATCTGTATTCATTCTTGAAAAACTCATTGGTCAACTGAATGAGTGACAATTTCACTGTCGAAGTAAAACTGTTTAGGTTTTACTGAATGAGTGACAATTTCACTGTCGAAGTTTTTTTAACCAATTTGCTTTTATTGTGACTAGAAAGAGTTTAAAATTTTTGAAAATTTTGGCAAAATAAGGGTTTGAAAATTTATTTTGAGGACTAGCATGTTTCTAGATCAATTTAAACAGATATTTTGACAGACGAGAGATATACCGCTATCTCACACTTAGAAATAAACATTGTCCCCAATGTTTCTACACTAAGTAGGGCGAAAATCTCACACTTAGGGTTTTGGTTTAGGAAAAATGTGAATTTAAAAGTTGTAAGCGAGGGGGATCCCACACTTAGAGATTTAAGTGGTCAATAGGCATATCAAAGTTATATTAAAGTAGGAAGAACAGGTTTAGGAGAGATACTTCCCTACGGACAGTGGGCACTGGATGTAGGACCATATTCGTGTAGGGTTGGTGTAAATAATTTGCTGGATTGTGAGGACCAGACTCTTTTCAAAGCTCATCCAATTCCTACGAAGTAAGGTCTGGAATGTTATAAAATACCATCATAATCATCAGTTCAACAACATAATAGGTCTAATGATAAATAAAGAAAACTAAAGATAAAATAAGCTAGAAATCGTCTAGTAAATCATCCATGTCTGGATCAAATGCTGCAAGTGCGTCAGGATCTGGATCTGAAGTGAGTGATAAGGCAGCAGTGTGATCAGACACCATGGGTGCATCAGTGGGATTCTAAGGTGGCCTAGAAGAAGCAACAGTAGTGGGAGGAACAGTCTGTGGTGGAGCAGCTGGGAAGAAGGACAAAGGTGTGAGAGCTGGCCTGGGACCCTGACCAAGCTGATATGGCTGGTCGGCGAGTTTCGGCAGTCCCATCGCTTCTCTGATTTCGGACTGAGAGCTACGCTGAATCGAAAGCTCACTGAGCATCGCCCAAGTCACTATCGGATCTGAAGTGGTAACACCAAAGTCAAAAAGTGGGGCAGATACAGGAGCAATCTGAGCATGCTCATCAGTAGTGGTGGTCGTCTTCTTTCTTTTTCCTCTGCGGGTCCTCTACTTCTGTTGTTTCTGAGTAGCTTGTTCTGAAGTCTCAGCTGAAGCGTCCATCCTGAAACATAAAGATAAACAGGTAATGCTATAGTTTTAAAATGGGTATACAAATGCAAAATAATCAGATGACTTCGAGAAATGTTTGTTTAAATGTTAAAGCTTTGCGAGGTCATCTGTTCATTTGCGTTTGTATACTATGAATAAAACTTATCTGATGTATATGTAGGAGTGTAGCATTGTCAGATACTTGGGTTATCCTGCATCGTTAGTTTAGGGATGATAATACTAAAGCAAAAATAACTAAGAAATAAAATAAGATAAGCAATGGGGTGCCTCCCAAGAGCGCTTGTTTAGAGAGTCTCTAGCTTGACTTCTTATACCTACTAGTCAGCTCAAGGTGGTTCAAAGATATAGACTTCCTCACCAGGGGGGAAATCTTCGATGTAGTGCTTTAAGCGATGGCCATTGACTTTAAAATTACCATCCGGGGCTTCTAGTTCGACTGCTCCGAAGGTAAAGACTTTTGATATAACAAATGGTCCGCTCCACCTTGATCTGAATTTGCCGGAGAATTTCTTGAAGCGCGAATTGAAGAGAAGAACTTTGTCTCCGGGCTTGAGCTTAGAATATTTGAGTTTAGCATCGTGAGTATTCTTTGTTCGTTCTTTGAAGTGCAGAGAGCTATCATATGCTTGGTCTCTTAATTCGGCTAGTTCATTCAGTTGCATTTTCCGATGTGATCCAATTGTAGAAGGGTCTAAATTACAACCTCTTAGCGCCGGTAAATGACACGCTTTTCCGTAGACTAGTCTGTAGGGCGTGGTTCCTAGTGGTGATTTATATGCGGTTCTGAACGCCCACAGAGCATCGTCTAATTTTTCAGCCCATCTTTCCCTATGATTAACCACGGTTCGTTCTAAAATTCTCTTGAGCGCTCGATTCGTCACTTCGGCTTGCCCATTCGTCTGCGGGTGGTAAGCCGTAGAGGTCTTATGGGTGACACCATAATATTGTAATGTCCTCATAAATTGAGCATTACAGAAGTGCGTGCCTCGATCACTAATGATCGCTTTTGGAGTACCAAAACGTGAGAAGAGCTGCTTTAAGAATTTTACTACTACTCGGGAATCATTTGTAGTAAATGCTTGGGCTTCGGCCCATCTGGAGACGTAGTCGACAGCAACCAGAATATACTCTTTCCCATATGATTTTGGGAATGGTCCCATAAAATCCAACCCCCATATATCAAAGATCTCGCAAGCTTGGATGTTAGTAAGTGGCATTTCACTTCTCGATAAAATACTTCCAAACCTTTGGCAAGCATCGCAGTGTTTCACCAAGTCGTGAGCGTCTCTGAATATAGTAGGCTAGTAGAAGCCAAAGTCATATACCTTTCTTGCAGTCATATTTGCTCCGTGATGTCCTCCAGTTGGTCCGTGATGACTTTGGTGAAGAATGTTCCTTGCCTCCCTCTCGTCTGCACATCTTCTGATGATTTGGTCCGGGCATACTTTGAATAAGTATGGATCGTCCCAATAGTAGTTCTTTACGTCTCTAAAGAATTTGCGCTTTCTAGAGGTGGGCATTCCTTTTGGCACAATTCCTCCAACCAGATAATTTGCGTAGTCTGCATACCAAGGGTAGTAAGTGAATTGAGATCCCTTTTGGTATCCTCCGATATTCATGAGTTGTTCTTCAGGAAACTGGTCTTGAATCTCTCTCTCATCAAGCTTCTCCATCGACGGATTTTCCAGTTGACTAAGATGATCTGCTGCGACATTCTCGGCTCCCTTTTTATCCTTGATTTCTATGTCAAATTCTTGGAGGAGGAGAATCCATCTAAGCAGTCTTGGCTTAGTGTCTTGCTTTTTGAAGAGATACTTCAAGGCTGAGTGATCTGTATAGACAATAGTTTTGGACAATATTAAATAAGAACGAAATTTATCAAAAGCGAATACTACCGCAAGAAGCTCTTTCTCTGTTGTGCTGTAATTCTCTTGTGCATCAGTGAGTGTCTTGCTGGCGTAGTAGATTGGCTGAAACTGCTTCTCCTTCCTTTGCCCTAAGACAGCTCCAATAGCGAAGTCACTAGCATCGCACATGATTTCGAATGGAAGACTCCAATCGGGGGCGACCATGATCGGTGCATGTGTGAGCTGATCCTTTAAAATGTTGAAAGCTTTAAGACAGTCATCTGAAAAGACAAACGGAGTGTCCTTCTCGAGAAGGTGCGTCATAGGTCGAGAGATCTTAGAGAAATCCTTGATAAAGCGACGGTAGAATCCGGCGTGACCTAGAAAACTGCGAATGGCTTTAACAGAAGTAGGTGGCGGAAGTTTGGCAATAGTCTCAACTTTGGCTTTGTCAACTTCGATTCCAGATTTTGATATTCGATGTCCTAAAACTATTCCTTCTTTCACCATAAAGTGGCACTTTTCCCAGTTTAAGACAAGATTTGATTCTTCGCATCGGGCTAGCATCCTTTCAAGGTTGGAAAGACAAGATGTGAAGGAATCACCAAAGACTGAGAAGTCATCCATGAATACATCCATACACTGTGCAATCATGTCATGGAATATTGCCACCATACATCTTTGAAATGTTGCAGGCGCATTGCATAAACCGAATGGCATGCGGCGGTAGGCAAATGTACCATATGGGCATGTGAATGTTGTCTTTTCCTGGTCCTTTGGATCGAGAGGAATTTGAAAATAGCCGGAGAAACCATCGAGGAAGCAATAATATTCATTCCCCGATAATCTTTCCAACATCTGATCAATGAACGGCAGAGGGAAGTGATCTTTCCGGGTGGCTTCATTTAATTTCCGGTAGTCGATACACACCCTCCAGCCGGTGACGGTTCGTGTAGGAATCAATTCATTATTTTCGTTAGCGATAACCGTTATTCCTCCTTTCTTTGGGAGAACCTGAACTGGGCTGACCCATGGGGAATCTGAGATAGGATAGATCAAACCAGCATCCAAGAGTTTGATAACCTCTTTTTTGACCACGTCTTAAATCTTTAGGTTTACTCTCCTCTGTCTCTGTATGGAAGGTTTGAAGTCGTTTTCCATGAGTATTTTGTGCGTGCAGTAATTTGGACTGATCCCTTGTATATCATAAATCTTCCATGCAATTGCCTTCTTGTGTGACTTCAAGACCTGGATAAGTCTTGCTTTCTCTTTTGGTGAAAGACCTTTGGCAATTATGACGGGTAGGTGTGAGGTTCCTTCGAGAAAAGCATATTCCAAGTGAGAGGGTAATTCCTTCAGCTCCAATTCTGGCGGTTCTTCGATAGAGGGTTTCATTCGAGCGATCTCGTCTCGTTGTAACTCGTCATACTCCTTTTGGAACTCTGATTCTTCTGGAGATGAGTCGGCTGTAGTGGCTGATGCTATTTCTACTAGTTCTGTCTCATTGGAAAGCGCGTCCTTCTTTAACTCGTATTTGCAGGTAGATGATGAAAAGGTTGCATTATCCTCAGTGATGATGACATCATTGTTGAGTGCGAACTTTTGAAATTGAGCTTTAGAAGAAGTACTTATGGTGATTTCTGGATTTGATTTCTCACAACCTTCAGATAGTTGTGGCAAAGTACCGGAATCCATATCGTAAGATTTGAGAATTTCAGCTACAGATGGAGACGATTCGGGTATCGGAAAAAATTGATTTCTGCTTAAAAGTGGGATAGGGATGCCTTCGCCTAAAGGAACAGCAACAACAGAGTTGTTCGTGGAAGAGTAGTTAGGCGGTGCTAAAGGATTCTTCATTTCAGGTAAGGGAAATAGCAGCTCTCCGGAAGGTGCTGATTGGTCGGAGATAGCCTAGCAGAGTCCGATGTTGTTCGGGCAAAGTCTTCTTTTGGTGATGACAGTGCTGGAAAAAGGTTCGTTACTACTGACTGCTAGAATCTCCTCCAAATGCTCATCATATATTTATTGCATGGCATCCACAAGACCAAGATCTTCTCCCATAGGGTGCTTCATCAACTTATCGACATTAAAGGTGACTTCCTCCGCTCCGACCCTCAGTTTTAAAGATTTTTCGTTTACATCTATCACAGCCTTGGCAGTGTTTAGGAAAGGTCTACCAAGGATGAGGGGAACGTGGGCATCTTCCTCAATATCCATAATGACAAAGTCAACCGGGAAGATAAATTTACCGACTCGGACCATTATATCTTCAGCAATTCCTCGGGGGAGTTTAACTGATCTGTTAGCTAATTGGATGGTCATTTGAGTGGGTAGCAGTTCACCTAATCCTAGTTTCTTATAGAGAGAGTAAGGCATAAGATTGACACTAGCTCCTAGGTCAGCTAAGGCGTTACTCACTTGGATGTTTTGAAGAAAACAGGGGATAGTGAAACGGCCAGTATCTCCTAGTTTGGGTGGAAGGCCATGTAACATGATTGCTGAGCATTCAGCATCTAAGGGTAAACTAACTATTTGTCTCAATTTTTCCTTATTTGAAATGAGTTCTTTAAAAAACTTAGCACAACTAGGCATCTCTACTAAAGCATCTAATAGGCTAACATTTAAGTGTAGGCTTTTAAACATTTCTAGATATTTCCCAAATTGTACTTCTTGTTTCTCTTTTTTAAGCCTACCAGGGAAGGGTATCCTAGTTCGTGGAATGATTTCTGGGGCTTTAGGTGATACTGGATCTGGTGCAGTGATAGGGGTGTCACTAGGTACTGGATCAGTGGTCGGTTCAGAGATAGGAAATTGATTTGAAGAATTATCTGAGGACTTCTCATTTCTGGTTTCTTTACCTCCTCTAGTGATGACCATGATTCCTCCTTGGTTCTCAACTTTTAAAAACAGTTGTTTAAGACTAACTTCCAGGTTTTTGATCAAATCTTCTGATATTTTAAGTAAAGCATCAATTTTATCTTGAAAATCTATTACTTGTTTGTTTATGTTCATTTGATCAATCATGAATTTAGTCAAGGTTTCATTATAGTGTTGTTGAGAATTTATGGGGAATTTGACATATTAAAGGATAAAGGTTGCAGAAACTGAGTAGGTGGGTTATTGGTTGGCCGCTGAATGAAAGGTTTAGAATGAAAGTTCGATTCAGATTTTTTAACAGTAGTGACAAGAATTTCTTCCGTACCTTTACAAGGCTGAGGTGTAGAAGATTGAAGATCCTTGAAGACTCTGGAGAGATTGTCCACTTGAGCTTGCAGAGCTTCAATGGATAGGCTTGAAGTACTAGTTACTTCCTTAGCCAGTTCGCCAAACTCCCAGTCATGTTGATGCATTGCTATCGTCTCAACTAGCTCCCAGGCTTCTTCAGAAGTATGTGACATGAAATTTCCTTGAGAAGCAGAATCGAGGGTTGACTTGTGCTGAGGAGTCAGACCATGGTAGAATATGCAGATTAGGTTCGTCTTACCCATTTGATGATTCGGACATCTGTTAAGCATCTTCTTAAATCGTTCCCATGCTAGATAGAATGATTCATTGGTTTTCTGTCGGAAACTGACGATATCATCCTTGAGCTTGGTTTGCTTGGAAAGAGGGAAAAACTTAGCCATAAACTTAGTAGCCAACTCTTCCCAAGTATGAATCGAATTGGGTTCGAGTTCATCAAACCAGGTTCGAGCACGCGAAGATAAAGAATAGGGAAAAAGATATAGTCGGGAGACTTCTCTTGAAATCCCTGATTGCTCACAGGAATCAGAAAGATCGATGAATCTATCCAAATGTGAATTTGGATCATCGAGCGGAAAACCGTGAAATTGACAGAAGGTTTTGAGTAACTTGAAAATGCTAGGCTTAATTTCGAAGTTTTCGTCGGGTAGCACGATAGGTCCTCCTCTTCCCTCCAGTAGTGGTGCACAGGTTGAGGCGAGAGTAATACGATTCGTCATAGCTGATGAAGTTCGGGTTTGGTAGAAAAGAGAGTTTTGGAAAGGAAAGAACAGAAAAGGAACTTTCGGATGATATTGATCTTCCGAAAGGATCGCTAAATAACTAAGACAACTAAATTCCTAAATCGGTCGTTGTAGTCCCCGGCAACGGCGCCAAAAACTTGACGCACCACCAACGGTCGATCGGGTTTTCACCCTGTCGTCGGACCGTCCGTCAGCGGCGGCATCAGTGGAGTTTTTTAAAATTTTAATTTGTTTTTTGCTGGGCCTAAGTATACTAAAGCTATGGGTAAGTATAGCGATAGGTATGACCTAGGGTCGTTCTTCAAACTACAACGGGCATGGGATCTAGGACTTTAGTTATCTACGAGAATTTAGCTAGGGTTTAAAGGAGGTTTTGGTTTATTTTGGTTTTAACTAACTACTAATTATCTAAAATTAAAATAAAGTAAAGTGGAGGGGAGGTGGCAACGAGAACTTATAGGCGAAGCGAGTGTTTACTATGATAATTACTCATGCTATTTAGGGGTAGTTAATGGGATAAAGCCTTAGTTAAGATGAAATTAATATTTCCTAATGAGCCATAACTACTAGCCTATTATCTATCTAACGTAGAGTTGTCCGCAATCAGATAAATAATATGTCACGTGGATAATAGTTATGGAATGTAAACTACACCGGAAGTTGTCCCAAATGTAGCAACCAATTTAACCAACAACCATCCTCTAGTCTTGTCCCCCAATCTCGGACATTTGAGATATCCGAATCATGGCATGAATTGTTGAATAAACAAAAACATGAACAAGGGTTTCCTACCGGGACAAGTTGGGATGGTCTGGTCTAACGGCTGATTAAATTGTTCATCATTATTTCATATAAATCATTTTAACTATTCTATGCATGTTAAACTGGTATATGCAATTGATAAATATTCGAAAACCTAATCATGTAACTAATCAGCATAACAGATTCTAGCATGCAAACCCTAAGCAACAATCAAACAAGAACATGCAGAAAGGCAGCATAGCAGGGATTAATTATGTAGAGTGACGGGGTACATGGTTAAGTCACAAGTGTCCCGAAAGTTCTCTCTAAGACACTTGTTGAATGGCCTGAATCTAATCTATCTCTAATCCTACGCTCCGTGTCTCCCTCCGGTAATATTTCAACCAGGAGAATACTGGCCATGTCAAGTTCAACGATCATCAGACACCGAATAATTAGTGGCATACAACTAGCAATTGGCCAAGCATAGAAGGATGTTACTAACCACAGCATAAGTTGGATAGATAAACATTTGAGATTCAATTCATAGATTCAAATATAATTCAACAGCATACAGACAGAGTAACAGCATGATTTAAGTATAACTACCCTAGCATCGCAACTATCATAGCAAACACAGATTTGTCTAGCTAAGCATGACAATAATCCTAGCAAGTAATTCTAAACAAGTATAGCAACAGCACAACATTATTTAAAATAACAAGATAGAGATTATAATAGAACTTGACAAAGCGTTATTACAAATCGTGCAACACCGCAGTCTCGGAGCACCTCCGTTACAATTAAGCTACTAATCTACTAGCTTAACTAATCTAATTAACTAACTAACTAATTTAGAGAGAGAGTAGTGAGAGAAAGTGTGTGTAAAAGTGTGAAAAAATGAGAAGGTGTGTGTTGAAATGATGAAATGAGGCTTGTATTTATAGAGATCGCACAACCGTATCCGTAGACCATATCCAAACCTCCAAACGCACAACCGTATCGCAAAGGCGAATAAAAATCAGATTTTTATCACCCAAACGCACGATACGGCTGAGCTGGACCGTATACGGCTGAACTAGACCGTATACGGCTGTGCATAGAGTGAATCCGGCTGAACTGGGCCGTATACGGCTGAGCACAGGCTGTATACGGCCTGCTAGACCATATACGGTCCAGGTCCAGCCGTATACGTCCTGGACCAGCCGTATACGGCCTGGTTCAGCCGTATGCTGGTTCCTCGGTTCTTCATTTCTTCGTTCGGGCGTAACTTCTTCGTCGTTTATCCGTTTTGAGCGTTCTTTATATTCACGCGTTCGTATTTTCCTAACGAAGAAAATAACATAAGTTAGAGGTCATAATTCTTTGTGTAGCTCAAAAAGTGCTAGAACAAGTGAACGAGAATGCTCATGATCGTATTCGTTAGATTTATCGTGTTTTTCGACCATTTTAGATGACTTTTAAAACATTGTCTATATTTTGGCCTATGTGACGAGTTTTAATGATAAAGTATCTATTTTTATTACTTTCGTCACATATTGGGCTAAAAAGGTGAGTTTAATGCACGCAAAAACATGACTTTTTGTGTGTTATCAACAATCCAAGACCGTAATGGCTTGGGACCCTCTTGATAACTAACTGTGTACAACTTGTTATATGTAGGAGCAGACTGTGAACAAGGACATCTGGTGGTATGTAGATAGTGGATGCTCAAGACACATGACAGGTGAAAGAAGTCTACTGAAGGACTTCAGAGAAGGTTTCAAGCAAAAAGTAAATTTTGCAGGAGACAAAGGAGGAGTAATTACTGGGAAAGGAAAAGTTTCAAATGGAACTTTGACTCCAGAGGATATGAATTATGTTGAAGAACTAACTCATAACCTAGTGAGTGTTATCCAAGTCTGCGATAAAGGTCATCCAGTTTATTTTAATGAAAAGGAGGCTTTAGTCCTGAAGCCAGGCTTCACAATCCCTGAAGAATGTATATTGATAGGGCACCAAGGAAGAAGGACATCTATGCGATAAACATGGGTGTTCCTAATTCTTCAATGGTATCTACATGTTTATTATCCAAGGCTTCAGAAGCAGACGCGCTACTATGGCATAGGAGAATGACACACCTAAACTGGAGAAAAATGAACTACATAACCAAAAATGGTTTAGTTTTGGGTGTACCGCAAAAACATTTTGAGTCTGAGGATAAGTGTGTTCCTTGTATGAAAGGAAAGCAGCATAAGAAACCACACAGATCTAAGACTGAGAACTCAATCTCCTCTCCATTTGATTTGCTACATATGGATCTCTTCGGCCCAATAAGCAAAAGAAGCATAGGAGGCAAATGGTACTGTCTAGTTGTCACAGATGACTACTCTAGATTCTCGTGGGTATTTTTCTTAGGATCTAAGGATGAAACTCCAGGTATTTTAATTGAGTTTTTAGATCAAATTGAGAATGTATACAAAACGAGAGTTAAGCGTATTCATAGTGATAACGGAACAGAGTTCAAGAATTCGGCATTCGATATCTATTGCTTAAGCAAAGGGTTAATTCATCAATTCAGTGCACCATATGAACCTCAACAGAATGGTGTGGCTGAAAGGAAGAACAGAACGTTGATTGAAGCTGCTAGAACAATGCTTGCAGATTCAAAGCTTCCGGTCATCTTTTGGGCAGAAGCAGTGAATACAGCATGTCATGTTCTGAATAGAGTTCTTACGGTTAAAAAGCATAATAAGACTTGTTATGAGCTTTTGAACAATAAGAAACCAAACTTAAAAGGATTTGAACCCTTTGGAGTTGCGTGTACAATATTGAAAACCGGGAATCAAGCTAAATTTGGTGAGAAGGCTGACGAAGGATTTTTCTTAGGTTATATGCCTAATTCTCCAAATAAAAGGGTTTTCAATAAGGTCACTAGTCGTCTGGAGATAGTTTATAACATTGAAGTTACAAGCTATACACCGGATGTGCACAAGGGATTAGATTGGCAATTTGACTATTCCGATCTCTTTCAGTCATTTAAAGTTCCCATAAGTGACTTTGTCAGTGATTCAGAGATTTCACAACATTTATTGACTGGAGACTTGGACAATGGTTCATCTTCAACATCGAGTGTTCCGAATTCTGGAATCAGGACAACAGATGACTCAAATGAAGCTTCTTCAAGTGGGTCTCAACAATTTTCAAAGGATAAGTATCAAGAAACAAAAGATTCTGAAAAGGATCTTCAAACGACGTTTGATGATGTGCTTACTTCTTTGAACCATTTAAAGATCTCTTTAGCAAGTTTAGAAGAAATGCCTTCATTAGAAGAGATTGGTACTAACTTAGGAGATGAGTTAATAGTTGACCCTATACCGGTTACAAGAATGAGTAAGAATCATCCCGTTGAAAACATAATCGGTGATATTAATACTCCTGTTCAAACTAGGACTCAATCTAAAGCTAGTACTTCTGAAAACTTAGAAAGCTTGTATACTGCTATGAAAGAGACAGGGATTCCTAATCAATGTCTATATTCATGCTTTATCTCACAAGTTGAGCCTAAAAATGTGCAAATGGCTCTCAAAGAAAGCTCGTGGGTTGAAGCTATGCAAGAAGAACTGCAACAGTTCTCAAAATTACAAGTTTGGGAGTTGGTTGACCTTCCAAAGGGAGAATATCCAATTGGAACTAGATGGGTATTTAAGTGTAAGAGAGATGACCAGGGAGTCATTACTCGCAATAAAGCACGTCTAGTGGTTCAAGGTTTTAATCAACAAGAAGGCATAGATTACAACGAAGTGTTTGCACCAGTTGCTAGGCTAGAAGCAATTAGAGTATTCTTAGCATTCGCATCTTTCTATGATATAAAAGTTTATCAGTTGGATGTTAAGAGTGCCTTTTTGTATGGCAAAGTGGAAGAATTGGTGTATGTTGCTCAACCTCCAGGGTTTGCTGATCATGAGTATCCAGATAGAGTATATCGTTTGAATAAGGCTCTATATGGATTACATCAAGCACCGAGGATGTGGTATGCAACACTATCAACATATCTACTTGATAATGGATTTACAAGAGGAGCAATCGATAGTACATTGTTTTAAAATGGAACAATAAAGACTTTCTATTAGTACAAGTTTATGTTGATGACATTATCTTTAGATCTTCTGATGAAAAGATGTGTCAAGAATTTGAGAAAGTCATGAGAAAAAGGTTTGAGATGTCTGCAATGGGAGAGTTGAAATTCTTCTTAGGGTTACAAGTTGACCAAAAGAAGGATGGATTCTTTATTCATCAATCTAAATATGTTTATGAGTTATTAGAACGATTTAAGATGGATGACAGTAAAGTCTACAATACTCCGATTCCAGTTAATCACAAACTAGGTCCGAATACATCGAGTGATCAGGATGTGGATCCTACTCTATATAGGGCCATGATTGGATCACTAATGTATTTGACTGCCTCTAGACCTGACATTATGTTTGCTGTTTGTTTATGTGCAAGATATCAGGCCAATCCGAAAGAGTCACATATGCAGGCTGTTAAACGGATCTTCCATTACCTCAAAGGGCAACCGAAGCTGGGACTTTGGTATCCAATTGATGGAAACTTAGATCTAGTAGCATATACTGATTCAGATTATGGAGGATGCAATCAAAATAGGAAATCTACGACCGGAGGATGTCAATTCTTAGGAGGTAGATTAGTATCTTGGCAGTGCAAGAAGCAAAGCTCAGTAGCCATCTCTACATGTGAAGCTGAGTATGTTGCAGCTGGCAGCTGTTGTTCTCAAGTTCTTTAGATACAACAGTAACTGCGGGATTACGGGTTAAATATAACCAATACTCCTATGATGATTGACAACGAATCTACTATGTCGATCACCAACAATCCTGTGAAGCACAGTAAAACTAAGCACATTGATATTCGACACCATTTTATTAGAGACTGTGCTGAAAAGAAAATGATAAGGTTAGTTAAGGTTCCAACTGCGGATAACTTAGCAGACCTCTACACAAAGGCGTTCGACAGAGAAAGATTTGACATTGGTTCAACTGAATGGAATGAGAAATCCAGAGTGATTAGTCTTCCAAGGGTATTTTAGTAATAGTTAGTAGTTATTTTTAGTACTTATTAAAAAGGGGGGGCGTATAGCATTCAATTGCTTGTTACCTGCGGGGAATCGCCTCCAATAAAAGAACAAAAGAAGTTCTTTTAGAAAAAGCTTTAAGTTTTTAGCTGTAAAAACTTGGGAAATGATAGTATATTAGGAGAATAAGGCTAAGAATAATAACCTTAAGTATTAAGTATGATGTGTTAGAAGATTCTTATAAGTTGCACTAAAATAATGATTTTTAACTAGGATTACACTTATATTTATCTTATTATACACCTATATCCACTGATTATAACTTGTCCTTTTACTTAACAAGTGGTAAGAATAACTTAGGCCTAGTCAGCTTCATCATACGATTTATTGGTATGCAGGTTATGCTAAGATTTCCGAGCAGTTAAGAAGTATAAATTTCATGTGTGATATCTTATGTGCTCTGTTATATAACGTATGACATATGTCTTAATTGTTGAATGATAGTACTGCCGTGCACTGTGGTCTAAAATAAAAAAATTTGAAATGATACAAAGTATCATAATGTCAAAAGGTGAGTTATATGTTTCGAAAGAGCATCATTTAGTAACCTCTACCTTACATATGAAAGATACAAAGTATCTCGTATCAAGTGTATGTTATATGCTTCTAAAGAACATCATTTAGTAATCTCTACCTTGCTAATACAAGATACAGTGTTATGTGTTGTACTTGAATTCTTCAGTATGTTGTATAGTAGAAGACACTAGATATTGTGCACATTAACAATAAAAGTTTGGCTCAGAAATCTGTGTGTAATCTGTTTATGTGGATCATAATATCGGTAATCGTCTTGAACTGTCTATGATATTTGAATATTCACTTTTGTGAATTATAAGAAATAATAAGTTATTTTTTGAAGTATTATATCATGTGGATAAAGGTACATAAGATATAATTTTATAAATATAAGTTTATTACTGATTAAAGTTGTGATTTTATTGTGCTTATATGAATTTCATGAGGTATGTATACTAACAATCGTCTTAGGCTTATTACAATCTATTAAGTACAGCTTATTCTTTCTAATATGATCCCTAAGCAGTTAAAACTTTAAGTGTTTACTATTAAGTTAAAACTCTTGTAATTATTTCTTAGAATTAATGAAAGTTTTATTTCGTATTCTTGTTTTATTTAGTGTTTACCCTTTGGAATTTAATTAAACTAGTTCTCTTATATCCGTGTTGAATAAATGTCTCAACTTCAAGTGAAAAACGATTTATTTATTTTTGACTTGAATTTTGACTTAAGGCCATTTTAATAGTGGTATAAGTTGACTATGCAAAAACATTTATTGTTTTGGCTACATAATTACGAAGATAATTATTTAATTAAGTTTTAACTTATACTTTTTATTTAATTTGTGTTTTAAACTAACATTGCCAGTTTGACCAGTCAAACTTGGCGAGTCGAGTTGAAATATGCGAATCGAGTAAATAGTATAAAAGAAACAAGTCACACGAACCGAACCACACTTTCCTATTCACTTTGCGAACCGAATCCACACACCTCTGCGACTCGAATTTTGGCGAAACGAACCGAATTCATTTTTTTTGGTTGATTTTCTGTTTAACGTACAAGGAAGGAGTTTTTCAATCCGTGAACCTTTTACAACTTTTCAATACGCATCTATTGAAGTAAGATTCATGGTTTTTCACCGTGTATTTTGTGAGAAATCAATTGGTTTATGTTTTTGAATGTTTTGGTTTAGTTTATCACGGATTTTGACCAATTAGTGATTTAGAAAATCTAAAACATGCTTACAATGTTTAATCAATGGTTAATGAACATGTTATAATCGATTAATTGCTTCGAAACATATTAGATTGAAAATTTGATGTTTGAATTCGTTGAGCAGATGGTCCTGCGAACCGAGATCTATCTCGCTTCGCAGCCCGCTCCAACGAACTGAGATGATGAGTTGAACGAAGCGAGACGAATTCAACTCGTTTGACTTCAGTTGACCGAAGCGAGACGAGTTCACCTCGTTTGACTTCAGTTGACCGAAGCGAGACGAGTTCACCTCGTTTGACTAGGGTTGACCACAACGACTCGAATTCAACTCGCAGGGTTACTGCGAAGCGAGTTGAAAGATTTAATTAATTTTATTTCTATTTTTTTTTTAAATTGACTTAATTTGACTTTGAGAACTGAATTAACTTTGTTGACTTCAGTTGACTATGTAAAATTAAGTAAATTTTATAATTTTTCAATTATAACTTGTTATCGATTTGAGAATTGTTTGGCTACAAATAATTAACAAGTTATCCGTTTTTATACATATAGACTTAAGAACTTTTGTTTATAATTTAAAATATGTGTAATATCTTAACAATTTAAGTTATTTCATATCGAAAGTCTTCCGACTCATAGCGTAGTCGTGCAGCGTGTTCCGATATTTATCAGCGGTATGATAACTCGAATTGTTTGATATTTATCGGCGGTATGATAACTCGAATTGTTTGTTATAGCTAACGGGCTTTATATATAATTTATAGAATATAACTGAACAAGTTAATTCAATTAAGTTTCAGTGAATTATGTTATTAGTTGATAGTATACTTAGACGTTTGATGATCTTTTTTTGATCATAATACGTTAAAGTGTAAATTATCTAATGCTCGTTAACTTAACCTTTTTGCTATTTGTGTAATTTGAATTACAGATATGGCTAACAGATCTTTTGAGAAGGGTCACAACATCTTGGTGAATTTAGATGTCAATGAGCGTGGTGCTGAGTGCTTTGAGCAGATTTTGACATATTTAGCACGATCAAGAATTCGATTTGCTATCACTGAGTCACCTCCACTGAACAAAGATCTTCTTACGCAGTTTTGGATGAACATTGTCTATGATGGTGCTGCTAATCCGCCTACAATACGTACGATGGTAAATCAGCATCCGATTTCTTTTACTGCTGATGATTTACGACAGCTACTGCAGCTAGGAACTTCTGACCAAGAAGCTGGTCCAGCTGCTTATTCAGCTGATTTTATAGAAGGAGCTCTAGGTCGTACAGGTTATTCAGGACCTAGGAGAGGACGCCAGTTTGTCAAGGCATTCGTACTAGGACAGTGGAGATTTCTTTTTACTGTTATAGTATCTATTTTTGGAAATAAGAAGTCAGGATTAGATGAGCTTAGTGTTGAGTTGATGTCAGCTGTACTGTCACTGGTTTATAATAAACCATACAGTTTTTCTTCGTATATCTTTTAGTCCTTCAGAGGACAGATCACCGGAGCTGCTAGGACGTTGTTTATTCTTTATCCTAGATTCTACATGCTCCTGATTCGAGCTCAAGTTCCAAACTTGCCAGCTTATGCAGCTGATTTTCAAGTTGAGACCATCTGATTGCGTGGTTACAACGCTTGCTTTTTGTTATCCAAGCGTAAAGATGAGATTAAGCCTGCGGCAGCTGATCTTTTTGGGCATCTTCTTGATGCTGATTATGTTGCTCCACCAAACAATGGTTGGATGGATGCTGGAGCTCATGGTTAAGCTCAAGCTCAACAACAATAACAAGCTTCACCTCAACCTCAACCAGCAGCAGAGTCACAGGAGCTCATTGAGGATGTTTTACATCAGGCTGAACATCAAGGCCAACAAGTTGTGCCTGAGTTAGTTGCTGAGGTTCTACATGAGGTTTTGATACAGATTGATGATGATACAGATCCCTTGCTACGGGATATTGATAGTTATGTTGCACAACCTGAGGTAATTTTATAATTATATAGTAATATCGGTACTAAGTTGTTATATAATTATCCCATTAGTGTTATACATAATGCAAATGATATAGATATATAGTTAATTAGATATTATTTCTAATTATGAAATATAAATATCATTATGTTCAGGGAGCTGAGACTGCAGACCCAGAGGTCATTCGACCTGAGGGTGAGCAGGGACAGCTTGATAGATCTGAGGGTTTACCTTCTCAGGTATTTATCAGATTAATCATAAATATATAGAACTTGTATGATAAAGCTTTTAGCTAATCATAAATGTTTAATATATTTAATATTTAGGATTCTGATGTTGGTCCATCTGGAGGCCGTGATGGTCAATCGGCTTCAGATGATGATGATAGTACTCCTTCTCCACCTCCAGATGCTGGTTACATTAGATACCGATCTCGGATATTTCCAGATCCAGCACTGAAGGAAAAGAGAAAGGCTAAGGAAGTCGACCCAAACTTCAGTATTATTGATGAAGGTCCTGAGGAAGAGGATCTACCTCTTATTCCTCAACGCCGTAAGCGTTCCAGGACACTGATCATTCAGGATGGTATGTTTTATTTAGAGTTAGATAATCTTAACTTATTGTTTATCAGGAGTTAAACTGAGACAGTTAATTCTGTGACAGTTGCTCAAGATACATCCCAGGTAGAGATGATGATACCGGTGGTTACTGAACCAGTATCTGTACCATCTGAGGTATGAGATAAACGTTTAGTACTACGAGTATTATAGATATTTAATTAGAGATTGAGACAGTGTTATCTGTAACAATTACTTATTTAATTATATCTAACTCTATAGGCTGAGAAACTGCTTGAGTCAGTGGAACCAGAAATGGTTTCCAAGACTGTTGAGGAGGGAGTTGCAAAACTGGTGCATGATGCTCAGTTTCCGACTAATAAAGCTAGTAAATTTGCAGCTAGTCTTCTCAAGGAAGCGTTATCTCAAGCTATTCCACCACTCACACGTGAATCATACATTGCTTCAGTGACACCGCCTGGACCATCAACAATATCTGTTATTCCAACGACTAATGCTGAAAGGATTACATCCTTAGAGTCAAGAGTTAAGGAATTGGAACAGAGTACTTCTAGGATTCCAGGGTTGTTAGCTGAGAATGTTTCTCTTGCTCAGCAGATGGTTCATATCAGTGAATCGCATTTGACTCTGCTGAAGACTCATGATACTTTGCTTGCTGATTTTACTGCCCAGCGACTGAAGCTTGAACACTTAGAACATTTGGTGTTGAGAGTGCATTCAGGACAGTCTGCTCAGGGGGAGATAATGATATATCATGAAGCTTGCAAAGACGATGAGTTAGCTAAGAAGAGAAGAGATGATAAAGATGATGATCCCGATGCTCAGAAAGATGGTGAGCCGACTGGTCCTTCATTGAAACTGGTACATTGTTTATCATTGAAAGGCATGGTCCGCATATGAAACACGTTTTGATAAAACTGCGAATAATCCAAGGATGTATAACTGTTTGAAAAGGAGAGATTTGAATCATAAGTCGAAGTAACTAGAGCTTAAATGAATGATACAAGATTTCGGAATAAGATCAAAATTTGTAATGACCTAGAGTCTTTAAAACACCAAATCTTATAAAATCGGTGGTCTAAACATACAAAGTTATTAATCTGCATGCTAATAGTACAGTAAATTACCTTAGGAGTTAAGAACGGTCGAACCTATGAGACGATACGCTACTGATTCATGAACCTCGGTATAAAACCAAGATAGGTTGCTTATTTTTCAACTAGATAAGTATTGGAAGTTTGCGTATTGCTCCGATCAGAATCATGATAACCTAGTTCCTAGTGACATGCCAATGAGAAATTGAGTTGGTAGGGTTCTAGAGTTTACGCCTAGTAGTTTGGTTGCCACATTAGTATCATCCCTATTTATTCTGTCATCCCGAAATATTAATTATCGAAATCTCAACAATCACATATTTATCTTTATCTGCTTTCCTGTACTTTAATTTCCTGCATTTTAATTACTTATCTTTAACCCCCAAACCTACCTACTTTGTTCCATCCTAGATACTTCCCTACCGAAAGTGCCAACTTTAATTTACCCACACGTTTGGATTCATAGAACGATCTTAGGTTATACTTACCTCTTACTAACCAGAGTAGGTAGTACATATAATTTAAGCCCCGCTAATTATAAATTTTAAAACCCCTGATGACGCCCGATTAAGTTTAAAAGTATTTAGCCTAAATCACAATAATATACAAATAGTTACAAGTATTTAGCCTAAATCACATCTAAATACACGTAATTAGGGTTTCGGTTAAGTTTAAAAGTTAACCTAAATTGCCGGGTGTCACGGAGGAAGAATTCAGAAGTGATTTGGAAAGGATATTTGTTAAAGTGTTGATCATGAGAAGATGATGATGATGGTATTGTATTCATGTATCCACCGTGTAATTAAAATTAAAAATGAGAAAGTATAGTTAACTAAATATTATGAGTTGTCAAGTACACGTCAGCATTTTCAAATCGTTGGCGGT
The DNA here is from genome assembly GCA_963422505.1 of Pseudognaphalium luteoalbum. NCBI lineage: Eukaryota > Viridiplantae > Streptophyta > Magnoliopsida > Asterales > Asteraceae > Pseudognaphalium > Pseudognaphalium luteoalbum. The sequence continues at coordinate 55,910,712 of OY730194.1, forward strand.
AAAAAAAAAGTTAGTTGCCGACATCGGAACAAAATTCAAAAGTTGGTTACATACATGAGTAATAAACTGGGTACGTTACCTAACTCAGAAAAAAAAAATAAGTTCGTTGACGATCCGTACCTTTAACCCTATATAAAATTAGTTCATTAATTAACAATAAATCTCAAAAGTATATGCATATACATGTAATATAGTATACAAATCGTATGTATAAATTCTTGAATTTATATGTGATGTAACTATTAAGTGCAAATTATGAATTGAAGTTTTTAATTATAATTATATTGCCTAGATTTGTACATGTTAGTTCAACGATATAAAACCATATTTTAATTGCGATTGTAACGACATTGTTAATTTGTTATCAAACCTAAACAATAAATAAATATATAATTAGAAGATTGTCGCACATTTTATGTATATATCTTATTAGGAGATTATGACAATTAACCTCATGAAATATATATTTTGTCATTACTTCTAAATTTTAAATTCATACATATGTTTATTGTATCTTCATTTTAATGTCTCTTTATGTTGGTTATTGTACGTTAAAGTCTAAGCTTTTATTATTTGAACTATACATTTTATTAGCACTTCGAAATTTGTTGCTTCCTTTATAGTTTGCTAATCTTATTAACCATATTCATTTTAATAATAATTGCACAATTAAATTGACAATATTATATTTACAAATTATACTATGTATTTTAAAATGGCCGTGTATCGCATGCCTAATAATAATAATAAATAAATAAATAATAAATATAAATAAATATTAAATATTAATATTAATTATAATATAATAATAATAATTAAAAACAGATGAGAAAACCAAACTCGTACGAAAATCAATATTCCTTCTTCCCGTTGTTGTGACCTCCACCGGAGTTTTGACGTGTCGATGGCGATGCCGAGAAATCGACGGACAACTTCCCTCCGTGATACCGATAGTCGACTCGGTGATTCCGATAAAATTGAAGGCACCGGCAGTTGGGACGCTATTGAGTGGACCAAAATTGATGTATGTAATGTCCTCTATTTCATCTTTCTACCCTAACCCTAACCCTAACCCTAACCCTAAACCTACTTCTAGGGTTTTGTGCTATATATATGTACCAGTATCATCTATTTCCATATGCTTCTTCTCAATTACAAATGTGTTGATTAGTTTTTGTAATCGATTTTGTTTATGTTGAATTCACAGCAGCCCGTATCAAGACCTGTTCCTCACGGTCTATCAGATTTTTTGTACGAAGCTGAGGAGGTTATTGCTGAGGTAATGTATATACTTCGAATTCAACTTATTGGTACATGTGCTTTTTTTATGTGCATATCTACATCCATGATTTGTAGTTTATATATACACCTACTGGTTATTGGAAAATGTCAATCTAGGGTGGAGATTAGTACAATTTGATATGCAATGTGTTACCGCTGAAAACCTAGTCATACGTTTTTTTGTTGTGTAGTCCTTGTAATAGAGTTCTTTCTGTTAAATGTCAATTAGATATGACATGGTTGCTAGGCTGAAGAATTTCTGATATCATGTGTTAAGAATAAATAAGGTCACATTATAGGCAAGGGAATTTCTGATATCATGATCATTCATTAAAACATGTCAAGTACTATTCCACAGTAAATAAGATCAATCGGTCATGATGAGCATATTTAGTGCAATTTCAAAGAACTTTTTGTGATGTGCAATATGCAGGACCTGATTGATTAAGAATTGTCTCTCAAGTTTTCAGTTTAAAATACTCTAAAGGTTGAACTCTTTCTGTTAAATCTGGCGTGGGATGATGGAAGTTCGATCCTGAACTTATGGCATTATCCTTTGTTCTAGTGAGAAACCATAAGATCTGCATATGCATAATCATGAAAGAGGGATGTCAGTAGCAACATCCGTACTTGTGCATGGGTAGAAAACCAGTAATACTTGTAACTTGTAATAGTGGGCTGAAACGATGTCTATAGATTGATTGAAAACACTGAGAATATGATAACCTGGCATGCTGTAAAGTTGACTTTTCCAATTCTTAAACTTCCTACCTTTCCTGCCTGTTCTCTGTTTGTCAATTCATCGTTGTACGAATATCTTGTATCAGCTTGCTAGAAATTTTTTATTGAACTGCTTCTTGAGTTTTCTTACTTTGCTATATAGGGGTATGGCGTTCTTGTTAACACTGATGAAGCAGGTACCTTGTTTGTGACCAATTTTCGTCTTCTTTTTTTGGTAAGTTGTTCATTTACTAGTGTTCTTTTTTCATCTATCATTTTGTGTGGTAGTCGTATATAAGATATACTGATCATACATTTCTAGTTATAGAGTTTTAAAGCCTAATGGATTTGAATATTATACATAATGGTAGAAGGCTAAAAAAATATATTTCACTTGGGATTGCATGTCCAAAAAGCCCATAAAACAGTCTAAATCTATACATACTACTATCTACGTATGGGATGGACAGAAAGTTCACATCTTGCTACCAGTGTACACACTAAAAATTTCTCGACCACCATCAACTGAAAGGACAGGGACACCTTTTTTGTTAAGCACATCGATCGGGTTCACTTAATCACAGTGCCTGCATTGGTGCTTATATATATTGTGTTGTTTGTGTACTATTTACTATAACACAGCATATCATATATATCATATATGGTTACATGAAGTTATGAGCCCTATGCTTCTAATGGTTTTTGAGTATGCTTCTATATTTGATATCTGTTTTCTTAAAAAACTTTTCAGAGTGAAGGATCAAGGGATATTATCGCACTAGGAACTATACCATTGGCTACCATAGAAAAATACAATAAGATCGTAAGTTGTGAAATTTTTTATTTGGATCTGGTTTGACATAACAGTTCTGTGCATTTCTATTAAGTTTTGTCGTAAGTGATACCGTACATTGTATGTACTTGAAAGTTATGGTTCTATTTTAGTTGTCGGTTGTTAACTATTTTCTGCTCCCGGGAGTGAATAAATAACCATTTTAAGCACTTCTCGTTAAATCGGTATATGAATCATTTGCATTTACTACTTTAACTTAGTATATCAGTTCATGGTAAAAAAAGTGTCAGCGACTTCACAGTTTTCCTGTCACAAATCTCTTCGTTCTCTGATGATGCCATACCGGTTTTCATACAAAGGACTTGTGACCTACTAGATAGTGGCCCTTTCATTGAAAGTAGTCATTTGGGATGCATTTGCTACTAAATGCTTTCTTTGTTGACATTCAGTCCACCCATACAACAGGTTACCTTTTATATATATATATATATATGTATCTAGTAGTTTAAATTACAGATGATTAGTACCTAATTATCTGTAAGCTTGTCTTAATCAGTTAATCTTGCACTTGTCAATTAATTAGAAAGTCTTTTTAGTGGGAGTATAGTGTTCGTTGCTTTGATGCTGATAATATCTCTTCTTTTTCTTGATATACTGATTTGATCTATAATCTTTGAAATAGGTTATAAAGCAGCAGTCAGGCCCTAGACAATCTGAGAAGACTCCTACGCGAAGGCTTCTTCAAGTCATTGGTATGTTAGGAGTCCTTCCATTCATGTAATGTGGTATTTTGGGGAACATGTTTATTTGACGTCACATAATTATTATCCTTTAGTTTGAGTATAGTTTAGAGACTTGCTAATTTTCATTCCTATACGGATAAAGGATTTGTGAAGATGGTATTGGTGTTGTATATGTTGGTGGTTAGTTGAGGGTTCATATTTTGAATTTTGATAGTGGACTAATCAATAAACTGGCTCTTGTATAACATCTACTGTAATTTTAGGAACCATTGTTGAACCTTATAACAGGAGCGCTCCATATTTTTATTTTCTCGTCTTAGTCATGTGCAACTTTGTAAGCTTTGATTATTTATTTTATTCCGAGTGCGTGTTGTATTATTTCCTATTATTTGTATTGTGAACATCCTTCAAGAGTAGATATCTTATCATATCCATCTTATCTCTGGTTAATTGTTTGGCAGTACACTAAGAAATAACTTGGCCATGCTTATTTTGCAGGAAAAGATATGAGGATTATTATATTTGCTTTTCGTCCTAAAACTAAACAGGTAACTTCTGTTGATGCTTTTGTATGTCCTTGTAAAGGTGAATCAGTATGCTATTTTACGATTTGTACTAGGATTACATCATATTTTAAACCAATGACTCAATGAGTAGTGAGGAGTCTGTAACTTTATTGGAGATATCATTTAGGTTTAGGTTGCTCCGTTGCTTTTTCCTTCGACATCTTTTGTAGGTTGCTTACCATCTATAATTGATTGCTGTGACGAACACAAACTTTATTTATCTCACTTGAAACATCTCAAGGTTTATATGAGTGGCCTTCTTTGTCTTGATACAGTTACGCAGAAATAAATAAGTTTTCTGTCCCAGATGATGACTTGATGTAGATATTATGTGATTGCAGAGACGTGCTGTCTTTGAGGCATTACTGAGGTGTGCAAGGCCAGCAAGGCTCTGGGATTTGTATGCTTTTTCTTCTGGTCCTTCCAGATTCAGCAATAAGAGTCCTAGAGTACGGCTAGTGAATGAATACTTGCGGCTTCTTGGCATGGAATCACATCATTCATCAGTAAGTACCATCGAAGATGGTTCATTCACATTGTCTAATAACTGGTGGAGGATCAGCGATATCAATGCAAATTATGACATGTGTGCAACTTACCCATTTTCTTTGCTATTACCTAAAGCCATCAGGTGAGGCATGCTACAGTTATGCTTCTGTTTCTCTTATTAATTGATATTAGCATACTTACTTTGTTTGTTGATTTTCAGAGATGAGGATGTGCTACAAGCTTGTAAGTTTCGTGCAAGGTGTAGATTGCCTGCAATATCATGGTGCGATGCACGTAAGTAACTAAGTACTGGATATCAGTAGTCATTATACTGATCAGCTTATACGTAGTTAGCGACATTAGTCTGCATGTGCTTGAAGAGTGAAAATGCTGTAACCACCATCTCTTGACATTTAAATGCCGGCATCTGGTTTTAATACACCTGCGTTTGTGTAATGATATGTAGGCACTGGAGCTGTCCTTGCACGATCATCTCAGCCATTAGTTGGTCTGATGATGAATATGAGGAGGTAATACTAACCTTGCCATATTAACCCTGAATGCCTAGATCACGACACTTTTGTACAGTCTAAACTAAAGTAATTGTTTGGAAAAAGTCTTATAGTAACTTAAATGCAGCAATGCTGACGAGAGTCTGGTTGGTGCTCTCTGTACTCAACTTTCTGGTGGAAAGAGAGGACGGAGGTAAATTCTCTACTCTCTTGTTTATATCTTTCTTGTAAATTTTGCAATGTGATATTTGAAGTTAATTGGTGTTATAGTTTCACGTTTTCAACTATACACATATCTTTCTGTTGTTTACATTATCATTTTTCAGCTTCCTAGTTCCATTTCACCAGTTCAGTATCTTGACAGTATTCTATCACTGGACCTATAGTTTACTGTGTATGCTTTATTGTTTCTGATATAAATTTGCTATGATAAAATGAATTTTCTTTTATCTAGGAAGTTATACATAGCTGATGCCAGACCCCGCAAAAATGCATTGGCAAATGGTGCAATGGGAGGTGGTTCAGAGTCATCTTCCAACTATTTTCAGTCTGAGGTCTGTCAAAGGTTTGAGTTAAGTAATTTGTTCTCTTGTCGTGTTAGGCAATTAGTTTTGAGTTGTTAACTATGAATGTTTCTGCATGCTTCATCATTTAGATTGTATTTTTTGGGATCGATAATATTCATGCCATGAGGGAAAGTCTTGTCCGTCTTAGAGACTACCTGGATACACATGGAACTAGATCATCTGATGGGATTTCATCATTTTTGGTATATTCTGGACCCTTAGCCCCAAGAATTTGACCTTATCCGCAGTGGCTCTTAAAATCTCTTAAATGATAACATGTTTTTCCCAACAGAGAAATGGTGGATGGACGTGGGGTGGAGGTAATCTCAGCAGTATGTCTGCCTCTGTATCAACTCTTGGTGACAGTGGTTGGTTGATACACATCCAAAATGTACTGGCGGGGTCTGCTTGGATTGCTGCTCGTGTTGCCATTGAGTCGGCATCTGTGCTTGTTCATTGCAGGTAGAGATCATTGCGTACTCTTCTAACTTGTGTAACTTTGCGCTGTGTGTCTATGCCATGCAATAGCTTAACTACAAATAATCAAAAAGGTTCTGATTGGACCCAATTGTGTAACTGAGCTTTCACTACTTGCTTGGGTTGCTTCTTTCATTAAAAGAAATATACTTGAGGGGCTACACCATTTGGCTCAAATTGAGGATGTAGGGAAATGACTTTGAGACGTGGTCAAGTATGCAGTCATGTAGACTGTTTAGCATTCACAATGCTTTAAAAATTGGTTAAGAGAAGGTTTTCAGATCAAAATCCTATATCCTTTTCATTTGAAACCTTGGCACAGATCTAAACGACTCTGTGATAGAGATTGAAAGCAACAAGATGATTTTGATTCTTGTTTTTTAGTTTATGCAATGTTGAAGTGTTTTTAATGTAAAAATTAATCATGTGATCACATCTTTATTTCCATCTTTTAGCTAGCGTACACTTCCTTTTTATAAAGTTTCATTGTGTTACTTTAAGCTATTCTTTTATATGTTTCTCTATTGCTTCTGTGAGCGTGATTTTTATCTTCTAGTCATAATTTTTCAGCAACATGTAATTGTTTTATACAGTGATGGATGGGACAGAACAACCCAGCTAGTTGCCCTTGCAAGTTTGTTACTTGATCCATATTACCGCACCATCAAGGGATTTCAGGTACCAGAAGAAAAACATCATCGCTGATAGTTTCAACATCATATAGCTGTTAATGTTACATATTCATTTTGGACAGGTTAATAACCTTGTTACATTATTTAAAGGCATTCCTGATGTATATTTTGATGCAGGCTCTTGTTGAAAAAGATTGGCTTGCGTTTGGGCATCCGTTTTCAGATCGAGCTGGAATGCCAAGCTTATCTGGGAGTGGTTTGGAATTACCAAGGCAATCGTCAAGCTCAAACTTCCCGTCGTCACCTATGCGCCAACCACCCGGATCATTCCCATCTCAATCTCCAGTGTCCTCTCAGAATCAGACACAAACTTCAAATAATTATTCTCCAATATTTCTTCAGGTGGGCTTTTGACATGTGTTTTTTACTTCTCAGGCTTAAGAACAATGTTAAGCACCTTGTGTAGTATGACATGTGACTTTCAAAATATCTTTAATGGTTATATTGATTGAGTGCATGTATTTTCCATTTGACAGTGGGTTGATTGCATCTCCCAGTTATTGCGAATGTACCCGTTCGCATTTGAGTTTTCATCGGTATGCATTTCATTTCATGGACCGTATTTACTGGCAGTTATCTATTTATCTTTATTTTTTGTCAAAACAGTATTCATTTTTGTCGTTAACCCTTACTTTGGTCTTGCAGGCTTTTTTAGTTGACTTTCTAGATTGTATGCTTTCTTGCCGTTTTGGGAACTTCTTGTGCAATAGGTAAGTATGACATTAATTTCATATACTAGAGGTTGAAAATCCAACTCTATTTCCTTTAAATGAATCAATTCAGGTTATGTTAACGTCTAGCAGGTTTAACCTCCTAAATGGTTTTATTTGAAAAATAAATTTGTTATAAGAGTTAATTATACAAATTTATGACAGAATTAAATGTAAAAAAAAAGAGATTGTCGGCCAACCAAAGCAGATTAAGACACAAATTTGCATATATATCCTTTACTCAAACTGCCTCTTGTCACCTCTATTGGATACTGAAAGAGATGTGGATTCACACAATGTTCTGGCTCTACACTTGTGGGTCAGAACTCAGAACAGTAGTATCAACAGTTTTTAAGCCTAAAGACTTGTTTCTCATATTCAGTGACAAGGAAAGGGAGCAATTTGGTGTATTTGAAGCATGTGGATGTATGTGGATGTATTTGGAGGATATGCGTGCTTCAGGGGGGAGTTCCCACGTGCACTATAACCTCTTTTATGACCCGTCTAAACATGATGGTCCATTATTGCCTCCAGCTGCTGCCTTAGCCCCAACATTGTGGCCCCAATTTCATCTTCGGTGGTCATGTCCTTCTGATGCTCAAGCTGGGGAGGTTGAAGCTCAATGTAGGAATCTCATGGAGCAGATTTCTGAACTTCAAAAGGTAATTGTTTGATTGCGGATCTCTTTTAGCAACCCCTATAATGGTGCACAAAACCTACAAATTAAGTATATCTTTAGTGAATAAACAGATGGGCATGTTGAACTGTTACAAGTAGAAATTGCACAATGGGTTCGGGTCAAAAAAGGCAGCTTTTTATGGGTTGATTATAAGCATCATTGACTGATGTTTGTTTATTAATTAGTTAAGAAATAAAATTAGTGGGAATTCAATTTTTTTCAACAACAATTGATTTTTTTGGAATAAAAGACTTGAGAGGTTTTATGCATTATAATTTACATTTGACGCTTTTCGACTCTTGTCTTTTAGCTAGCTTCGTTGTCTAACTTTATAGAATGTTAAGGGGTTCGCTTAATGTTTCTCCTAAAGTGTTGCATTTTGGTAATATTGACAGGCAAAGGACGTGGCTGAAAGGAAAGCCCGGGAAACGATTGCCACAATGGATACCGTGAAAGCTGAGATACGTAACGAGAAACAGGTGAGCAGCTCAGCTATGAATTTAGCAAGAAAAGCCAAAAGGGAAAACGATATTATAAAACGAGCAATACAATCTCTCGGGTGTAGTATTCATGTATCAGGAAATGATGATTGTACAATCAACATTGAAAATAACATAGGTAATCTACCCGAGAGAATAACATCTTCTCCTTCAAAAAGAGAAACGGGAGGTAGTCCTCACTCATATGATGAAAAAACGGATATGTCCATCTCAGTTACCCTAACCCCCGATCACGACGATGTTCCCGGGAACCCAATTCTCCGAGTTTGTGAAAATTTATGCCCGCAACGGACACGGGATGGGTGTAAGTGGCCTGATGCTGGTTGTGCCCAACTCGAGAGCCAATTTGTTGGGTTGAGAGCTAATTATGATGCTTTTGATCGGCTATCTATATATGACAGCTACTTTCAGCCTGAATGACAAACTCATGGGCCTTTTGAGGAATATTAGTATTATGGTGCTGACATCAGGCGTGTTGTACAGTCTGAGCTTCTTCTCAAGGTTAATATATATTGCAGAAGAAGAAATTTTGTTATAATATGTTTGATACTGGTCAGTTATAGGAATGTACAGGGGGAGTGTAGGCAGGGTTTTGGTCTGAGTTGTACATGACCATACCGGTTTTGGGATGTGTTCGAGTTGGCTGGTGCAACCATTGTTGCAGATGAGGTGGTTCATACTCTTATGATGCTGCCCTTTTAATTCGAGGTGCACTTGTGTACAGATTCTTAATTTACTCATTTGACGCTGAGATGTAAAAATAGGCTGATTTCCTAATTAATTTTGTTGGTTAATGAAGTGATAAATCATAAATGTGCTTGTTCTAAGCCAAAAAATTTTCTTATTATCATTTCCCTTCCGAACCCATCTAATAAATATTTATGAATATATGTTTAGGTTTAATGCGCGAAAAATGTAATAAGACATTAGTAATATGTAGTGTATGTAATGAACTTGTAATTACTATTTTGGTTAGGGATCAATGGTTTTGAGGGACGACACGTGAGAGCTTATATAGTTGACACACATAAAAAGTACTATGGAAATTACAAGTTTATTACTGAACCCTGATTAGTTTGCTACATACTATATATGTCAGATTATAATTCGTTACATTTGACCACAGTTGATCAACTATAAATGCGATCCTTAAACTACCTTTATGTTGAAGTTTGCTGGAATTATACCTTTATATCAAATGGCAAACAAATCTCATGATTACTTCAAGTCATCTCATGATAAATTGAATGCTTATCATGCTATATCGTTATTTCAATTTCTCATGATATTATGATTTTATTAAGATTCCGGCTATATATAAACACGGAAATTAAATGGTGAGTTAGCATTCGAATGTACACGTGTTGCTTTAAAAATCTGTCCAACTTTCATCTTCATGTCTCTAATTGTAAACAAAACACACAAAACAAAATAATAAATAAAAATAAAATCGTATCCAAAGACCAAAGTTGCCTATTTATAATACCGTACATAATTTAATGTTAGAATTGAGCATGCATGGAATCAGAGATGATCATTTATCCGAGTTGACATTCCAAGTGATATTCCTTTGTGTAGATTCCCACTGATAATATATTGGATAAACATCCATTTATGGAGAGAGCATTCGAAGAAGGAGAATGGAGAAGAGTGGAATCTAGGAAAAGGAAAATCGTCAACCACAACCAACAACGCAGTCAACATGACACTATAACTTTCTTCGTTGCCAATATCCCGGACGGTATCACAAACAAACATCTCTGGTCAGAGTGTAAGAGTTTAGGAAGATTGGTGGACGTGTTTATTCCAAATAAGAAGGATAGATACGGTGGAAGATTTGCATTCGTTAGATTTAGAGGTGTTGAGAGTATCGCTAAAATGGAACAAGAACTAGGAAACATTAAAATCGAGGGTGCAAAGTTATCAGCCAACATGGCTAGATTCGATGTCAAAGGTAACAAGGTGACCAAAGCAGATAATAATATGGCTAAACAAGTCCCAAAGAGTAAAGTTAATCATCGTACGCAGGAGTTTCAACATTCAAAAAATAGTTCTTCATTCCTGGAAACACTTACCGGTAAAAAAAATCATGAAGCAAAGTTAAAGGAGATAAGGGTCATAGAGGACTCAAGGCTAATGGATCACTGTAAAGGTAGAACTTTGGTGGGAGAGGTAAAAAACATCGACTTACTAAATCAATTGGACGTCCAACTGGAGAGGTTAAACGATTGTGGTATAGAGATAAGATATATTGGTGGGTTTAAAGTGTTCCTCACTTTTGAATCAAATGTTAAAGCAAAGGCATTTCTGGATAATAAAGATGAATGGGGCAAAACCTTTTTTTCCTTATTTCTATGGAATGGCCAGGTGATTGATATGGATAAAATTGTATGGTTTAATTTGCATGGAATTCCTGTTCAAGCATGGGATACGGATGTACTAAGCCAAATTGGATGCGAATTAGGCAGGGTTGTCTTCTTACCTGAAGCTGAGTTAGACGATGCGGATATCTCTTGTAAGCAAATCGGTATTTTAGTCAAAGTTGGGGAACAGTTAATCTCTACGTGTATTATTGTATGGAAAGGCATAAGATTCAAAGTTATCATCTCAGAGAGTAAGGAGTATTGGATTCCTGATTTTTTAAATCCGGAAAAGAAGAAAATTCCGGTTGGGTTAAACGTCTTGCCGGAAAAATCTCCGTTGATTGATCCGATAATCATGGAAGATGAAAAGGCAAATAGTAGTTCAGAAGGCAGAAAAGACGACGTGCCAATCGAAGGGACAGAAGCTTTGGAAACAGGTGATTTCATAAATGCGGATGATATAATCAATACGGTTGCAGAAGATGGGAATGTTTCACGTTTGCATGATTGTGGGCCATATCATATGGTGGAGAATTCCCAGCCCATCTTGCTTAATCCGGGCTGCTCCTTCTCAAGCCCAACAATACAAGATAATAGGCATAATGGGCCTTTTGAGCGAAACAACGTATCCAACACTCAATCTAAAAGCGGTGATTCCGATCCTTTTAATTTACATGACCTCATATTTAATTGGGGTCAGGACAATAGCAAGAAAAGAAAAAGAATAGGTGGCTCTCCGAATAAGGGGAAATCCAAAGGAAGAATCAAGCAATATTCTTGCGAATTGTCGGAAGGGGGTACCAAAAAGGTGAAAAGAAAGAAAGTCACGACTTCTACTTCTGGCAATTCCCAACTGGAAAAAGAAGTAGAATCAGTAGATCGTGAAAGTAATGGGGATCCAAAAACAATGGTTGCTGATTCTCAGAAAATCGATGATCAAGCAGAGGATAGTGTCGATTTGAATAGGCCTCCCAGAGATTTTAGAAATTCGGTGGAGGTAAGTAGTAATTATGATGAATCTACAGGTACTATATCTCCTTCACACTCTGAATTGAACAATGAAATTCATAATACCTTGGAAGTAGGGAGATGTGTGGGTATCAATTTACAAGGATTTGAAGACAACCTGCGTGAAATCATCTGTGGTGAAAGGAGTAAAAATGTGTTGTAAATGGATTTCATGTCTTTAAATATAAGGGGGGTTAGGGATGACAGGAAAATAGAGTGGATAATTAAGCTTAGGAAGACTAATCGTGTTGACTTTCTATGCTTGCAGGAATCACACCACAATAGTTGTACTGATTTAGATTTTCATGAACTTTGGGGAAACAACTCTTTTGCTTTTGCAGATGTCGAAGCACAGGGGCGGTCTGGCGGAATTATTAGCTTATGGGATCCATTGAAGTTCAAGTCCACTAACATAGTCAAATTGCAAAATGTGTTGATTGTATCTGGTTTTATAGTAAGCGATTCTATTTTGATCAACATTGCGAATGTCTATGCACCTCAAGGAAATAAAGAGAAATGTGAGCTTTGGTCAAAATTGAGCAACATAAAAGACACCAAACCGGGCCTATGGATTATGCTGGGGGATTATAATGAAGTTCGTACCCCGTCAGACAGATTTAATTCTGTTTTCAACAGGTATGGAGCATCGTTGTTCAATAATTTCATTGAAGAAGCAAACCTTTTTGAGTATAATATGGGGGGTTTCAAGTACACATATGCTTTAGAAAATGGGTCCAAAATGAGCAAGATCGATCGCGTACTGGTTTGTGCCTCGTTTAAGGATAAATGGCCGAATGCTTCCCTTTCGGCTCTGCCCAAGAAGTGGTCGGATCATCATCCATTGGTCCTAAGTGTTCATAAGAAAAACTCGGGTCCTAAACCTTTTAAATTTTTCTCGTCATGGTTAAATATGGAAGGACTCGAGGAAGTTGTAAACGAAGCTTACAATAAACAGGTGGTAAAAGGTAGAACAGATTATATGATTCACTCTAAGCTCAAAAATGTCAAGGAAGCAGTCAAGGTTTGGATCGGAAGCGAGAAAGCTAAAGACGGTTGTCAAATTCTAAAATTGGAAAAGGAGCTTTCTGATTTTGACGTTTTAGCCGAATCAAGAGAGTTAACGGATGACGAGGTTCACAAAAAAATGTTGGCTAAAAAAGCTTTGATGGAATTTGAAGATGCTAAAAGACAAGATCTTAAGCAAAAGGCAAGAATAAAATGGGCTATCGAGGGAGATGAAAATTCTTCGTTTTTCCATGGTTGTGTGAATGTCAGAAACATAGTAAACAATATAAACGGCATTTGGGTTGACAATTGTTGGATCCATGATCCAAAAGCAATCAAGAATCATGCGGTCAGTTTCTTTAGCAAAAAATTTAGTGAACCTTTGTTGTGTAGGCCTAAAATTCATGTCGAGAATATACAAAAGCTTTCGGCCACAGAGGCGGAGGGGCTTATTAAGCCATTTAGCATGGAGGAGATCAGAAAAGCTGTGTGGGATTGTGGTAGCAATAAAGCCCCGGGTCCGGATGGCTTCAATTTCGCTTTTATTAAGCGTTTTTGGAAGTTACTTCAAGGTGATTTCAAGAAAATGATGGATTCCTTTCACTCGGATGGTATCATCAGTCGGGTATGTAATTCCTCTTTTTTTACTTTAATTCCCAAATCGAGTGACCCACAATATTTTGATGAGTTCCGACCTATATCTTTGATCGGTTGCTTACCAAAATTGGTCTCTAAAATTTTAGCAAACAGGCTAAAACAAGTCATTGGCTCAGTGGTGTCTGAGGTACAGTCTGGTTTTATGGAAAAACGTAGTATCCTTGATGGGCCCTTAGTTGTGAACGAAATTATTTCATGGGCAAAGAGAAATAAATATGAAGCTGTCATGCTTAAGGTTGATTTTAATAAAGCTTTTGATTCAATAAATTGGTCTTTTATCGATTCAATTCTTGATCAAATGGACTTCCCACAAAAGTGGAGGAAATGGGTCTCGGGTATTCTTACTTCCTCTTCGGCATCTATTTTAGTTAATGGTTCCCCTTCTGATGTTTTCCGTTGCTCTAGGGGTGTTAGGCAAGGTGACCCGTTATCCCCTTTTCTTTTTATTATTGCAATGGAGGCCTTAAATTGTATTTTTGAGAAGGCAAAAAATTTGGGCTTATTGAGGGGAATTCGGTTACCAAATCAGGGTCCCATTGTTACCCACTTCATGTTTGCCGATGACTTAATTTTATTAGGAGAATGGTCGGCTACAAATGTATTAAATATAGCTAGAATTATGAGATGCTTTTCTTTGGTTTCGGGACTTGAAATGAACTTGGCTAAAAGCAACATATTTGGTCTCAATGTTAATTCTAATGATGTTTCTGTTGTTGCTGATACAATCGGTTGCAAAGTTGGAAAATTGCCATTTATGTATTTAGGTCTCAAGATGGGCGCAAATATGAATCATTGCAAGAATTGGGCTGAAATCATCGATTTATTCAGAGCTAGGCTATCATCTTGGAAGGCAAAATCGTTGTCTATGGCAGGAAGAGTCGTTCTCATTAAAGCAGTACTTGATAGTCTTCCAATATACTATTTCTCAATCTTTAAAGCTCCGACCAGAGTGATTGAAAGTTTAGAACAGATTAGAAGGAAATTTTTTTGGGGCGGAACAGAGAACGTATCAAAAATTAATTGGGTATGTTGGGAAAGAGTAATTGCACCAAAAGACAAAGGTGGGCTCGGTCTTGGCTCAATCAAACAGGCGAACATCAGTTTACTCATGAAATGGTGGTGGCGTTTTTATCATGAAACGAATAAAGTATGGAGACAAGTCATTGCATCAATCCACGGGGATACAAGTGGTGCTCAACTATTACCACTCAAGAAAGGGATGTCGTGTACATGGCAAAATATCAGTAAAATACAGAAGGATTTGTTGGGCCTTAATTTGGACACTTCGAAATTCATTGAAAGGGTAAATGATGTGTGGATTTGGAAGGGAGACTCCACTGGCTCCTTTTCGGTTGCATCTGCAAGGAAGATTTTGAGCAATGTTTCAGCATATTCCCCCGATTTCCTTTTCAAATGGTGCAATTGGGTTCCAGGTAAAGTAAATCTATTTTTTTGGAGAGCAGAATTGGACCGTCTTCCTACTAGGGATGCCTTGATCAAAAGAAATATTCAGGTCACATCCTTACTTTGTCCTCTATGTAATAATTTCGACGAATCTATCTATCATTTACTGGTTTCTTGCGAGGTAGCTAGTATGTTATGGAGTTACATTAGTACTTGGTGTAAATTGATGCCTATTTATGCTTTTTCCGTCCGAGACTTATATTGCATAGCAGGGGAAGGAAAAGATGAAGCAAATCCTTTCATCAAAGCAATTGTTCTTACAGCTTGTTGGTGTTTGTGGAAAGCGAGGAATGATGCATGCTTTAATGGTGTGACCCCGTCTTGGATACGAGTCAAGGAAGAAATGCAAAGTCTTTCTTTTCTATGGATCAAAGGAAGAGCGAGAAGGAATGACTTAACTTGGGAAAATTGGTGTCAATTTAAATTGTAGAGACCACTAGTTACTTGGTATGTTCTTTGTTGGTGTATGTCATTTCCCCGGAACTGTTTGGGATACTTTCAAAAACGTTCTAGAGTGAAAACCGGTGGCGCGGCCTCTAGTTTCGGAGATTTTTTCCTAGGTTTTCCTAGGTTTTTTTCATCTCTTTAAGTTTCCTCACAGTTAAGTTTCGGGCTATTGGGGTTTTTGTAGTCTTGAGTCCCTGTATATATGTACTTTGGTGGTTTTTAGCTCCTTGCTATTAACCTTTGTTAATATAATTCTACTGCCATTCAAAAAAAAGAATTGAGCATGCATGGTGTGAAATATTTTACTTACTAAAGACTTTTAAAAGAGAATTAATTAAAGGGTCAATAAAAACCAGTTATTGAACGTTGAGGTTTCAGCGTAAATAAATGCGAAGTAGAATATGATAATCTTGATGTTTTGATAAGCAAAAATATAGATATGATGTATAGTACAAACACCCATACTGAAACATATGCGGATGCGTACGTATATTTTTTGTGTTATATTTTGAACCAATTAATCTATTATTATTTGTTTCAAAAATGTAGTGCAAGTATAATCTTGAATGACGAATCTCTAATAGCTCCTTAAGTTGTATGACAAAAATAAATCTTTGAACAATCAGATAACAAACTCACTCTTTCGGTGTGAGTTAAGTGACAAATTTTCCTCTCTATCCTAAAATTAATAAATATAATCATCCCGTCATATTGCGAACATTTTATAAAAAGTTCTTACGAACATTTAGCAATGATATTAAGAGCGAGAAGTAGGAGAGAGAAAAACAAATTAATGTAATCGGCGCAATTCACTTGCTACATCATTTTATGGGATTTATTTTGTGTGATTATAGTATCGCTATTATGTTCCAATCTATCCATCTATCTATCTATCTATTCTAATAAAGGGGGATTTCGTTGATGTCATGAAGCTGATTTGTCAAGTCATAAAAGCACCTCCAGTGCATAATATATTTCAGAGTTTAAAGTAGTGCCACATCATTACCACATCACCTTTGATATTTTTACATAAAACATCTACAGGTCCATTAAACTCTTCACAGTTTAAAGTTATACCACATCATTATCTTATTTATTATTTTCTTTCAAACTTTTATATATATATATATATATATATACTAATATATTTGTTTCTTTTTTTAATCAAATAGGCAATAAAGAATGCTAACATAAGATTCCATTATGAGTTTACCTTCATTATGATTGCATGTCCAGTATGTTTAATTGAATGTCTAGTTTATGATTGCATGTCAAACGTTTAATTGAATGTCGAGTATGTTATGATTGCATGTCCAGTTTAATTGCATGTCAAACGTTTGAGTTTAATTGCATGTCCAGTAATGCTTTGGTTGTCCAGTTATATATAATTCAAACCTCAATTTATAATTAATCTAGATAATGGATAAAAGAATAAAGGAATTAAAATGAATAAAGAATTGACAAAGGGGTCCATCCAGAGTTTAAAGCTCCGTCCAAACAGTTTTGGACGTTACTTTGGATGCCAACCCTCACAATGCAAAATTAAAACTTTAAGTGATGACATGTCAAACTTTACACTTTACACTTGCATTGGAGATGCTCTAAGGTAGTAGTTCATGCTTAGGTGTTAACTTGTGATTAAGAGAATGATGTCATAAATTTTGAATTTAAATTTGGTAATGTATCTATATTAACTAATATTATGCAAAAGTAATTAATTTCAAATGGTCTTTACGTTTTCTATCGGTATGGGTATTTGTCAACGTTTGATATACAAGCTTCAATTTCATTGGCTATTTGCCTGCACGCGTGTCTCTTTTCATGTGCCATGATGGGTGTCCGACCGTCGCAAACGCGAGTGATCACAACGCCTATCGGTGGGTGTTTTAAATTTGTAAATGCGGGGCTCTAAGTATGACTTATTACTACTGAACCAAAGGCTAGTAGATGGTAAGTATGACCTAGAGTCGTTCTTAAAGAGGCACTGAATTGAAACGGAGGTGATCCAATCAATCGTTACTTTCTAGTATAGGTTTTTATAAAAGTGCGTTGGGGGTTTTGGTTCAGTTAACTAATAAACTAAATAAAGCGAATAAAAGATAATAATAAATCAGATGATGAAAAGTAGTATTTGTTGTGATTTCATTAGCTCATAATATGGGATGATGACTTCTTAGAGAAAACGTTTATCTAAATTGGGAATGTTTACCAGATTTAATAGCTTATGATATAACTCATAGATTCCTTATCAGTCGGTTATCAACTGATATGTCACGAGGAACTAGGGTATCATGATTCTGATGAGACAGACAATGCTCAACTCTCCACACTCTCCTGCGAGGGAGTCAGTGGCCCTTATTATTGAACGCGTTCGCTCATGGCGAAGGAAAAGAGTAGCAGTTCCATAACAAGTCTAACCGTTCTTAATACCACAAGGACTACAAATCCGGCAAACAACTAACTTAGAAAATGTGACACCCGCCGAATTAGGGCTAGTAATTAGTGCCTAATCAATTATTAATACATGTAATTAGTTCTGTGTTAGGCTAATTAATGTACCGATATATATATTATTGAATATATACAATTATGCGATTCGATTAAATCGTACAAGTTTCAAATCGAATGTATTTCGGTTCAATTAAATACGAACGTTGGTGAAACAATTTTATTAAATAATATAACATTATTTAATGACAAATATCTTTCCCAAAATATTATCTTGATAATAATACTTTGTAAATAATTCGTATCGTACAAACAACAGTTACGCGATTTAGAATCCGTACAACGAACGCGTAAATCGAGATCACTAAAATTAACGAAACATTCTTATAATGTTTTTCGAGTATTTTGAATGAATACTTCAAATGAAAATATGGAAATTTAAATCGTTACTTAAAGATGCGTAATAAACGTTTAAACACCAAACCGAACGAGAAAACGAACACCGCACGAAGCACAAATCGATTAAATGAGAAAATGACCAAAATACCCCTGAGTGGGCCCCTAGGCCGCCCCCCCCCCCCACTAACCCCATGAGCCACATGCACCACCTCCCATTTCACCCTCTAAACTCTCATGCACACCACTCACATATGCTTCCATACATTCAACATGCAAGAACACTTCCACTAACTCATTTACTTACACTTTCTCCACCTTCTCTCTATCAATTCTCTCTCAAAAACTCCAGAGAAAACTCAGCCACTTCACCACCACCACAACCACCATAAACTACCATAGCACCACCACCATCAAAGTCACTATTTTACAAAGAACACAAGCTCAACAACAACTACTCTTTCTCCTCATCTCATTTCCATTAAAATCTTTGTAAGGAAACTCTTTCTTACTTTCATATTGTTTATTTATATGTTATAAAACTCATCTAACAAGATTATGTCCAAATTTAAACTCAAAATACGTTTTTATGAATTTTTATACAAGAACACACAATCTGCCCAGAAAAACACAGGTTACTAAAAACGTCATATCTTGAGTTCTAGGAAGAGTTAGAAGATGCATTTTTTTAAAATTTGCGTATTGAAAAGATCTACAACTTTCGTGTTTTACGTTTTTACCAGATCCGAATGTATTTTTCTCTATTTATCCATTTGTGGGACTGACCTGGTTAAAGTCAGAAAACTGGACTATGCATGACTAACTAAATTGTTTCTCTATAATTATGGACTTAAAACTCTTGAAAAACATTGTGAGACTTGACTTGGACTAGAAATTGGTAATATCACTTGGTGAATAAACCGACAAAAAGTCGAAAATGTGAAATCTTAAATATTTGGAACTTTTATAAGAATCGACACTCTTGGTGAACTTGGACACAAACCGACAATTTATTTAGACTCTATAAACTGATATTTGGGTTGGGTGAAAGTTTCGGGTCAAACCGAGTAAGTTTGACCAAGTCAACAAAAGTGGCTAGTTTTCGAAAAACTTACTATATTTGGAAAGTGGTAACAAAAATGGGTTTGGTTGAACTAGTTAGTAACTTGGACCAAAAAATAATTTTGAAAAGTTTCCCGAATGAAAAACCGACACTTGGATATACTTGGGCTAAAAATGGAAATTTGACCAGACGCTAGTGTCGCATGGCCTGCGACACTACCTGCGACATTACCTGCGACACTACCATAGTGTCGCTAATAGTGTCGCTACTTATTGAAAATTTGATTGAACCTGCGACACTGACCCTAATGTCGCATAACCTTACTGCGACACTGACTTTAGTGCGACACTGACCCTAATGTCGCATAACCTCACTACGACATTAACCTTAATGCGACACTGACCCTAGTGTCGCATAAACTCACTGTGATATTGACCTTAGTGTCGCATGACCTGCAACACTCGCATACACTGCGACACTTACTCTAGTGTCGCATGACTTGCGACACTGACACTAGTGTCGCTACTAGTGTCGCTAAAGATAGAATTTATGGAATTTGTTTCTTCACTAAGTATTGAACATGGGTAACCATTTATAACCACACATAATACATACTGTAACAATGTATACGATGACACAGACTTAATAATAATGTCTTAAGGAATTATTATTACAAACTTTCACCAACGGGTCGTACACGTTTTTGATAAACAAAGTTGAACAATCAAACATTTGGACATAACTAATTGTTGGACAACAAACATAGATGGTCTGTTGAGACATCTACTCACTCATATAACGTTGCGCGTTTTGAACGCCCGACAGGTTACAAGTCTTCGGACATCAATTCACAGCAAATCAATTCAAGTTTATTTTAATAAACACTCAAGGCTCAGGTGAGTCTCATGACCCCTATTTTACTGCTTTTTCAATCAGGGGTGTGATATTATTGCTCGTTTGTTTTACAAGTAGAACGCAAGTACAATTCAATCAAATACTACATGAGTTGTTTTCAACTAATCAATAAAGCCCTCCATAGCATAGTCTGGTAATACATCTGTAGCGTGAATGTTAGTATATGATATCATATAGGATTGACAATCCTCGTCCGGGTTAGCACGCACTAACTGGTCAAACGGACGTATTAGCATTTGGGAAGACGAGTGTAGATTAGGCACTCGTAGGAGGCAACTCAGTTGGGTTTCCTTAATTGGACCTGACACTCAAGTTAAGCTCAGACTATGTGCTCATGGCTGTATAACTTTTATTTTGCTTAATTGCATTTTAAATTCAATTATATTATAAAATCTTGCGGTTCATACAAATATGTGTTGACATACAAACCTGTGAGCTCACCAGCGTTTCGCTGACCCATTTTAGCATGTATCACAGGTGACCAGCAGTAGGTTGGACTGCTCAATCAGGATCTATTAGCTCGAGTCAGCATGCAAACAAACAGAGATTTTAGCTGCATTATTATATTTTGTATAGATTAATTATGTACTTAAATCTCTTATTTTCAAGCGGAGCTAATGTAAACAATATTTTGATGTAAACTTTTGTTATATCAATATCAATGTAAAACGACGCATATAGTGGTCGTTCATTATATCTTTTGTGCTGTGTATATTGATTAGTCGCGCCCTGACCCGATTCGCTTCCGCAACCCGAATTTGGGGATGCGACAGATTGGTATCAGAGCCTAAGGTTATAGTGAACTAGGTTGCATTTAGTGGGCCTAGACTATGACCGTTAGGCAGTATTCCTTATTAAGTATGATTAGGTTCAGTGACTGCATTGTATTGGTTTAATTTAACATAGCCTGATCAACTATGTACAATTAAAAGAATATGATGTGAGATCTGAAAGGAGTCATGATTGAACAGGATACATTAGTTGACTCTGACCTCGAGAGAACCGGGACTCAAATATGTCTGTGTTAGACACTTTAGGCTATTATGTGATATATATATATATATATATATATATATATATATATATATATATACATAGATAGGCCTCTCTCACGCTCAATATCTTAGGCTATATTATATATGTATTATATGAATATAGGCCTCACTTTTTCTAACGTTTTGTCTCAGAATGGCAAACACACCACCCAATTCATCATGCTCTCATCCGTATGGATCACGTAATCCAAGGGTAGTTAGGAGGAACACCAGGTTGCCTCGAGCTGACCCATACCCCATTCACTTCACTTTGTCAGATTTAGCCACTAGACTACACCGACACGAACAACGACTTGATACTATGGATATCGAACTCCAGGAAACCAACGAAAACTGGAGACTCACATCACTTGAACGCATCAATCAAGTCTCCGAGGATCATGAACATACAATCAACCACGTGAACACCCTTGACAATCGTCTGGGTGAAACCGTCGAAACCATGGAGGTTGTCCACAACCAAGTGATTGGCAACCGAAACGAAATTTCTGTCCTACAATCAAGGCTGAACCAGTGCGAGACACGTCTAAGGGAAACCGAGGATGCCCTCCGCATGGTTAACAGACTTGCAGAATCTGTGGACCGTCTCACCACACTACTGCCACAACTCAATCTACGTCAGGATTAGCTTAGGCTGAACCTGTACTTTATTATGCTTTCATAGGACCTATGTAATTCGACCGGATGTAATAATTCCCGGAACTTTTGTAAAACTTCTAAGTCTGTAACTTTTGAAACCTCTAGCTAGAAATTTTCTGTAATCGTTTGACTTAGTATTATGAATTGACAATCTCTTTCGTTATTTCTACAATATGATTGTTACTCTGTGATGTTGTATATTACCCTTCTTACATATATACATCTATCATAATTATCATCCTGGTGCAATTTCTTATGTACCTCTCATTCTTTCTTGAAGAATCATGCCGCCAAAGAGGAAAAGTTACAGTGATGCCGAACTTGCTGCTGTCGTATCTCGAGCAGTGGCCGATGCTTTAGCTGCTCGGGATTCACCCCGAAACTCACGAAACAATGACGAAACTCCAGTCAATACTCCTGTTATCAAACCTTGCTCTTACAAGGATTTTCTTAGCTGCAAACCACTCTACTTCAAGGGCACGGAAGGTGCCATTGGTCTGATCCGATGGATTGAACGTATGGAATCCGTCTTCAACCTCTGCAACTGTGTTGAGGAAAACAAGGTCAAATTCTCTGCTTACACCTTTCAGGAAGGTGCACTTACGTGGTGGAACACCCACGCCAACTCTGTAGGCATCGAAATAGCAAACCAACTCCCCTGGGCTGAATTGAAGAAAAAGCTAAGGGAAAAATACTGCCCCGAAGAAGAATTACATCGATTGGAAGAAGAGTTCTGGCACCTGACTGTGCAGGGAACTGACATCGCTGGATATACCACCAAATTCCAGCAATTTGCACTATTATGCCCGGGTTTGGTTGATCCGGAGGAGAAGAGCATCAAAAGATACATCCGCGGCCTCCCGGAAAATATCCAAGGGAACGTCGCTTCATCCAAGCCAACCACTACTGAAAGTGCTATCCGGCTAGCACATGAAATCATGGCAATGGTTATCAGCCGTGAGAAATCCAATACATCCTCCTCCAACAACAACAAACGCAAATCTTCCGAACACCAAAACAACCAGAACAAGAAATCCAACACCATTCAAGTCTACAACACCAATTCCGAAACCAAACGCGCTTACACTGGGGACAGGCCATATTGTTCCAAGTGCAACTACAACCACGATGGTCCATGCAGTACTCCCTGCAACAACTGCAAGAAGTACGGGCACTTGACCCGAGATTGCCGAGCCCCCAAATCCAACAACAACACCTCTCGCAACATTTCCAACTAACCCAAATCCTGCTTTGGGTGTGGAGAAACAGGACACTTCAAGAACGAATGTCCTAAAAACAAGAACAAGGGAAACAACAACAACGCAAGGGGAAGAGCCTTCGTACTCAACTCCGGGGATGCCCGTCAGGACCCGAATGTGGTCACGGGTATGTTCCTCCTCAACAACTTATCTGCTTCTATTCTGTTTGATACTGGTGCCGATAGAAGTTTTATTTCCAATGAGTTCTACCTTCTACTTGATATTGCACCTATTGCCCTAGATGTTAAGTACACCGTAGAACTTGCAAATGGTAAACTCATAGAAACTGATAGTGTGATACCTAATTGCACTTTAAACCTAGCCAACGAAATCTTTTCAATCGATCTTATGCCTGTGGAAATTGGAAGTTTCGATGTCATCATTGGTATGGACTGGCTGTCCAAACATCGCGCTGAAATCATTTGTTATGATAAACTCGTTCGTATTCCTCTCGCCGTCGGTAGATCCTTGATCATACAGGGGGAGACCAGTGGGACAAGACTAAACATTATATCTTGCTTGAAAACTCGGAAATTCCTGAGAAAAGGTTATCCGGCAATCCTCGCACACATCATGAAGAAAAGTTGGAGGAGAAGCGACTTGAGGATGTGCCCATCGTTCGAGACTTCCCAGAAGTCTTTCCCGAAGAACTGCCTGGTCTGCCACCACAAAGACAGGTTGAATTCTCAATTGACCTCGTGCCAGGTGCTGCGCCTGTGGCCCGAGCACCATACCGATTAGCCCCATCCGAACTTCAGGAGCTGTCCACCCAGTTACAGGAACTCCTGGATAGAGGATTCATTCGACCGAGTTCTTCACCTTGGGGAGCTCCGGTCTTATTCGTGAAAAAGAAAGACGGTTCTTTCCGAATGTGCATCGACTACCGAGAGTTGAACAAATTGACCGTCAAGAACCGATATCCACTCCCTCGTATTGATGACCTGTTTGACCAACTCCAAGGGTCAAATATTTATTCAAAGATCGATCTTCGGTCAGGTTATCATCAACTTCGAGTTCGCGACACCGATATCCCAAAAACTGCTTTCCGAACTCGTTACGGGCACTATGAATTTCAAGTAATGCCATTCGGCCTAACCAACGCACCGGCTGTATTCATGGATCTTATGAATCGGGTGTGCAAACCGTATCTCGACAAATTTGTCATTGTCTTTATTGACGACATTCTCATATACTCGCGAAACGAACAAGAACACGCGCAACACCTCAAAACCATTCTAGAACTACTTAAACACGAAGAGCTTTACGCCAAATTCTCCAAGTGTGAGTTCTGGATACAATCCGTTCAATTCCTTGGACATGTTGTTAATAGTCAAGGAATCCATGTCGATCCATCAAAAATCGAAGCCATCAAATGCTGGCAAGCACCCACATCTCCAACCGAAGTACGTCAATTCTTGGGTCTTGCCGGATACTATCGGCGATTTATTGAAATTTTTTCAAAAATAGCTCAACCACTCACAACCCTGACTCAGAAAGACAAAAAGTTCGATTGGACTAATAAACAAGAGTCAGCATTTCAACTTCTAAAACAAAAGCTTTGCAGTGCTCCGATTCTATCATTACCCGAAGGCACTGATGACTTCGTGGTATACTGCGATGCTTCTCATCAAGGTCTCGGTTGCGTGCTGATGCAACGAAACAAAGTTATTGCCTATGCTTCACGACAGCTCAAAATTCATGAAAAGAACTACACCACCCACGATCTCGAGCTAGGAGCTGTCGTCTTTGCCCTCAAAATCTGGAGACATTACCTCTATGGCACTAAGTGCACAATCTTTACCGACCACAAAAGTCTCCAACACATATTCGATCAGAAGGATCTCAACATGAGACAACGCCGGTGGGTCGAGTTGCTTACCGACTACGATTGTGAGATCAAATACCATCCGGGTAAGGCAAATGTTGTTGCCGATGCCCTCAGTCGAAAAGAACGAACGAAACCACTTCGAGTCCGAGCCCTCAGTATGACCATTCACAATGATCTAAACATTCAGATTCTCACTGCTCAACTCGAAGCTCTGAAACCCGATAATATTGAAAACGAAGCCTTGCGAGGCATGGACAAACAATTCGAAATCAAGCCTAACGGGATTAGGTATTTCTCAAACCGAATCTGGTTACCCAGTTTTGGAAACCTACGAGACTTGGTGATGGATGAAGCTCACAAGTCCAAATATTCTATCCATCCTGGATCCGACAAAATGTATCACGGCATCAAGGAATTTTATTGGTGGCCGAATATGAAAGCTGAAATCGCTACATACGTCAGCAAGTGTCTTACTTGCTCGAAAGTCAAAGCTGAATACCGAAAACCTTCTGGTTTACTCCAACAACCCAACATTCCGGAATGGAAATGGGAGCAAATTGCCATGGATTTCATAACCAAACTACCAAAGTCATCGAGCGGTTGCGATACCATTTGGGTGATCGTCGATCGTCTCACAAAATCTGCTCATTTTCTGGCAATCAAGGAAACCGACAAAATGGAACGCCTCACACAAATCTACATTAAAGAGGTTGTTTCTCGACACGGTGTTCCAATCTCAATTATCTCCGATAGGGATAGTCGTTTCACATCTCACTTTTGGCAATCACTTCAAAAATCATTAGGTACCCGTCTTGATATGAGTACCGCATACCATCCTCAAACCGACGGCCAAAGTGAACGAACAATTCAAACAATGGAAGACATGCTACGAGCCTGCGTAGTTGATTTCGGTGTAAATTGGGAAAAACATCTACCATTGTGTGAGTTTTCGTACAACAACAGCTATCACACCAGCATTAAGGCTGCACCTTTCGAGGCACTGTACGGTCGTAAGTGCCGATCACCTATCTGTTGGACCGAAGTGGGAAACAGTCAACTCACTGGTCCAGAGATCATTCACGAAACAACTGAAAAGATCTTCGAGATCCAAAACAAACTCAAAGCCGCACGTGATCGTCAGAAAAGTTATGCTGACGTGAGACGCAAACCACTCGAGTTCCAAGTTGGGGATCGAGTGCTACTCAAAGTTTCACCTTGGAAAGGTGTTATCCGATTCGGTAAACGCGGGAAATTGAATCCCAGATACATTGGACCATTCGAGATCCTCGAGAGGATAGGTCCAGTGGCATATCGACTGCAACTGCCATCTGAGCTCAGCAGTGTGCATCCCACTTTTCACATTTCAAATTTAAAGAAGTGTCTGTCTGATGAGACACTTATCATTCCACTCGATGAAATTCGTATTGACGACAAGCTTCATTTTGTTGAAGAACCCGCCGAAATCATGGACCGTGAGGTCAAACAACTCAAACAAAGTCGTATTTCCATTGTCAAAGTCAGGTGGAATTCGCGACGTGGGCCGGAATTCACCTGGGAACGGGAGGACCAGATGCAACTCAAGTACCCTCAGTTATTTGCTGACGCTACTTCAAACACAACTTCAAACAAAATTTCGGGACGAAATTCTCCTAACAGGGGGAGAATGTGACACCCGCCGAATTAGGGCTAGTAATTAGTGCCTAATCAATTATTAATACATGTAATTAGTTCTGTGTTAGGCTAATTAATGTACCGATATATATATTATTGAATATATACAATTATGCGATTCGATTAAATCGTACAAGTTTCAAATCGAATGTATTTCGGTTCAATTAAATACGAACGTTGGTGAAACAATTTTATTAAATAATATAACATTATTTAATGACAAATATCTTTCCCAAAATATTATCTTGATAATAATACTTTGTAAATAATTCGTATCGTACAAACAACAGTTACGCGATTTAGAATCCGTACAACGAACGCGTAAATCGAGATCACTAAAATTAACGAAACATTCTTATAATGTTTTTCGAGTATTTTGAATGAATACTTCAAATGAAAATATGGAAATTTAAATCGTTACTTAAAGATGCGTAATAAACGTTTAAACACCAAACCGAACGAGAAAACGAACACCGCACGAAGCACAAATCGATTAAATGAGAAAATGACCAAAATACCCCTGAGTGGGCCCCTAGGCCGCCCCCCCCCCCCCCCACTAACCCCATGAGCCACATGCACCACCTCCCATTTCACCCTCTAAACTCTCATGCACACCACTCACATATGCTTCCATACATTCAACATGCAAGAACACTTCCACTAACTCATTTACTTACACTTTCTCCACCTTCTCTCTATCAATTCTCTCTCAAAAACTCCAGAGAAAACTCAGCCACTTCACCACCACCACAACCACCATAAACTACCATAGCACCACCACCATCAAAGTCACTATTTTACAAAGAACATAAGCTCAACAACAACTACTCTTTCTCCTCATCTCATTTCCATTAAAATCTTTGTAAGGAAACTCTTTCTTACTTTCATATTGTTTATTTATATGTTATAAAACTCATCTAACAAGATTATGTCCAAATTTAAACTCAAAATACGTTTTTATGAATTTTTATACAAGAACACACAATCTGCCCAGAAAAACACAGGTTACTAAAAACGTCATATCTTGAGTTCTAGGAAGAGTTAGAAGATGCATTTTTTTAAAATTTGCGTATTGAAAAGATCTACAACTTTCGTGTTTTACGTTTTTACCAGATCCGAATGTATTTTTCTCTATTTATCCATTTGTGGGACTGACCTGGTTAAAGTCAGAAAACTGGACTATGCATGACTAACTAAATTGTTTCTCTATAATTATGGACTTAAAACTCTTGAAAAACATTGTGAGACTTGACTTGGACTAGAAATTGGTAATATCACTTGGTGAATAAACCGACAAAAAGTCGAAAATGTGAAATCTTAAATATTTGGAACTTTTATAAGAATCGACACTCTTGGTGAACTTGGACACAAACCGACAATTTATTTAGACTCTATAAACTGATATTTGGGTTGGGTGAAAGTTTCGGGTCAAACCGAGTAAGTTTGACCAAGTCAACAAAAGTGGCTAGTTTTCGAAAAACTTACTATATTTGGAAAGTGGTAACAAAAATGGGTTTGGTTGAACTAGTTAGTAACTTGGACCAAAAAATAATTTTGAAAAGTTTCCCGAATGAAAAACCGACACTTGGATACACTTGGGCTAAAAATGGAAATTTGACCAGACGCTAGTGTCGCATGGCCTGCGACACTACCTGCGACATTACCTGCGACACTACCATAGTGTCGCTAATAGTGTCGCTACTTATTGAAAATTTGATTGAACCTGCGACACTGACCCTAATGTCGCATAACCTTACTGCGACACTGACTTTAGTGCGACACTGACCCTAATGTCGCATAACCTCACTACGACATTAACCTTAATGCGACACTGACCCTAGTGTCGCATAAACTCACTGTGATATTGACCTTAGTGTCGCATGACCTGCAACACTCGCATACACTGCGACACTTACTCTAGTGTCGCATGACTTGCGACACTGACACTAGTGTCGCTACTAGTGTCGCTAAAGATAGAATTTATGGAATTTGTTTCTTCACTAAGTATTGAACATGGGTAACCATTTATAACCACACATAATACATACTGTAACAATGTATACGATGACACAGACTTAATAATAATGTCTTAAGGAATTATTATTACAAACTTTCACCAACGGGTCGTACACGTTTTTGATAAACAAAGTTGAACAATCAAACATTTGGACATAACTAATTGTTGGACAACAAACATAGATGGTCTGTTGAGACATCTACTCACTCATATAACGTTGCGCGTTTTGAACGCCCGACAGGTTACAAGTCTTCGGACATCAATTCACAGCAAATCAATTCAAGTTTATTTTAATAAACACTCAAGGCTCAGGTGAGTCTCATGACCCCTATTTTACTGCTTTTTCAATCAGGGGTGTGATATTATTGCTCGTTTGTTTTACAAGTAGAACGCAAGTACAATTCAATCAAATACTACATGAGTTGTTTTCAACTAATCAATAAAGCCCTCCATAGCATAGTCTGGTAATACATCTGTAGCGTGAATGTTAGTATATGATATCATATAGGATTGACAATCCTCGTCCGGGTTAGCACGCACTAACTGGTCAAACGGACGTATTAGCATTTGGGAAGACGAGTGTAGATTAGGCACTCGTAGGAGGCAACTCAGTTGGGTTTCCTTAATTGGACCTGACACTCAAGTTAAGCTCAGACTATGTGCTCATGGCTGTATAACTTTTATTTTGCTTAATTGCATTTTAAATTCAATTATATTATAAAATCTTGCGGTTCATACAAATATGTGTTGACATACAAACCTGTGAGCTCACCAGCGTTTCGCTGACCCATTTTAGCATGTATCACAGGTGACCAGCAGTAGGTTGGACTGCTCAATCAGGATCTATTAGCTCGAGTCAGCATGCAAACAAACAGAGATTTTAGCTGCATTATTATATTTTGTATAGATTAATTATGTACTTAAATCTCTTATTTTCAAGCGGAGCTAATGTAAACAATATTTTGATGTAAACTTTTGTTTTATCAATATCAATGTAAAACGACGCATATAGTGGTCGTTCATTATATCTTTTGTGCTGTGTATATTGATTAGTCGCGCCCCGACCCGATTCGCTTCCGCAACCCGAATTTGGGGGTGCGACAGAAAATATGTTCGGACTTATTTGATTAATTCCTATTAGTGAAACTCAAGCATGGTAACGAGGGAAAGTGTTTAGGTTTCTTGCGTACCTTACTTTAGGTTTAATGGTTTAAGGGAATAAATCATTTCAAATTGGATTTTAAACTTTCCTTTCTCAATACCATTAACAAATCCCTAGGTTTTCGTGAATGATTATTTAGCCTATAGCCTATCTACTCTAATCTAATCTAAACTAATCTAATTAAAATGCTGACGGCTTTTGCATAAAGTTAAACCCAAACCATATCGGAAAATACTACAGTAGTTCATAACGTATTTAATCGTTTACCGATGTTTCCATTGTGAATTTAATTTCTTCGCAATGTTTTCATGATAAGTACATTGTGATTGGAGGTGTACTATACTCATGGCAATTCCACGTAATCACATTGCATTTTATGATGATTGCATGACGTTACAATTAAGCCGTAGTTTTGACACAGATAATTATTGACCGAGTATTAAGGTTCGTGACTCCTCTTTACAAGGTTACAATCACGTTTGTTAATCGAAAGACGAATATAAAGTTTTATGTTTAAAATCACAAGATAAGTCCGTTCATAAAGTTTCCATTTGTACTCCGCTTCCATACAAGATAAGTCCGTTCATAACGTCGATCCATAATACAACTACCTTCGGTCGTTTACCGACTTCCATACATTTGTACTCCGCTTAACAGCGTTTCCAGTACTATATCAGGTAAACAGTCGAATAGGGGCCATCATATTACTTCACGACATATTTAAGATCATACCATAATTATTTATGCTAATTACATCACAACAAATACAATAGTAATCTACTCGCTAATCATGGCACAAACTATCTCTAGCATAATTAAAGTATACATATTTAATTAAGATAGATAAGGATAGAAATAACCGATATAAATGCGCGAGAAGGAATAGACTTGAATTAATAATAATAAATCCAAGCTTACACTAAAGATTACAAGCACGTTCCTTGCTTTCTTTTTATTCTAACAACACTTCTTAAACTTATACTAATTTAGAAAGTAAACCTAGAGAAATGAGAAAGATATGGAAGATGTAAGTGTGTAAAAGTGTATTTTGAGGTGTGTGATGGTGTGTGAAAGGTATGTCTTCAAATGAACCATGGGCTCCCTATTTATAGGGGAAAATTGATGCATTCTAGCAACTTGGGGCACATGTTAGCAAAAGGTGGGAAAGTTGCTAGCACATGTACCCTAAAGTGCGTAAAGGTATAGCACGTGTACCCTAGAGTCGCGGAAAAGGTCTAGCACGTGTACCCTGCGAGTACGGGCGAGGACAAAAAAGCGCACGGGAGACGGGGACAGGCCAGCCGGTGCCGTCACCATGGTGGCCAGCGGCAGTGGGGTGGTGGCCGGTGGCGGCTGCCTCTCCCCCGCCCCGGTTCGCCGTCTTTTATTTCGTTTCTTGATTCGTGCGTATCTCCTTCGTTATGCGTCCGTTTGCGTTGATTCTTTTTGCATTGGATTCTTTTTTCTAAAACAAAGACTTTGATGAAAAGAAATCCCAAAATATGTCTCTGCTCTTTGGATGTCTTGTACGAATCGTTTGAATCTTCCAGCGTATATAGAATCTTCATTCTTCATCCGTTTTTGTTGATTCTTCTTCTGTTAGATTCGTATTTTAAAAACGAATATCTTGGATAATAAAAATCTCAGTGATGGTTGCGTTGTCTCTAATTCTTGTCTTTGAGGCCTTGAATCTTCAAACGTGTGTGGAATCTTCGTTTTTCATCCGTTTTGTTTGATTTTTCTCGTGCAACTCTGTTTTGACCTTCTTGGCAAAGTTTCATTGATTTGAATATTATCTAAGCTTATTTGCCAAGTATTGTTCCAGAATGAGAGAGATATCGGTAGTAAAAACGTGACTTTTTACGCGATATCAAATATCCCACACTTAGAACTTTGCTTGTCCTCAAAAAAACTCGAATTTCAAGCATGGTTAAAAATAAGTAGATAATGAAATATTTTGAGGCGGAACTTTTTACTACGGGGGTTTTGGAAAAATAAAATATTTGTGCTTTTGAAAAAGTGGCGTTGTAATATTTGGGAGCATACTTTTGATCTTTGATCTTGGATACATGACTAGGAGATCCTCTCACGGTGGTCACTCCAATCACTCAAAGTGTTTAGGGTTTCCTATTCTAATTTTATCAATCACTCAGGACGTCAGTCATGTATCGTTTATCGTCATAGGCTTGATCGAGAATCAAATCGTTACCTTTTAAGTGAGCGCGAAGTCGATCTAGCCACAATCATTCTAAGAGAAGTGGTGTAGGGTTTTTAGAGTAGAGTGTTGGTGATATGAGAGGAGGTTGTGTTGGTTTTTCATTGGTTTTTATATATTTTTTTCGTGTGAAGAGGAAAGTTGAAATTTTTGAGAGGATTGACGCCCTATTCTTATGATTTTTGGTAGGAGTCTTTTTTCTCCATTTAACTTTCTTTTATTCGAATCCCTTTTTTTTCGACGTCATATCCTTGTAGCTTCTCTTCTTTCATTTTTGGAACTTTCTATGAAGTTTTGAGAGATGTTTTTGAGAGAGTAGGGATAACGTATTTTCATTTGTTAGGTGTATGGATGGGTTCAAGAAAGATGTGATTCGATCTCCTTTTCATTAACCAATTCGGATTCGAAATGCATAACAGGAGCAAGTTCTGATTCTAAACGTATACATCGGCACACTCAAGAATCGAAAAAGTGAAGCACTAAAATTGAATGCTTTATATGGCTCAAGATACCTCATGAATCGAAAGTTGGTTTGTTGTGTGCCTAGTCATGCGATGCTCTTTATGGGATTACTAAACTAATTTTTCAAAGGAATTCATATTTTATTTATCCTTCTTCCCCAAAGTAAATCATTCTTTGTCTAAAAATTTTCATTTTCAACATATTTTTAACTCAATTTTGAAAAAAATTGTTTACTTATTGGAGAAGGATGGTTTAAAGAGAAACGAGCTTAGAATCAAGCATATACCATTATCCATTTTACAGTAGTATAACTACTGCTATCCCACACTTAAAGGAACATCATTCTCGATGTTATTCTAAGCTCTTGTTGGGGTAAAATCCCACACTTAAGAATTGAAACATCTAAGACGTATTCTTTTAGCGGTGTGTACTGGGTTTGAATCCCACACTTAGTGATAGCGTAATGGATATGGTATATTTATAACGAAGGAAAAAGATTGGTAGAGAGGTACTCCCCTGTGGATGCAGTTTTCCTTGGTATGTGGGTGCCGAACTTTATCTTGCTGGGTTCATTCTTGATCAAGTCTTCTTGTGATTTGTCTCGTAGGTGTGAACACGTCGGATATAAGATATGTTGGATGCGACTACTTCCTTGAAGGAGGATGTATTATTTGCATATCTGAGTGTGAAAGATAGTCGGAGATTTCATCACTTCTTGGAAAGTAAGATTTGTAGAAATGTAAAACACGTGTTGCCTCCCGAGAAGCGCTCTTTTAAAGTTGAGAGCTCGACTTAGTCCTTTTCTTCAGATGATGATGTTGGATGTGTCCCAGGTGCTGGAGTTGTTACCGTGGCTTCTAGGTAAGTTGTAATGTGGAGGAAAGTACTGAAGGAATTGCACTATCATGTCAGCAATTATGGTTGGTGGATTGGTGGATTCCATCCTGAAGCTTTTGAAGTGATCATTGGCTAATCGATCGAGGATTGCCATCCCGTAGCTGATGTATCTAACTGACCGTGTGACTGGTCCATTAGGGTCAACTCTTGTGCAGGTGTAAGTTCGAACAATCTCACGCTGGGGGTGGTTTCGGCCTATTGAAGCGATTAGGGCCATGAACTAAGTTTTCACTTCTTCAAAGTCACTAGCCAAAGGGTCTCCTCCAAATGATCTGGTTGCTTGGCATACTTGTTTGATGAGTTGATGTTGCTCACGGTTGAAGGGGAAATCCGAGTCCGTGAAAACATAGATTAGCTTGCTGAATATTTCATTGTATCCGTTGCGATAGACATCAAGTTCTACATCTTCTTCAGTATACATTCCGCGTAATCGAGTCGTCACATATGTTGCTAAGTTAATTTGTGACAAGTGCGGAATGAATCTTGGTACTTCACGAACTTCTTCTTCATATACTGAGTCGTTTAGTTCATTAGTTATTAGCTCAACATGGTGACCAATAGTGGAATGAATGACGATTCTGAAATTCTCTGAAGCTGTGAGGTGTTCTCCTGTTTCGATGAGATATAGAAGGGTTCTAAGATCTCCCACCATTCTGAGATCGGCATAATTCCGTGGGTTTCCAGTAGCTCTTTCCAAATGGGTTCTCATTGATGCTAGTGTAGCCTTCTGACTTGATAAGTAGGGGAAAACTGATCCAGCTAGGGCACAATATATTTTTTAGTAAATTTGCCTCTAGTGGCTGCAGAACTCGATTTCTCCCATCGTGTAGTGGGGTCTTTCTGGCCGAGCTTCTCTTGTGAGTTGAGCTTGAAGGGAATCTGATAGTTCTTGGATATACCTGCGTAGAGTGCGAGGTTCTTGCGATCCATAATTAGCAAGGTATGAATCGTATTCTCGTTCGATTTCCCTTATCAGGTGACTTTGAATGGTGGTGTAGTCATTGGTTGATTCTCTGATAGCTTCTACGATGATGCAAACAGCGTCGTTTTCATCAATCAAGTCAATCATCTCTTGGTGGGTATCTAAGAGAGGGATTTCCAATATTTCAGTTGTAGAGATAGGAGAATTTGCTGGAGCAGGGGGAATGGAGTGTTCGTCGAGAGTGACGTCGATACAATCGTCGTCATACTCGATTTCTTCTTCAGAATCTTCATCACGGGAATCCAAAAATTGGTGGAATTCTTCATCTGAGGGTGCGTTATTGAAAGGTTGGGAGCTATCGATTTCAATGGTCCTGACTTCCATGGCTGAATCTTGAAGGTTTTCTTCCACAAAGCCGTTCGTTTGACTTTCCTTATACGCAGCGATTCTTTGTAAGAGCTTGTCATATATTTCCGATTGGCTTGAGGATCGGAACTCTTCTTCAATTGTATCTATATCTCAGAGTCGGGTTCGGGTGAATGGTTTCAAAGGGTCGAGATGAGATTCGAGCATGATTTCCATTCTCTTGAGATGAGTTGATCTGAAGTATTGAACGACGGATTCATAATCGACGGATTCGTCTGATGAATTGTTGTCTTCGGAGCATTGTATCCTTTTGACTTCAGCCATTTAGGGTGAATCAATTTGATCTTCATCTTCCTCCATTTCTTCAGATCTTTATTCTTCTTCTTCTTCTTCGGTCTCTTCGTCCATTTCTTCTTTTTCCTCTTCAGTTTCCTCTTCTTCCTCAGTGGGTTCTTCCTCTTCTTCTTCAGGTTCTTCTTCTTCTTCAGATTCCAAGTCTTCCTCTGCAGGTTGATACTCCTCTTCCTCTTCTGGGTCAGTTTCAGTGTCAGAGATGAAAGCTGACGATCGGGTGAAAGATTGTTCTTCTTCGGGCTCTGATTTATCATTATAGGTAATTCTGCCTGTTGATATAGCATTACATTCTTCTTGTTCTAGAGTGCATTCTGGTTGGTCGATTTAGTAAGTGATGCTTTCGTCATGCGAGCGTAGGACAATTGTATGGTTATACACATCAATTACTGCTCGGGCTGTATTCATGAATGGTCTTCCAAGGATAATCGGGATGTTTATGTCCTCGTGGATGTCCATTACCACGAAATCCCTAGGAAAGAAGAATTTGTTAACTTGAACTAAGACATTTTTGGCTATTCCTTTTGGGTATCTAACGGATTGGTCAGCTAGCTGGACAGTCATCTTAGTGGGTTTCAAATTTTCAAGTTCTAGCCTCTTAAACAGGGAGTAGGGCATGAGGTTAATGCTAGATCCTAGGTCAGCCAAGACGCTTATATCTCCGGATTGGTAAATAGAACAAGGGAGTGTAAATCTACCAGTGTCTCCTAGTTTTTCACGAAGGCTATTTTTAAGTAGGGCTGAGCTTTCAGGACTAGGAGGAATGTTGTTTACTTCGGGCAGTTTATCCTTAGTGGATAGCAATTTTCTAATATATTTATTACGACCAGGAACTCTAGACATAGTATCAAGGAATTTTCCGTCTAACTTAAAGGATGATAATTTCTTAGGTTGGACCTTAAGTCTAGCGGGGTAAGGGATTCTAACCTCCTTGTTCAGGGTCGGGGTGGTTTCCACAGCTGGTATCTTGATCTCTGGTTTTTCCTTGACTGGGACAACAGCAGGGGGTGGTGTGGCTGCTTCCTTGGTGGTGGTAACTTGCTTTGCCTCCTCAACATGTGGGTTGTGAATCGTGTTGCTAGGTAAACTTCCTCTGGGTCTATTCTCAAGACGATGTGCCAATTTTCCAATTTGAGCTTCCAAGTTCTTCAATACGGCCAATTGATTTCTCATGAAGAGATCGGCTTGAGCTTGCCTAGCGGATGTCTTTTTGTTGAGTATGTGTTGGCCTTGCATGAACTGGGTGAAGGCGTCTTCTGAACTTGAAGCTGGGGCATTTGTCCTGTTTGGTTGTTCAGTGGTTTGGTTTGTGTCGGAAGTGGGTCCAGGAAGTGCGAGGGGTTGGTTGTAGGCAAGTTGTTGTTGTTGTGGATAAGGTGGGTATCGGGGTTGGAAAGGTTGGTTGTTACTTTGTGGAAATGGAGGTCCTCTAGGTTGGTTGTTGTTTTGGTTGAAACCGGGTGGAAAATTATGTGGTCGAGCGGGATATTGGGCATAGTAAACGATGCCATCCGTCTCTTCATATTCAACTTGATATTCACCGGGTGGTTGCGAGTTGGTGCAGTTTTGACAGGATTGCACTTGGTGTACTTGGTGTTGTTGCTTCTTAAGTTCTCCGAATTGTTTGACAAGTGTGTCCATCTTCTCCGTTAATACCTTAATTGCTTTGACTGGAATTGGATTCGATGCAGCGAGAGGTGCTGAAGATGTTGAGTGATCTCCAGAGTTCCAATCATGGTGATGCATAGTCATGTTTTCTATAAGGTTCCATCCTTCTTCGTCCGTCTTCGTCATAAAGCTTCCTTGTGCGGCAGCGTCGAGGGTGGTTCGGTAGCTAGGGTCTAAACCATTATAGAAGGTACACAATTGTGCAGATTTTTCGAGCCGATGATTGGGGCATTTCTTGAGTGCTCCTTTGAATCGTTCCCATGCGGTGTATAATGACTCATCAAAAGCTTGGTGAAAGTTCATGATATCATTTCGGAGTTTGGTTTGTTTAGAGGGTAGAAAGTACTTGGTTAGAAACTTTGTCGCCATCACTGTCCATGAAGGGATAGAGCCGGTTTCTAAACCTTCAAACCATGTTTGTGCATGATGTGTGAGCGAATAAGGGAAGAGATACAAGCGGATTGTATCTTGGCTAACTCCATTTTGTTTGTAGGAGTTTGAAAGAGATATGAACTTGTTGAGGTGAGAGTTCGGATCATCACTTGGCAATCCATGGAATTGACAGTGGTTTTGGATTAGTTGGATGATGTGGTGTTTAAGCTCGAATGATTGTCCTGAGGTTTCTGGGTAGAGAATTGGGCCTCCTCTTCCTTCAATAGAGGGATTGTTGTTGTCAGCGAGAGTGATGCGATCAACCATTGCTTGTCTGAATGTGGATTGCTTCTTTTCTCGTCGAATAATGCGTATTATAAGTTCTGGATCAGGAAAGTTAAAAAGCGGTGCAGATCTAGGGGAATAGGTCATACACTAAAGTAAAATAGAAAATAAAGAAAATGTTTTTTTTATAAGGTTTTATCCTACGGGTATACTAGAAAAAAGGATTGGTTGGGCCTCTGTATCGGACAGTTAGTCTCCCCGGCAGCGGCACCAAAAACTTGATGGGTGTCCGACCGTCGCAAACGCGAGTGATCACAACGCCTATCGGTGGGTGTTTTAAATTTGTAAATGCGGGAGTCTAAGTATGACTTATTACTACTAAACCAAAGGCTAGTAGATGGTAAGTATGACCAAGAGTCATTCTTAAAGAGAAACTGAATTGAAACGGAGGTGATCCAATCAATCGTTACTTTCTAGTATAGGTTTTTATAAAAGTGTGTTGGGGGTTTTGGCGCACCGGAGACGGGGACATGCCAGCCGGAGCCGCCACCATGATGGCCAGTGGCGGTGGGGTGGTGGCCGGCGGCGGCTGCCTCTCCCCCGCCCCGGTTCGCCGTCTTTCGTCTCATTTCTTGATTCGTGCGTATCTCCTTCGTTATGCGTCCGTTTACGTTGATTCTTTTTACGTTGGATTCATTTTTCACAAGAGAAGACTTTGATGAAAAGAAATCCCAAAAATATGTCTCTGATCTTTGGATGTCTTGTACGAATCATTTGAATCTTCCGGCATACGTAGAATCTTCATTCTTCATCCATTTTTGTTGATTCTTCTTCTGTTAGATTCGTATTTTAAAAACGAATATCATTGATCATGGTAATTCATCACAATCATCAAACATGTACCTTTTATTTGTCCATACATTTTATTAATCGTTTCAATCTCCACTGAATTTGAGCTAAAATTCTATTTTTTGTAAATCAGGTGCCGAAGTTTTGGTATTTTTCATTAATGTATTTGATTTCAGTTTCTGGTGATTTGATGCTCTGATTTAGGTTTTCAGATTTTCGATTTATTTTTATATATACAGGGACACATCGATGAAGAAGGGTTTTTGGATTTTGTTACTCTCGATTCTTCTCCTTTGTTTAGTCAAGGGTTTGACAGATTTGTATGAAGTTTGTCTTCGTAGGTTGCAATTTTATTTTGTGTTTAGATCAGAAAGCAGCAGGTCTGATTAGGATGGGCTTAACACATAGTAGGTTGCAATTTTATCCCTGTTTAACTTTGACTTATCAATTGAACAAAGTGATAACTATATTTGATGGAAATGATTCTAATCTGAATTCTGAAGACCGTAAGAAGTATTGATGTAGCAGACCATGATATTAACATAAGGAATGGGCTTATAGAAATTTGGCAAGGAAAGTGGATTTGTCCACTTTGACTTTTATAAGTCAAAATGGGCATAGTTCGTTACATGAATGGAATGTGAATGTTACTGGGCAAATGGAAAGCAAAAATAGCAAGTGTCATGGACGCAGAGAATGGGCTTGGTGAGATACTTAAGCGATTAAGATTGGATACACAATAGAAGATTTTGATATTTTTTATGTATAGTTTGACTATTAAAAGTCAAACTTCTGTTTTGGTCTTTTGTAATACAATGCATAGGTTTTTCTGAAAGGGTCATAGGTTACGTCATATGGATGGTCATAGTAGTATTGGTTGTATTTTGTGATGTGTGGAATGTAGGTTAAGTGTGACACCCGCCAAATTAAGATTGTGATTAGTGCTTAAACTACTTGTAATTACGTGTACTTAGTTTTGTATTAATCTAAATATACGTGATACTTTGTGTAATTACATACACACATACGCGATTTGTTTAAATCATACACTTATGAACCGGACGAGGTCCGACTGTATTTAACATGGACATTGGTGATAAAACTTATAAATAATGTGGAATTATCTGCTGGACTGAGGTGGGAGATACCCAACTCACTGGTCCAAAAATCATTCACGAAACCACCGAGAAGATCGTTGGTATCCAAAACCGGCTAAAAGCCGCACGTGATCGTCAGAAAAGTTACGCTGATGTGAGACGCAAACACCTTGAGTTCCAGGTAGTGGACAAGGTACTTCTTAAGGTGGCACCGTGGAAAGGTGTCATTCGATTCGGAAAACGAGGAAAACTGAACCCTAGGTACATTGGACCGTTTGAAATTCTCGAAAGAATTGGTCCAGTGGCGTATCGACTGTAGCTACCTACCGAACTTAGTAGCGTGCATCCTACCTTTCACATTTCTAACTTGAAGAAATGTCTGTCTGATGAGACACTGATTGTACCACTCGATGAAATACAAATCGATGATAAACTTCATTTTGTCGAGGAACCTATGGAAATCATGGACCGCGAGGTCAAAAAACTGAAACAGAGTCATATTCCCACCGTAAAGGTCAAGTGGAATTCTAGACATGGTCTTGAGTTTACTTGGGAACGGGAAGATCAAATGAGACTGAAATACCCACACCTGTTCACAAACTCTACTCATGCGACTTGAGCTCAATTTCGGGACGAAATTCTCTTAACAAGGGGAGAATGTGACACCCGCCAAATTAAGACTGTGATTAGTGCTTAAACTACTTGTAATTACGTGTACTTAGTTTTGTGTTAATCTAAATATACATGATACTTTGTTTAATTACATACACACATACGCGATTTGTTTAAATCGTACACTTATGAACCGGACGAGGTCCGACTGTATTTAACATGGACGTTGGTGATAAAACTTATAAATAATGTGGAATTATCCAAACAAACATTATTTACTATAATATATCACGATCATATATTACACAAATTTCGTATTTTCTAAAACATGAACTACACGACGAAACCGCGCGAAACGCACCTCAACGAGTGATTAATAACAAAAAGTATATTTTTGTAATTCTATAACTTGAAATAAAGTATTTTGATAAAATACTACGGTTAAAATATTTCGGATATACATTAACATATTTATAAATGTTAAAAAGATTTTGAGATTAATCGACTACGAGACATAACACGATATTCGGAAACACAAACACGCGAGCCCGAGACCCAAGTTGGGTCGGCTCAAACCCGCGAGCCCAACCCAACCGACCCATGACCCATTCCCCTTTTAATTCTTTCCTTTCTCATTTCCTTCCATTTACACACACACACCAACACCTACTTTCTCTCATCTCTCTCTCTACTAAATCTCTATATCTCTCTCTCTAAAAACTGAGATAACAAGAACATCATCACCATAATCGTTCATCATCATCATCATTATCATCTTCATCTTCTTCGATTTTCGATTTTGTTGGTAAGAAGCTTTAAAACCCTTTTAAATTACGTGTAAAGCTTTTATTTACATGCTAGAACGTTTACTCAACGAAGATTTGCCCAAAAACTGACTTGAAAATGCGTTTTTAAAGTTAAGTATTCGAGCAGTTCGTCCTGCGAGTTGAGATCCCAGATGCAGTTTCTCCTGCGAAACGAACTGAAACTGCGAACCGAGCTGACTTGCGAGTTGACTTGCGAGCTGAGCTTTGATCTGCGAACCGACTTGCGAACCGACCTAACCTGCGGACTGACCTACCCTGCGAGTTGACTTGCGAGCCGAACCTTGTGTTGCGAACCCAACTCGGTTCGCAACACCTTTTCAGACCGCAGCCAGACTAGGTCAATTTTCCCAATTTTAAATTCCAGATGCGATTTTTACCAAAGCAATGTAGTAGAAATAAAATTTTCCAAGCTGACCTGGCATATTTGTTTTCAAATTACAAACGGATTGCTTGGACTTCCGCCACCCAGACAAATCGAATTTCAAATCGAACTTGTGCCAGGAGCTGCACCCGTGGCACGAGCTCCTTATCATTTAGCACCTTCCGAAATGCAGGAGTTGTCTAACCAATTACAGGAACTCCTGGATAGAGGATTCATTCGACCAAGTTCCTCGCCTTGGGGAGCTCCGGTCTTATTCATGAAAAAGAAAGATGGATCATTCCGCATGTGTATCGATTACCGAGAGCTGAATAAGCTAACCATAAAGAATCAGTATCCACTTCCTAGAATCGATGACCTATTCGACCAACTTCAGGGAGCGAGTGTTTACTCAAAAATCGACCTACGGTCAGGTTATCACCAACTCGGAGTTCGTAACGATGATATTCCAAAAACAACTTTTTAAACACGCAATGGGCATTACGAATTCCAAGTGATGCCATTCGGTTTAACCAATGCACCGGCAGTATTCATGGACCTTATGAATCGGGTGTGCAAACCATATCTTGACAAGTTTATCATTGTGTTCATTGATGACATTCTGATCTACTCTAGCGATGAGCAGGAACATGCTCAGCATCTGAAAACCGTTCTGGAACTTCTCAAACACGAAGAGTTATATGACAAATTCTCTAAGTGTGAGTTCTGGATTCAAACCGTTCAATTCCTTGGGCACGTCATTGACAGCTAGGGAATCCATGTTGATCCCGCCAAGATTGAAGCAATCAAGGGCTGGGAGTCACCGACCACTCCAACCGAAGTGAGACAATTCTTAGGTCTCGCTGGGTATTACCGTCGATTCATTGAGAACTTTTCAAAAATAGTTGTTCCTCTAACGACATTGACTCAGAAAGATAAGAAATTCGAGTGGACCGACAAACAAGAGTCAGCCTTCCAGCTATTGAAACACAAACTCTGCAGTGCACCAATCCTGTCCTTACCCGAAGGCACCGATGACTTCGTAGTTTACTGCGACGCCTCACACCAAGGACTTGGTTGCGTGTTAATGCAACGGGAAAAGTCATTGCCTATGCCTCACGACAAATGAAAATTCATGAGAAAAACTATACGACACACGACCTAGAATTAGGTGCCGTGGTATTCGCGCTGAAAATCTGGAGACATTACCTCTACGGTACGAAAAGTACTATCTTTACCAATCACAAAAGCCTCTAACACATATTCGATCAGAAGAATCTAAACATGAGGCAACGTCGTTGGGTCGAGTTACTTAGTGACTACGACTGCGAAATCAAATACCATCCAGGCAAGGCGAACGTAGTTGCCGATGCCTTAAGCCGAAAAGAACGAGTGAAACCCCTTCGAGTCCGAGCCCTCAGTATTACCATCCACAACGATCTCATCACCCAAGTTCTTTCCGCTCAACTCGAAGCACTCGAACCCGAAAACATCATCAATGAAGCCTTGCAAGGCATGGATAAATAATTTGAAATCAAACCTGATTAAACTCGGTACTTCTCTAACCGGGTATGGTTACCCAAATTCAGAAACTTGCGAGATTTGGTGATGGCTGAAGCTCACAAATCTCGATACTCTATTCATCCTGGTTCTGACAAGATGTATCACGACGTCAAAGGATTGTATTGGTGGCCTTACATGAAAGCTGACATCGCCATGTATGTCAGTAAATGCTTAACTTGTTCCAAGGTCAAGGCCGAACACCAAAGACCCTCAGGATAGCTCCAACAACCTGAAATCCCTCAATGGAAATGGGAGCAAATTTGGACTTTATTATCAAACTACCAAAAACTTCGAACGGTTGCGATATCATTTGGGTGATTGTAGACCGTCTCACGAAATCTGCCCATTTTCTAGCCATCAAGGAGACTGACAAAATGGAGCGTTTGGCTCGCATCTACATCAAAGAAATTGTTTCACGACATGGTGTACCTATCTCGATCATCTCGGATAGGGACAGTCGTTTTACTTCCAACTTTTGGCAATCATTACAAAGATCTCTCGGTACTCGTCTGGATATGAGTACTGCTTATCACCCGTAAACTGATGGCCAAAGCGAACGAACTATTCAAACACCGGAGGATATGCTACGTGCCTGCGTAGTTGACTTCGGTACTTATTGGGAAAACCACTTACCATTGTGTGAGTTCTCATACAACAATAGCTACCATACCAGCATTAAGGCTGCACCTTTCGAGGCACTCTACGGACCTAAGTGCCGATCACCTATAACGAAACCACCGATAAGATCGTTGGTATCCAAAACCGGTTGAAAGTCGCACGTGATCGTCAGAAAAGTTACGCTGACGTGAGACGCAAACACCTTGAGTTCCAGGTTGGGGACAAGGTACTTCTTAAGGTGGCACCGTGGAAAGGTGTCATTCGATTCAGAAAACGAGGAAAACTGAACCCTAGGTACATTGGATTGTTTGAAATTCTTGAAAGAATTGGTCCAGTGGCGTATCGACTGCAGCTACCTACCGAACTTAGTAGCGTGCATCCTACCTTTCACATTTCTAACTTGAAGAAATGTCTGTCTGATGAGACACTGATTGTACCACTCGATGAAATACAAATCGATGATAAACTTCATTTTGTCGAGGAACCTATGGAAATCATGGACCGCGAGGTCAAACAACTGAAACAGAGTCATATTCCCATCGTAAAGGTTAGGTGGAATTCTAGACGTGGTCTTGAATTTACTTGGGAACGGGAAGATCAAATGAGACTGAAATACCCACACCTGTTCACATACTCTACTCATGCGACTTGAGCTCAATTTCAGGACGAAATTCTCTTAACAAGGGGAGAATGTGACACTCACCAAATTAAGACTGTGATTAGTGCTTAAACTACTTGTAATTACGTGTACTTAGTTTTGTGTTAATCTAAATATACATGATACTTTGTTTAATTACATACACACATACACGATTTGTTTAAATCGTACACTTATGAACCGGACGAGGTCCGACTGTATTTAACATAGACGTTGGTGATATAACATATAAATAATGTGGAATTATCCAAACAAAAATTATTTACTATAATATATCACGATAATATATTACACAAATTTCGTATTTTCGAAAACATGAACTACACGACGAAACCACGTGAAACGCACCTCAACGAGCGATTAATAACAAAAAGTATATTTTTGTAATTCTATAACTTGAAATAAAGTATTTTGATAAAATACTTCGGCTAAAATATTTCGGATATACATTAACATATTTATAAATCTTAAAAAGATTTTGCGATTAACCGACTACGAGACATAACACGATATTCAGAAACACAACCACGCGAGCCTGAGACCTTATCGTTTCAAATCAAACTTGTGCCGGGAGCTGCACCCGTGGCACGAGCTCCTTATCGTTTAGCACCTTTCAAAATGCAGGAGTTGTCTAACCAATTACAGGAACTCCTGGATAGAGGATTCATTCGACCAAGTTCCTCGCCTTGGGGAGCTCCAGTCTTATTCGTGAAAAAGAAAGATGGATCATTCCGCATGTGTATCGATTACTG
The DNA here is from genome assembly GCA_963422505.1 of Pseudognaphalium luteoalbum. Classification (NCBI taxonomy): domain Eukaryota; kingdom Viridiplantae; phylum Streptophyta; class Magnoliopsida; order Asterales; family Asteraceae; genus Pseudognaphalium; species Pseudognaphalium luteoalbum. The sequence goes on from OY730194.1 coordinate 55,955,709, forward strand.
GAGAGATGAATAAGCTGATAACACGTAAAAAGTCATGTTTTTACGTACGTTATCTTCCACATTTTAGGCACAAAGTTAACAAAAACATACTTAAAAGGACATTATTCATAAAGTTTTGTTAACTAAGTCAAAACGGAGTCGATGTTTGAAAAATCACTAAAAATGGCATAAAAAACGTAAGAAATTGGGCAAAACTGCTTTACCGCACCTCTGTTCATTCGTTTCCATGCATTTTGAGCTACGTAAAGAATTATGACCTCTAACTTATGTCATTTTCTTCGTTAGGAAAATACAAACGCATGGATATAAAGAACGCTCAAAACGGATAAACGACGAAGAAGATACGCCTGAACGAAGAAACGAAGAACCGAAGGGCCAGGATGCGGCTGAACACAGCCGTATACGGCTGAGCCAGACGTATACGGCTGGACACAGACCGTATACGGCCTGTGCAGATCGTATACGGCCTGTGCTCAGTTGTATACGGGCCAGCTCAGCCGTATTCACCCTATGCACAGCCGTATACGGTCCAGTTCACCCGTATTCACCCTAGCTCAGCCGTATCGTGCATTTGGGTGATAAAAATCTGATTTTTATTCGCCTTTGCGATACGGTTGTGCGTTTTGAGGTTTGGATACGGTCTACGGATACGGTTGTGCGATCTCTATATATAGGAGCCTCATTTCATCATTTGAAGACATCTCTCATTCAACACACACATTTCACACTTCAAATCTTCGTTTTCTTACATTTTTATATTTTTACTCTCTCTCTAGATTAGTTTAGATAGTTTCTCTCTCTAGAGTTTTCTCTCTCTAGAGAGAGAGATAGATAGTTAGTTGGTTAGCAGTAGAGAGAGAAGGAAAGCTGGTATTGTAATCACGGTGTAATAAGAAGCATTCTTGGTGCAAGACTCTGCCCTTTTCTTTTCAGCTGTAACTCTGCTCAATTTTACTGGTGATATCTTTCTTTTCATACTTATACTATGTCCGAATTATTTATGCCTGTTTGTATAATGTATGTTACTGTTATTGCCATGTTTATTGAGTAAGTGTGCTGTTGCGGTTGTTGAAATGTAGATAGTTAGAAGTAGGGATGATGTTGAATTAATCTTTAAATCTATATAATTAGGGATTGTTATGTTTGTTATGTCTAAACTTATCATGCATCTAGACTTAGCTATGGATCACCCTTTCCAGTCCTTCGCGTGACTACTACTTTAGGCTTAGAACCTGATCAACTCTAGGTACAGTAGGAAGTTATCTGTGTTATAGTAAAGAAGCCGTGTATGTCACTGTAATCCGGCTGTAATACTGGGCAAAATGTCCCGGAAAGAGCCGTCTGTGCCTACACTGTGGATTACCTAGAGACCCTAGAATATGGCCTAGAAACCAATATAGCTGTGGAAATGTTACAGTACACCGTCTGTCCACCCCTGTAACTGAAGCTGTGGAAACGCTTTAACATTGTACACCGTATCTGTACCCTGGGATGAAAAGCTGTGGAAACACCATAGTACACCGCAGGTACATCCTTGGTTACGTGAATCTGTGGAACTGTGTAAGTGTAGTACACCGTGAACGGTTCCTAGGTTGGTACGCTGTGGAAGGAGTATGCATTGTACACCGCTGGTGTTCCTAGGGCTAAATGACTGATTGCAAAGGAGAGGCTAGATCATGACAGAAGTAGTTGAACTAATCAAATGTAAGGAATGAGTCTGGAGATGAAAGTCAAGCCCAGTAGTGGTTTTCAGGATTCTTAAAACCCCTAGACTCTACAAAACTGATAGTTTAGAATAGCAAGTTAACAATCTGAACATGTTTAGGAAATGGCATTTACATTTAGGTGTTAAGAACGGTCAGTATTACCTGCGTGGCAGTCTGTTACCTTATTCCTGCGCCCTTCAAGGGTCACTTGTCCACAAAGACAGTGTGGGGGGTTGAGCAGCCTGTTCTGATCATAATCACGATAGCCTAGGTCTCGTGACATACTAGTTCTGGTACATAACTAGAATAAGTAGGGTCCTGGTGTTTACACCCATAATGCATCTGTTTATTAACTAAAAATGTCCCCAATTATCTTTATAATAAGCATCATCCGCGCAACTGATTATTGAAGTTTTACCGCCGCAATTCTCTATCTGTCTACCTAGCTACCGATTCTTCTCTATCTTATTTACTTTACTGTCTTTAGTTAATTAGTTAATTAAATTAGAAAACCCCCAAAACCTACCTATCTGCACAAAACCCATCCTGAAAGAAAAACTCTATCTTTGGCATCACTTCGTTTCAATTAGCTCCGATTTAAGAACGACCTCGAGTTATACTTACTGCTTGCTCACCCTGTGTGATAGGTAGTACTTATAAATTGAGTCCCCAGCTCTTTATAAATTTAAAACTTACAACCGACGCCCACTCGGTACTGTCCGATCAAGTCCCTTGACAACGGGGACGGGTTCTCACCCCTCACAAGGAGAGAGCTTTAGAAAACCTGACTGTTCGGGCGCCGTCAAGTTTTTGGCGCCGCTGCCGGGGATCGTAGAGCGTTACGATTCTGAAGCCGCCTTAGATAGAATAAGCAATTAGGAGATCCTTTTCGGATAGGTTATCCTCAACCTATTCGAAAGTTACTTTTCTTAGAATAAATTAGCTTAGTTTAAAATAAAATGAAAAATCCAAAAATATCTTTCTACGATTCGCCGCCTTCCTGTCCCATTTCTCTATCCGCCTCCAAGACGACTGAAGAAATGACGGCTATGGACAATGCTGAGTTCTTCGACCACTTGGAACCAGAGTTGAAATCCGACTTTCACTCATCACCGGAAGAAGCCTCCGCTAGCCCAGACGACGATTCTAGAACCTTAGGGAAATTCTTAGATCTTGACTTAGGAACCCATAAATCTCAACGGAAGATCTCAACTTCTGCTTCTAGCATTCCAAGCTATCAGGTTTTACCTGCATCTGAGATTAATTATTCCTTAGAAAATATCCCTAGATTCCCTGATTTTGTCGATAATATTCTTGAAAACACTCAATCCTTTCATTCTTCATCTAATGAAGAACGAATCCCCATAAGGAATGAGGATATCCATGAACATCTTCCAAAATCCCCAATTTTTGTCTACCTCGTACCAGAACCTTCGTACACCATTTATCGTGTTGTTGATAAGGAGATACCGAAAGATTCAGATGGTTATGAAATTCGATACGTTGGTTACTCTTTTGACCCTGACAGGAGGTTAGGTGTATGTAAGGCATTTGCCTTACACTTAAATATGTCTGATTTTCCTTACTCAGTCGAGCAAAGAAAAACCATCTTAAGGATTGGCATACTCGTAGGTGTTCTTCACTGTCTTCTGATCCAAAAGGGAGATGGTATCTTCACTCGATATCGAGAGCAAGAGCGAAAGCTATTATCAGAAATAGATCGCCTCAAGGATCTATTTGCTTATACCGGTTATCCATCGGTTTCACAAACCATGATTAATCGTTATGTTGCAGCAATGATAAAAAAAGCTTGAGCTATTAACTTCTAGAGATCCTGCAATCACTCTAGTCATTTTTGGAAAAATTCCATTTTTCGTAGATCCCGCCGCTTATATAATCGCCAAGTTGCAAGAAATATTTCCTGGAGCTGACGACGACAAGATAGAAGCCGTTTTCTTTGCCGAAAGAAAAGATATTCACGTTAAACTCGCTTCGTTGTTCGATCAATCCAAATTCCCTTTTACCCTTTCTCAAAGATCTTTAATTTGGGATATCACCATTGCAGTGCAAACTACAAATGGAGATCCCGACTCAAAAGAGGAACTTAGGTTTCAGAGAATTTTAGGATATCTTCTTCACAATCTTAATAATATAGACCGCGGTATGCGAATAGGAATTTTTGGCTAAGGTTTTTAATTACCCAAAATACCTAGTAATTACACTTAAAATGTTATTTATGCACAAATGGTAAAAAGGAGGAGTAAATAAAAGGGGTAAAAAGGAGTCAACCAAAGTCAAAACAACAAAAAAATCATTTTTTCCCCCTCCTTCTCCCTCCTTGCGCCGGCCTCCATCACCCCACCCCAAACCCACCATTTTCCACCATTTTTAACCAAACCAAGCCTCAAACCTTCATCTCTAGGTCATTTTTATGTCCTCTAACATCATTGCATCTTCATTAAGGTATGATCCAAGCTTAAAATACCAAGATTCTCTAACTTTATTAACCTAGGGTTTCAAGTTAGTTTTTGATGATTTGTGCTTTATATTGAGAAATTGAGCTTTGATTCTTGCTTAGTGATGATATAGGATGATGTAGGAACTAGCATTACTTCTTAGATTGAAGCAATTTGATGTTTGACTTTGGAAAGTTGACTATATTTGACTTTTGTGACTAGTAGATCCATTTTTGACCAATTGATGATTAAATTGCTTATGATAAGTTGTTTGTTAATTGATTAATGCTAAATATGATTAGTATAGCTTATTCATTTGCTTCATTTGTGGTTAAATGCGTAATATGGTCAAGTTAGCAAATTAAAGTAAGCATGGAAAGTTGACTTTTGTTGAAACGTCACCATTTTGAAACAAAACCTTTGATAAAATGATGTTTTAATTTAAGTGGATGCTAATGCCTTGCTTTGATTTGCTAATGCAAGTTAGTGTTATGATAAATTTGGCAAATGACAAAAAGGAAACCTTACTTTGATAATATTGACTTTAAAAGTCAAAATGCTTAATTTTTAGTAATACTAGTAACCATTCTAGTTAAAAAGTCATGGTGTTGTTGTAAAATTGTATCTTTGAAAGAGTTATGGTAAATCTTAAAAGGATACTACATTTTCCTAAATTAACTACTTTTAAATTTTAAAGTAGTGTCTACTTAAAAGAATACCATAATTACTTAAAAGTATACAATCAAGCAACACATTTGTCAACTAAAGAAGCTTTGTTGTGATACTTGCATGATATGGTCAAAATTGTTATATACTTGTTTAAATATCATGATTTGTTTGCATGCAGTAATAGGTTATACTTGCCATGATAAGGTAATTACATGATTAAGATTTAAATCTTTATCATACATGCTTGTTATGGTTAAATAAGTCTTTGACTTTTCTTGTAGAAATCATTAAGACCTAATAGCCTATTATTGTAAACCAAAGTTTCTTGTGGTGATTGAAAGTTGAGTTTGGTGGTATTATTAGCTATTACAGTTTTTTTTTGGGACTGCTCATATTCTAAAGCCCACATTTCGAATTTTTATTCAAAATTAGGAATGTGATTTAGTCAAATGACTTGTAATTATTCATGGTAATTCACTATGTTCTTGTTTTCTCTTATTTTTCAGATGACTGATATTCCCCGGTATATCAGAAAATCCATCAAGGACCCAGAGAAACGGGAAAGGTATCAGACATGGCTAAGACATCAGTTGGGAGAAAATAGGTACCTAGTGTGGGAGGATTTGGAGCAAATCGGTTTAAAGGAAGGGTTTGAAAATTTGATAATGTTTAAGGAAGGGAAGCGACATCTGCGCGCATGGAGGAATCTATTTGAGATTAAGGAAAATGTTTATCAAGAGTTAGTTGCTGAGTTTATGGTATCCTTCCAGTTCGACAAAACGATTGATAAGCTAAATGATGATCGGATGATTAGATTCAACTTCATGGGAAACCCTCACCACATGTCAATAGAAACCTTTGCCAGACATCTTGAATTGTACACTGAGTATCAAGTTACCACTCCTTTCTTCCTGAAGGCAAACACTGAGGTAAAACAGCGAGACCACACTGCTATTTGGCAAGAATTGACAGGAAATCAGTTTCAGTCAAATGTCAAGGCCACTTCTTTTCTTGATAAGCACCACCAAGTTCTCCACAACCTCATCGCTTGCAGCATTCGAGGAAAGAGAAAGACTAAAGGAGCTGTTGGGGTAAAGGACTTGCAGATCATCAAGAGCATTATAGAGCAGGAACACGTTAATGTTGCTTATTTGGTTGCTGATAGAATCCTTACTGAGTCGGGGTACACCGAGTCAGAGTTTGCATATATGGGAGCAATAATCACTAAGTTAGTTAGGAGAATGGGGCTGTTGACTGAGGAGGTGATTGGTAACCTGACACCAGTGGCGAACAGGGTATCTAAGCCATATGACATTAACTATATGGTTAAGGTTTGGTTGCTAGACAAAGATGTTGATGGGCAGATAAGATGGAAGGATGGTGAGATCATTCCGGGAGTTCGAATGAGACCCTCGAGGACCACTGTTGCTCATGAGCGAGAGGAAGGAGAGACAGCCGCTACTGAGGCACAAAGTCCACTGATACCGCCTGTTCAAGAGTTTGGTTGGGGAGATCCGGTATCATCCGAGCTCATGTACGGTATATTGGGTATGATTAACTCACATTACACACAGGATACATATTTAGCTACTGAGTTTGGATTCCCACAACCTACACGTCCTACATGGGTATGCGGCCCATGACCACCCAACTACCACACCATGCCACTACATCCATTTGCCATGATGCCACCCACTACCACCGTTCCCTACACCTCCATACCACCCACATCCTCCACTCGCACTGTGCCCATGGAGATTCCTCGAGCCCGTCGTACCAGGACTACTCCTGCGGCTGAGCCGGTTTTCTCTGTGCACACTGCGACACCACATGAGCCGCATATCCCACATATTGGACAGCCATCTTCCCGTACCATGACCCGTTCGAGACCAGCTGAGTCAGCCACATCAGACACATCTTCGGAGACAGACTCACCTCAGTCAGGGTTCAGACAGGACATGCAGGTTGATGACCAGGTACCGGTGTAGACTGATTATCTGCCTGATATGACTACTGCTACTGTTGTGCCTACTTTTTTAGGATTCACAGGGATGCTTCAGAGCAACCCAGTGCCTTCCGCTGAGCTACCACCGTACCCGATGCATAGTGCTTCCTTAGGATCGTATGAGGTTGCAGAGATGGGACTAGATCCCAACTTCCATTTGTATCCGATCCAGCCACCAACATCCGGCAGGCAGCGCAGTTCATCTTCAGCATCAGTCTCCCGCAGGTTATCCAGTGAACAACACTCTGCCTCCCGTCACGCACCTTACAACTCCATGCCACCTCCAGCTAACGGACCACCATCAGACCAGGATCCTTCTCACCCTTGATCTTATCAGATTTTATTTCCATTTGTGTTGGATAACTGTATCACTTATTATTATTATTACTAATATTTGGGATTACTGTATTTGACTGTTGCTGCTTGAACTATTTGGGTTCCAACTTGTAATCTGGTTGGACCCACCTATCTATCTTATCTTATCGTTTATCTATCATTTACTTATTTTATGCTTTTCTTAGTTAATTTTTAGATTACTTGCAATAAAAGAGAGCAGTAAATAGTATGAAAGTTCCCCGAGAAGAAACCGAGATGACGCACGAATCACGCAAAGATCCTGACACAAACTGATCGACCTACACATCTGAATCAGAATCTTCATTCACACATCTCAGTCCTTTCTAGGGGAGTTTTTTTTTTTTCCATTCCTTAGTGATTTTCTTTCATCACCTATAACTTGTCGATATGCCACCATGCTTAAATTCTAAGTGTGGGATTCTAAATCCCACACAAATCAAATCAACTTAGAAATAGGGTTCCAAAATATTTTCAAACTTTAAGTATGGGATTCTTTCACAAGAATTTTAAACTTAGTTTGAGAACATTAGGGACAATGTTCCTCTAAGTGTGGGATACACGGTATGTTATACCGTATTCTTTGACTTTAATTGCTACTCCAAAGTATAACTTTCCAAAAATAAGCTTAACTTCAACAGTGGGGTATCTCCACTAATTTAGTTAGCTTAAATTTTTCATAAAATCCTCATTTTTGCTAAAATTTTTAGAAAATGTTTCTCAAAATCATAAGCTTAACTTCGACAGTGGAAGTGCCACTCATTCAGTTGGCTTAATTTTCATAAAAACTCATTTTTGCTAAAATTTTTAAATTTTCCGACTTTAAATAATCTTGAGAAAAATAAATTTTTCAGAAATTAATTAAGCTACTTTGGAAAGTAAAATAAGTTAAGATACGATTTTTTTAAAAATGAAATGTTAACCTAAGAGCATCGCACGGCTAGGCACATACAACCCTATTGCAGTGAGGTATTTGAGCCTAATAAAAGCATTCATCTTTAATGCTTCACTTTTTCATTTGATGTGTGTGCCGATGCATGTGATAAACCAAGATCGATCTAATAAACTTATTAGATTAACACAAGCTTTTAATTATTACTGAGAAGTTGCGGAATAACACTCAATAATATTATGAAGATCAATAATAAAGTTAATAAAACAAAGTTACTATCAAAAGCTTCAATCTTATTAATAACATAAGACGAATACACTGAACTGTATTAGGGTTACAAAACCTTGAAGCTGCGTGAAAACTAAGTTAACCTAATCTAGGTTTAGGATCTCTATTTATATCCCATAGAGTCCTGCTAAACAATCTCTTATAATCATGGAAACAGTTACACTCCATAATTATTCAAACTTCATTTTTCCGCCTATTCTATACATAAACAGTGTTAACTACCACAACTATACAAACAGTGGTAATTCCTATAGAACAGTGTTAACACTTGTAAAATTTACTAGACTTACCAACCAACAGTGGTAACTAGCCTAAACAGTGTTAACTGTTGTAAAACAAACTAACAGTTGTAACACTCTAACAGTTGAAACTATTACTAACAGTTGTAACTCTTGTCTTCACTTCAATCTTCAATAACAGTGTTAATCTTTACCCAACAGTTGTAACTCTGAAGACAGTGATAACCATTAACACTAACAGTGTTAATACCAGTAGTAACATTAACACTAACAGTGTTAATGCCTTGTGCATTCTTCAATCAACAGTAGTAACAGTAGTAACATCACTTCCCAACATCATGTGCTTTAAGTTAGAACTTGCTCTTGGTATACGCTTCGAGACCACACCAATGGGCACCGTACGCGGTGAAGGTGCAGTCAAAGGACCTTGACATTCCTTAGGATATAAACCCCTTTTTATCATATCTTTTCAAGCCCCAAAACCCTTCCAACACTCACTTTTAGTGTTGATGATCCGCCTAGAAAACCCTGTTGAGCCCTAGCCTATTCGTTTCTTTCAAAAAACAAAAATCTGAACCCACTTATTCCACACCCACCAAAAATCTTATCTTAGAAATTTTAAACTTTTGGGAAATGTTATTTTAATTATCCTTTTTGCTTTCACTCCAAATCACAAATACTGGTGTTTACTCAAAACTTTCTCGTGTGCGTTCCCCTGATAAAAATCAAAAGTTGAAAAAGTTTATGGTGTGAAAAAATGACACCAAGTAAATGCAAAGTTATCAGAAGGATGAAAAAGATGAAAGAAAGAAAAGGATTTCAAAAAGGGCAAAAGAAAGAAACAAAATAAAAATCCCTAGAAAAGTCCAAAAATAGAAGCAAAAAAAAAGAAAATAGAATAAAGCTAAGTGCTTCGAATCTCTCAAAAAATTCTAGTTCTTATAAAAGATATAAACTCCCCCGAGTATTTTCAAAAAGATAGAAGTCAAAATAGCTATCTTCTTCCCTTGCCATTTATCCGTTTCCGTTTTCATTAAAAAGGTGTTTAAAGTAATGTTTTCGCAAAAGGTTTAAAGTTCTTAAAGATAAGCAAAACCCCCTATTTTAAACCAAAAACTCCCACTTATCCATACCACTTATGTAACACCCCCAAATTTAATATTGCGCAGAAGCAAGCTTTGGGTGTTACTAATCAATAATTAAGCACCAAAGTATAGCAAACGACTTATAAATGAGACGTTTGTAAAATAGTTACATACCATTATAAAATAGGGTTTGAAAACATAATGTTTTCGTTACAAAAGTAAGGTCCTCTAGAGTCCGCGTACGTAACGGGAGATTCTATTACATAACCATAGTTACAAAAGATAATGCTAAAGAATCTCCGTTAAATGCAGTTTGGAAATCATGCGACTCTAGCTAGTAATCCTGGAGTAATCCTACTCCGTACGTGTACCTGAGAATACATGCTAAAAAGGGTCAACACGAATGTTGGTGAATCTCACAGGTTTGTAAGTAAGTAATAGTTTGAACACAAGATTTTTATCAGTTGTGCCCGCAGGCGTAAATCAAGTATCTGCAACCAAGCAAATAATAAGTAAATATGTATATACCGTTGCCATGAGCTCATAGTCGAAGCTTAACCCGTAAATCAGTGGTACAGCCAAGTACCGTATAGTGCCCCCGCGAGTGCCCAATCCAAACACTCGTACGAAACAAATAAAAGTCGCTCGTTTATACATAACGGTTCGTGGTAGCGCTACTACCCCGGGCGGGGAGGGTCAGTCCCTAATGGATCCATTAACTAATATTCGCGCTTAAGTCCATAACTAACGAAACTATGATGGAGGGACTTCAGTGGATTAGTAAGTAACTCATGCAAGCCCGTATATGAAAAGTAAGTAATTTAGCACTTGTGTTCAAGATAACGTAAGCAATGCATCTCACCCCATAAGTAAAACAGTAAAAGTGGGGCTGTAAGACTCACCTGAGTCAAGCAAGCAAGCGTTTAACTTAATAAACGCAAAGTCTGGAAGCGGTAGTAATCCGTAGGTTCCGCGAACCCGCAACCTCCTAATGCCCTAAGCATATAAGGTTGTATGTATAAGTGAATGTCTCAAAAGATCATTCATGCTAGTTGTCCACTCAACTAGTTATGTCCAAGTATTTGTTTGTACGTTTGTGATCATTATTGTAAATAAGTATGGCCCGTTGGTGACGAAGGTGTAATAATAATTCAAGCATTATCATTATGTAATTCATTGTGTTTGTATACCTTGTAAGTGTAGTGTTTTATGTATTCAATACTTAGTATAAAAAGTATTTTAAAGCTTCCATTTCATGCGACAATATGTAACCCGACAATGCCATTTACAGACACTGTTCATGCGACAATCATATTCTCAGAATTTTATTCATACGACATTAGATTAGTTATTCACGGACTTTTATTTATATGAAAATATACTGTTTGTTTATTTATACGACAATAGTATTCACGGATTTTATTTATACGAAAATATGTATTCACGGAGTTAATTTATACGACAATATGTATTCACGGAGTTAATTTATACGACAATATGTATTCATGGAGTTTATTTATATGACAATATGTATTCACGGAGTTAATTTATACGACAATATGTATTCACGGAGTTTATTTATACGACAATAGTATGTATTCATGGAATTTAGTTTTTATGCGACAATACATTCACGGATTATTTGTGATTTTTATCTAAAATAGTAAACGTTATCAAATCGTTCTGAAATTTTTACAAAAAGTTCCTACATATGTTATGTACCTTCTGTAATTTTTTTATGATTTTTGGAGGTCGTTTGATATTTTATAAAAATTCACAAAGTGTCAGTGTTCAGTTTAATCCGAGATTAGATCACTTCTCACAAATCAAATTTTCTGGAGAAATGAGTGCATTTATGGAATGAGCCAAAGAAGAACTTTTTATACATAATAAAATTACCAAGATTTCCCAAGTGGTCTCATACGTTTTTGAGTTTTAGAACTCAAGATATGGTCTCAAGAAGGAGGTCATTGTCGGATTTTTACTATTGTCGGACCTATATTTCACCCGTGTTAAAACAGCAATTTGGTCAAGTAAAACTTAACAAATCGTTATGAAATTTGTACACAAGGTTCTCCTATGTCTTAGCTTTCCAAAACTTACTTTTTCATCGATTTTAACCAAGCAAAACTCGAGATGAAAATTTTTAAATTGAAGTAAGTCCAACAGATCGTTTTTGTGACATATAATCAATAATATGGTCATAAGTTAAGTTTTACAAAACTTCACAAGAAGTTCCAGTAGGATTTGGAAAACTAACAAACTTTGTGATCTCTTCCAACTGGTTTCAAGTTCTAATTCGTTCCATAGCCCAAGATATACCTATTTTTATTGGGTCAAGATTCTGGTCAGATTCATCAGATCTGCTATGTACTTTTATTTCAGTAACTAAAAATAGCAAATGAACTTCAATTTTCGTGAGGCTTACAGATTATGAAAGTAGACTTCTTACACTTGATTTTAGGCTCAAGAAACGTCCATTTTGGTGTTGTAATGATTTTTATAAAATTCATGGAAGTGGAAACAGAATCTGGACAGGAAATATAAACTCATAGTTTCGAGATTTAAATTGCGTTTTGATTTATGTTTTGGACATGTAATCGTTAAGTGGACATCATAACAAGTAATTATATGTTTTCCAAGTAAATATAATGAAATTTCAAGAGTTCTTACAAAGAAATGATGAAGAGGTGAAGAAATGAAGCCGAAGACTCGTTTATCGCGTTTTCTTGATTTCCGGCGTGACGGCTCGCGGTGGTTGTATGGTGATGCTATGGTGGACTTGTGGTGGTATTATGGGGGTGGGGAGGCTGAAGAAGTTCATGCAAGGGGAGAGAGGGAGAGAGAAATGGAGAGAGTTGAGTGAAAGTGATGGAAGTATGGGGTGAAAGGGTGAGGGAGGGTGTGTTTGGTGCAATTCACAAGCAAAGGAATGGGGCATAGCTCCCATTTCTCTGAAGATTTTATGGGTCCCACCCACTAGGTGGATGTTTAAATCATTCCCCCAAAGTTGCACTCCGTGCGGTGTTCGTTTACCCGTTCGTTTCGACATTTATTTAGGCGTTAAACATTTGTTATGCGTATTTAACTAACGATTTAAAAACCCAATATTTTAACTTGAATTAATACTTATTATTACTTAGAAACATTTATAAAAATGTTATTGTGATGTGTTGGTAGTGATTCACGGAGTCATGTTACGATTAATAAATCGCGTGACGTTTAAATTAAACGTTTTTGTTATTGATTTGAAATACGATACTTCAAATAAATACTTACCATTCAAAATGATATATTTTAAGTTATAAAATATATTTTGACGTTTATTTGATTGTCGGGCGCGTTTTGCCCGTTTTTGATCGTTCGTGAGCATTATATACGATACGAAATGCTTATGAAATAGTATCGCAATAATATTTGGAAATAAGTATGTTCATCAAATAACTTCATATTATTTAATAAATTGCGTTCACCAACGTTCAGTTAAGTCGGAATCCATCCAAGCAAATCGTGTAATATCAATTTATTACGTACGTGTGTATATTCAATATACGTTATATTACAAGCAACTTAGTTCTATTTCAAACTAATCGCAAGTAATTACAAGCAAGCTTAGAGTAAATTAATACGCCTAAGTACGGGTTGTCACAACTTAACCCTCACCAACCATTACAACCCATTTCGAATTACCTGGGATGATTAGCACCGTCCTCATTGAAGTGATGGAGATCTGATTCTTGATCAAGCCTATGATGAGAAGCAATGCATGAATGACTTTATGAGCGATTTCGTTTGATTAGAATGATAGGAAACCCGATACACTCTGAGTGAATTGAGTGACCACCTTTGTGAGATCGCCTAGTCATGTACAATATCCATCGAGAATTGTGAAAGTATGCCAAGGTTGACATTTCAGGATTAAGGGAGGGTTATCTTAATGATGCTTGCTTTCTAAAAAAGTTTTCTTAGTCTCTGATTAAGTAAAAGTCTCATGTTATTTCTTGTCAAAACCCAAAAACCGATTTCTTTCAAAACCTTTATAACAAGTGAGAATTTTAAAGTTTGCTTAAGGACAAGCAAAAGTCTAAGTGTGGGATATTAGATAACACGTAAAAAGTCATGTTTTTACGTACGTTATCTTCCACATTTTAGGCACAAAGTTAACAAAAACATACTTAAAAGGACATTATTCATAAAGTTTTGTTAACTAAGTCAAAACGGAGTCGATGTTTGAAAAATCACTAAAAATGGCATAAAAAACGTAAGAAATTGGGCAAAACTGCTTTACCGCACCTCCGTTCATTCGTTTCCATGCATTTTGAGCTACGCAAAGAATTATGACCTCTAACTTATGTCATTTTCTTCGTTAGGAAAATACGAACGCGTGGATATAAAGAACGCTCAAAACGGATAAACGACGAAGAAGATACGCCCGAACGAAGAAACGAAGAACCGAAGGGCCAGGATACGGTTGAACACAGCCGTATACGGCTGAGCCAGACCGTATACGGCTGGACATAGACCGTATACGGCCTGTGCAGGCCGTAAACGGCCTGTGCAGGCCGTAAACGGCCTGTGCTCAGCCGTATATGGGCCAGCTCAGCCGTATTCACCCTATGCACAGCCGTATACGGTCCAGTTCACCCGTATTCACCCTAGCTCAGCCGTATCGTGCGTTTGGGTGATAAAAATCTGATTTTTATTCGCCTTTGTGATACGGTTGTGCATTTTGAGGTTTGGATACGGTCTACGGATACGGTTGTGTGATCTCTATATATAGGAGCCTCATTTCATCATTTGAAGACATCTCTTATTCAACACACACATTTCACACTTCAAATCTTCATTTTCTTACATTTTTATATTTTTACTCTCTCTAGATTAGATTAGATAGTTTCTCTCTCTAGAGTTTTCTCTCTAGAGAGAGAGAGACAGATAGTTAGTTAGTTTGCAGTAGAGAGAGAAGGAAAGCTGGTATTGTAATCACGGTGTAATAAGAAGCATTCTTGGTGCAAGACTCTGCCCTTTTCTTTTCAGCTGTAACTCTGCTCAATTTTACTGGTGATATCTTTCTTTTCATACTTATACTATGTCCGAGTTATTTCTGCCCGTTTGTATAATGTATGTTACTGTTATTGCCATGTTTATTGAGTAAGTGTGTTGTCGCGGTTGTTGAAATGTAGATAGTTAGAAGTAGGGATGATGTTGAATTAATCTTTAAATCTATATAATTGGGGATTGTTATGTTTGTTATGTCTAAACTTATCATGCATCTAGACTTAGCTATGGATCACCCTTTCCAGTCCTTCGCGTGACTAGTACTTTAGGCTTAGAACCTGATCAAATCTAGGTACAGTAGGAAGTTATCTATGTTATAGTAAAGAAGCCGTGTATGTCACTGTAATCCGGCTGTAATACTGGGCAAAATGCCCCGGAAAGAGCCATCTGTGCCTACACTGTGGATTACCTAGAGACCCTAGAATATGGCCTAGAAACCAATATAGCTGTGGAAATGTTACAGTACACCGTCTGTCCACCCCTGTAACTGAAGCTGTGGAAACGCTTTAACATTGTACACCGTATCTGTACCCTGGGATGAAAAGCTGTGGAAACACCATAGTACACCGCAAGTACATCCTTGGTTACATGAATCTGTGGAACTGTGTAAGTGTAGTACACCGTGAACGGTTCCTAGGTTGGTACGCTGTGGAAGGAGTATGCATTGTACACCGCTGGTGTTCCTAGGGCTGAATGACTGATTGCAAAGGAGAGGCTCGATCATGACAGAATTAGTTGAACTAATCAAACATAAGGAATGAGTCTGGAGATGAAAGTCAAGCCCAGCAGTGGTTCAGGATTCTTAAAACCCCTAGACTATACAAAACTGATAGTTTAGAATAGCAAGTTAATAATCTGAACATGTTTAGGAAATGGCATTTACATTTAGGTGTTAAGAACGGTCAAAATTACCTGCGTGGCAGTCTGTTACCTTATTCCTGCACCCTTCAAGGGTCACTTGTCCACAAAGACAGTGTGGGGGGTTGAGCAGCCTGTTCTGATCAGAATCACGATAGCCTAGGTCTCGTGACATACTAATTCTGGTACATTGATAACACGCAAAAAGTCATGTTTTTGCGTGCATTAATCTCACCTTTTTTGGCCCAATATGTGACGATACTAATCAAAATAGATACTTTATCATTAAAACTCGTCACATGGGCCAAAATATAGACAATGTTTCAAAAGTCATCTAAAATGGTCGAAAAACACGATAAATCTAACGAATGCGATCATGAGCATTCTCGTTCACTCGTTCTAGCACTTTTTGAGCTACACAAAGAATTATGACCTCTAACTTATGTCATTTTCTTCGTTAGGAAAATACGAACGCGTGGATATAAAGAACGCTCAAAACGGATAAACGACGAAGAAGTTACGCCCGAACGAAGAAACGAAGAACCGAGGAACCAGCATACGGCTGAACCAGGCCGTATACGGCTGGTCCAGGCCATATACGGCTGAGCTGGACCGTATACGGTCTGTGCAGGCCGTATACGGCCTGTGCTCAGCCGTATACGGCCCAGTTCGGCCGTATTCACCCTATGCACAGCCGTATACGGTCCAGTTCAGCCGTATACGGTCCAGCTCAGCCGTATCGTGCGTTTGGGTGATAAAAATCTGATTTTTATTCGCCTTTGCGATACGGTTGTGCGTTTGGAGGTTTGGATACGGTCTACGGATACGGTTGTGCGATCTCTATAAATACAAGCCTCATTTCATCATTTCAACAACACCTTCTCATTTTTTCACACTTCTACACACACTTTCTCTCACTACTCTCTCTCTAAATTAGTTAGTTAGTTAATTAGATTAGTTAAGCTAGTAGATTAGTAGCTTAATTGTAACGGAGGTGCTCCGAGACTGCGGTGTCGCACGATTTGTAATAACGCTTTGTCAGGTTCTATTATAATCTCTATCTTGTTATTTTAAATAATGTTGTGCTGTTGCTATACTTGTTTAGAATTACTTGCTAGGATTATTGCCATGCTTAGCTAGACAAATCTGTGTTTGCTATGATAGTTGCCATGCTAGGGTAGTTATACTTAAATCATGATGTTACTCTGTCTGTATGCTGTTGAATTATATTTAAATCTATGAATTGAATCTCAAATGTTTATCTATCCAACTTATGTTGTGGTTAGTAACATCCTTCTAGGCTTGGCCAATTGCTAGTTGTATGCCGCTAATTATTCTGTGTCTGATGATCGTTGAACTAGACATGGCCGGTGTTCTCCTAGTTGAAATATTACCGGAGGGAGACACGGAGCGTAGGATTAGAGATAGATTAGATTCAGGCCATTTAACAAGTGTCTTAGAGAGAACTTTCGGGACACTTGTGACTTAACCATGTACCCCGTCACTCTGCATAATTGATCCCTGCTATGCTGCCTTTCTGCATGTTCTTGTTTGATTGTTGCTTAGGGTTTGCATGCTAGTATCTGTTATGTTGATTAGTTACATGATTAGGTTTTCGAATATTTATCAATTGCATATACCAGTTTAACATGCATAGAATAGTTAAAATGATTTATATGAAATAATGATGAACAATTTAATCAGCTGTTAGACTAGACCATCCCAACTTGTCCCGGTGGGAAACCCCTGTTCATGTTTTTGTTTATTCAACAATTCATGCCATGATTCGGATATCTCAAATGTCCGAGATTGGGGGATAAGACTCGAGGATGGTTGCTGGTTAAATTGGTTGCTACATTTGAGACAACTTCCGGTGTAGTTTACATTTCATAACTGTTATCCACGTGACATATTATTTATCTGATTGCGGACAACTCTACATTAGATAGATAATAGGCTAGGAGTTATGGCTCATTAGGAAATATTAATGTCATCTTAACTAAGGCTTTATCCCATTAACTACCGCTAAATAGCATGAGTAATTATCATATTAAACACTCGCTTCACCTATAAGTTCTCGTTGCCACCTCCCCTCCACTTTACTTTATTTTAATTTTAGATAATTAGTAGTTAAAACCAAAACAAACCAAAACCTTTTTTAAAACCCTAGCTAAATTCCCGTAGATAACTAAGGTCCTAGATCCCATGCCCGTTGTAGTTTGAAGAACGACCCTAGGTCATACCTATCGCTGTACTTACCCATAGCTTTAGTATACTTAGGCCCGGCAAAAAAAAAAATTTTAAAAAAAAACTCCACTGACGCCGCCGCTGACGGACGGTCTGATGACAGGGTGAAAACCCGATCGACCGTTGGTGGCGCGTCAAGTTTTTGGCGCCGCTGCCGGGGACTACAACGACCAATTTAGGAATTTAGTTGTCTTAGTTATTTAGCGATCCTTTCGGAAGATCAATATCATCCGAAAGTTCCTTTTCTGTTCTTTCCTTTCCAAAACTCTCTTTTCTACCAAACCCGAACTTCATCAGCTATGACGAATCGTATTACTCTCGCCTCAACCTGTGCACCACTACTGGAGGGAAGAGGAGGACCTATCGTGCTGCCCGATGAAAACTTCGAAATTAAGCCTAGCATTTTCAAGTTACTCAAAACCTTCTGCCAATTTCACGGTTTTCCGATCGATGATCCAAATTCACATTTGGATAGATTCATCAATCTTTCTGATTCCTGTGAGCAATCAGGGATTTCAAGAGAAGTCTCCCGACTATATCTTTTTCCCTGTTCTTTATCTTCGCGTTCTCGAACCTGGTTTGATGAACTCGAACCCAATTCGATTCATACTTGGGAAGAGTTGGCTACTAAGTTTATGGCTAAGTTTTTCCCTCTTTCCAAGCAAACCAAGCTCAAGGATGATATCGTCAGTTTCCGACAAGAAACCAATGAATCATTCTATCTAGCATGGGAACGATTTAAGAAGATGCTTAATAGATGTCCGAATCATCAAATGGGTAAGACGAACCTAATCTGCATATTCTACAATGGTCTGACTCCTCAACACAAGTCAACCCTCGATGCTGCTTCTCAAGGAAATTTCATGTCACATAGTTCCGAAGAAGCCTGGGGGCTAGTTGAGACGATAGCAATGCATCAACATGACTGGGAGTTTGGCGAACCGGCTAAGGAAATAACTAGTACTTCAAGCCTATCATTTGAAGCTTTGCAAGCTCAAGTGGACAATCTCTCCAGAGTCTTCAAGGATCTTCAATCTTCTACACCTCAGCCTTGTAAAGGTACGGAAGAAAATCTTGTCACTACTGTTAAAAACCCTGAATCGAACTTTCATTCTAAACCTTTCATTCAGCGGCCAACCAATAACCCACCTACTCAGTTTCTGCAACCTTTATCCTCTAATATGTCAGATTCTCCCGTAAATTCTCAACAACACTATAATGAAACTTTGACTAAATTCATGGTTGATCAAATGAACATAAACAAACAAGTAATAGATTTTCAAGATAAAATTGATGCTTTACTTAAAATATCAGAAGATTTGATCAAAAACCTGGAAGTTAGTCTTAAACAACAGTTTTTAAAAGTTGAGAACCAAGGAGGAATCATGGTCATCACTAGAGGAGGTAAAGAAACCAGAAATGAGAAGTCCTCAGATAATTCTTCAAATCAACTTCCTATCTCTGAACCGACCACTGATCCAGTGCCTAGTGACACCCCTGTCACTGCACCAGATCCAGTATCACCTAAAGCCCCAGAAATCATTCCACGAACTAGGATACCCTTCCCTGGTAGGCTTAAGAAAGAGAAACAGGAAGCACAATTTGGGAAATATCTAGAAATGTTTAAAAGCCTGCACTTAAACGTTAGACTATTAGATGCTTTAGTAGAGATGCATAGATGTGCTAAGTTTTTCAAAGAACTCATTTCAAATAAGGAAAAATTGAGACAAATAGTTAGTTTACCCTTAGATGCTGAGTGCTCAGCAATCATGTTACATGGCCTTCCACCCAAACTAGGAGATACTGGCCATTTCACTATTCCCTGTTTTCTTCAAAACATCCAAGTTAGTAACGCCTTAGCTGACCTAGGAGCTAGTGTCAATTTTATGCCTTACTCTCTCTATAAGAAACTAGGATTAGATGAACTGCTACCCACTCAAATGACCATCCGATTAGCTGACAGATCAGTTAAACTCCCCCGAGGAATTGCTGAAAATATAATGGTCCGAGTCGGTAAATTTATCTTCCCAGTTGACTTTGTCATTATGGATATTGAGGAAGATGCCCACGTTCCCCTCAACCTTGGTAGACCTTTCCTAAACACTGCCAAGACTGTGATAGATGTAAATGAAAAATCTTTAAAACTGAGGGTCGGAGCGGAGGAAGTCACCTTTAATATCGATAAGTTGATGAAGCACCCTAGGGGAGAAGATCTTGGTCTTGTGGATGCCATGCAGGAAATATATGACGAGCATTTGGAGGAGATTCTAGCAGTCAGCAGTAACGAACCTTTCTCCAGCACTGTCATCACCAAAAGAAGACTTTGCCAGAACAACATCGGACTCTGCTCAGCTATCTCTGACAAATGAGCACCTTCCAGAGAGCTGCTATTTCCCTTACCCGAAATGAAGAATCCTTTAGCACCGCCTAACTACTCTTCCACGAACAACTCTCTTGTTGCTGTTCCTTTAGGCGAAGGCATCCCTATCCCACTTTTAAGAAGAAATCAGTTTTTTCCGATACCCGAATCGTCTCCGTCTGTAACTTAAATTCTCAAATGTTTCGAGGAGATGGATTCCGGTACTTTGCCACAACTATCTGAAGGTTGTGAGAAATTAAATCCAGAAATCACCATAAGTACTTCTTCTAAAGCTCAATTTCAAAAGTTCTCACTCACCAATGATGTCATCATCACTGAGGATAATGCAACTTCTTCATCATCTACCTGCAAATATGAGTTAAAGAAGAACGCGCTTTCCAATGAGATAGAACTAGTAGAAATAGCATCAGCCACTATAGCCGACTCATCTCCAGAAGAATCAGAGTTCCAAAAGGAGTATGACGAGTTACAACGAGACGAGATCGCTCGAATGAAACCCTCTATCGAAGAACCGCCAGAATTGGAGCTGAAGGAATTACCCTCTCACTTGGGATATGCTTTTCTCGAAGGAACCTCACACCTACCCGTCATAATTGCCAAAGGTCTTTCACCAAAAGAGAAAGCAAGACTTATCCAAGTCTTGAAGTCACACAAGAAGGCGATTGCATGGAAGATTTCTGATATACAAGGGATCAGTCCGAATTACTGCACGCACAAAATACTCATGGAAAACGACTTCAAACCTTCCATACAGAGACAGAGGAGAGTAAACCCGAAGATTCAAGACGTGGTCAAGAAAGAGGTTATCAAACTCTTGGATGTTGGTTTGATCTATCCTATCTCAGATTCCCCATGGGTCAGCCCAGTTCAGGTTGTCCCAAAGAAAGGAGGAATGACGGTTATCGCTAATGAAAATAATGAATTGATTCCTACACGAACCGTCACCGGCTGAGGATGTGTATCGACTACCGGAAATTAAATGAAGCCACCCGGAAAGATCACTTCCCTCTGCCGTTCATCGATCAGATGTTGGAAAGATTATCGGGGAATGAATATTACTGCTTCCTCGATGGTTTCTCCAGCTATTTTCAAATTCCTCTCGATCCAAAGGACCAGGAAAAGACGACATTCACATGCCCATACGGTACATTTGCCTACCGCCGCATGCCATTCGGTTTATGCAATGCGCCTGCAACATTTCAAAGGTGTATGGTGGCAATATTCCATGACATGATTGAACAGTGTATGGAGGTATTCATGGACGACTTCTCAGTCTTCGGTGATTCCTTCACATCTTGCCTTTACAACCTTGAAAGGATGCTAGCCCGATGCGAAGAATCAAATCTTGTCTTAAACTGGGAAAAGTGCCACTTTATGGTGAAAGAAGGAATAGTTTTAGGACATCGAATATCAAAATCTGGAATCGAAGTTGACAAAGCCAAAGTTGAGACTATTGCCAAACTTCCGCTACCTACTTCTGTTAAAGCCATTCGCAGTTTTCTAGGTCACGCCGGATTCTACCGTCACTTTATCAAGGATTTCTCTAAGATCTCTCGACCTATGATGCACCTTCTCGAGAAGGACACTCCGTTTGTCTTTTCAGATGACTGTCTTAAAGCTTTCAACATTTTAAAGGATCAGCTCACACATGCACCGATCATGGTCGCCCCCGATTGGAGTCTTTCGTTCGAAATCATGTGCGATGCTAGTGACTTCGCTGTTGGAGCTGTCTTAGGGCAAAGGAAGGAGAAGCAGTTTCAACCAATCTACTACGCCAGCAAGACACTCACTGATGCACAAGAGAATTACACCACAACAGAGAAAGAGCTTCTTGCGGTAGTATTCGCTTTTGATAAATTTCGTTCTTATTTAATATTGTCCAAAACTATTGTCTATACAGATCACTCAGCCTTGAAGTATCTCTTCAAAAAGCAAGACGCTAAGCCAAGACTGCTTAGATGGATTCTCCTCCACCAAGAATTTGACATAGAAATCAAGGATAAAAAGGGAGCCGAGAATGTCGTAGCAGATCATCTTAGTCGACCGGAAAATCCATCGATGGAGAAGCTTGATGAGAGAGAGATTCAAGACCAGTTTCCTGAAGAACAACTCATGAATATCGGAGGATACCAAAAGGGATCTCAATTCACTTACAACCCTTGGTATGCAGACTACGCAAATTATCTGGTTGGAGGAATTGTGCCAAAAGGATTGCCCACCTCTAGAAAGCGCAAATTCTTTAGAGACGTAAAGAACTACTATTGGGACGATCCATACTTATTCAAAGTATGCCCGGACCAAATCATCAAAAGATGCGCAGACGAGAGGGAGGCAAGGAACATTCTTCACCAAAGTCATCACGGACCAACTGGAGGACATCACGGAGCAAATAT
The DNA here is from genome assembly GCA_963422505.1 of Pseudognaphalium luteoalbum. Classification (NCBI taxonomy): domain Eukaryota; kingdom Viridiplantae; phylum Streptophyta; class Magnoliopsida; order Asterales; family Asteraceae; genus Pseudognaphalium; species Pseudognaphalium luteoalbum. The sequence goes on from OY730194.1 coordinate 55,978,339, forward strand.
GACTGCAAGAAAGGTATATGACTATGGCTTCTACTCGCCTACTATATTCAGAGATGCTCACGACTTGGTGAAATGCTGCGATGCTTGCCAAAGGTTTGGAAGTATTTCATCGAGAAGTGAAATGCCACTTACTAACATCCAAGCTTGCGAGATCTTTGATATATGGGGGTTGGATTTTATGGGACCATTCCCAAAATCATATGGGAAAGAGTATATTCTGGTTGCTGTCGACTATGTCTCCAGATGGGCCGAAGCCCAAGCATTTACTACAAATGATTCCCGAGTAGTAGTAAATTTCTTAAAGCAGCTCTTCTCACGTTTCGGTACTCCAAAAGCGATCATTAGTGATCGAGGCATGCACTTCTGTAATGCTCAGTTTATGAGGACATTACAATATTATGGTGTCACCCATAAGACCTCTACGGCTTACCACCCGCAGACGAATGGGCAAGCCGAAGTGACGAATCGAGCGCTCAAGAGAATTTTAGAACGAACCGTGGTTAATCATAGGGAAAGATGGGCTGAAAAATTAGACGATGCTCTGTGGGCGTTCAGAACCGCATATAAATCACCACTAGGAACCACGCCCTACAGACTAGTCTACGGAAAAGCGTGTCATTTACCGATAGAGTTGGAGTATAAGGCTCACTGGGCGCTAAGAGGTTGTAATTTAGACCCTTCTACAATTGGATCACATCGGAAAATGCAACTGAATGAACTAGCCGAATTAAGAGACCAAGCATATGATAGCTCTCTGCACTTCAAAGAACGAACAAAGAATACTCACGATGCTAAACTCAAATATTCTAAGTTCAAGCCCGGAGACAAAGTTCTTCTCTTCAATTCGCGCTTCAAGAAATTCTCCGGCAAATTCAGATCAAGGTGGAACGGACCATTTGTTATATCAAAAGTCTTTACCTTCGGAGCAGTCGAACTAGAAGCCCCGGACGGTAATTTTAAAGTCAATGGCCATCGCTTAAAGCACTACATCGAAGATTTCCCCCCTGGTGAGGAAGTCTATATCTTTGAACCACCTTGAGCCGACTAGTAGGTATAAGGAGTCAAGCTAGAGACTCTCTAAACAAGCGCTCTTGGGAGGCACCCCATTGCTTATCTTATTTTATTTCTTAGTTATTTTTGCTTTAGTATTATCATCCCTAAACTAACGATGCAGGATAACCCAAGTATCTGACAATGCTACACTCCTACATATACATCAGATAAGTTTTATTAATAGTATACAAACGCGAATGAACAGATGACCTCGCAAAGCTTTAACATTTAAACAAACATTTCTCGAAGTCATCTGATTATTTTGCATTTGTATACCCATTTTAAAACTATAGCATTACCTGTTTATCTTTATGTTTCAGGATGGACGCTTCAGCTGAGACTTCAGAACAAGCTACTCAGAAACAACAGAAGAAGAGGACCCGCAGAGGAAAAAGAAAGAAGACGATTGTAACATCCGTCAAATTAGGGCTATTATTAGTACCTAATCATAAGTGTAAATACATGTAATTAAGATTAATTATATGTGTCATTATGTGTATTGATATTTTAATATATGTACACACGTACGCGATTTGATTAAATCGTGCATTTTCATATCGGGCGGATCCCGATACAATACTATGGACGTTGGTGAAACAAAATGTTAAATAATGAACATTTACATAATAAACACAAAAATTCACAAACGTTAGGTTAATATTTCGCTATAGACGATTCAAACACTACGAAGTAACATAAATCTGACAAAACCCGCAAATTAACTTTAACCGACAACAATAAATTACACGAGCACAAGAAAGACAATTCACGAGCCCAACCTACTAGTGGGTCGGACTCACCCAACCCAGAGGGCCCACGGGTTAGCCCAAACCCAACCCTAAGACACTTTCCCCCTAACTCCCTCTCATTTCCCACAAAATCAACACACACACACACACCCTCTCACTTTCTCTCTGCATTCCCTGCCCTCTCCCTCTAAAAACGACAGCCACCACCACCACTCTCCTCCTCCATCTCTTCCAAGAACCACCACCAAAAATCACCACCATCTAGCACCATCTTAGCCGTTTTTTTTACAAGCACGAAGTCAAGAAGGACAGCAGCAGCACCTTTCCACTCCCTTCGGCTTTGAATCTACATTTCCTTGGTAAAAATCTCTAAATCCTTGCTCATACTACTTGGATAACATATATAAACATGCTAGTAATTCGTATCTACTGATTATGTCCAAAATATAAACCAAAAACCAAAGAACAAAGTGAAAAACCGTTGGACAATGACATTATCCACTGGACAAAATTTTAGGTCGAATTAGATCGACGATATCTGACCTATAACTTAACGAAATCTCATGTTTCTTGGCTCTAAAATGAAGCTCATCGAGTCTAGTTTCCAAAACCGTAAACCTAATATTTTTCTGAAGTGTATAGCTATTTTAACAAATGGATACAAAAGTACATGTACAGTCTGTGAATCCTGACAGGAAAATGGGCCAAAAAGAACTGGTCATATCTCGAAGAATACACAACAAAAATCGATGAAACCAGTTGGAAAAGTTAGATAATTTCGTTAGCTTTAATTCCCCTATTTACTCATCTGGTGAAGTTTAGTAATATTTAGTTATGAATTTTCAAATGAACGCATGTCACCGAACTCACATATTTGACACCCGACACTCCCCAAATTTTTATCTCGAGTTTTGTTTATCCATTTCACATGTAAAAATATGATTTAGAAAGCTAAGACATAGGGGAACATCATATTAAAATTTCATTAATTTTAGCTAAATTCTACTTGGTCAAATAATTGAATGAAATCGAGTGAAAAACGTAACTGCACAAAACCTTTTGTCCGTGAATAAGCCCAACCCGAGAATCCTCATTATCGGACCAACTACACCCGTGAATACACCATTGTCGGATCAAAGAAAATAAAAACTCATTACCGTATAGCATTGTCAGACAACGAATAACTTAACAAATCCTTATTATCGCATGGAATCGTCGGATAAATAAACATATAAAACTTCTATTGTCGGACACCCATTCACGCATATGTACATATATGTATTCTCGGAGTAACACAGTCGGATAAACGAATCACGGACCTAATAATTTTTCTAGTAGGCATTAACGGATAAATATAATCACATAAATGTCTATTATCGCATAAAATGTATCCGTGAATGCCTTAGTCTCGCATAAGGAATATCCGTGAATACCATATTGTCGAAATACCATTATCGCATAAACTAACACCTGTATTCGTTAACTAAAGTAACAGTTATAACGAGCTTATCACTAACAGTGGTAACAAGAGGGTTAACGGTGATAACGGGTCAAATAAACAAAACGGTGTTAATAAGATAACGAATCAACAGTGGTAACAAGGATGAGCAAACAGTGGTATAAAGCAAAACCTTTATGGTTATTATTTCAACCCATTACCAACAGGCCATACACGTTATCAAAACGCAAACAAGCATTCAATCAAACCAATGTATTTGGACATAACTAGTGGGATGAACACTAGCATGGATGGTCTTACGGGACATCTACTTATACAACCTTATATGTCTAGGACATTAGAAGGTCACGGATTCGGAGAACCTACCAGCTGTTTAGCACTCTACTTACGTTTATTTACATAAACGCAAAAGCTCAGGTGAGTCTCATAGCCCCTCTTTACTGTTTTTACCCAGGGGTGGGATTACATGCTCAGATTTGTTTTACAAATGAACACAAGTACGAAACCTCGATATATTGATTGCATGAGTTTGTTTTATCTAATCATGAAGTCCCTCACAACATAGTTTGTTTATATTGCAATAGCGTGAATGTTAGTGTATGGTACCATATGGGATTGACAATCCCCGTCCGGGGTAGTCGCGCTACCACGACTGCGGTCGAACGGACGCATTTTCATTTGTTCATACATGTGTAGATTAGGCACATGCCGGGGGCAAACTCGATCAGGTCCTTGAATGTGGATCCTGGCACACTCAGTTAAGCTCAAACTATGTGCTCATGGCAACAATATACGCTCATATTTTATTTGCATGTTTGCAAATCACTAAACTAAATCCATATCAGCTTGGTCAGGGTCCATATCAGCTTGGTCAGGGTCCCAGGCCAGCTCTCACACCTTTGTCCTTCTTCCTAGTTGCCCCACCACAGACTGTTCCTCCCACTGCTGTTGCTTCTTCTAGGCCACCTCATAATCCCGCTGATGCACCCATGGTGTCTAATCACACTGCTGCCTTATCACTCACTTCAGATCCAGATCCTGACGCACTTGCAGCATTTGATCCAGACATGGATGATTTACTAGACGATTTCTAGCTTATTTTATCTTTAGTTATCTTTTATTTATCATTAGACCTATTATGTTGTTGAACTGATGATTATGATGGTATTTTATGACATTGCAGACCTTATCTTCGTAGGAATTGGATGAGCTTTGAAAAGAGTCTGGTCCTCACAATCCAGCGAATTATTTACACCAACCCTACACGAATATGGTCCTACATCCAGTGCCCACTGTCTGTAGGGAAGTATCTCTCCTAAACCCGTTCTTCCTACTTTAATATAACTTCGATATGCTTATTGACCACTTAAATCTCTAAGTGTGGGATCCCCCTCGCTTACAACTTTTAAATTCACATTTTTCCTAAACCAAAACCCTAAGTGTGGGATTTTCAAACCCTACTTAGTGTAGAAACATTGGGGACAATGTTTATTTCTAAGTGTGGGATAGCGGTATATCTCTCGTCTGTCAAAATATCTGTTTAAGTTGATCTAGAAACATGCTAGTCCTCAAAATAAATTTTCAAACCCTTATTTTACCAAAATTTTCAAAAATTTTAAACTCTTTTTAGTCACAATAAAAGCAAATTGGTTAAAAACTTCGACAGTGAAATTGTCACTCATTCAGTAAAACCTAAACAGTTTTACTTCGACAGTGAAATTGTCACTCATTCAGTTGACTAATGAGTTCTTCAAGAATGAATACAGACTTTTTTTACAAGTATTTCAAAAGTTGATAAATATAAGGTCGAAATCATGTCGGATTCTAAACAATTTAAGATGAGGATCTAAGAGGGGCATCGCACGACTGGACACATATAACCCATTTTTACGGTGAGGAATTTGAGCCTTATAAGCATTCATTTTAAATGCTTCACTGTTCATTTGTTGTGTGTGACCGGTGCGCATTTCTGAATTAGAACTTGCCCCAGGTATGCATTTCGAGATCACATTGACAGGTGTCATACGTGACATAGGTACGATTAGAGGACCTTGACATTCCTTAGGATTTAAACCCCTTTTCACATATCTTTTCAAGCCAAAAACCCGTCCAACACTCAATTTTAGTGTTGATGATCCGCTTAGAAAACCCTGTTGAGCCTTAGCCTATTTTTCTTTCATTCACCCAAAAATTTTAAACCCCTTATTCCCCTACCCACCAGAAAACTTATCTTAGTATTTTTTTGAAAAAAGAGATATTTAGGTATTCCTTTTTGCTTTCACTCAAAAAATCACAAATAATGTTTACTAAAACTTCTCGTGTGCGTTTTATTGATCTAATAGAAAAAAATCGAGAGTCATGTGGTGCGAAAAATTGGCACCAAAGTAAACTCAAAAAATCATCAAAGGATTGAAAAAATGAAAATAAGAAGGGATCTCAAGAAGGGAAATAAAAGAAAATCCTTTAGAAATTTCTTGGCAAGAAAAATCTAAGCCCAAAAATAGAAATAGAAAGAAAAGGAAAAGAAAAGAAAATAGCTGAAATAAAGCTAAGTGCTTCGACTCTCTCGAAAACTCGAATCTTCAAAAGAAATATCATTCTGTGTGTTTTCAAAAGATAGAAGTCAAAATAGCTATCTTATCCCCCAAAAGTGTTATCCGTTTCCGTTTTCATTAAAAAGGATATCTAGATAGAGTTTTTTTTCGAAAGTCCCAAGATAAGCAAACACCCTTAGAAACCCAGATACCCCCAATCTATCCATACCCTTTTAAACCCACACTAAACATTACAACCCATTTGAATGTCCTGGGATAATCAGTACCGTTCCTGTCTAAGTGATGAAGATTTGATCCTCGGGTAAGCCTATGACGACGAGTGCTGCACGACTAGTATTTGAGCGATTTTTCATTTGGCTTAGGATAATAGGAACCCCGATACACTTTGAGTGAATTGAGTGACCACCAGTGAGATTGCCCAGTCGTGTATATTCCACAAATTTGAGAATTGAAAGTTTGCCTAAGTGAATCATCTTGAACAACTTTTAGATAAGTCATGTGAACACCTCTTATTTATCTAACAGGCAAATACTTGTTTCCAATTGTGTGAATTCTTCGTTGTGGGTAGAAATCAAAAACTTTTTTTTATGGTAAATTCTAAGAGGGTAAGTTTGCTTGAGGACAAGCAAATGTCTAAGTGTGGGATATTTGATAACACGCAAAAAGTCATGTTTTTGCGTGCATTAATCTCACCTTTTTTAGCCCAATATGTTATGATACTAATCAAAATAGATACTTTATCATTAAAACTCGTCACATGGGCCAAAATATAGACAATGTTTCAAAAGTCATCTAAAATGGTCGAAAAACACGATAAATCTAACGAATACGATCATGAGCATTCTCGTTCACTCGTTCTAGCACTTTTTGAGCTACACAAAGAATTATGACCTCTAACTTATGTCATTTTCTTCGTTAGGAAAATACGAAGGCGTGGATATAAAGAACGCTCAAAACGGATAAACGACGAAGAAGTTACGCCCGAACGAAGAAACGAAGAACCGAGGAACCAGCATACGGCTGAACCAGGCCGTATACGGCTGGACCTGGACCGTATACGGTCTGTGCAAGCCGTATACGGCCTGTGCTCAGCCGTATATGGCCCAGTTCAGCCGTATTCACCCTATGCACAGCCGTATACGGTCATGTTCAGCCGTATACGGTCCAGCTCAGCCGTATCTTGCGTTTGGGTGATCAAAATCTGATTTTTATTCGCCTTTGCGATACGGTTGTGCGTTTGGAGGTTTGGATACGGTCTACGGATACGGTTGTGTGATCTCTATAAATACAAGCCTCATTTCATCATTTCAACAACACCTTCTCATTTTTTCACACTTCTACACATACTTTCTCTCACTACTCTCTCTCTAAATTAGTTAGTTAGTTAATTAGATTAGTTAAGCTAGTAGATTAGTAGCTTAATTGTAACGGAGGTGCTCCGAGACTGCGGTGTCGCACGATTTGTAATAACGCTTTGTCAGGTTCTATTATAATCTCTATCTTGTTATTTTAAATAATGTTGTGTTGTTGCTATACTTGTTTAGAATTACTTGCTAGGATTATTGCCATGCTTAGCTAGACAAATCTGTGTTTGCTATGATAGTTGCCATGCTAGGGTAGTTATACTTAAATCATGATGTTACTCTGTCTGTATGCTGTTGAATTATATTTGAATCTATGAATTGAATCTCAAATGTTTATCTATCCAACTTATGTTGTGGTTAGTAACATCCTTCTAGGCTTGGTCAATTGCTAGTTGTATGCCGCTAATTATTCTGTGTCTGATGATCGTTGAACTCGACATGGTCGGTGTTCTCCTGGTTGAAATATTACCGGAGGGAGACACGGAGCGTAGGATTAGAGATAGATTAGATTCAGGCCATTTAACAAGTGTCTTAGAGAGAACTTTCGGGACACTTGTGACTTAACCATGTACCCCGTCACTCTGCATAATTGATCCCTGCTATGCTGCCTTTCTGCATGTTCTTGTTTGATTGTTGCTTAGGGTTTGCATGCTAGTATATGTTATGTTGATTAGTTACATGATTAGGTTTTCGAATATTTATCAATTGCATATACCAGTTTAATATGCATAGAATAGTTAAAATGATTTATATGAAATAATGATGAACAATTTAATCAGCCGTTAGACCAGACCATCCCAACTTGTCCCGGTGGGAAACCCCTGTTCATGTTTTTGTTTATTCAACAATTCATGCCATGATTCGGATATCTCAAATGTCCGAGATTGGGGGATAAGACTCGAGGATGGTTGCTGGTTAAATTGGTTGCTACATTTGGGACAACTTCCGGTGTAGTTTACATTTCATAACTGTTATCCACGTGACATATTATTTATCTGATTGCGGACAACTCTACGTTAGATAGATAATAGGCTAGGAGTTATGGCTCATTAGAAAATATTAATGTCATCTTAACTAAGGCTTTATCCCATTAACTACCCCTAAATAGCATGAGTAATTATCATAGTAAACACTCGCTTCACCTATAAGTTCTCGTTGCCACATCCCCTCCACTTTACTTTATTTTAATTTTACATAATTAGTAGTTAAAACCAAAACAAACCAAAACCTTTTTTAAAACCCTAGCTAAATTCCCGTAGATAACTAAGGTCCTAGATCCCATGCCCATTGTAGTTTGAACAACGACCCTAGGTCATACCTATTGTTGTACTTACCCATAGCTTTAGTATACTTAGGCCCAGCAAAAAAAAACAAATTTAAAAAAAAAAACTCCACTGACGTCGCCGCTGACAGACGGTCCGACGACAGGGTGAAAACCCGATCGACCGTTGGTGGCGCGTCATACATAACTAGAATAAGTAGGGTCCTAGTGTTTACACCCATAATGCATCTGTTTATTAACTAAAAATGTCCCCAATTATCTTTATAATAAGCATCATCCCTGCAACTGATTATTGAAGTTTTAACCGCCGCAATTCTCTATCTGTCTACCTAGCTACCAATTCTTCTCTATCTTATTTACTTTTCCTGTCTTTAGTTAATTAGTTAATTAAATTAGAAAACCCCCAAAACCTACCTATCTACACAAAACCCATCCTGAAAGCAAAACTCTATCTTTGGCATCACTTCGTTTCAATTCTCTCCCAATTAAGAACGACCTCGAGTTATACTTACTGCTTGCTCACCCTGTGTAATAGGTAGTACTTATAAATTGAGTCCCCAGCTCTTTATAAATTTAAAACTTACAACCGACGCGCGCTCGGTACTGTCCGGTCAAGTCCCTTGACGACGGGGACGGGTTATCACCCCTCACGAGGAGAGAGCTTTAGAAATCTGACTGTTCGGGCGCCGTCATAAGCTAACCATAAAGAATCGGTATCCACTTCCTAGAATCGATGACCTATTTGACCAACTTCAGGGAGCGAGTGTTTACTCAAAAATCGACCTACGGTCAGGTTATCACCAACTCCGAGTTCGTAACGATGATATTCCAAAAATAGCTTTTCGAACACGTTATGGGCATTACGAATTCCAAGTGATGCCATTCGGTTTAACCAATGCACCGGCAGTATTCATGGACCTTATGAATCGGGTGTGCAAACCATATCTTGACAAGTTTGTCATTGTGTTCATTGATGACATTCTGATCTACTCTAGCGATGAGCAGGAACATGCTCAGCATCTGAAAACCGTTCTGAAACTTCTCAAACACGAAGAGTTATATGCCAATTTCTTTAAGTGTGAGTTCTGGATTCAAACCGTTTAATTCCTTGGGCACGTCATTGACAGCCAGGGAATCCATGTTGATCCCGCCAAGATTGAAGCAATCAAGGGCTGGGAGTCACCGACCACTCCAACCGAAGTGAGACAATTCTTAGGTCTCGCTGGGTATTACCGTCGATACATTGAGAAATTTTCAAAAATAGTTGTTCCTCTAACGAAACTGACTCAGAAAGATAAGAAATTCGAGTGGACCGACAAACAAGAGTCAGCCTTCCAGCTATTGAAACACAAACACTGCAGTGCACCAATCCTGTCCTTACCCGAAGGCACCGATGACTTCATAGTTTACTGCGATGCCTCACACCAAGGACTTGGTTGCGTGTTAATGCAACGGGAAAAATTCATTGCCTATGCCTCATGACAAATGAAAATTCATGAGAAAAACTATACGACACACGACCTAGAATTAGGTATCGTGGTATTCGCACTGAAAATCTGGAGACATTACCTCTACGGTACGAAAAGTACTATCTTTACCAATCACAAAAGCCTCCAACACATATTCGATTAGAAGGATCTAAACATGAGGCAACGTCGTTGGGTCGAGTTACTTAGTGACTACGACTGCGAAATCAAATACCATCCAGGCAAGGCGAACGTAGTTGCCGATGCCTTAAGCTGAAAAGAACGAGTGAAACCCCTTCGAGTCCGAGCCCTCAGTATTACCATCCACAACGATCTCATCACCCAAGTTCTTTCCGCTCAACTCGAAGCACTCAAACCCGAAAACATCATCAATGAAGCCTTGCAAGGCATGGATAAACAATTTGAAATCAAACCTGATTTGTAACACCCCCAAATTTAATATTGCGCGGAAGCAAGCTTTGGGTGTTACTAATCAATAATTAAGCACCAAAGTATAGCAAACGACTTCTAAATGAGACGTTTTGTAAAATAGTTACATACCATTATAAAATAGTGGTTGAAAACATAGTGTTTTCGTTACAAAAGTAAGGTCCTCTAGAGTCCGCGTACGTAACGGCAGATTCTATTACATAACCATAGTTACAAAAGATAATGCTAAAGAATCTCCGTTAAATGCAGTTTGGAAATCATGCGACTCTAGCTAGTAATCCTGGAGTAATCCTACTCCGTACGTGTACCTGAGAATACATGCTAAAAAGGGTCAACACGAATGTTGGTGAATCTCACAGGTTTGTAAGTAAGTAATAGTTTGAACACAAGATTTTTATCAGTTGTGCCCGCAGGCGTAAATCAAGTATCTGCAACCAAGCAAATAATAAGTAAATATGTATATACCGTTGCCATGAGCTCATAGTCGAAGCTTAACCCGTAAATCAGTGGTACACCCAAGTACCGTATAGTGCCCCCGCGAGTGCCCAATCCAAACACTCGTATGAAACAAATAAAAGTCGCCCGTTTATACATAACGGTTCGTGGTAGCACTACTACCCCGGGCGGGGAGGGTCAGTCCCTAATGGATCCATTAACTAATATTCGCGCTTAAGTCCATAACTAACGAAACTATGATGGAGGGACTTCAGTGGATTAGTAGGTAACTCATGCAAGCCCGTATATGAAAAGTAAGTAATTTAGCACTTGTGTTCAAGAAAAATGTAAGCAATGTATCTCACCCCGTAAGTAAATAAGTAAAAATGGGGCTGTAAGACTCACCTGAGTCAAGCAAGCAAGCGTTTAACTTAATAAACGTAAAGTCCGAAAGCAGTAGTAATCCGTAGGTTTCGCGAACCCGCAACCTTCTAATGCCCTAAGCATATAAGGTTGTATGTATAAGTGAATGTCTCAAAAGATCATTCATGCTAGTTGTCCACTCAACTAGTTATGTCCAAATACATTTGGTTTGTGTTTGAAAGTGTGTACGACCCGTTGGTGATACGTTTAGTTTTATTTGTAAATGTTCCGTAAGGTTTTCTTATGGTTATACATAAGTGTTTGTTTGGAGAATAATATATATATATATATATATATATATATATATATATATCCGTGAATGTTGCATCCGACAATAGTCTTTCGAAAAGTATATATATTTATTCCGTGAATATTTATTCGACAACAGGAGTCTTATTCAAGTATTTTATTTATCCGACAATAGCAAGTTGGATCCGTGAATAAGAAGTCACGGATATATTTTTATCCGACAATGAGGTTTGTTGGGTTGGTATTCACGGAATGCCTAATCCGACAATAGGTAATCACGGATACTACACATGCGTCAATATGTATTCTCGGAGTTTTATTTATACGATGATAGTTATGCGACAATAAGGATTCACGGAGTACTGTTCATGCGACAAAAATTTCACGAAGTTACTGTTCATGCGACAATGTGTTTCACGGAGCACTGTTCATCCGACAATGTATTCACGGATTACTTGTGATTTTTATCAAAAATAGTAAACGTTATCAAATCGTTCTGAAATTTTTACACAAAGTTCCTACATATGTTATGTACTTTCTGTAATTTTTTTATGATTTTTGGAGGTCGTTTGATATTTTATAAAAATTCACAAAGTGTCTGTGTTCATTTTAATCCGAGATTAGACCACTTCTCACAAATCAATTTTTCTGGAGAGATGAGTGCATTTCTAGAATGAGCCAAAGAAGAACTTTTTGTATATAACAAAATTACCAAGATTTCCCAAGTGGTCTCATACGTTTTTGAGGTCTAGAACTCGAGATATGGTCTCAAGAAAGAGGTCATTGTCGGAGGTCATTGTCGGATTTTTACTATTGTCGGACCTATATTTCACCCGTGTTAAAACATCAACTTGGTCAAGTAAAACTTAACGAATCGTTATGAAATTTTTACACAAGGTTCTCCTATGTCTTAGCTTTCCAAAACATACTTTTGCATCGATTTTAACCAAGAAAAACTCGAGATGAAAATTGTTAAATTGAAGTAAGTCCAGCAGATCGTTTTTGTGAAATATGCTCAATAATCTGGTCATAAGTTAAGTTTTACAAAACTTCACAAGAAGTTCCAGTAGGATTTGGAAAACTAACGAAATTTTTGATCTTTTCCCGTTGGTCTCAAGTTCTAATTCGTTCCATAGCCCAAGATATACCCATTTTGAATTGGTCAATATTCTGGTCAGATTCATCAGATCCGCTATGTACTTTTATTTCAGTAACTAAAAATAGCAAATGAACTTCAATTTTTGTGAGGCTTACAGATTATAAAAGTAGACTTCTTATACTTGATTTTAGGCTCAAGAAACGTCCATTTTAGTGTTGTAATGATTTTTATAAGATTCGGGGAAGTGGTAATAGAATCTGGACAGGAAGGTTAACTTCCTGTTTTCGAGTTTTAATTTGTGTTTCGAGTTATCTTTTGGACATTAGCTAGTTGAATAAGCATATAGACATGTTAATAAGTAGTAACTAAGTAAATTTAAGAAAAGTTTAAGAGTCCTTACAAGGAAAATGGTGAAGAGAGGAAAGAAAGACGTTGTAGGCTCGTCTCCTCGCGAAATCTTGAAAATCGGCTTGGTAGTGTTATGATGGATGGATGGTGGATTATGGTGATGATCTAGGTGGTTTTGAGGGCTGGAAAATCAGTAGGATTTTCGTGGTGAGGGGGAGGGAGAGAGAGATTGAGGATGTGTGTGAAGAAAAGTGAAGGAAATGGAAATGGGGAGGGTGTTGGTTTGATTTGGAAGCAACAAGGCATGGTATGCCATGCTTCTTGCAGATTTTCTGCATAAAAGGTGTGGGTCCCACCCACACATGATGTCTAAATTGTTTTCTTCAATTTGTATTAAGTGGGGTGCTCGTTTACCCGTTCGTTTCGCGTTTTAAATTAATCGTATAACGTTTTATTCAGCGCGTTTCGTTAACGATTTAAAAGACGATATTTTACTTGAAGTATTTTATTAAAATACTTAATAATGTGACATAAGACATACTTTGCCTTTATTTCATCCGTCGGGCGCGTTCCACGCGTTTTCGTTGCGTAAAGTTACGTTTTAATAAAACGTATAATCGTATAATATATTAAAGTAAATAATGTTTGTTTGGATAAATCCACATTATTTTTGACAGTTTGTCACCAACGTCCATAGTAAATAGTGTTGGACCTCGTCCGGTTCAAGTGTGTATGATTTAAACAAATCATATAACGTGTATGTAATTACACAGAAAGTTACATATATTTAGATTAATATAATACTAAATACATGTAATTACAAGTAGTTAGGCACTAATTAAAGTCCTAAATTAGCGGGTGTTACATGATTAAACTCGGTACTTCTCTAACCGGGTATGGTTACCCAAATTCGGAAACTTGCGAGATTTGGTGATGGCTGAAGCTCACAAATCTCGATACTCTATTCATCCTGGTTCTGACAAGATGTATCACGACGTCAAAGGATTGTATTGGTGGCCTTACATGAAAGCTGACATCGCCATGTACGTCAGTAAATGCTTAACTTGTTCCAAGGTCAAGGCTGAACACGAAAGACCCTCGGGATAGCTCCAACAACCTGAAATCCCTCAATGGAAATGGGAGCAAATTTCCATGGACTTTATTACCAAACTACCGAAAACTTTGAATGGTTGCGATACCATTTGGGTGATTGTAGACCGTCTCACGAAATCTGCCCATTTTCTAGCCATCAAGGAGACTGACAAGATGGAGCATTTGGCTCGCATCTACATCAAAGAAATTGTTTCACGACACGGTGTACCTATCTCGATCATCTCGGATAGGGACAGTCGTTTTACTTCCAACTTTTGGCAATCATTACAAAAATCTCTCGGTACTCGTCTGGATATGAGTACTGCTTATCACCCGTAAACTGATAGCCAAAGCGAACGAACTATTCAAACACCGGAGGATATGCTATGTGCCTGCGTAGTTGACTTCGGTACTTCTTGGGAAAACCACTTACCATTGTGTGAGTTCTCATACAACAACAGCTACCATACCAGCATTAAGGCTGCACCTTTCGAGGCACTCTAAGGACCTAAGTGCCGATCACCTATCTGCTGGACTGAGGTGGGAGATACCCAACTCACTGGTCCAGAAATCATTCACGAAACCACCGAGAAGATCGTTGGTATCCAAAACCGGATGAAAGCCGCACGTGATCGTCAGAAAAGTTACGCTGACGTGAGACGCAAACACCTTGAGTTCCAGGTTGGGGACAAGGTACTTCTTAAGGTGTCACCGTGGAAAGGTGTCATTCGATTCGGAAAATGAGGAAAACTGAACCCTAGGTACATTGGACCATTTGAAATTCTCGAAAGAATTGGTCCAGTGGCATATCAACTGCAGCTACCTACCAAACTTAGTAGCGTGGATCCTACCTTTCACATTTCTAACTTGAAGAAATGTCTGTCTGATGAGACACTGATTGTACCACTCGACGAAATACAAATCGATAATAAACTTTATTTTGTCGAGGAACCTATGGAAATCATGGACCGCGAGGTCAAACAACTGAAACAGAGTCATATTCCCATCGTAAAGGTCAGGTGGAATTCTAGACGTGGTCTTGAATTTACTTAGGAATGGGAAGATCAAATGAAACTAAAATACCCACACCTGTTCACAGACTCTACTCATGCGACTTGAGCTCAATTTCGGGACGAAATTCTCTTAACAAGGGGAGAATGTGACACCCGCCAAATTAAGACTGTGATTAGTGCTTAAACTACTTGTAATTACGTGTACTTATTTTTGTGTTAATCTAAATATACATGATACTTTGTTTAATTACATACACACATACGCGATTTGTTTAAATCGTACACTTATGAACCGGACGAGGTCCGACTGTATTTAACATGGACGTTGGTGATAAAACTTATAAATAATGTGGAATTATCCAAACAAACATTATTTACTATAATATATTACACAAATTTCGTATTTTCTAAAACATGAACTACATGACGAAACCGCGCGAAATGCACCTCAACCAGCGATTAATAACAAAAAGTATATTTTTGTAATTCTATAACTTGAAATAAAGTATTTTGATAAATACTTCGGTTAAAATATTTCGGATATACATTAACATATTTATAAATCTTAAAAAGATTTTGCGATTAACCGACTACGAGACATAACACGATATTCGGAAACACAAACACGCGAGCCCGAGACCCAAGTTGGGTCGGCTCAAACCCGCGAGCCCAACCCAACCGACCCATGACCCATTCCCCTTTTAATTCTTTCCTTTCTCATTTCCTTCCATTTACACACACACACCAACACCTACTTTCTCTCATCTCCCTCTCTACTAAATCTCTATATCTCTCTCTCGAAAAACTGAGATAACAAGAACATCATCACCATAATCGTTCATCATCATCATCATCTAGACACAAGCAAAAGGATCATCATCATCATTATCATCTTCATCTTCTTCGATTTTCGATTTTGTTGGTAAGAAGCTTTAAAACCCTTTTAAATTACGTGTAAAGCTTTTATTTACATGCTAGAAAATTTACTCAATGAAGATTTGCCCAAAAACTGACTTGAAAATGCGTTTTTAAAGTTAAGTATTCGAGCAGTTCGTCCTGCGAGTTGAGATCCCAGATGCAGTTTGTCCTGCGAGACGAACTGAAACTGCGAACCGAGCTGACTTACAAGTCGACTTGCGAGTTGACTTGCGAGCTGAGCTTTGATCTGCGAACCGACTTGCGAACCGACCTGACCTGCGGACTGACCTACCCTACGAGTTGACTTGCGAGTCGACTTGCGAGCCGAACCTTGTGTTGCGAACCCAACTCGGTTCGCAACACCTTTTCAGACCGCAGCCAGACTAGGTCAATTTTCCCAATTTTAAATTCCAGATGCGATTTTAAATTCCAGCTCGACCCCAGCCAGGGGCTCTGCCCCTTGGACCCCGCCAGGGGATGCCGCCCCTTGGACCCCGCTACCAGGGGCGCTGCCCCCGGACCCCCGTCATCCAGGAACTTGTAAATACTTTTCACACTAAGTGTCGAACACTTACAAATAAAGAAACCTGATACAACGATACATATAATAATAACACTTTGGATTATTATTACAAATCGTCACCAACGGGCCATATTTGTTTTCAAATTACAAACGGATTACTAAACAAACACTTGGACATTTCCTAGTTGAGTGGACAACTAGCATGGGTGATCTTTTAAGACACCAACTTATTTATTTGTTTACTTACAACCTTGTGCGTTTCGGACGCCAGAAGGTTGCAGGGTTCGGAGAACCAACATAAGGGATTACACCCGACACCCTTACGAACTTACATCCGCTCTACTTGTTTGATTTCCCAAACATACTTGCTAGACTCAGGTGAGTCTTAAAGCCCCACTTTTACTATTTTACTTACGGGGTAAGATACATTGCTTACTTTTCTTGAACACAAGTACCGAACTACTCATTTTACTATACGGGATTGCATGAGTTACTTACCATTTACTGAAGTCCCTCCATCATACATCGTTAGTTATGGACTTAAGCGCGAACACTAGTTAATGAATCCATTAGGGAAATGACCCTCCCCGCCCGGGGTAGTAGCGCTACCACGAACCGTTCTGTATAAACGGGCGACTACTATTCGTTACTTATGCTTGCTCAGTTTCGAGTATGTCGCGGGGGCAACTTATTACTTACGGGTTAAGCTTCGATTATGAGCCTCATGGCAACGGTATAAACTTACATACATTTGCAGGATTGCAAATACTCAATTTACGCCTACGGGCACCACTGATAAAAACTTGTGTTCAAAACCGATATTACTTACAAACCTGTGAGATTCACCAACATTCGTGTTGACCTTTTTAGCATGTATTCTCAGGTATGCATACGGAGTAGGAGTACTCCCGGACATAGCTAGATTCGCATGATTTCAGCATAACTGCATTAACGGAGATTCTTAGCATTATCTTTTGTATATTACGATTATGTAATAGAATCTCCCGCCTTACGCGTGGACTCTAGGAAATTACAACTTTTGTATCGAAAACAATATATTTTCAAATGATTTACTATGAAATGTAACTATTTTCTACAAACGTCTCATTTAAAGGTCGTTTGCTTGTGATTATGTGTTATGATATTGGATTAGTAGCGCCCCGTGTTGACTTCCGTTGTAGTATAAATTTGGGGGTGATACATTATGGTCCTCTTTGTTTATGCCAAGTTAGTTATAAATAACTTCGTGAGAGGATCTTAATTATGTTAGTAAGTTAAATAAAAATTATTACCCATTATATTTATAAAAATAATCTTATTTTGGATGTTTTGTTAAACCTGTGTAATCATACGGATGTTTTTGTTAAATCTAGATCTTTTATGTGTTTTGAGCAATTTGTTATAATGATTACCAATACTTATTTTTATGTGCTCAACTTTGTATTGTTGGAATGATTGCATAATATTACCAAGTTAAATAGTTAATCGTGTTGTCTTCAAACTGTATCTTAGAAATTTATTTTGTATGTTTAAGTTCATCAATATTAATATTAATAGTTTGATTATAATCTATAGTAATCCAACTTATATTAAGTTTATTTGTAATGGTAGACAAGTGTTAAATAATATTGATACCGTGAAATGACTTTTATTTTTCCATGTCTTAGCCCAATGTCCAATTTAATAATTTCATATCATACCACTTTTTCTATTGACTACGGAGTATTGGATAAGCGAATCACTGAAATAACTACTAAATGTATGTGTTGATACAACATTAAATATATAAAACTTATTTTCAAATTTATTATAGTTATAAAAATACTAAATAACATTATAATTTATGATTCTTCATCAAATCCGTGTTATCACGCGTCCATAAATTAGTTTTAGTAATAAGCAAGTTAGTTGACATTTCAGCCCACCAACTAATAAAATCTTGGCTATGCCATTGATAGCGGGTCAACAATACTAGTTATGTTACAAAATGTGAGAAAAGAAAAAGAAAGAAGACTTTTCTTTAATATCTACAACTTGACATATATAGTCTCATTTATATTATATCTAGTTCTTATTGAGTATTATGTAAGACATTCTATACTAATATTTTGTGATATAGTCGCCGGCCAGCCTCTCCCTCTATATAATAAACACGTTCAAAATCAAGTGCATTATTCCTTGTGCTTGAATCTCTTACAATTTCAAAATTAATAAAAATCAAAACAACCAGCAATTGCCAGCTACCAATGGCATCGTCATTTGATATAGCCAGAATGAGAAATGTTCAACGGGCACAAGGACCAGCCACCATTCTTTCGATCGGTACTGCAGTTCCTGCCAATTGCATCTATCAATCTGAGTATCCTGATTACTATTTTCGGATTACTAAAAGCGAACACATGGTGGCTCTCAAAGACAAATTCAAGCGCATATGTATGTCAATTCACTATTACTCTCACTTTGTTAATAATATACTATAACTCATTTATGATCACGTTTAATCTCATAAGATGGCACGTGCTACATATGATTAATTGTCTAGAACAACTACTATACGTACTTTTCATTTTCACTTTAGCACCATTCTACCGTTTTATCACGCAAAATACCAATATATGACTTATTAACCTTTTTCCATTTGGTACCATTATGTAACCCGAGAACTAAATCCATAACTTAAGAACAGGGACCTTACATTATCATGCAAACTATGAGAGACCAACACTTGCACCACACCTGTTTATATCCTTCACACAATCTGACAAACGAATTTATCCAACAAATTTGGTTGTAGATCAATATATCATTTGTGCAACATGTTATATTATGTTAACTAATTAAACAACGAGGTTTAAAAAGATTCAAATTGGCCATAAGGAACAAAATGAGAAAAGCATAATGATTTTATGCAATTTAACATAATGATTCAAATGGTGCAACGTGTTTTTGCAAGAGTTTAATTGGTAGTTTACTAGCATTTAAACTCATGTATACACACGGGTCATCTTATATTAACATGATACATTATATTAGTCGTATATGTTATATCTATAATTGATTGTTTCTTGTTTTTTATGATTACTCAAATTACGTAGTTTATAAAATTTCCGTTTTAGACATAAATTTACTTTTGTAACAGCTAAAAGAATTTCATTTAAAACAAAGAAATTAGGTTTACCATAAAATAAAACCTGTTAAAAGTTTGAAACAACTAAAATTGAGCCATATGCAAAATTTTAAAAACTAACCCATTGAGGTTGCAAATCCGTAGATAATTAAGTATAAAAGTATGTTACATGTATTTGCAATAAAGTTATGATTTATCTAAGTGCATGAGGTAATTGATTAAATACCGTAACTCCGTAAGTAAATAAAGTTATAATAATAATAATAATAATAATAATAATAATAATAATAATAATAAATAAATAAATAAAATAAAGTAATAAAGTAATAGGATGTAATTAAATTAATTATTTAATTCATAATAATAATAATAATAATGATAATAGTAATAGTAATAATAAGAGTAATAATAATAGTAATAATAATATTAATAAATAAATAAAGTAATAGGATGTAATTAAATTAATTATTTAATTCAAATATAAAAATGACGTCCTTATAAAGAGTGGTTACGGTTTTTACATTATTATATCACCAGAATTTACGACTAATTGTGATTGTGGTCAGCGTTCTTCGTAATTATATTCATAGATATTATTTCTAAATTAATATTATTAAAGATATTATTTTTAAATTAATAACATTAAGATTAAAGTCGTTGCTTAATAATATATTAAATAATAATAAATTAATAAATACTAAATTGTGATTGGTTAATTGCACTTCAATTTTAAAATTGGATGCCTATAGTCTACTTAATAAAGTTATAATAATAATAATAATAATAATAATAATGATAATAATAATAATAATAATAATAATAATAATAATAATAATAATAATAATAATAATAATAATAATAATAATAGTAATAATAATAATAAATAAATAAAATAAAGTAATAGGATGTATGTTAAATTAATTATTTAATTAATAATAATAATAATAATAATAATAATAATAATAATAATAATAATAATAATAGTAATAGTAATAGTAATAATAAGAGTAATAATAATAGTAATAATAATAATATTAATAAATAAATAAAGTAATAGGATGTAATTAAATTAATTATTTAATTCAAATATAAAAATGACGTCCTTATAAAGAGTGGTTACGGTTTTTACATTATTATATCACCTGAATTTACGACTAATTGTGATTGTGGTCAGCGTTCTTCGTAATTATATTTAAAGATATTATTTCTAAATTAATATTATTAAAGATATTATTTTTAAATTAATAACATTAAGATTAAAGTCGTTGCTTTTTAATGAATTAGTTATAAAAAACTAATAATATATTAAATAATAATAAATTAATAAATACTAAATTGTGATTGGTTAATTGCACTTCAATTTTAAAATTGGATGCCTATAGTCTACTTCCTATATTATATTTATTACCAGTATTTAAACCTGTGTATACACGCGGGCCATTAATTTCTAATATGGAATTTTGTATTTAGTATCTTGTTTATAATAATAAAGTGTGTAACTTGATATGTATAATAAGCATTTAGTTGGATGCGTGATAACATTACTCTACGTAAATGGATTTATATAAGTAGAGATTTAAAAATTAAAAGATGTTGAAACCAAGTTAGTAAAAAAATTATTATTTTAAGTCTGTATTAACCATTTCAAGTAATTTTATTCCTACTCGGTGAAATTTAAATAGAAACATTACAGATTGATTTTGATCATGTTTTTTCAGGTAATTTTATTCTTACCCGATGAATTAGAAAAATAACATTACAGATCGATTTTGATAATGTTTTTTCTATGAATTAAATTTCTTTTATATGTAAGTGGGTAGTTGTATAAAAAAAATCTTTTTTGATAAGTTCTGGATCTTATTTTAAAATTTATTAAAATTATGATATTTAATTGACAAATTAAAATTTAATTAGAATGATGATGTCATAAAGATAAATATGTTTTCTATATTTTATTGTAATAAAGTATGTTTTCTCGTCCTCTTTAACTTTGAAAAGCATAAAATAGATTATCAAGTCAACTTTCTCAATTTATGGTGTTATAATCACTTAATCACTTTGTGTGTTAAAGTAACCAGGTTATATTTTATAGAGTAAATTAACTTGATAACAATAATATTATACTCCGTAATACAAAAACAAAAAAGGTAGTATACAAACCCACAAGATTATTAGTGACTCAACAGTTTAAGTGGGCAAGGTCAGAGTATTTTTTAAAAAGTAGCTTAACCTTTTAGTTGAGAGTTGTAGGAATGAGATCCTGTGAAAATAAAGAGATAAAAAAAATATTAAAAACTCATCTCCACCCTTTATCTAATCTAACTTATATATATATATAAAAGAAAAGAGGTGGAGATAAAAAAAAAACAGTAAAAACACTTTTTCCTTCACAAATTTTTTAATGTGTGAATTATTTATTTATTTTTATTTTTTGAAGTAAACCATATAAAATTAAGGTTCACACACACAAAAAATTGTGTAATTTTTTTTTTTTTTTGAAAAAAATTAAATAAAGTCAAATCCGAAAACTAAAAAAAAATTAGGTTCACAATTAAAAAACTTAAAAACTTTCTGTGAACCCAAAATAAAAAAATAAGGTTCACAATTGAAAAGGTTAAAAACTTGTTGGGAACCTAAAAAAAAGTAAGGTTCACAGTTAAAAAAAATCACAACTAAAAAAGTTAAAAACTTTCCGTGAACCAAAAAAAATTAAGGTTCACAGTTGAAAAAAAAAGTTCACAATTGAAAAAGTTAAAAACTTTCCGTGAACTAAAAAAAATTAAGGTTCACAATTGAACAATTTAAAAACTTTTCGTGAACAAAAAAAAAAATTAAAGTTCACTATTTAAAAAATTCGTGAAAAAATTTACAAAAAATAGTTTATATGAAAAAAAAATAAGGTTCACAATTAAAAAAGTTAAAATTTTGTGTGAAACAAAAATTAATAAAAAAATACATGACGAAAATTTTATGTTAAGTAAAAAAAAATTAAAGTTTACAACTTCAAAAAATTGTGAATCAAAAAGTGTTTTCTTCATTTTTTTTATCCTTACCCCTTCATATATATATATATATATATATATATATATATATATATATATATATGTGTGTGTGTGTGTGTGTGTGTGTGTGCGCGCGCGTGTGTGATTAAATGGAGGGTGAGGATGTCTTTTCACTGATTTTTTTAACTTCTTGTTTTCATCAGAACCCATCCCGAGAGTTGCAAAGGTATATATAACATAAAAATGGTATATTTGTTAAAAACATTGAGTTACTATAATTGTAACCACGAAAACATATATTATTTATTAATTGAATCAAGAATTTATATTAAAAAATTCTCAAGGGAATAGGAATAGAGTTAATTATAGAAATTTATAATTAATTTATTTAACCTGTTTTCAAAATTAATTTATTTAAAATTCTTATTTACATGTAATTATTTTTACAAGAAGTAACCTTATTGGATTATGATTTAAGTTATTTTATTTATTAAAATTGAGAAACTTGAGAGTTGTTATTTAATAATTAAGTAAAATGAAAGGACTTAATTGACTAATAAAAATTTTAAAAATTGATGATCCCATAAAGGTGTTTGTTATATATAATAAATATTATATTATTATTATTATATAGACTTTAAACCCGTGTATACATACGGGCTATTGATTTTTAATATGAAATTTCATATTTAGTATATTGTTTCTAATAATAAAGTGTGTAAATTAATATGTATATTGAACATTTAATTAGATTCATGATAATATTACTTTATGTAAATGGATTATATAAGTAGAGGTTAAAATATTAAAATATTTTGAAACCAAGTTAGTGGATAATATTAATTATTTTAAGTCTATATTAAGCTTTTCATGTATTTTTAATCATACTCGGTGAAATGCAAATAGAAACATTACAGATCGATTTGGATGATATCTTAATTAATGAGTTAAATTTCTTTATATGTGTAAGTGAGTAGTTGATTTTAAAAAAAAAAATTAAAAGTTAGGGATCATATTTTAATATATATCAAAATTAAATGGCTAAATTGATAAATTAAAACTTAATTAGAATGATGACATTATAAAAGTGTTTCCTGTATATAATTTATTATTTAAGATATTATTATTATTATTATTATTATTATTATTATTATTACTAGATAAAAGCCAGCGGCAACGCGGGTTATTGTTAAGTATTTCGGTTATTTATTTCATAAAGGATTTAATTTTTATATGATGTATTGGTTAATATTTCTTTTTTATTTTATTTTATTTAATCACGGTAAAACAGAATTTAAATAAATATAGATTTGTATCAATTTGTTGGGCCCATGTATATATCAATCTGTTGGGCCCGTGGATCTTATTAAAATAATTGTCCTTGTTGGGTTCGTGATTGTGGTTTTTTTTTTTTAATTTTAACTTTTTTGGTCCATTTATTTACTGATTGGTCCGACATTTCATATTGTGCATTGTTTGTTATTTAGTCAAACTTTTATTAAATTAAAAGATAAGAGTTACATATATGAATATAGTTAATAACTTAGGAAGTAATATCATATGTGTTGACCAGCCAAGGATAATGTATGCATTATCAACAAATTAACATTGTTTATATATACATTACCAACAAATTATCATGATTACATTATTTAAAAACCTTACAATCTTCTGCATCCATCATGCATTCAAAAGTCAAAACCATCATCTTCAAGCTCTATTTCTAGTGTTTCTTTCATTTTTGTTATTATTAACAAATAAGATGTTTAATTTCTTCTACACCTCATCCAAATTTCATTAATTCAGGAAAAAATTTGGACATCCACAATGAGAAAATAAGGTGTTTAATTTCTTCTACACCTCATCTGTAACACCCGCCAAATTAGGACTAGTGATTAGTACCTAATCAGTTGTTAATACATGTAATTGGTCCTTAGATTAGGATAATTAATGTATCTCAATATATATTGATGAATGTATACGAACATGCGATTTGATTAAATCGTACGCAATCCCAAATCGAATGTAATTCGATTCAATTTATACGGACGTTGGTGAACATTTTTATTAAACAATATAATATTATTTAATACAACTATTATATCCAAAATATTACGTTAATAATATTTCATATTTATTGCGTATCGTGCAAACAAGGATTTCGCGGTTAAAAATAACAAACACACAAACAAAATGAAACAAGTAAGTTATATTTTATAACTCAATTATTAAAGTAATTGGTGAAATATTTTAATTAAAATATCGGGAAGTTATTCGTATCTTAAAATGTGTGTATGACGCGCGAAATAAATATTTAAACGTTCAAACGATCTAGAAAACGAACACTGCACGGAGCGCGTACGCGGGAGAACGAAAAACTGGTGAAGCCCACACTCGGTGGACCCCACCAGCCGGGGCCCCCCTCCCCTCTCTTTTCCCTCTTCTCTTCCCTCCTTTCTTCTCATTCTCACCATCCACTTTTCTCTCTCTTTCTTCTTTTCTCTCTACAAACTCCATCACCACCACCTCTAAATCACAAAATTTCACCACCAAACGACCTCGGTTTTCATCGCTCATTTGGAAGAAAAGAACCACCTCGCAACGATCTACATTTCCATCTTTCCGGATTCTCCCCGTATTAAGTTGTAAGTTTCTGACAAAACCCGCTACTCCTCGATTTTTAGTGTTTTCAAGCTTTAGTTGTTTCTTCAAGCTTAAAATGTCCATATAAGGTTGGGTAAAAGGATCAGACCCAACGGAAACCGAAAAACTCATTTTTGGCTCAAAAATCCGTCATCAGACTTAAGTGTCGCATAGACAGCAGCAGCTATGCGTCACTTCGTGCGTCACTTAAGTGACGCATAGAGTGACGCATAAAACCCTAATTTTCCGTCACTTGCTTAAGTGCCGCATAAAACTCTCTTTTCCCGACACTTCTACCGTCACTTGACTAGTGACGCACAACAACTTTAACCGACACTTCTTAAGTGACGCCAACAATCAACTTCTGATTTCAATCCGTCACTACCTAAGTGACGCCTAGACCCATACCCGACACTTATACCGACACTTACCTTAGTGACGCCCTACCATGCGACACTTCCCCTAAGTGTCGCCCAAGCCCCTAAGTGACGCTATAAGTGACGCATAAAACAGAAGGTTTTAAACTAATTTTACACTAAGTTTTGAGGCCCAAATTTGACGCCCCATTTCACCCAAATTCAAGTCCAGGTGCGTTTTTCAAGTCCAGGTGCCCAAATTTCGACCCCAGCCAGGGGCTCTGCCCCTTGGACCCCGCCAGGGGCTGCCGCCCCTTGGACCCCGCTACCAGGGGCGCTGCCCCCGGACCCCCGTCATTAACGGGCTTCGCCCTTACCCTAGGTTCACGAGTAACAGTGTTATATCTAAACTTTCACACAAAGTGTTGAACTTGTATAACATCAACCACGAATGCGACACAACTTCTAAAACACATTGGAACTTACTTTTAGGTATAACACTTCAAAATCATCAAAATAATAATGTGGGATTATTATTACAAACAATCACCAACGGGACGTACACATTTTCAATACTTAAACAAACAACCAAATCATGGTAATTTGGACATTCTAGTTGAACAAACAACTACAAGGGTGATCTTTGAGATACTCAATCATGTCATAACCATCGCGTGTCGTGGACACCCTCAGGTTACAATTCGTTGGACTTCGATTCTTGGCTAATCAATCTAAGTTTATTAAGATAAACTCTTCAGGCTCAGGTGAGTCTCATGGCCCCTCTTTTTACTGTTTTACTAGGGGTGTGATACATTGCTCTGTTTTTAACACATGAACGCGAGTACATATTTTAATATACTACATGAGTTGTTTTCAACTAATCAAACCAAAGTCCTCCGTCAGTATAGTCTGGTAATACGAAAGTAGCGTGAATATTAGTATATGGTACCATATATGATTGACCCTCCTCGTCCGGGTTAGCAAACACTAACTGGGTAAATGGACGTACTAATATTTGGGAAGACGAGTGTAGATTAGGCACTCGTGGAGGCACCTCGCTCGGAATTCTCTATATGGGACCCGACCCTCGAGTTAAGCTCAGACTATGCGCTCATGGTTGTATACATTATCTGTAACTTTATTTGCTGGATGCAAACCAATACTTAAATCTTGCGGTTCATAGAATATTATTTGATACTCAAACTTGTGAGCTCACCAGCGTTAGCTGACCCATTTTAGCATGTATCACAGGTACTCAGCAGTAGATTTGGAATGCCCATCAGGATGCATCTTAGCTCGAGTCTTCATGCAAACTTCAGAGATTTCATTGCATTATTAGATTTTGTATAAGTAATTATGTACTTAAATCTCTCATATTACGAACACGAGCTATGTACGAGTTCAAACTGTTGTAAACCTTTTAATATTAATATATTTTGTTAAAACGACGCATATAGAGTCGTTTGCTATATATCTGTGTGCTTTGATATTTGATTAGTAACACCCAAAGTATGCTTCCGCGAAACTGTAAATTTGGGGGTGTTACATCATCCAAATTTCATTAATTCAGGAAAAAATTTGAACATCGACAATGAGAAAAGGCACATCCACAAGCTAGATGTATCTTCATAAGAGCACTAACAAAGTACATAAAATTTCTATAGTATTAACTTAAGGAAGGTGGAAATAGAAAAATCTCCTATGACAACACTGCAACTTGTTTTCTTTTCTTCAAAATACCACAATTATGAAACATGCCTCATCTCCTTCTTTCATCCTTCACTTTCGATGTAATCTTGAGCTTATAGTGATAACTGAATAAGAATAAGGATATCAAATTAAAACTATTAAACTTAAATAAAAATGAGCATGTCCTTGTTCCCTTACCAATGTATGTGGTCGAGTTGGCATTCCCGATTAGTATATCTGTAATATAAAATATCAAAAATTGTTAGCATAAACTTTTAAGTATGTGGGCATGGGTTAAAATTAGCAAAGATTAGCATCATTCCTACCATTATAAACCTCAATTGCAACCTCATCTCTTCCAAAAGAGCAAAGGAACCGTTAGGAGGATCGTTTCGATTCCTTCTCTACATACTCATTTGTTGAAATCCCTTTTGAGCAAATAACCCCATAACACTCTGAATCCTCATCTTTTTCTCAGACCTTCATTGAATACCATATTATCTATAAATCAAACCATCGTATAGATCAAAATAAAAAGAATAACACTACTTCACGAGTAGCAATAAAAAAAGTTGTAGTAAGCTTCATGGTTTTAATTAAATAAAAATTGTATTATTTTCTTTATGCAAAAAGTTAATAATATGTAACACTACCAGACCAACAATACATAAGAAGCTCGATATATCTTTCAAAGTTAAATAAAACATTATATTAAACAATACAAAATGATGAGAGAAAAAATCTTTGTAATAAAACCTATATTAAAGGGACTCTGTAACCTGTAGTCAATAATGATATCTTCGTTATTTTTTGTTAACTCATGTTCTGCAAATAACATAAACGATGGAGCAAGAGAAATTCCCTACATATATTCGGCAAATAACCTACATGTTGCAAATCAGTAAAATTATAGAATTAGCTCAATTATGGCTAATGTAATGGTAAATATGGTCTCTCCACGTGCTATCATAAGATAAAACAAACATATACAATCATAATATAATGCAAAGATTAGCTGTAAGAAGTCCATAAAAATCAATAATTATTTTATCAATATTACCGAATTTCACATAAAAATGTTTACAATTACAACGGAAACACATTATCGAGAGATTAATAGATCAATCAAAATCTTTTTTAATGCATTTAACCAATTAAACAATCAGCAACAACAAAAAAACCCTGAAACACAAATAACATTTAACCAAAGAATCTCGACCTAATAACTAACATCGTAAAATTAATTATCAAATTAATGGATTACAATTTAATCAACTTTAGAGAAAAGTAAACATTACCTGAATGATTTGACGAATAAAGTGATTGAATGAATGTATTGGATTGAATTAAAATCGACTTAGATATAAATATAATTAGACTTATGTTTGCGGCGTGAGACTAAAGGAAAGTGGAGGTCGATTGATGATTGTTGTTGGAGTTCTTGTAGAGCGAAAATAGGGTTTGATGGTAGTAGAAGATTGATATAATGAATAAATATGGCCGTTTTTTACATTTTATAGATAATGTATAATTATCAAAGATTTTGGAGAATTTTTTGGTAAATAGGGCCAGATTTTTATTATTATCAATATTTTTTATTATTATTTATAAGATAAGATTAAAATAAAATTATATGGTTAGAATTTTATTAATTTAATATATATATATATATATATATATATATATATATGATTTATTTTATTAAATAAATAAATAACAATTAATTATTATCTATTAATATGGAAGATAGGGTACATTTGTTTAAAGTTTTAATATTATCTATTTTATTAATTAAATTAATCTAAATTAATTATATTAATATTAATATTAATATCAAACTTTAATTAACTCTAATGGGTTTAGGGGGTTAAGTGTAAGCATCATCAAATTAATCTTAATCGTTAGATCGATATGTGAAAAATCAATTAACGATCGGAATTGTTCCAAGCTATTTTGTTTTAAGTATATGTTATAGATAGATTATTATTATTATTATTATTATTAAAAGGCGTCAATCCATTATATTAGACTTCTTGCTTAATTGTTAATTTGTTATACATTACATTATATGAGTTAAGTTTAAATGAGAATATAATTTTTAGTGAGAATAGGGAAACTAATAGGAGTGCACCATGTGTTATAATACTCATTTTCCTTCACGATTTTAAAAATCAAATATTTCACAAACGGTAAGTCGAAAAATTATATAAATTGCACCATAATACTCAACGTTTAATTCTCTTCGATTAGAGATGTGACAAGGTATATCTTCGACGACTATTTATTTTTGGATTTTACAACTTGTACAAAATTAGCACCACACGTGGTACTCGCTGGTATCACATGTGTTACCCGGCGGTACTACGTGTGTTACTAGCCGGTACCACATGTGTCACCCGTCAGTACCACATGTGTTACTCGTTTTCAAAACCCACCGAAAAATGGAAGAAAAAAATTTCGTCGAAGGTATACTTTGTTTCAACTTTAATCGAAGAGATTTAAGCACTGATTATTATGGTGCAATTTTTGTGATTTTTCGACTTACCGTTTGATAGATATTTAATTTTTATAAATGTGAAGGAAAGTAAGGTTAGTGACACATGATACATTTCTATTGATTTCTCCATTTTCACTCAAAAATATTATACTCATTTGAACTTTAGTCTACATTATATATTTACAATTACTAATATATGGATCATATGATTTAGTAGTTTTTTATCCTCCTCAAACTAATTGTATTGGCTTCTTTTTTTCTTGTTTTTTAAGGCAAACTAATTGAATTGGCTAACATACACGTAATCTCCATTCTTACGCTTAAACAATTATTTAATCTAAAGTTATAAACAAATATTATTAGTTATATCTGATCAAATTTTCAGTGTGGTCGTTTGACTAGGCTCGGTGAACAGGTTGTGCCGTCTGTGCGACTGTACAGGGCCTCCAATTTTGGAGGGCCCCTGATTTTGAAAAGTGTATATATATATTTGATATGAAAGACACATATTAGTGTCACTTGCAGCCCATGTGGTTCGATCCTCATTTCTTAACCTAACGGTCGGAAACTCGAATCTTACTTTCTGCTTTCTTTTTATGCAATAACCTTGTTATGTTATTTATATGCTATGACCTTGTTTTAACTTTTGTGTTCTTTGTTAATGTCTTAATAGACTTTTTAAAATAAATTGTTTTCCTTTAAATTATAGTAGTGTCTTTCTTATGAATATCTTATTAGATAACGTATTAATTATCATAATTCATATATTTGAATTTGAAATTTTTTAATACTGATTTACTTTTAGTATAAAAACTAATATGAATCATCAAATGTATTTACAAGTATATACTTTTTATAGAACATATATATTCAATTAAAAGAGACATTATTTTTTATTAACTTGACTGAAGAATGAATTTGGTTGGAATATATCTGTTTTTTCAAATAGTAGTGTACTGTGATATTTGTTAAACTTACATGCATATAATATTTTTGTGTTCAAGGTCTACTTTACGATTATCGTATAGGGTCACCAAAATATACGAGCCAACCCTGCCTTTTACAAATCGTGCAATATACATACATACATGCATAATTAAATATTGAAACTACATGTGAATTACATATATAAAAAAGAAAGAAAAAAAGTATGCAACACGGAACTACCGATCGATTCAAAAGGCCTCTTTTTTTTTCGTGGCACCGGACCACCCAATTTCGAGCTCCGGGCCTGCGTCTGACCTCTTGCGACATGCAAAGGGGAGGATCCATCTTGGGGCAAACGGGGTCACTCACCCCCTACGATTAAAATTTTATTAATGTATTCATATATGGGTTTAGCTTAATTAAATGTGGATTTACTTCTTAGCCGCCACTAGCTCCCTCAATGTAAATCTCTTTATTCAAGCTATAATGGGAAAAGAAAAATATAAAAAAGAAGAAAAGAAGTTGATATGGTGATAAGGTGATTTTAAGATGCTGTTTGAGTATTTGGGTTGCAACCTCGCAGGTATGTGGAGAAGATAACACCATATAGGGCCCACTTATATATTTTTAACTTTATATATATGACACATTTTCTATAACTCCCTTATCCTTTATAAATAATCAGTTTTAGCCCTCAACTCAATTTTTATTTAATAATATGCTCATGGAAAGCTGGAATATCATCTGTGTATTTCTAGTATTGATTAAAATTCTATAAAATCAGTATTGAGGACTTTTATGACTTTGAAAACTCATATTTTTAAAAAGATAGATGATACATACACATAAAGTTAAATAAGAAATACATAAGATTATATTAGATATAAATCCATAATCTAATTGAAAAAACGTGTTGAACTTAGTTATTTCTTAATGTTTATTGATGTACAACTTTATTAACATTTTAATGATGTTTTGTGCCATTTTTGTGATTCATGCATAATTTTTTAGCCTTTTTTTTGGCCCCGTCAACAAGAAATTTTGGATCGTACATGCACTACGTACCATCGTCTGTGCCAAACATGAGATTAACAGTATAGTCTTGGATGGAACTGATTATTCTCTTGTACTCAGGTGAGAAGACTATGATAAGAAAACGATACTTTCACATGACGGAGGAGTTTCTGAAAGAGAACCCCAGTATTTGCGAGCAGAGGGCACCGTCCCTGGACGCACGTATGAACACTGTGGTGGAAGAAGTCCCAAAGCTAGGAAAAGAAGCAGCCCTGCAAGCCATTAAAGAATGGGGACGCCCGATATCAGAGATCACTCATCTCGTCTTTTGTACCTTCTCTGGAATTGGCATGCCCGGTGCTGATTACATGTTGACTAAGCTCCTTGGCCTCAACCCTTCTGTTAAGCGCCACATGGTTTACCAACAAGGATGTTTTGCAGGTGGCACAGTTCTTCGTATCGCCAAGGACCTGGCTGAGAACAATAAAGGTGCTCGAATTCTTGTGGTTTGTTCCGAGAGTACAACAGTCACTTTTAGTGGACCCAATGAAGCCAACCTTGGTTCCCTCGTTCAACAAGCGTTGTTTGGGGATGGGGCGGCATCTGTTATTGTGGGTTCCGACCCCGACTTGACAATCGAACGACCATTGTTCGAAGTGATATCTGCGAATCAAACAATTGCACCAGACTCCGAGGATATCATGAATGGACGATTGATGGAGGCGGGCCTAATGTTACATCTCGATAAATCAGTACCGGAGGTTATCTCAAAGAATATAGAGAAATCACTGATAGATGCATTTTCCCCGCTTGGTATAACCGATTGGAACTCAATATTTTGGATCGCTCACCCTGGTGGTCCATCGATATTAATCACATAGAGAGACAGCTAGCTCTCAAGGAGGAAAAGTTGAAAGCCACAAGATGGATGCTTAGAGAAACCAACTCCATCTATTGATGAACGGGTTGTTATACTTATTGAACAAGGAGCCCATTTCGTTTCATCGACTGTTTGCTCTTCTGTAATTCTACATGATATACCCCTATCTAGGGTGTTAATTTGTCGGTTCGATTTTTGATTTTATTGGTTTTATCAGATTAATTTTTACAACTTAAAGTTATTAAAGACGCTAATCAAAGAATGAACCGAACCATTTACATGTGAAAAAACCAAAAACCGAAGATCATAATTAATTCGGTTTGATTTTCGGTTTAAACCGAAAAATGCAAATTAGTATTTCTTGTTAGATACTTATAAATGGAAGAACTACAATTAACCATAACAATGTCATTACAAAGTAGATTAGATATAAGGCCTCTCCCATCGCTCACGTCGGTTTGGATCAGGCGACCGTTGGTCAAACCAACACCAAAAATACACACACGTTGGTTTGGATCCGACGAGCATCGGTCCAATCGACACCAATGTTACGCACACGTAGGTTCTCTTCGTCGGCTTGTTTAGTCGGTAAACCGACATTCCTCTTTTTTCGGGTTTTTTTTTGTTTTTTGTATATTAAAGGTAAATTGGTAAATGTGAGACCCAAAAATAAAAGTGACGGGTCACTGATGGCAGGGGTCCATCAGTTTCGGTCAGTTTTCTGAAAAAGCTGACGTGACGCTGATGTAGCTCAGTCAGTTTCAGTCACGGATGGGAGGAGTCTAGCAATAAGAGGTGAGTTCAAATACGAGAGATGAGATCATTAGAGTGCAATAATTTTATAAATGGGACTACCAATGATATTGTTGTGTAAAAAGAGAATGATCCACGTGTACAAAACTCATTTACCCTCAACATCAATTATCTCACAAACGATAAATCGAAAAAATATGAAAATTGCACCATAAAATTCAGCGTTTTCTCCTCTTCGATTTTCCGTCTCTCAAGGCATACTTTCGATGAGTTTTTTCTTCTTTTTGGTGAGTTTCACATTTTACTAACACATGCATGTGTTAAAGTGTTGCGTTTAGGGTTTAGGGTTTGGGGTTCATCGCTAGAAAAAGACATAATTTGATTTTTAATATTTTTGCTAGAAAAAAATATTATTTTTTCAAAAACTAAATTAAGGAAAAAATCATCTGAGATTTATTTTTTTATTAAGGTCGCTAGCTTAAAGGCAATGTACATCGTTAAAGGCGATGTAGATAATTTTAAACACTTTCTTACCACAAATTAGGGTTTAAAATATTCACGGATCATAAATATAACCACTTAGAGGTCCCAAATAAATATGACAAATACATATACAAAGGATGCATAATTAAAATAAATCGTTGTTTTTATGGTGGAGATGTAAGAATGTGGACCTTTTGGATACATAGAAACCAAACAAGACGTTTTCAAGAGGCAATTTAACAATTTAAAATTGATTTGGTTATTTTCCCCTCGATTAAGATTTTTGACAAAAATCATTTTCTCACAAAAATAAATTATAAAGGTTCTTTTTTAACGACATAAAAAGTGATATTCAAAATATCAAGTAGTTTAGTTGTGAGACTCCACACTTCCACTAATTGTCTATGACGGTTAGGTGTGACTGACATGACAGTTAGTCGTCCCACGACTAGTCTCACCACTTCATGGGTGATGGATTTGTGGATTTATTTAGTGCTTTTAGCTTGTTGGGTTATTAATTAGGTTTATGCAATTTCTCCAAAGGTAGATTCTCTTTAATGTTTGGTTTGGTTGTTATTAGGTGTGTTTAAGAGTGTACTTCCGAGGTCTTAGGTTGTTTTAGATGGAATATCATATCCTTTACTTGGTGTTTTTATCATTCTAGCTTGTTGCTAGTTTTTAATATATTTACCCCTGCCATTTAAAAGAAGTTACTTGTAAATAAAGATAAAGTAAAAAGGTACAAGTCATGAGATTGAATTATGAATGGTTAGATGTTCTTACTAATGTCATGTTAAGCTCCTACTATTTTTTATATGTTCAGTTCAAAATTTTTATTTTATTTTATTTATTTATTTATTATTATTATTATTGAATAAAGAACATTCAATAAAAAAGTTCAAGATCCATACACATCACACCTCAAAAGTTTTATAGAACTTTTTAACTCCCGAATTTGGAGTATCCTACGAGAGTGAGGTAATTTCAACATGAAACGGTTCAATTCAATTATTGATCATGTTGATGTTTATAGACTTGGCAAAACACTTGAATTACTTTAAATAATCACCACAAATGGGCTCCATTATATCTAGGATTCGTCATGCAATAAACTTTGAATACCCACCACACATTGGGCTCCAATACCAAAACAAACTAAATCAAGATCATAACGTTTTGTGAGTCTCCTTTTTAATCAAATTGCATATATTAAAATAACAAAAAATGTATACGAACTTTGAGAATAAATGAATAATTCTATACAGTAAGAATGTTACCACGTCTTAGTTCATATGTGATTGAAAGTTTGAGCACAACAAAAGATGGCAATACACCGGCGTTGTAATATGTATAGGTAGTTCCGACCTCGATGGCTCGATTATATAATCGGTTTACAAATCTGGTCCCATCATGGTTGGTCCTTGATTATTTTTAAATAATTCATATCGATTGGTTACTCATACTCCGGTGCTCTGCCGTTCTACAAAAAGAGAAGTTATCTGACCACAGTGTTAACTTGAAATGTTTAAACGATATCCGGACAACATTATTTTTTCACAACATTGTAACATATCCGGTCCGGTCAACGTTCTGTATTAAAATCTACGAATTTATCCCAAGATCATACATTATCGTCTCTATACATTTGTAATTTGTAGACAAAAGTTCAAATGAGTACAGTTTTTTTAGTGAGAATGGAGGAACCAATGGAAATGTGACATGTGTCATTTTTTCCTCTTTCCTCCACATTTTTAAAAAATGAATATCTCTCAAACGGTAAATCAAAAAATCACAATAGTTACACCATAATAATCAGCATTGAATTCTCTTCAATTAGAGATGTGATAAGGTATACTTCCGACGAAGTTTTTTTTTTCATTTTTCGATGGGTTTGAAAACCGAGTACCACATGTGGTATCGGCAGGTACCACATGTGGTAGCGACTGGTACCACATGTGGTATCTGCGAATACCACATGTGGTAGCGACTAATAACACATGTGGTACTAATTTTGTACAATTTATAAAACTCAAAAATAAAAAGGTCGTCGAAAGTATACCTTGTCGCATCTCTAATCGAAGAGAATTAAACGCTGATTATTATGGTGCAATTTTTATAATTTTTCGACTTACCGTTTGAGAGATATTTAATTTTTAAAAATGTGGAGGAGAGGGAAAAAAAGTGACACATGTCACATTTTTATTAGTTCCTCTATTCTCACCAAAAAAGTTATACTCATTTGAACTCAATTCTACTTTTTATTTCATCTCATATTATTCTTTCTAATTGAAGCAAGGTATTTATCTTAAATTGCTATGGGCCTATGAAGTTTACTTGCACTTCATTTTACTGTATGGCGGTACTATGGCCTAGAGGTGCGAAAAAATCGGGTTTTTTTGGTTTTCGATTTTTTAAAAACCGGTTTTTTATCGGTTTCGATTTTTTTCGGTTTCGATTTTTCGGAATCGGTTTTTTTCGGTTTTAAATGTTCGGAATCGGTTTTTTTCGGTTTTGAACCGGTTTTAATCGGTTATTTTTTTCGATTTTTTCCGGATTCGAATTCGGTATAATTGTATAACAAAATTTAAATAATACAAATGAATATAAAATATACAAACATAACTTTTATCCAAAAAGTTTATATATTCAAACGTGTTCGAGCGTTAAGTGTTTTAAGCAAAATCAACGTTTGGGTCAAAAAAATTTCATTAACTTCGTAGAACATTAGTAATGGAAACATAATTGATCAATAACATAACCAAAAGGCTTGTAAATCTTCCTAAAAATATTATTGAATCTAAAAAGTCTATATAATTCAAACACGTTCGAGCGTTAAGCGTTTTAAGGAAAATCAACGTTTGAGTCAAAAAATTTCATTAACTTCGTAGAATATTAGTAATGGAAACATAATTGATGAATAACATAACCATAAGGCTTGTAAATCTTCCTAAAAATATTATTAAATCTAAAAAGTCTATATAATTCCAAATGAGCTGATACATTCAAGGAATTGTTTACTAAATTTAAGGAAACATGTGCAAAAAAAACTGGTATTGTAAGCACAAAGAGTTGTACTTTTCCGTGAACTTAGTAAAAACTTCCTTGCATTTATCAACTCCTAATTTCAAGTGGTTCGAGCGTTAAGCTTTTTAAGGAAAAACAATGTTTGGGTCAAATAAATTTTATTGAATTCGTAGAACATTAGTAAGGGAAACATAATCGAACAATAACTTAAACAAAAGTCTTATATAAGTCTTCTTAAAATATTATTGAATAGAAAAAGTCTTCATAACTTTTATTTAAATAATGCAATTACAATTAAAAATATAAAATACAAACAAAACTTTTATTTAAATAATGCAATTACAACTAAAAATATAAAATACAAACATAACTATTATTTGAATAATACAATTACAACTAAAAATATAAAATACAAATACGAATACATTCGAGCTTCGGCATGGTCATCACCCGGAAATGTAATCGTGTGGTAAAGTATATTGTGCTTCGGCATGGCCATCACCCGGATACACTTAACCACTTAGTTCGTCCCAAACTTCATCCTCATCCACGGATTCAACTTCAAATGGTTCAAATTCACCTTCATCTAATTCGGTCGTTGAAGGTGATATCCCTAATGCAACTTCTTCATCTTGGATAATCTCTTCAACATTACCTAATAGTGGTCCTTCCAACGTTGTTACATTTTGTATCCTATCTACCCATCCAAGTAATCTTTCAAACATACACATACTTCCACGGATTCGGCGGTTAGAGACCTTCTTTCCGATATGATTCTACCGCTAGTAGAAAAAGCCGATTCGGAAGCTACCGTCGAAGCTTGGACGGCTAATAAATCCCGAGCCATAGCGGATAAAATTGGAAATTGTACATCTCTTTCTTTCCACCAACTCAAAATGTCAAAATTACGAAAAGCCTCGGGACTTAAAGTGGTTAAAAAGTTTGTAGACTTATAGTGTCTCAACTCGCTTGTTGGAGCCGATGTTCGTTGACGCTTTGGAGCGTCTTCAAGTAAAGTGTTATAAAGGTTTATGTTTATGTCACTCGATGATGCCCGAGATGTTCCCGCCCGCATGGAGTCAACAATTAGGTTTGGTTGGTAACCAATTTTTGTTGCATAAATCTCAAATAGTTGTGTAAAACCATTGTCAAATTTAGTAATTTCATTTGTAATAAAGTTTGGGTCGTCGGTTAAGTTTAAGTCTAATAAATAGTTGTGAGTAAACTGTTGAGTCACTGATCGTCAAACTCAAGATGGTCACTGATCTCAAAGATTAAAGGGTAGACTAAGATAATGTCTACGAAGAGATTGTTGAAGTCATTAGTCGCTGATAAGCGAAGTCACTGATGGTGTCTTACACTCTCATGTCTCTGACCCACTTAATGAAGATCTCTCTAAGAAGAAATGATTCAAGTCAAGCTCCTGTTGCTGATGTTTATGTTCGTTGATCTTCTCTCTCTCTCTCTAAGTTACTGAAGGAGAATTATGCTCAACTCTGTGTGTCGCTGATCAGTGTCAGCGAGAGCATTACTCTCTGTACATGAAGTATGATTCAAGTTAAAGATAGTGTTGCTAAAGGTTTTCTTGTCGCTGTTTGTATCTTAGACCAGTAGAGGAAGAATTTATAAAGATCAAAGACTCAACTATGTGTGTCGCTGATACTCATCTATCAGCGAGAGTCTCCAAGTCTTCTTGAGTTCTCTCTTCTGTTGAATAAAAGAAGTCGCTGAAGATTAGTTGTTCAAGTCATTCTTTAGAGCATGTTAGCTTGCATCAAGAATGAGGAGAATTGATATATCTATCAGTGACTGCAGCATTAAATGCCGCATTAAATGAGAAGTCAACATTCGGCGTTGTTACGGCGCAACACGTGTTCCTCGAAACTTGAAAAGAGTAACGTGGAAGCTTTTGATTGGTCTATGGTACAAGGTGATATTTTCCAAGACAGAATGTCGTGCCATGATATATCACATCTCAACTTCCTCTCCAATCAAGCAGCAACACGTGTCCATCAGATCCGGAAATCAAGGATTTCAACGTCTATAAATAGCGTAGTATGTTGTACTTCATTTTGTGTCGATTACTTGTATTGTCACTTGTTTGTCAGTGACTAGTTTGTCTAAGATACAAGTAACACCAGCGAGTAAACTAGTAGCGTGTTTGTCCACTACTAGCTTACCTCAGCGAGTGAGCAGTTAGCGTGTTTGTCCACTACTGCTCATCTCCTTTGTAATAGTTGTATTGTTTGATTTAGATTAGCTTTGGCTAATCTATTCCGCAATCAACAAGAGATAAATTTTATCAATAAAAGAATTTATCTTTCAGCTACATCTGTATCAGCAACTGAACTGCTTATCATATATATATATACTTGTGTTCATATTGTTGTTATTTTAATACGGTTAAAAACTTGCTAAACAAAGATAACACTATAACACAGAAAAGAAAAGTTTTTAATTGTATTCAACCCCCCCCCCCCTTCTACAATTAACCCACTGTTAACGATTCACAATCACTAACATAATAGTGATTAGGGACTCACATAAACGTTGTACGCCGCCAACATTTATAGTTGAATTTAGTGCGCCGGCACAAGTAAAAACCAAAGGCATGCTACCAAAATATTTTATAAATATCCTTTTAGTAGCTCTAACCAATTTTCTAAAAATTGAAAATGACGAAAGTTCAAATTCTTTTAATTTTTCGGTCATTATAAAAACTTGGTTTAGAACTAAGGATCTAGTTGGATAATATACACCCGAAAGGATAGTAGTAGCATCTTTAAAAACTACTAAAAAAGAAGTCAAATAATAAAGTTGATCCCATTCAAAATTGGTTATAGCTACAGACTTATTTCTATCAACTAACAACGTATTAAAAGCATTTAAAGTATCACGTTGTCTTAAAATATTTTCAAATATAGTGTGAGTAGAATTTTACCTAGTATTATCATAGAATGGCCTATGGGAGTTTCACCACATTGTACACGAAAACGTCTATAATTAGCTTGACGTTCGTTACTAGAACTATATATAGTTACTAATAAACTATTAAATTTTTGACGTAAATTATCACATATTTTTAATGCCGCTTGCACGGCCAAATTAATAACATGAGCAACACAACGAGAATGAAAAAAGTGCCATTTAAACATGGTTTTAAAAGTAATTTTTAGTAAATTGATCTCTTGTATTATTTGACATATTATCTAGTGAAATTGTAAAAACTTTATCGTCTAAATTATATTCAATTAAAGTGTCATTTAAAATTTTTCGCAAGTTACATCCCGTATGTGGATAACCAAACAATATAAAAGCAATTGTACGTTTCATTAATAACCAAGACTCGAGATGAAACCAATGGGCCGTAACGGCTAAATAAGAATTTGCCGTACCATGTGGTGCGGTCCAAACATCACAAGTAATAGAAACGCCATGTTTATAGTTTAGAAAACCATCAATTATATCTTTTTTAGCATTTTTCCATAATTTAAACGCATCGTTTCTAAGGGTAGTACGACTTACTTATTGGTTCTCTTTTTGATGATACTCGTAAGCCGTTGGTTGTCAAAGTGGTTGAATGGAAGTGCCTCTTAGATGACAAACTTGGTGAAATCTTCTCGAAGAGCATCATTGTCATATATAAATACCTAAACATCCGAACCAAGTGTCGATTGTGAGGTGTCTTGACTACTCGATCTACAAGCCGCGGTCATGTGAGCTCGTAATGTGGAGTTTGATGAAGCGTTATAAAAGTTAACACATCTCTTGCAACGAGCCTTACTCGCACCATCATTCATCATGCACAAATCATAATTCACCCAAACTTCTTGGTTCCGGTTCGTTGATTTAACTTGCACGATATCATCGTTTGTGTAAACTTTTCTTTCGTAATGAAAGATATGGTTCGAAACATGTCTTATTTGATTTCATAGTTCATACACATATATACAATTCATGATCATACTTAATCTTAATAGGCCGTAAGTTACATGATGAATAGTACATTGAACTTTTATAAGATATTGGCCAAAAGATTGACCGGCAAAAATAATAAAACGGAGTAATAAACAATGAAGAAAATAAATAAGTTATGAATGAGTTATAGAAAGTTGACTGTCTCCTGCTATATTCATGTGAGGTTTAATTTTATTATTAGTAATTTACGTTTACTAATTTCAAACATCAACCATAAGAAAAAGAGCCATTATAAGATAAATGCTAAGAAGGAGGCAAAAAGCCTCATTTTGAAAAATGAATAAGAGCTTGAGATAGAAAAAAAAAATGAAATAATGGCCATGAGACTTGAACCTTGGTTATTAGATAAATGGAAAAGACACTATACCAATTGATCTAACATCGTAATTAATTAAAGCTTCCATCATCAAGTATATAACTTAATATGTAAATCACAAAAAGACAAAAGACCTACTATTCATAACTCTTTGCTAATTGATATCAAGGGTAATTGTATGATGTATTTG
Source organism: Pseudognaphalium luteoalbum (assembly GCA_963422505.1). Classification (NCBI taxonomy): domain Eukaryota; kingdom Viridiplantae; phylum Streptophyta; class Magnoliopsida; order Asterales; family Asteraceae; genus Pseudognaphalium; species Pseudognaphalium luteoalbum. The sequence goes on from OY730194.1 coordinate 56,019,696, forward strand.
TCAACTCCCTTTACAAATCATACACTCTTATAAATTGTTTAAGGGTTTTCTTTATTGACTTACAACTTTAAAGAATACTAATGACATAAATACCCTTATTTTTTACAAAGTGGATCAAATTAACCTTCCCTAACTATAGAGCTGAGATTATCTTTAATATTTGTCCATATATAAACATGAATCTTTTTGGAAACTTTAGTTAATTTATTTTTACATTAAATTAGTCCTAAATACATGTCCATAAATAACCTTCAAAAATTGAGTTGTAGACGATGTATGTCCCAATGTATGTTCCACTTATATATATACAAAGCACATATTACATATATTCAAAATTCATACAAACATTCTAGCCAACCCTTACATTTTTCATTAATCTCACCATGGTATTAACATCTCTCATCGGTATTTTCAGTTTCCCACCACACAATCATCGATGTTTTCAGTTTTCCGCCGCATTACGCGGGCCTATACTAATTAGTTATAACTCATCATTATGGCCGGCGCTTATAGAACCTTAAAAGAGTTGAAAAATAAAAAAAATGAAGATTAAAAGTGTAATGATCGATTAGAAAGGTGAAATTTCAATTCAACGAATAAATTCATGAAAATATAATAATTGAACTCGATTTTTGAATTTCAGTCTTTTCACAAAAAGAAAATCAGTAGAACACCTTCACTTTATTATTAGATCCTAATAATTAACCACATATTTTGAGTTTTTGTTCTATCGATCTAATGGAACCACAAGGCGACTTACATTTGGGAATCGAAAAATAGATTGTACATGAACAAGATAGCTGAAAGATCTCTCAAGCTAGCCTCACAAAACTTTGCACTTGTCTCGACTAATAAATTTTCATTTACAAACCTTTCGCAAACATTTTGTAATAGATTTTCAAACCGGTTAAAATTCCAGCAACTCCAACTGAATCACACTAGATCTTCTCAGGTCACTCATGTGTGTTGGATACAATTTCAATAAACATCATTAGTAAACTGTAATATAATACTTGTAGATAAAAAAATTCCATGATTTAAGACCTAATTTTCCATTCTAACAATCTTTTGAACAGCTTATAATGCGTGAAATTAAATAATGATGTAACTAGAGCATTATTGCGAGTGTGAAATATTCTAACACCCTATAAAAAGTTCATTAAATCCCTCCAAACTATATGACGTCATTCCATGTTGTTATATCAACTTCTCTATTACTTTTTGATTAAAAGACAATTTACCCTTTAATTTTTACCTTTTTTTTTATCTTACATATATAAATTAGGGGTATAAAAGAATTTTATCTCATCATTTTTATCTATTTAAGAAGGTGAATAATCAATTTGGGATATCCCAAAATGGAATACTGGACTATAAATTTAAGACTGAGGGAGTATATTTTATCATTTTATTAAGGGTCTTGTCTTATTATTAACCGGCTATAAGTTGTAGGACTTGTAGCATACATAAATTTGATTGGTCTGAATTCGTATTTCTCTTATTTCTTCTTCCTCTATTGAAGTAACTGAAGAATGAAGAATGCCACTAGAGTAATATTCAGATCTTTAATTAGAAATTTTATTGGAAATTTATCAACTTATGATATCCAAATCTTTAATTGGAAATTTATCAAACTACTAATTAAATTCAAATCGAAGATAGTAATATTGCAATAAATTACTCGTGTTATTGACGTAAGTGTTAGCTATCATAATTTTTACTAAAAAAAATAAATACAAAAAGAAATTGGTTCAAACCGTGAAACCGGCGAATCAAACCGGTTTCAAGTTGGTTTGGTTTGATACATTAGATTGGGTAGTTTGGTTTGGAAAGATGGCAAACCATATTTACCGGTTTGATTTAAATTTTATGTTCAAACTGGCTAAACCAAACTATGAACATCCCTACCCGTTACTTCATTTTATAGGTTTCATTCCAATTTTTAAAAACACACACCCCTTTATTTCCATTCTCACCAACCAAAACCATCGATACAAGCTAGCATTCCCACTCATCCTCATTCTCATTCCCACCAACCAAAACCATCGATACATATACACCCTTAAAAGGGATACATATACACCCTTAAAAGGTATAAAATACAACATTAAGTTAAAATGTTGGTGTTTATCATTTAAAAGGAAACGGAACAATAAAAGATGATACAAAAGTACCTCAAAAGGTACAATTGATGCATTCAACGAGTAATAAATAAATAAAGAGCATAAACCAACAAAAGACAAAATTAAGATTCCCAACATACATGAAGCTAGGGGGTGTGCAATCAAGATAAAGTGGCCTCGTTATCACTCAAAAGATCCCTTCTTACATTTTAAATTGTTAGTTGTTCATTACTAGCTAACTTCAAGACATGTAAACCTTAATTAATTAATTATATTAAAAATTAACCATGTGGGCTGCTTTCATTTTATGCATTTAAAAAGGAAACAAATTCGGTTCACAGTTTTGTAATCTATCAACCTCTAAATTGTTTATACTTTAGCCTTCAATTCTTTAAGTTTAAAGTAGGATTTGTATAAAAAAATGAATTTCTTATGTTTTTGTCACATTTTTAATTATTAACGTAATGTTTGATAACTTAATTAAATCATTGTAATTAGTTACCTAGACCCAAATAACTTTGACCCTAGATATACAAGTATTCACATGGTCTCAACTCTCAAGTAGAGTTGAAGTCTGATCCACTTGGTCTAATAATTTATTCTAAAATTAATCAAACTAATACATTTGTATTCTCCAGTTTTTTTATAATGGAAAGGAATAGGATGGAAAAGAATAGAGGAAAAAGAAATGGAAAAAAATGTAATATAACATATTACATGTGTATTCTCGAGTCGAAAGGAAAAGAAAAGAAAGGGATAAAAAGTAATTATATATTTTACCTTAAATTTGTGAACTAAGAAAATACAAATCAATATTAGACCTCATAGTAATTGATGAAGGCTACAGATCGGATGTCTTCGAAAACGATAAATTACAAAAAAAATAGTAGCTGGTAATTTATTACCACTAGCATTACGGATTTACTGTATTATAAACAAACAAATAAACCATTTGCAAAGCTAAAAAAGCCTACGTGATAATAATCAAAATAAAACATACTCCATCCGTCCCGTATGTATTGTCCAGTATTCTTTTTTGAAATGTCCTAATTTAATTGTCCACTTTCACATATAGAAAAGAATAATGAGATAAAGTTCATTTATGCCTCTAATTTATATATGTAAGACAAAAAGGTAGGTAAAAAATAAAGGGTAAAATTATCTTGTTACCAAAAAGTAAGAGAGATGGTGATGTATTTCTTAAACTGCGTGTTTTTTATCTGGGGACAATAAAATTGGGACGGAGGGAGTAATATATTAGCTTTAATATAGTCGTTATACATTAATCACGAGTAGCTATTGAAATGTTATTGGAGGAGTGAGAAGATTTAGCAGGTTGAAGTTTTAATTTTCTGCGTAGGGTTAGACATGAGATTGTGAATATATAATCTTTTCCGTTCCAATCCGCTCAAATATGAACGGAAAGTATTATTAATAAAAAGCTCATGTATAATCCATCCTAATTCATTCCACTCTTTTCCTTTCCACTTAACAAAGGAATTCAAGAATGGCCAATAATTTAAAATCATTTGATTTTCTTTCCTTTCCACTAAAAAAACTCAATGTAAGAGCATAGGGAGTGCCCTGTGTTCTCCCACCGTTCAACATAGGAGAACGCCGGTCACCGGCGTTCGGCGCTCCGGCCCGGCGTTCGTGGCCGGCATTTTCCTTCGGCGTCGGGATCCAAACGGTGAAGCATGAGCCGTTCCCAATTTTAATAATATTATTATTATGTTTTTCTTTGAATAAACGATTTTTTTTTTAAAAAAAACTTTTTTTTTTCAAGAAAAGAGCCGTTGGCAACAGCTTAAATTTTTTTTTTTTAAATTATTTTTAAATTCCCTATTTACTCTATAAATACACACCCATTTCCTCCAGTATTTTCACATCATTCTTCATATCTTTCTTTCATTTTCTCATTAAAAATACAAAATGAGTGATTCCGAATTTTACGATTCACCCTCAACCGACGAGGATGTTGAAATTTTAACACTTCTTCGGCAATATCATAACCAAGTTGTGGTGCCCCGTGAAGAGGGCGAATCGTCCAACCGAGGTGGTTTCAACCGTCGTTACATTCCCCGTGATCGGTTTACGGCGAACGACTCTTTAATGAACGATTACTTTGTAGACAACGCAAAGTACCCACCGGAGTATTTCAAGCTTCGTTTTCGTATGAGCAAACGTCTATTACTTCGGATAGTAGAAGGTATATCTAACTACTCTCATACCCCAATCCCAGATTATGTTGATTATTTTCGTCAAAAAGTAGATGGCTGTGGTAAACTCGGATTTACCACTATTCAAAAATTTACTTCCGCTATACGCCAATTGGCATACGGTACATCATCGGATGCATTTGACGAATATTTACAAATGGCGGAAAGAACTTCTCGCGAATGTTTGTTTAATTTTGCAAAGTGCATGATTGATATATATGCAAATGTGTACATGCGAAAACCAACGACCGATGACATTCAACGGTTGTACGAGAAACATGGTAACAAGCATGGTTTTCCGGGTATGCTTGGTAGTATTGATTGTATGCATTGGGCATGGGCGAAATGCGCTAACGCATGGAAAGGGCAATATACACGAGGTGACCACGGCTATCCTACTATCATGCTTGAAGCCGTCGCCTCGTATGACATGTGGATTTGGCATGCGTACTTTGGTGTTGCAGGGGCTAACAACGACTTAAATGTTCTTAATTCTTCTCCTTTATTTGATGAGATGCTCACCGGCAATGCTCCAGATCAAGCCTTTACAGTTAATGGTGTTGAGTACAAAAATGGGTACTACCTAGCTGACGGGATATACCCAACATGGTCATCGTTTGTTAAAGGGTATTCAAGTGAAGTTGATACGAAGAGAGTAAAGTTCACTCGAGCACAAGCGTCTGCACGAAAAGATGTTGAAAGGGCATTTGGTGTGCTTCAAGGCCGATGGCATATACTACAACAACCGGCAAGAGCTTATAAGGTCAACCATATTAAAAGAATCATGTATACATGCATATTGTTGCATAATATGATCCAAGAAGACCAAGGGTTCAACGTTGTCGAAAACAAAGAATATTATGTTCCTGTTCGCAATATGCAAACGACTTGGCTCGAGAGATGTGATATACAAAGGCAGAAAAATAAGGAACTACGTGATAGAGAAGTCCACGACAACCTCCGATCCGATCTTGTGGAACACATTTGGGAGAATCGTCCGTAGCTTATTGTATTGTCTTTAATTATCGTATTTTAATTATGTATTTTTAGGAACTTTAATTATGTATTTTTAGGAACTTTAATTATGTATTTTTAAAAATGCAAATCCAGTTGGTATTGAACAAGAAGAAGCAGTTAGTATACCTTGAGCATAAAACTGCTATTGAAGGCAAGTTCTTTTAGCAACAGGTGAGTTGAAGAAGCTCATTGTGATAACATTAAACCCTAGATCTTAAATAGAAATTGTATAAAGAGAGAAATGGTATTTGGAGTTCCGGGTTCTAAGGATAAGATTAAAATGGTGGCAGAAGGATGGATATTTGATTCTTTATCTTCTTTTTATATATCTTGGAATCTCAAGAACACATATGAAACTTGAAGATTTTTTTTGGTGGTTTAATGATATGAGCAATGGAGAGGAAGGGTCAGGGAGAGGTGTTACTAATAAATTTATTAAAAACTTGGCGGGTAAGATGAAAAAGTTACTTCGTTTGTAAGAATAGAATTTAGGATGATCGTATTTTTATTATGTATTTTTAGGAATTTTAATTATTGTATGAAAGTACTTTTTAATTTAATGTTATTTATTTTTATTTTGTATTCTTTTATTTATTTAATTTTTTTAGAAAATAATAATAATAATAAAATAATCACGAAAACACTGAACTGAACACTGAACCTTAAAATTAAGCATTACCTCACTTTTCTGCTTCAGTGTTCAAGTTCAGTGTTCTCAAGAACACTGAACTAAACATTGAACCACCATTCAGCGCTCCCTGTAATCTAGAAGATTAATTAATTGACGATGTAAACAATAATGCTAATCTTGATGACTTCTTCAAAGATTCGTGTGAAAGTCATTATGATGTAAGAGGGAATCAAAATTAATTAATAATAATTGGGTCCTCATAAAGCTACCTCTTTTTTCTCCTTTTTCCGATCTCCTATCCCCTCCTACTCATCTAATCAATCACATCATGTTTTTTTTTTACTTTTCTAAGTATAACTTCCTCCTTTTCTAATCCCTACCCCTTGGTTAGTCTAAAATTCAAATTGATTCTGTACTGAACTGGGACCGATATTAAATAAAACTGAACTAGAAATGGACTTGACTGGAACTCCACTGGCCCGGGGTATCCCCTATAAAGGGGGGGGGGGGGTGTCAATATAATTTCCCTTTGGTGTTGGTTCATTTGCTTAATCGTGTTAAAATAACTAGCACAATACCCACGCAATGCAGCGGTAAAAGTGGTGACGGTGGATGAAGGTCCGAGTGGATATTTTAAAATAAAAACATATTGTATTCCGTCCGTCCCTTAAAATGTCCACATTACTATTTTGTATTGTCCCATTATAAGTGTTGATATTTAACCGATCAAAAAAGTTTTTAGTAGGTAGATTCAATATTTGATAGATGAAAAGTGTAGTAGTAGATAATAAATAGTAATTAAAAATAATAGATAATGAGATATGAGTATTAATGGAAGTATGGTTAGTGTAGAATAAATAGTAATAGATTCGGAGTAATAGATAATGAAATATAGGTATTAATGTAAATGTGATTAATAAGTCAAGGGTAATATTGTCTTTTTTATGTGTTGAGTACCAAATTAACATATGGTGAAAATTATATGGAATGAAGATGAAGATAATTTATCAATTATTTAGAATATATATCATTTATGTGCCACTTGGGTGCTCTTCATTAAACTATCTATACCAACTACATTTTAATGGTTAAAATATACTACTATATTGGAGTAGTATATTTGATAGTGGGTAGTCATTAATTTTCTTGTATCGATCTGTACTTAAACTATGTTAATCAAGACAATAAGATTGAACTAATAATAATAATCACTAATTATAATAACAATAAATGATGCTAATGATATAGAATAATTATTCTTTTTGCAAGATTAAATTAAATATATAGAGTATATGATAACCAAAAATCCAGCTGAGCGCATTCGCTCAAAGTCAACTGCATAATAAAACTAATTTTATGAGGTGATAGTAACTTAAATGATAAAGTGTGCTAGGATATTTCCCCTGCTATTTTAACTACATATAGACTTTAAAGTATTAGAGGGTGAACTTAGTTGACCCAAATCCAATTGTTAAAAAAAATATATAACTTCATGTCTTCACCCACAATTATTGCTATTATTATTAGCTCTTTTATTGATTTCATGCTCTTTTCAAATTTTACAAACACTGAGATTATTGTTTTCCAACGAAAATAGTTGATCAAAAACTATCGCTCCTACCTAGGCAAAGCAAGCCATGACGTAAAATAAAAGTTACAGAAAGGAGGAAATCGTCAAGCAGTATACAACTTTGCCGTCAAATTCAACTTTATCCCCGTGTCAACAACAAAAAGGAAGAAGCAAACAAACAAAAAAAGACGAAAAGAAAGAAAAGTAATCAAAAGTTGCTCCAGTTTATTTGTCATCAATGGGTGCGATGGAAGAGAACGAATGTGCGCAATAACTTTTATTTCCTTTTGTTTTGTTAAATAATAAAATAAAATAATATTAGAATACCGCAAATGCCCTGGACCCATAATAAATTTAAATTACATGTGTCATTATTAAATGTATTTCACCAATGCATTGGCATTTTAAATCTCTCTCTCTCTCTCTCTCTCTCTCTATATATATATATATATATATATATATATATATATATCGAATAAATTTATTTCACCAATACATTGACATTTTAACTCTTCATGAACTCTCGCTTATTTAGTTTCATATTTTCTTTGTTAGGGTGAGACAACACTTGAACTGGTTTTCTTTGCATAATTCATTTATATAACATATCAACACTTTTGCCTGTGTTTTAAAATCGTTTTTCAAGTATGTCTTTTTTCACATTTCATCTATTCTGCATCATAATGAACTGTTATAAGCAACATCTCATCTAATAGTTCAGTTTGTTAATCAAACATTTATTCACCATGAACAGTTTTTGACAACCGGATTTGAAAGTTCAAACGATCAAGCTGCCTATTCAATAAACTTTTCGAAACAACATCACTTACACATGACGTCTATAGCTACTGGTTCACTTTGTAGGCCAACCTCACATCGATTTTCTATCCCCGTTGCATTATCTTCTTCATTTGCGACAGGTACTTATAAGTTTCTTCACGTTCTTGAAAATTTTCAAAAATTTGAAAGTGTACATAAAAAACCAGTGATGTTTTTCGTCTTGATAGCGATCCAATATTATTGCTTTGATATTAAAACTATTCATTTTGAGGTATATATATATATATATATATATATATAGATATATATATATATATATATATAGAGAGAGAGAGAGAGAGAGAGAGAGAGAGTTTGGATCAATTGAGAACACTTCAAAAATAAGAACGGTGAGAACGCCTCATAAATGCATAACTAATCAACAAAAATCATTAGATTCACAGTCATACATCTCAAATATGCAAAGAAAAACAAATGCACACTTCTAAAAATGCACAAAAATCGAAAAAAACGATTGATGCACGATTATCTCTATAAATGTGCATCAATCATTTTTTCGATTTTTATGTATTTTCGAAAGTTCGCATCTACTCTAATCAATTTTTCTACACATATTTGAGATGTATGAGTGTGAATCTAATGATTTGGTTGGCTAATTATGCATTTATGAAGTGTTCTTACCGTTCTTATTTTTGAATTTTCTCATTGAAACCTTACCCTGTATATATATATATATATATATATATATATATATATTATTTTAATCTCATCTAAAATTTAAATATAATAGTATTCAACATTTAAATATTTTCATTCTAAATATAATAGTACTAAACACATAGATGTCTTATAAAACTTGTTAATATGTTAAAATTAAGAATTGTATTGGATCGTTTGTAATGATAAATATGCATTGTTGCGTTTCAAGTTATGTGTGTGTGTATTTCGTTTGTGTTCTTGGGGTTCGTTTATATATGTCTATATATATGTTTATGTATGTATACACACACACACACACACACACACACATATATATATATATATATATATATATGTGTGTGTGTGTGTGTGTGTGTGTGTGTGTATGTTCGTTTGTGTTCCTTGAGGTTCGTTTAATGTATTAATGAACAAATGCATTTACTTTTGTATTCGTTTGTTTGCGTTCATGAACGTTCGTATTCGTTCATTTGTTGGATAAAACCTTAAAGAACGAACACAAATAGGCTTCATTCGTGTTCGTTCGGTTTGTTTATAGACCTAATCCTAGTTCTTTGGTACTTTCTTTAACAACCATCATCTGTCCTTCGAACCTATCGGTCAAAAATCTCTTCATCAATATAAAATAAAATTAATTGATAGAAATATGACATCTGTATCACTGTGGAAAGATAGGATACCGCTTGAGTTTGGAAAACTTTGTGGGTGTTACAAATCTGATTTCGATGACGAAGTCCGAGGAACGATTCTGGAAACAAATCTAATGAACAACTCCCGGGCAACAGATCCAGCTAACAAGTCTGACGAGCATATATGATGGTGGTAAAAAGGTGGTAGTTTTCAAGTTTCATGTAGTTGTGATGTTGGTGGTGAGATTTAAGAGAGAGAATTTGGATCAGAATGTAACAATAGAAGACTATGGAAAATTAAGTAACTCTTTTTAACATATATATATATATATATATATATATATATATATATATATATATATATATATATATATATATAACACTTTATCTAATAGGTGGAACTAAAAACAACAAAAATAGGTAACACATGTAAGCACTTCACCTGTTACAGCCCATTGAATACATACAAAATTATCATAACTAATAATTACACGTCTACAAAATAACGGTCAATTTAGTTGTGTACACACTAAAGAAATCAATGCATAGTTATTTATATTTACATACATTTAACCCTTTGACCTTTACTAACTTATATGAAATTTACAATGGTTCCTTATAACTTTTATATCTAACGATCAGTATGATGGCCATATATATTTAGGATCACAATTCGCTTCAAAGATTCTTCAGATATCATCAATATCTGCTAAAAAAAGCTCATTGACATTGCAACAAAGGCATAATCATACAAACATAGATCAAAGCTTCTTCAAGCCGCTTGCACTTCAAAAAATGAACAAAGACAAGTTTAAGTTGAATGCAACATCTCCAGACAATCGTTAGTTTGATGCAACTCATGATTTGAAGGCTCGAATAGAATCCATTATCAACTTTGTGGACGTTCTTTATAGGATGATAAGGTCGTATGTAGTACTTGGAACGGTGAGATTTCTATAAAGAACTTCAAATCTAAATTTTCTTCCCAATAAATACATTATCCTACCAAAATACTAACCAACCTCGTCTCCATGTATTAGGGTTTAAGTGTAGTCACGATGTGTCTTCTTACCGTTGATAGCCTTTCAGATTTTTTCCCCATTGTTCTTCATCAAAGTGGCACAGGGTGAATTTTGGTTAAACGTGTACTTTGAAACAATTATATCACTAGCTTTAGCTTAATAGTCGTATATTAATGTTTTAAATTACAATTTCAGGCTCTTATTGGAGGCATATTCATGCAGATGTATGTTAGTAGTTTTAACCAAATTTGTGATATAGAACTCGACAAGGTTAACAAACCGTCTCTTCCCTTAGCGTCTGGGGAACTATCTATGACAACTGCTATAGTCGTTTCTTCACTATCAGCTATCACGGTACTCAAACTTAATTAATAAAAATTCTAAATAGTTCATTATTGTATGACATTGAGAATAGTTTACAGTAATATGATTAATTTTTAATGCAGAGCTTATCGATTGGTTGGTTTGTTGGATCCCCACCATTGTTGTGGAGTCTTGTTGCGTGGTTTATTGTTGGGACTGCATATTCGGCTAATGTGGTGATATTTAGTACAATTATAAATTCAAAGGCTATGATCAAACTATATACTTAATATCTCAAGCAACTATTTTGATGTTGAATCATTTTCAGCTACCATATTTGCGATGGAAAAGGTTTCCTTTCACAACACTGGTTTGCAACCTCACGGTTGGGGCACTAGTTGTTCCTATTGGAATTTACTTGCATATGGAGGTCAGTTATTTCTTATTGTATACCAGCATATAAACAAATATTAATTGAACTATTTTTTGGGCTATATGCACTAATATTCCAAAATCTACAGAATTCCATCCACGGAGTATCCACATTACTTTCAAGGTCACTATTATTTGCAATTGCAATGTGCACCGTGTTTTCTGTTTCGACGATACTCTTTAAGGTAAAAACCAAGAGCAGATCCAACAAGTTATCACATGAGTCATTTGAATGACTTCGAATTTTAATATTTGTTAGCGAAATAAAAAAATATACGTAGTTGCAAAACTTACGGGAACTATGTTGGTATATTGGCCATGAACGCCCCACATAAGAATATTTTGGTCCTTGAATTAAAAACACAGAAAAACATAAACAAAAAGTGCTTGTGACAAAACCCCCATGCCCCAACTTACCTAGTTTTAGATATCCTCGGTCCCCTCAAATCTATCTCGACTTGCTCCTTGTTTTGGCTCTCAAAAGTCGAGTCCACCTCTCACTTTTCAAACTCTCTCATCCTAAAACATAACACAAGATAGTTCCAAAGAGTTTAAAGTTAGGATTTTGTAAACTGTTTAAAAAAATGAATCTTTATATATTTCAATTAAGGGTTCAAAATCGGATATATAAAATTTCGGATATCCGAAATTTTGGATATCCGAAATTTTGGATATCCGTTTTCAATATCTGAATCTGAAATTTTGGATATCCAAAATTTTCGAATATGTGAATATCTGAAATTTGTAACTTTAAAGCTTTAAATTGAGATTCATAATAGATTCATATCCGAAAATTTAGGAATTTCGGATCGGATATTTTGATTACGGATTCAGATACGGATACTTTTGAACAATCTTAATTTCAATAGGTTTTTGATGATTGTGTTATTATTTACCCATTAGAGTTTTGGTTGTATATTATTGAATTGCTAATTGCATGATATCATATATTTTAAATACGCATTACATGGAATTAATAATGAGTTACTTATGAATCATTTTCTAACTATGAATTATAAAACCTCATGGAGGACTTTTTAATATCGTTCGTGAATTGAATCTATGTTTTAATATTAACGGTCGACCACATGTAAATACCTTAGTAAGTAGGCCTCAAATTTCTCTTTTAATACTAAATTAATTGTATTTCCATCATGCTAAGATCTATCACTTATTGATACTAACTTAGTCATTGCATTTTCTGTATAACAGGACATCCATGATATTAAGGGAGACCGGATGCATGGAATGAAGTCTCTAGCAATTACACTGGGTGAAAAACGGGTTAGTTAATTTATACTAAATTTCGTCATTATACTAAATATATAAAAAATGTGTAGCATTGATCTACATGGGGATTGTGTGGTTAATTACTTATGACAAAAAACTTTGAAGACATATTGGATATGCATTTGGATTCTGGAAATCACTTATATCGCTGCTGCTTTTTTCGAAACTTCACCCATCAGCTGGAGCAAATATGTAACGGTAATAATCAACAACCTCGAGATCTATATCTTATGATCAATTATATATAGCTATATAAAATCACAATTGATAATTATGTTTACATTCATTTTTTGCGTAGATTATTAGTCATCTAGGAATAGAGTTCTTACTTTGGTTACGATCCAAATCAGTAGATGTGAAGAACACGGTAGCCGTTCAATCTATGTATATGTTCCTTTGGAAGGTAAATTGAAATTTTACCATTATAATAATTCTAGCTTGTTTGTACTTATATATGGAAAATTGATAATTAATTTGAAATATATTTTTGTATATGTTGCAGCTATTCTATGCAGAATATGGCCTTATCTTGCTTGTACGATGATCTAACCTAGCTTTGATGAGAATAATGTACCATAGCTGAAATATTTGAGCTTCATGAGGAACTTTCTCTATGAAACTATAGATTTAGGTTCCAAATAGATTTATAGATTTCCGTTTGTTTTCCTTTATTTTGGTTATTGCCTAATACACACACTTTGTTATTTTGGATGACTCCATTTATCAATGCGCTCTCAAGTATAATTTAATACTCATATGATTCTAGCTACAATTGAGTCTTTCACTAGTAGGTATATGAACTTGTGTTAAAGTAATGAATTTATGAATATAAGGGGGCGTTTGCCCTGACTGGTGTGGGTGTATACATCATGAAAATTTATATACGATGTTTTAATTATTTTGTCTTGAAACGCCCTGAAAATCTGAACTTTTTATTTTTATTTTTTATACCTTCAATTAGGACTCATCGATCCTAAATTACCTTAGAAATCATTTTATATTTATCCCATATTAAATTTTGGACTAAAAACTGATATTCTGATTTTGTACGTACTCACGCGATCCAAATTTTTGAGCTGGGATCACATATCTAAGCACAAAACTTTCTGTTCACAAATTGCACTGACTCACGCGATCCAGAAAATTTTCTGGGATCGCGTAGCCATGCCTATTTTGGAAGTCAACAAAAGTCAACTTTTTAAGCCAATTTCAAACACGCATAACTTTTTACTCGTTATGAACTAGGACCTGAAATTTTGCACACATCTTCCCTATAACCATATAAACCTTTTCTCAATTCCACTTTTTCAAGTTTTACATTTTTCTAAGATTTGACCCGTAGACGGGTTTTCGACTAAATTAGACCAAAAATCTCAACATACCAATTCCCAAACCATGATTTCTGAAACATTGAGCTTTTGACCTCATAACACATATACTAAAACAAGGTTTTGAAGCTATTTCCCACACTCTTAACCTTCCTCTAACTCAATTTGAACCGTGTGTGCTTTTAAAGACACATTTTGCCCCATTTTGACCCGCTGACATTAAAGGGCTAATTTGACCCATTTAATAGTTGACCAATAGAACATTTGACTTCCTTACAACCCTAAAATATACATACATAACCAAAATGGCAAGTATACTATAACTTGTCCTTTTTCACTTTCTACAACATTTTTATACATTACATATCATGATCTACTACTAAACCACACAATTACTTGTCTTTAATAATACCTTTGCAACATGTCAAAACATTGTTTAAGTGGCTTTCAAGGGCTTCAAAATGAAAATTAAAAGAGATGAGCTTGTGTAACTTACTACAAGCTTGCAATTCCACTTCTATTCTTTGCTAGCTTCTTTTCCCTCCCCACTTCCACTTGTACCTACAACATAAACTAAACTAATTAAACACTTTGCTTAGTGAGTATAAGTATAACTAATCAAAATATGCATTAAAACATATAATAAGTAAGAAAATTAGATTACTTCCCTTTTTCTCTTTCAATTCTCTATTCGCAAATTCTAATCAAATGTGCACATTTCAAACCTTTCATTTAGCTAACCTTAATTAGCTAATCTAATCATATCATTAGCTAGCATAGCTAGCTACTAATCAAGAACATAACTAACCTTGTTTAGTTATTCTAATCACTTTATGGCTAATAATCATTAACCATTCTAATCATATGCATTCATCATATTCAAATTCTAATAACAACTAATCATTCCATATACTCACCTTGGCTTATTAAATAACTTGAAATACGATGATAACTCTTCTTTAACACCTAATACACATTCATATAACACACATATCAATAATTAATCATGCTTTCAACTACTAATTCATCTAATTACTTCTCCCCCACTTGATGTATACTAATTTCACTTTGACTAAACTAACTAACTTCTTTCTCATTATCATACTCATAACTTTAATACAAATTAAGCTAGTTCCAAGTTATTACTAACTTCTACTAACACTTTACACTTGTAATTCAAACTAATTCATATATTTTATAAGAAACCCCATAAACCCTAATCATAATCCGTCACTCTTAACATGAAATTGAGTATCAAATCATCATTACTAAGTTAAACTAACAACAATTATTCAATTACAAGCCCTAATTTTAGATTAATTCCTACTAGTTAACTAAAACCCATGAAAACCCAAGTTCTAGGGTTCTTGATGAAAGAAAACTACTTACAAAGATTAGAGGATAATAAAGGAAGATGATTTGAAGCTTGAATTGAAGATTAATCTAAAGCTTAAAATTGGTTCTTGATTCCCTTGCTTCCTGCGATTTTTGTTATGCTTATTTGGGGGTTCCGGAATTGTTTGTGAATGTTACAGGGAAGAGACACGTATTAGTGTCTATATTCTTTTAATTTCATATACTACACAGTCTGGAACTGAACATCTGTTTACGTTTTCTATTATATTTTATTATTAAAAGATCTATAATTAAAAAGATGTATATATTATTGTACACTAAAATAATACCTTAAAAACTGGGGTGTTACAACTCTCCCCCACTTATTCTGTTCGTGTCCTCACGAACCATTCATGGTATACCGCGGGGTAGTATATCATCATCCACTCCTCCGGCTCCCAAGTAAATTCTGAACCCTTCCTATGACACCACTGAACTTTAACTATCGAGACTGATTTATTTCTGAGCTGTTTCACTTTCTGATCAAGGATATCAACTGGTTCTTCTACATAACTCAACTTATCATTTACTTCTATTTCTGTCAGTGGTACATAAGAAGCTTCATCGACTAAACACTTTCTGAGCTGAGACACATGAAATGTGTCATGGATGCTAGCAAGTTCTTCTGGTAACTGTAGTCGATAAGAAACCTTTCCAACTCTATCTGTAATTTCGAATGGTCCAATATATTTTGGACTTAACTTTCCACGCTTTCTGAACTGAATAATTCCTTTCCAAGGTGAAACCTTAAGCATCACCTTATCACCTATTTGAAATTCAATAGATCTTCTACGCTTGTCTGCATATGACTTTTGTCGATCTTGTGCCATCTGCATTCTTTCTCTAATCTGATCAATCTTTTCTGTAGTTATCTGCACAATATCTATACTACCAAGTTCTCTTTGACCAACCTCACCCTAACAAATTGGAGTTCGACATTTTCTACCATATAGCATCTCATACGGTGGCATTTTAATCGAAGAATGATAACTGTTATTATATGTGAATTCTACTAAAGGAAGATGAATATCCCAACTACCACCGAAATCTATGGCACAAGCTCTGAGCATATCCTCAAGGGTCTGAATGGTACGTTCGCTCTGACCATCAGTTTGAGGATGAAAAGCTGTACTAATATGCAATCGAGTTCCCAAATCTTCTTGAAATTTATTCCAAAATCGAGAAGTAAAGTGAGTATCTCGATCTGAAACAATAGAAAGTGGAACTCCATGTCTAGCAACTACTTCTTTAACATAAAGATCAGCTAACTTCTCTGAAGAAGAAGCTTCTTGAATGGGCAAGAAAATAGCACTTTTCGTCAAACGATCCACAATTACCCAAATAGTATCATGTTGTCTTGGTGTTCTTGGCAATTTCGTAACAAAATCCATGGTGATGTGTTCCCATTTCCATACTGGTATATCTAAGGGTTGAAGTTTACCGTATGGTTGTTGATGCTCAGCTTTAACTTGCAGACAAGTAAGACAGTTCTAAACATGTTTAACTATATCGCGTTTCATACCTGGCCACCAATAGTCATGTTTCAAATCACGATACATCTTGGTAGCACCAGGATGAATAGAATATCTGGATTTATGAGCTTCATCTAATAATATTTTCTTCGCTTCGCTTGTTCGTGGTATCCAGATTCTACCATAACGCGTCTTCAAACCTCTAGAATCATCTACTAATTCTGAGAGTTGACCAGCTAATCGTTGTTTATTTGGATCATTTGATGCTAAGACTTCAACTTGAGCATCTTTAATGGAATCAAACAACCGAGGAAGTACATTCATTTGAAGAGATTTTACTGAAAGAACATAATGACTAGCTTTTCGACTAAGAGCATCGGCTACCACATTAGCTTTACCAGGATGGTAAAGTATGTCGCAGTCATAATCTTTTACTAAATCTAGCCATCTTCTCTTCCGATTGTTCAAATCACGCTGATCAAAGAAATATTTGAGACTTTTGTGGTCGGTGTAAATGGTAAATTTAACACCATAAAGGTAATGGCGCCAAATTTTAAGAGCAAAGACCACGGCTGCTAACTCAAGATCATGAGTGGGATAGTTCTGCTCATGTGATTTTAAATGACGTGAAGCATAAGCAATGACCTTCCCACGCTGCATAAGAACACAGCCTAATCCAAGTTTTGAGGCATCACAGTAAACTACCATATCCTCATTACCCTCGGGTAAAACAAGGATAGGAGCTTGACTAAGCTTTTCTTTCAACATTTGAAATGCTTTTAATTGCTCATCTCCCCACTTCCAATGAACACTTTTTAACATCTATTCGAGGTAAAGGATATCGGTTTTTAATGGTCACTTTATTTAGTTCTCTGTAATCAATACACATCCTTAAGGAGCCGTCTTTCTTTTTAACAAACAAGACTGGGGCTCCCTAGGGCGAACTACTGGGACGGATAAAATCTTTATCTAAAAGCTCTTGCAGCTATTTCATCATTTCTTGCATTTCAGTTGGAGCCAGTCGATAAGGAGTTTTGGCAATAGGAGCGGCTCCAGGAACAAGATCAATTCGAAATTCCACTTGTCTGTCAGGTGGGATACCTGGAAGTTCATCAGGGAATACCTGAGGAAAATCTTTCACAATTAGAATGCTAGAAAGTTCTGGCACAGATTTAGAGTTATCAACTACGTGTGCCAAAAAGGCCCGACACCCGTGTGACAACAATCTTTTAGCTCGAGCAAAGGTACAAACAGGAATAGATTGCATCGAACGTTCACCATAAACAGTAACTTCTTTTCCACTAGGTGCTTTAAGAAGAACTACCTTTTCGTGACAGTTAATCATACCTCTATTCTTTCCCATCCAATCCATTCCTATTACAACATGAAATTCTCCCATTTGCATGGGAGTTAAATCTATTTTGAATATTTTACCTCCTATCTCAATAGTACACCCTTTATAAACATCACTAACAATCACTAGTTTACTATCTGCAATTTCAACTTCTAAAGGGTGTTCTAATCTAGCTATAGGAGTTTTCAACTTTTCACAAAATAACAAGGACACAAAAGATTTTGTGGCTCCAGAGTCGAATAAAACATGGGCAGGTATAGTATTAATTATAAAGGTACCTGTCACCACGTCATGTGACTCTTTTGCCTCTTCTGCAGTGATATGAAAAGAACGACCTTTTTGCTCTCTGTCCACCTGTCTCTCTTTTCTTTTCAGCTTCCTTCTTTTGCTCATTTCTTTTCATATCTTCCAATCTAACAGGGCAATTAGCCTGTAGATGGTCATCCTTGTAACAATAAAAACACAAACGATAAGGATTAGGACAATTTGCTGCAATATGCCCTGGTTTACGACATTTGTAACACGCGGTGCTCCCTAATTGACATTCCCCAGGATGCTTTCTACCACAATTATTACATTTAGGAAATTCCCGCGCTGGAGGCTGATGCACCCTGAAGCGTCGTATGAAGACGGTGCTCGGACCGCGATCGGTTTGTTTTAAATTTGTATTTGCTGGGGTCTAAGTGTGACTTACTAGTACTGAACCAAAGGCTAGTAGATGGTAAGTATGACCTAGAGTTGTTCTTAAAGAGAAATTGAATTGAAACGGAGGTGATCCAATCAACCTTTCTTTTCTAGTAAATGTTTTAAAAGAGTGCGTTGGGGGTTTTTGGTTCAGTTAATTAAGTAAACTAAATAAAGCGAATAAAAGATAATGGTAAATCAGATAATAAAAGGAGTATAATGTGGGACAATGACTTATAGGGGAAATGTTTACTAAATTTGGAATGTTCACTAGACTTGGTAGTTTATGGTATAACCGATAGATTCCCTATTAGTCGGTTATCAACGAATATGTCACGAGGAACCACGGTGTCATGATTCTGATCAGACAGACAATGCTCAACTCTCCACACTCTCCTGTGAGGGAGTCAGTGGCCCTTGTTATTGAACACATTTGCTCATGGGTGAAGGAATAGAGTAGCAAGTCTAAAACAAGTCTAACCGTTCTTAATACCATAAAGACTATAAATTTAGCAGACAACTGATAACACGTAAAAAGTCATGTTTTTACGTACGTTATCTTCCACATTTTAGGCACAAAGTTAACAAAAATATACTTAAAAGGACATTATTCATAAAGTTTTGTTAACTAAGTCAAAACGGAGTTGATGTTTGAGATTTTACTAAAAATGGCATAAAAAACGTAAGAAATTGGGCAAAACTGCTTCACCGCAACTCCGTTCATTCGTTTCCATGCATTTTGAGCTACGCAAAGAATTATGACCTCTAACTTATGTCATTTTCTTCGTTAGGAAAATACGAACGCGTGGATATAAAGAACGCTCAAAACGGATAAACGACGAAGAAGATACGCCCGAACGAAGAAACGAAGAACCGAAGGGCCAGGATACGGCTGAACACAGCCGTATACGGCTGAGCTAGACCGTATACGGCTGGACACAGACCGTATACGGCCTGTGCAGACCGTATACGGCCTGTGCAGACCGTATACGGCCTGTGCAGACCGTATACGTCCTGTGCTCAGCCGTATACGGGCCTGATCAGCCGTATTCACCCTATGCACAGCCGTATACGATCCAGTTCACCCGTATTCACCCTAGCTCAGCCGTATCGTGCGTTTGGGTGAGAAAAATCTGATTTTTATTCACCTTTGTGATACGGTTGTGCGTTTTGAGGTTTGGATATGGTCTACGGATACGGTTGTGCGATCTCTATATATAGGAGCCTCATTTCATCATTTGAAGACATCTCTTATTCAACACACACATTTCACACTTCAAATCTTCGTTTTCTTACATTTTTATATTTTTACTCTCTCTCTAGATTAGTTTAGATAGTTTCTCTCTCTAGAGTTTTCTCTCTCTAGAGAGAGAGATAGATAGTTAGTTGGTTAGCAGTAGAGAGAGAAGAAAAGCTGGTATTGTAATCACGGTGTAATAAGAAGCATTCTTGGTGCAAGACTCTGCCTTTTCTTTTCAGCTGTTACTCTGCTAAATTTTACTGGTGATATCTTTCTTTTCATACTTATACTATGTCCGAATTATTTCTGCCTGTTTGTATAATGTATGTTTCTGTTATTACCATGTTTATTGAGTAAGTGTGCTATTGCGGTTGTTGAAATGTAGATAATTAGAAGTAGGGATGATGTTGAATTAATATTTAAATCTATATAATTGGGAATTGTTATATTTGTTATGTCTAAACTTATCATGCATCTAGACTTAGCTATGGATCACCCTTTCCAGTCTTTCGCGTGACTACTACTTTAGGCTTAGAACCTGATCAACTCTAGGTACAGTAGGAAGTTATCTGTGTTATAGTAAAGAAGCCATGTATGTCACTGTAATCCGGATGCAATACTGGGCAAATGCCCCGGAAAGAGCCGTCTGTGCCGACACTGTGGATTACCTAGAGACCCTAGAATATGGCCTAGAAACCAATATAGTTGTGGAAATGTTACAGTACACCGTCTGTCCACCCCTGTAACTGAAGCTGTGGAAACGCTTTAACATTGTACACCGTATCTGTATCCTGGGATGAAAAGCTGTGGAAACACCATAGTACACCGCAAGTACATCCTTGGCTACATGAATCTGTGGAACTGTGTAAGTGTAGTACACCGTGAACGGTTCCTAGGTTGGTACTCTGTGGAAGGAGTATGCATTGTACACCGCTGGTGTTCCTAGGGCTGAATGACTGATTGCAAAGGAGAGGCTAGATCATGACAGAAGTAGTTGAACAAATCAAACGTAAGGAATGAGTCTGGAGATGAAAGTCAAGCCCAGCAGTGGTTCAGGATTCTTAAAACCCTCAGACTCTACAAAACTGATAGTTTAGAATAGCAAGTTAATAATCTGAACATGTTTAGGAAATGACATTTACATTTAGGTGTTAAGAACGGTCAGAATTACCTGCGTGGCAGTCTGTTACCTTATTCCTGCACCCTTCAAGGGTCACTTGTCCACAAAGATAGTGTGTGTGTGTGGGGGGGGGGGGGTTGAGTAGCCTGTTCTGATCAGAATCACGATAGCCTAGGTCTCGTGACATACTAATTCTGGTACATAACTAGAATGAGTAGGGTCCTAGTGTTTACACTCATAATGCATCTGTTTATTAACTAAAAATATCCCCAATTATCTTTATAATAAGCATCATCCCCGCAACTGATTATTGAAGTTTCAACCGCCGCAATTCTCTATCTGTCTACCTAGCTACCGATTCTTCTCTATCTTATTTACTTTTCCTGTCTTTAGTTAATTAGTTAATTAAATAAGAAAACCCCCAAAACCTACCTATCTGCACAAAACCCATCCTAAAAGCAAAACTCTATCTTTGGCATCACTTCATTTCAATTCGCTCCTGTAACACCCGCCAAATTAGGACTAGTAATTAGTGCCTGATTCTTTGTTAATACATGTAATTAGTTCTGTGTTAGGCTAATTAATGTATCAAATTATATATTGTTGAATATATACAAAAATGCGATTTGCTTAAATCGTACGCAAAATAAATCGAATGTATTTCGGTTCAAGTAAAATACGGACGTTGGTGATTAATTTTATTGATTAATATAAAAATTATATATTGACAATAACATACCAAAAATATTATTTTGATAATATTTCGAGTTCACTTCGTATCATATTATAAGAGTCTACGCGACTTAGACATAAAACGCGCAACAAACGAGACCAATTGGACTATTAAATAAATGGTAAAAATACTTGAAAAGTTTATTTAATTAACCTCTGTCTCCTTTAAAAACTTACACTTTAAAATAATTAAAATAATTATTTAACGATTAACGATCAGGGAAACGAACACCGCGCGGAGCGCGAATGCACGGAGCTAAAAGTGGAGACCCACACATGGGTGGGTCCCCACCCAAAAATCTGCCTAAAGGGTGAGGTCATCACCTCCCCACCCTCACTTTACTCTTTCTTCTTCTCTTTCTTCTCCCCTTTTCTCTCCACAACAACACCACCACCATTTCTACCACCACCTTCCACCACAAAATAACACCATAAAAACACCTCAAATCACCACGCTCATTTGGAGAAAAAGAAGCATCTCGCAAGGATCTACACTTCTATCTTTCCGGAATCCCGATTCATCGCGTTGTAAGTTTCCGACAAAATCCCGAAACCTTTCGATTTCGAGTATTTTTGAGTTCTAGTTGTTTCTTTGAGCTTAAAATGTCCAAATATGGGTTGGGTAAAAGTTTCAGGTCGAACGGTGGCCGGAAAACACCTTTTTGGCGAAAATTCCGGCCAACAGCCCGTAGTGTCGCAGAGGCTCCAGGCCATCTGCGACACTAGGCTTAGTGTCGCATGAATCACCCTAGTGTCGCATAGTGCGACACTAGTAATAGTGTCGCATAAGTTCCTAGTGTCGCATATAGCGCCACAAGCGTTAGTGTCGCATAATCTGTTAATGTCGCATGATGCGACACTAGTCGTAGTGTCGCATAAATTCTTAAGGTCGCATGGTGCGACACTAGCCGTAGTGTCGCAGGATTCGTAATGTCGCAGAAACCTTTGTGTCGCATAAGTCACTAGTGTCGCATGTAGCGACACTAGCCCAGTGTCGCATGAGTCAGAAAACACAAATTTTACCAAGCTCGACCCCAGCCAGGGGCTCTGCCCCCGGACCCCCGTCATTAACGGGCTTCGCCCTTACCCTAGAGTCACGAGTAACAGTGTTACATCTAAATTTTCACACAAAGTGTTAAACTTGTATAACATCAAACACGAATGCGACATGACTTCTAAAACACTTGGAACATGTTTTTCAAGAATGATGATAATATTATTATTACCAACAATCACCAACGGGCCGTACACATTTTCAAACACTTAAACAATCAACCAAATTGTAATCATTTGGACATTCTAGTTGGACAAACAACTACAAGGTAGTCTTATGAGATGCCTTCATATGTTTATAACCATCGCGTGTCGTGGACACCCTCAGGTTACAAGTCTTTGGACTTCGATTCCCGACTCATCAATCTCAGTTTATTAATATAAACTCTAAAGACTCAGGTGAGTCTCATAGCCCCTCTTTTACTATTTTTACTCAGGGGTGTGATATATTGCTTATTTTAACGCGTGAACGCAAGTACAACTTTTACATGTACTACATGAGTTTTACACAACTAATCTTTTAAAGCCCTCCATCAGCATAGTTGTTAATACATTTGTAGCGTGAATATTAGTATATGGTACCATATAGGATTGACCCACCTCGTCCGGGTTAGCAAGCACTAACCGGGTAAACGGACGTACTAATATTTAAGGAAGACGGATGTTGATTAGGCATCCGTGGAGGCGAAAACGCTCAGGCTGTGTCCTGACCCACGAGTTAAGCTCAACTATGTGCTCATGGCTGTATACTGTTACCACTATCATTTGCTGGATGCAAATCAACTATTTAAATCTTGCGGTTCACACAACTTATTTGATACTCAAACCTGTGAGCTCACCAGCGTTAGCTGACCCATTTTAGCATGTATCGCAGGTACAAAGCAGTAGGCAGGATTGCCCCAGGAAACTATAGCTCGAGTCAGCATGCAGACAATAGAGATTTTCTTGCATTAATATATTTTGTATAAGTATTTATGTATTGAAATCTCTCATTTTAAACGAATACGAGCTATATGTAGCTTCAACCTTGTAAACATTTTGTTATTAATACATTCTGTTAAAACGACGCATATAGAGTCGTTTACTATAAATCTCTGTGCTTTGAATATTGATTAGTAACACCCAAATCGTGCTTCCGCTAAACAATAAATTTGGGGGTGTTACAGATTGGTATCAGAGCCTAAGGTTATAGTGAACTAGGTTGCATTTAGTGGGCCTAGACTATGACCGTTAGGCAGTATTCCTTATTAAGTATGATTAGGTTCAATGACTACATGGTATTGGTTTAATTTAACATAGCCTGATCAACTATGTATAATTAAAAGAATATGATGTGGAATCTGAAAGGAATCATGACTGAACAGGATACACTAGTTGACTCTGACCACGAGAGAAACCGGGACCCAAACATGTATGTGTTAGACACCTTAGGCTATTATGTAATATATATATATATATATATATATATATATATGTATGTATATATATATATACATAGATAGGCCTCACTCTTTTTAACGCTTTGTCTCAGAATGGCAAACACACCACCCAATTCGTCACGCTCTCAATCCGGGTCGCAGAACCCGAGGGTAGCTAGGAGGAACGCCAGGTTGCCTCGAGCTGGCCCGTATCCTACCCACTTCACTCTGCCGGCCTTGGCCGCTAGGCTGGACGGTCACGAGCAACGACTTCGTACCATGGATGTCGCTTTGCAAGAAACCAATGAAAATTGGAGACTCACAGCGCTTGAACGTATCAATCAAGTCTCCGAGGACCACGAAAACACCGTTAACAACATGAACATACTCCACGACCGAGTGGTCGAATCGGGAACAGAAGTCGAACTTTTGCGACTCAGGTTGGAACAATGCGAGCAGCGCCTGCAAGAGACTGAAGAATACTCAAGAATGCTGGTACAACGACTAGCATTGGCAGAAGACAACGCCCGACAAACCAGCAGACTCGCAGCCACCGTTGATCGACTCGTCACGCTAATGGAAAGGATCAACTTGCATTAGAACTAGTGTGGCTGTCATCTTGTAATCTATATCTATCTATGTAGGACTTTTACTATTCTAACCGGATGTAACAATTCCCGGTACCTTTTGTACTCCCCGTATTATGTAATCTTTTGAAAACTCGTGTCATGTACCAAACTTGGTTATTTAAATGAAATATAATTATCACTTTATATCGTATATTCCACCATGTACACATGTGATATATCAGAATTTCATGCGAAAATCTCATTTTCTTTTCTTGATCTTGTTCAGCAAGATGCCACCGAAGCGATTCACCTTCAGCGAAACTGAAATCGCCCAACTCATAGCCCAAAGCGTGGCTCAAGCTATGGCTACCCGACAACCCAGTTCGGGCAGCGAAGATACAGCTGCCAACGGGCCTCAATCCAAACCTTGTTCATACAAGGACTTCCTGAGCTGCAAACCCTTGAACTTCAAGGGAACTGAAGGAGCCATCGGACTGATCAGATGGTTCGAGAAAATGGAGTCCGTCTTCCACATCAGCAAATGTGCGGAAGAGGACAGAGTCAAGTACTCCACCTGCACCCTCGAGGATGGTGCACTCTCATGGTGGAATTCATATGCCCAGTCTGTGGGTATCGATACCGCCTACCTACTCCCTTGGGAGGAACTGAAGACAATGCTTACTGCTAAGTATTGCCCCATCGAACAACTTCAAAAGCTAGAGGATGAGTTCTGGCACCTAAAGGTGCAGGGAGCTGACATTGACGGATATACCGTCAGATTCCAACAGCTTGCCATCCTTCGCCCAGCAATGGTGAGCACCGAACCCGATAAGATCCGAAGGTACATCCGCGGTCTTCCGGAACCTGTCCGGGGGAACGTCGCCTCCTCAAACCAGACCACCATTGATGGTGCTATCCGATTGGCTCATGAACTCATGGCCATGAACGAGGACTCAGAACCACCCACTTCTTCCTCCAACCACCTCAAAAGGAAGTGGTCTGACAACCACAGCAACAACCAAAACAAGAAACCCGACACCATCAAAGCCTACAACTCAACCACCGAACCCAGGCGTGGTTACACCGGGAACAAGCCCTACTGTCCCAAGTGCAACCGCCACCATGAAGGTCCTTGTGGTCCTTATTGCAGCAACTGCAAGAGGTACGGACACCTCACTAAGGACTGTAGATCCCCCACCAACAACAACTACTCCAACTACAACCCCAAGGCACCTAAGACATGTTTCGGATGTGGAAACACCGGGCACTTCAAGAATGATTGCCCAAACCTGAAGAAAAAGAGCAACAACAACAACAACAACAACGCTAAAGGTAGAGCGTTCGTACTCAACTCTGGGGACGCCCGGCAGGACCCGAATGTGGTCTCGGGTATGTTCCTCCTCAACAACTTAACTGCTTTTGTTCTATTTGATACTGGTGCCGATAGGAGCTTTATTTCTGATGAGTTTTACCCCTTACTTGACATCACTCCTGTTGCCTTAGATGTTAAGTACACTGTAGAGCTAGCAAACGGTAAACTCATAGAAACCAATAGTGTGATACCTAATTGCACTTTAAACCTAGCCGATGAAACCTTTTCGATCGACCTTATGCCTGTTGAAATTGGGAGTTTCGACGTCATCATTGGAATGGACTGGTTGTCCAAACATCGAGCCGAAATCGTCTGTTACGATAAAATCATCCGCATCCCTCTCGCCGTCGGTAGAACCTTGATCATACAGGGGGAGACTGGCGGGACGAGACTAAATATCATTTCTTGTTTGAAAACCCGAAAATTTCTCAGAAAGGGTTATCCAGCAATCCTCGCGCACATCACGGAGAAAAAGTCGGAGGAGAAGCGACTTGAGGATGTGCCAATTGTTAGAGACTTTCCCGAAGTCTTTCCGGAAGAACTACCTGGCTTACCTCCACATAGACAGGTTGAGTTCTCGATTGATCTCGTGCCGGGTGCCGCACCGGTAGCCCGAGCACCATACCGCCTAGCCCCATCCGAACTTCAGGAGTTGTCCACCCAGTTACAGGAACTCCTGGACAGAGGATTTATTAGGCCGAGTTCTTCACCATGGGGAGCTCCAGTCTTATTCGTGAAAAAGAAAGACGGTTCTTTCCGAATGTGTATCGACTATCGAGAGTTGAACAAGTTGACTGTCAAGAACCGGTATCCACTTCCTCGCATCGATGACCTGTTTGACCAACTACAAGGGTCGAGTATTTATTCAAAGATCGATCTTCGTTCAGGTTATCATCAACTTCGAGTTCGCGACATCGACATTCCGAAAACTGCTTTCCGAACTCGTTACGGGCATTATGAATTTCAAGTGATGCCCTTCGGTTTAACAAACGCACCGGCTGTATTCATGGACCTTATGAATCGGGTGTGCAAACCCTATCTCGACAAGTTTGTCATTGTCTTTACCGATGACATCCTCATCTATTCGCGCAACGAACGAGAACACGCACAACACCTCAAAACCATCCTAGAGCTACTTAAACACGAGGAGTTATATGCCAAATTCTCCAAGTGTGAGTTCTGGATACAATCCGTTCAATTCCTTGGTCATGTTGTTAATAGTCAAGGAATCCATGTCGATCCATCGAAAATCGAGGCTATCAAAGACTGGCAAGCGCCAACTACTCCGACCGAGGTACGCCAATTTCTAGGGTTGGCTGGTTATTATCGTCGTTTCATCGAAAATTTCTCCAAAATAGCTCAACCACTCACGACACTGACTCAGAAGGAAAAGAAGTTCGATTGGACTGATAAACAAGAGTCAGCATTTCAGCTATTAAAACTCAAGCTTTGCAGTGCTCCTATTCTATCCTTACCCGAAGGCACCGACAACTTCGTGGTATACTGCGATGCTTCCCACCAAGGTCTCGGTTGCGTGTTGATGCAACGAGATAAGGTCATTGCTTACGCTTCCCGACAACTCAAAGTTCATGAGAAGAACTACACGACTCACGACCTCGAACTAGGGGCCGTGGTGTTCGCCCTCAAAATCTGGAGACATTACCTTTATGGTACCCGAAGTACCGTATTCACCGATCATAAAAGTCTCCAGCACATCTTCGACCAAAAAGACCTTAATATGCGGCAACGTCGCTGGGTCGAGTTACTCACCGATTATGACTGCGAAATCAAATACCACCCAGGTAAGGCAAATGTTGTTGCCGATGCCCTCAGTCGAAAGGAACGAACGAAACCACTTCGAGTCCGAGCCCTCAGTATAACCATTCACAATGATCTAAACATTCAGATTCTCACTGCTCAACTCGAAGCTCTAAAACCCGATAATATCAAGAACGAAGCCTTACGAGGCATGGACAAACAATTCGAAATCAAACCTAACGGGGTTAGGTATTTCTCAAGCCGAATCTGGTTACCCAGTTTTGGAAACCTGCGAGACTTGGTGATGGATGAAGCTCACAAGTCTAAATATTCTATCCACCCGGGATCCGACAAAATGTATTACGGCATCAAAGAATTCTATTGGTGGCCGAACATGAAAGCCGAAATCGCCACATATGTTAGCAAGTGCCTTACTTGCTCGAGAGTCAAAACCGAACATCAAAAACCTTCTGGTTTACTTCAACAACCCAACATTCCTGAATGGAAATGGGAACAAATCGCCATGGATTTCATAACCAAACTACCCAAGTCATCAAGCGGTTGCGATACCATTTGGGTGATCGTCGATCGTCTCACAAAATCTGCTCATTTCCTGGCGATCAAGGAAACCGATAAAATGGAACGCCTCTCACAAATCTACATCAAAGAAATTGTTTCTCGACATGGTGTTCCAACCTCGATTATCTCTGACAGAGACGCTCGTTTCACATCCCACTTTTGGCAATCACTCCAAAAATCATTAGGTACCCGACTTGATATGAGTACCGCATACCACCCTCAAACCGATGGCCAAAGTGAACGAACCATTCAGACACTGGAAGACATGCTACGAGCTTGCGTAGTTGACTTCGGTGCAAACTGGGAAAGACACCTACCATTGTGCGAATTTTCCTACAATAACAGTTATCATACCAGCATTAAGGCTGCACCCTTCGAGGCACTGTACGGTCGTAAGTGCCGATCACCGATCTGTTGGACCGAGGTGGGAGACAGCCAACTCACTGGTCCTGAACTCATACACGAAACCACTGAGAAAATTGTTGAGATCCAAAACCGACTTAAAGCCGCACGTGATCGTCAGAAAAGTTATGCTGACGTGAGACGCAAACCACTCGAGTTCCAAGTTGGGGATCGAGTACTCCTTAAAGTATCGCCTTGGAAAGGCGTAATCCGATTCGGCAAACGTGGGAAGTTAAACCCCAGGTACATTGGGCCCTTTAAGATCCTTGAGAGGATTGGCCCCGTGGCATATCGATTGCAGCTGCCAGCCGAACTCAGCAGTGTGCACCCCACCTTTCACATTTCTAACCTAAAGAAATGCCTGTCTGACGAGACACTTATCATCCCACTCGACGAAATTCGCATTGACAACAAACTTCATTTTGTCGAGGAACCTGCGGAAATCATGGACCGTGAGGTCAAACAACTCAAGCAAAGTCGTATTCCCATCGTTAAGGTCAGGTGGAATTCGCGGCGTGGTCCGGAATTCACTTGGGAACGGGAAGACCAAATGCGACTCAAGTATCCTCAGCTATTCCCTGACTCTACATCAAACACGACCACGATCTAAATTTTGGGACGAAATTCTCCTAACAGGGGGAGAATGTAACACCCGCCAAATTAGGACTAGTAATTAGTGCCTGATTCTTTGTTAATACATGTAATTAGTTCTGTGTTAGGCTAATTAATGTATCAAATTATATATTGTTGAATATATACAAAAATGCGATTTGCTTAAATCGTACGCAAAATAAATCGAATGTATTTCGGTTCAAGTAAAATACGGACGTTGGTGATTAATTTTATTGATTAATATAAAAATTATATATTGACAATAACATACCAAAAATATTATTTTGATAATATTTCGAGTTCACTTCGTATCATATTATAAGAGTCTACGCGACTTAGACATAAAACGCGCAACAAACGAGACCAATTGGACTATTAAATAAATGGTAAAAATACTTGAAAAGTTTATTTAATTAACCTCTGTCTCCTTTAAAAACTTACACTTTAAAATAATTAAAATAATTATTTAACGATTAACGATCAGGGAAACGAACACCGCGCGGAGCGCGAATGCACGGAGCTAAAAGTGGAGACCCACACATGGGTGGGTCCCCACCCAAAAATCTGCCTAAAGGGTGAGGTCATCACCTCCCCACCCTCACTTTACTCTTTCTTCTTCTCTTTCTTCTCCCCTTTTCTCTCCACAACAACACCACCACCATTTCTACCACCACCTTCCACCACAAAATAACACCATAAAAACACCTCAAATCACCACGCTCATTTGGAGAAAAAGAAGCATCTCGCAAGGATCTACACTTCTATCTTTCCGGAATCCCGATTCATCGCGTTGTAAGTTTCCGACAAAATCCCGAAACCTTTCGATTTCGAGTATTTTTGAGTTCTAGTTGTTTCTTTGAGCTTAAAATGTCCAAATATGGGTTGGGTAAAAGTTTCAGGTCGAACGGTGGCCGGAAAACACCTTTTTGGCGAAAATTCCGGCCAACAGCCCGTAGTGTCGCAGAGGCTCCAGGCCATCTGCGACACTAGGCTTAGTGTCGCATGAATCACCCTAGTGTCGCATAGTGCGACACTAGTAATAGTGTCGCATAAGTTCCTAGTGTCGCATATAGCGCCACAAGCGTTAGTGTCGCATAATCTGTTAATGTCGCATGATGCGACACTAGTCGTAGTGTCGCATAAATTCTTAAGGTCGCATGGTGCGACACTAGCCGTAGTGTCGCAGGATTCGTAATGTCGCAGAAACCTTTGTGTCGCATAAGTCACTAGTGTCGCATGTAGCGACACTAGCCCAGTGTCGCATGAGTCAGAAAACACAAATTTTACCAAGCTCGACCCCAGCCAGGGGCTCTGCCCCCGGACCCCCGTCATTAACGGGCTTCGCCCTTACCCTAGAGTCACGAGTAACAGTGTTACATCTAAATTTTCACACAAAGTGTTAAACTTGTATAACATCAAACACGAATGCGACATGACTTCTAAAACACTTGGAACATGTTTTTCAAGAATGATGATAATATTATTATTACCAACAATCACCAACGGGCCGTACACATTTTCAAACACTTAAACAATCAACCAAATTGTAATCATTTGGACATTCTAGTTGGACAAACAACTACAAGGTAGTCTTATGAGATGCCTTCATATGTTTATAACCATCGCGTGTCGTGGACACCCTCAGGTTACAAGTCTTTGGACTTCGATTCCCGACTCATCAATCTCAGTTTATTAATATAAACTCTAAAGACTCAGGTGAGTCTCATAGCCCCTCTTTTACTATTTTTACTCAGGGGTGTGATATATTGCTTGTTTTAACGCGTGAACGCAAGTACAACTTTTACATGTACTACATGAGTTTTACACAACTAATCTTTTAAAGCCCTCCATCAGCATAGTTGTTAATACATTTGTAGCGTGAATATTAGTATATGGTACCATATAGGATTGACCCACCTCGTCCGGGTTAGCAAGCACTAACCGGGTAAACGGACGTACTAATATTTAAGGAAGACGGATGTTGATTAGGCATCCGTGGAGGCGAAAACGCTCAGGCTGTGTCCTGACCCACGAGTTAAGCTCAACTATGTGCTCATGGCTGTATACTGTTACCACTATCATTTGCTGGATGCAAATCAACTATTTAAATCTTGCGGTTCACACAACTTATTTGATACTCAAACCTGTGAGCTCACCAGCGTTAGCTGACCCATTTTAGCATGTATCGCAGGTACAAAGCAGTAGGCAGGATTGCCCCAGGAAACTATAGCTCGAGTCAGCATGCAGACAATAGAGATTTTCTTGCATTAATATATTTTGTATAAGTATTTATGTATTGAAATCTCTCATTTTAAACGAATACGAGCTATATGTAGCTTCAACCTTGTAAACATTTTGTTATTAATACATTCTGTTAAAACGACGCATATAGAGTCGTTTACTATAAATCTCTGTGCTTTGAATATTGATTAGTAACACCCAAATCGTGCTTCCGCTAAACAATAAATTTGGGGGTGTTACAGCTCCGATTTAAGAACGACCTCGAGTTATACTTACTGCTTGCTCACCCTGTGTGATAGGTAGTACTTATAAATTGAGTCCCCAGCTCTTTATAAATTTAAAACTTACAACCAACACGCGCTCGGTACTGTCCGGTCAAGTCCCTTGACGACGGGGACGGGTTCTCACCCCTCACGAGGAGAGAGCTTTAGAAAACCCGACTGTTCGGGCGCCGTCAAGTTTTTGGCGCCGCTGCCGGGGATCGTAGAGCATTACGATTCTGAAGCCGCCTTAGATAGAATAAGCAATTAGGAGATCCTTTTCGTATAGGTTGTCCTTAACCTATTCGAAAGTTACTTTTCTTAGAATAAATTAGCTTAGTTTAAAATAAAATGAAAAATCCAAAAATATCTTTCTACGATTCGCCGCCTTCCTGTCCCATTTCTCTATCCGCCTCCAAGACGACTGAAGAAATGACGACTATGAACGATGCTGAGTTCTTCGACCACTATGAACCAGAGTTGAAATCCGACTTTCACTCATCACCGGAAGAAGCCTCCGCTAGCCCAGACGACGATTCTAGAACCTTAGGGAAATTCTTAGATCTTGACTTAGGAACCCATAAATCTCAACAGAAGATCTCAACTTCTGCTTCTAGCATTCCAAGCTATCAGGTTTTACCTGCGCCTGAGATTAAATATTCCTTAGAAAATATCCCTAGATTCCCTGATTTTGTCGATAATATTCCTGAAAACACTCAATCCTTTCATTCTTCATCTAATGAAGAACGAATCCCCATAAGGAATGAGGATATTCATGAACATCTTCCAAAATCCCCAATTTTTGTCTACCTCGTACCAGAACCTTCGTACACCATTTATCGTGTTGTTGATAAGGAGATACCGAAAGATTCAGATGGTTATGAAATCCGATACGTTGGTTACTCTTTTGACCCTGACAGGAGGTTAGGTGTATGTAAGGCATTTGTCTTACACTTAAATATGTCTGATTTTCCTTACTCAGTCGAGCAAAGAAAAACCATCTTAAGGATTGGCATACTCGTAGGTGTTCTCCACTGTCTTCCGATCCAAAAGGGAGATGGTATCTTCACTCGATATCGAGAGCAAGAGCGAAAGCTATTATCAGAAATAGATAGCCTCATGGATCTATTTGCTTGCACCGGTTATCCATCGGTTTCACAAACCATGATTAATCATTATATTGCAGCAATGATAAAAAAGCTTGAGCTATTAACTTCTAGAGATCCTGCGATTACTCTCGTCATTTTTGGAAAAATTCCATTTTTCGTAGATCCCGCCGCTTATATAATCGCCAAGTTGCAAGAAATATTTCCTGGAGCTGACGACGACAAGATAGAAGCCGTTTTCTTTGCCGAAAGAAAAGATATTCACGTTAAACTCGCGTCGTTGTTCGATCAATCCAAATTCCCTTTTACCGTTTCTCAAAGATCTTTAATTTGGGATATCACCATTGCAATGCAAACTACAAATGGAGATCTCGACTCAAAAGAGGAACTTAGGTTTCAGATAATTTTAGGAAATCTTCTTCACGATCTTAATAATATAGACCGCGGTATGCGAATAGGAATTTCAAGTAAAAAGAAAGTTAGAAAGGAATTTAATAAGTTTGTTAGCAATCTGCTAGAATTAGGCCAGAAAGAATGTAGGATTCTTAGCGAATTCAAAAAATTTTCATTACACCCTGCCAAGCTAGTTGATTATGTCATTAACATTCTAAACTATGATTTTATTCCTCACTGTACTTCAAGATTGCTTTCAAGCAATCCCCTTTAAATAGATTTGGAACAATAGTCGAGCTACAGACTTGAAACAAGCGCTTTTTGGGAGGCAACCCAAATTTTTTAAATTAGGTATTTAAAATAATTTTCTTAGGTTAAAAATAAGTTAGTTAAAAACCCTTTTAAAAATCTTTGTCTCCATAGAATCTGCGCAGTTTCTGAAAACTTGAAAATCTTAAATTAAAATATCTTATAAAGTTTTAAATTGCTTAGATTTTAAAGAGTCAAGATTTTAAACCAAAAATATTGTTTATTTTTATCTAGTTAATTAGTTCTCCTTGCATTTTAATAAAACAATCTTTTGTTGCGCACAGTCAAATACCAAATTTTAAACTTTTGCTAAAATATTTGGCTAAGGTTTTTAATTACCCAAAATACCTAGTAATTACACTTAAAATGTTATTTATGCACAAAGGGTAAAAAGGAGGAGTAAATAAAAGGGGTAAAAAGGAGTCAACCAAAGTCAAAACAACAAAAAAATCATTTTCCCCCCTCCTTCTCCCTCCTTGCACCGGCCTCCATCACCCCACTCCAAACCCACCATTTTCCACCATTTTTAACCAAACCAAGCTTCAAATCTTCATCTCTAGATCATTTTTATGTCCTCTAACATCATTGCATCTTCATTAAGGTATGATCCAAGCTTAAAATACCAAAATTCTCTAACTTTATTAACCTAGGGTTTCAAGTTAGTTTTTTATGATTTGTGCTTTGCATTGCGAAATTGAGCTTTGATTCTTGCTTAGTGATGATATAGGATGATGTAGGAACTAGCATTACTTCTTAGATTGAAGCAATTTGATGTTTGACTTTGGAAAGTTGACTATATTTGACTTTTGTGACTAGTAGATCCATTTTGACCAATTGATGATTAAATTGCTTATGATAAGTTGTTTGTTGATTGATTAATTCTAAATATGATTAGTATAGCTTATTTATTTGCTTCATTTGTGGTTAAATGTGTAATATGGTCAAGTTAGCAAAATTAAAGTAAGCATGGAAAGTTGACTTTTGTTGAAACATCACCATTTTGAAATAAAACCTTTGATAAAATGATGTTTTAATTTAAGTGGATGCTAATGCCTTGCTTTGATTTGCTAATGCAAGTTAGTGTTATGATAGATTTGGCAAATGACAAAAAAGAAACCTTACTTTGGTAATGTTGACTTTAAAAGTCAAAATGCTTAATTTTTAGTAATACTAGTAACCATTCTAGTTAAAAAGTCATGGTGGTGTTGTAAAATTGTATCTTTGAAAGTGTTATGGTAAATCTTAAATAGATACTACATTTTCCTTAATTAACTACTTTTAAATTTTAAAGTAGTGTCTACTTAAAAGAATACCATAATTACTTAAAAGATACAATCAAGCAACACATTTGTCAACTAAAGAAGCTTTGTTGCGATACTTGCATGATATGGTCAAAATTGTTATATACTTGTTTGAATATCATGGTTTGTTTGCATGCGGTAATAGGTTATACTTGCCATGATAAGGTAATTATATGATTAAGATTTAACTCTTTATCATACATGCTTGTTATGGTTAAATAAGTCTTTGACTTTTCTTGTAGAAATCATTTAGACCTAATAGCCTATTATTGTAAACCAAAGTTTCTTGTGGTGATTGAAAATTGAGTTTGGTGGTATTATTAGCTATTACAGGTTTTTGGGACTACTCATATTCTAAAGCCCACATTTCTAATTTTTATTCAAAATTAGGAATGTGATTTAGTCAAATGACTTGTAATTATTCCTGGTAATTCACTATGTTCTTGTTTTCTCTTATTTTTCAGATGACTGATATTCCCCGGTATATCAGAAAATCCATCAAGGACCCAGAGAAATGGGAAAGGTATCAGACATGGCTAACACATCAGTTGGGAGAAAATAGGTACCTAGTGTGGGAGGATGTGGAGCAAATCGGTTAAAAGAAGGGTTTGAAAATTTGATAGTGTTTAAGGAAGGGAAGCGACATCTGCGCGCATGGAGGAATCTATTTGAGATTAAGGAAAATGTTTATCAAGAGTTAGTTGCTGAGTTTATGGTATCCTTCCAGTTCGACAAAACGATTGATAAGCTAAATGATGACCGAATGATTAGATTCAACTTCATGGGAAATCCTCACCACCTGTCATTAGCAACCTTCGCCAGGCATCTTGAATTGTACACTGAGTATCAAGTTACCACTCCTTTCTTCCTGAAGGCAAACACTGAGGTAAAACAGCGAGACCACACTGCTATTTGGCAAGAATTGACAGGGAATCAGTTTCAGTCCAATGTCAAGGCCACTTCTTTTCTTGATAAACACCACCAAGTTCTCCACAACCTCATCGCTTGCAACATTCGAGGAAAGAGAAAGACTAAAGGAGCTGTTGGGGTAAAGGACTTGCAGATCATCAAGAGCATTATAGAGCAGGAACACGTTAATGTTGCTTATTTGGTTGCTGATAGGATCCTTACTGAGTCGGGGTACACCGAGTCAGAGTTTGCATATATGGGAGCAATAATCACTAAGTTAGTTAGGAGAATGGGGCTGTTGACTGAGGAGGTGATTGGTAACCTGACACCAGTGGCGAACAGGGTATCTAAGCCATATGACATTAACTATATGGTTAAGGTTTGGTTGCTAGAGAAAGATGCTGATGGGCAGATAAGATGGAAGGATGGTGAGATCATTCCGGGAGTTCGAATGAGACCCCCGAGGAGCAAGAGTGTTAGGTTTGAGTTCGATGACAGCACGGTCCACCGACAGCCTAGGACCACTGTTGCTCATGAGCGAGAGGAAGGAGAGACAGCCACTGCTGAGGCACAAAGTCCACTAATACCGCTTGTTCGAGAGGTTGGTTGGGGAGATCCGGTATCATCCGAGCTCATGTACGGTATATTGGGTATGCTTAACTCACATTACACACAGGACACATATTTAGCTACTGAGTTTGGATTCCCACAACCTACACGTTCTACATGGGTATGCGGCCCACGACCACCCAACTACCAAACCATGCCACTACATCCATTTGCCATGATGCCACCCACTACCACCGTTTCCTACACCTCCATACCACCCACATCCTCCACTCGCACTGTGCCCATGGAGATTCCTCGAGCCCGCCCTACCAGGACTACTCCTGCGGCTAAGCCGGTTTTCTCTGTGCACACTTCGAACCACATGAGCCGCATATCCCACATATTGGACAGCCATCTTCCCGTACCATGACCCGTCCGAGACCAGCTGAGTCAGCCACATCAGACACATCTTCGGAGACAGACTCACCTCAGTCAGGGTTCAGACAGGACATGCAGGTTGATGACCAGGTACCGGTGCAGACTGATTATCTGCCTGATATGACTACTGCTACTATTGTGCCTACTTTTTCAGGATTCACAGGGATGCTTCAGAGCAACCCAATGCCTTCAGCTGAGCTTCCACAGTACCCGATGCATGGTGTTTCCTTAGGATCGTATGAGGTTGCAGAGATGGGACTAGATCCCAACTTCCATTTGTACCCGATCCAGCCACCAACATCCGGCAGGCAGCGTAGTTCATCTTCAGCATCAGTCTCCCCCAGGTTATCCAGTGGACAACACTCTGCATCCCGTCACACACCTTACAACTCCATGCCACCTCCTGCTCACGGACCACCATCCGACCAGGATCCTTCTCACCCTTGATCTTATCAGATTTTATTTCCATTTGTGTTGGATAACTGTATCACTTATTATTATTATTACTGATATTTGGGATTACTGTATTTGATTGTTGCTGCATTAACTATTTGGGTTCCAACCTGTAATCTGGTTGGACCCATCTATCTATCTTATCTTATCGTTTATTTATCATATACTTATTTTTATGCTGTTTTTAGTTAATTTTTAGATTACTTGCAATAAAAGAGAGCAGTAAATAGTATGAAAGTTCCCCGAGAAGAAACCGAGATGACGCACGAATCACGCAAAGATCCTGACACAAACTGATCGACCTACACATCCGGATCAGAATATTCATTCACACATCTCAGTCCTTTCTAGGGGAGTTTTTTTTTTTCCTTAGTGATTTTCTTTCATCACCTATAACTCGCCGTTATGCCATCATGCTTAAATTCTAAGTGTGGGATTCTAAATCCCATACAAATCAAATCAACTTAGAAATAGGGTTCTAAAATATTTTCAAACTTTAAGTGTGGGATTCCTTCACAAGAATTTTAACTTAGTTTGAGAACATTAGGGACAATGTTCCTCTAAGTGTGGGATACACGGTATGTTATACTGTATTCTTTGACTTTAATTGCTACTCCAAAGTATAACTTTCCAAAAATAAGCTTAACTTCAACAGTGGGGTATCTCCACTCATTTAGTTAGCTTAAATTTTTCATAAAAACCTCATTTTTGTTAAAATTTTTAGAAAATGTTTCTCAAAATCATAAGCTTAACTTCGACAGTGGAAGTGCCACTCATTCAGTTGGCTTAATTTTCATAAAAACTCATTTTTGCTAAAAATTTTAAATTTTCTGACTTTAAATAATCTTGAGAAAAATAATTTTTTCAGAAATTAATTAAACTGCTTTGGAAAGTAAAATAAGTTAAGATACGATTTCTTTAAAAATAAAATATTAATCTAAGAGCATCGCACGGCTAGGCACATACAAACCTATTGCAGTGAGGTATTTGAGCCTAATAAAAGCATTCATCTTTAATGCTTCACTTTTTCATTTGATGTGTGTGCCGATGCATGTGCTTTAAGTTAGAACTTGCTCTTGGTATACGCTTCGAGATCACACCAATGGGCACCGTACGCGGTGAAGGTGCAGTCAAAGGACCTTGACATTCCTTAGGATATAAACCCCTT
Organism: Pseudognaphalium luteoalbum; assembly: GCA_963422505.1. Taxonomy (NCBI): domain Eukaryota; kingdom Viridiplantae; phylum Streptophyta; class Magnoliopsida; order Asterales; family Asteraceae; genus Pseudognaphalium; species Pseudognaphalium luteoalbum. The sequence goes on from OY730194.1 coordinate 56,058,644, forward strand.
TTCTATCATATCTTTTCAAGCCCCAAAACCCTTCCAACACTCACTTTTAGTGTTGATGATCCGCCTAGAAAACCCTGTTGAGCCTTAGCCTATTCGTTTCTTTCAAAACCCAAAGATTTGAACCCACTTATTCCACACCTACCAAAAATCTTATCTTAGAAATTTTGAACTTGTGGGAAATGTTATTTTAATTATCCTTTTTACTTTTACTCCAAATCACAAATACTGGTGTTTACTCAAAACTTTCTCGTGTACGTTCCCCTGATAAAAAATCAAAAGTTGAAAAAGTTTATGGTGTGAAAAATTGACATCAAGTAAATGCAAAGTCATCAGAAGGATGAAAAAGATGAAAGAAAAAAGAAGAAGAGGGATTTCAAAAAGGGCAAAAGAAAGAAACAAAATAAAAATCCCTAGAAAAGTCCAAAAATAGAAGCAAAAGACAAGAAAAGAAAATAGAATAAAGCTAAGTGCTTCGAATCTCTCGAAAAATTCCTGTTCTTATAAAAGATATAAACTCCCCCGAGTATTTTCAAAAAGATAGAAATCAAAATAGCTATCTTCTTCCCTTGCCATTTATCCGTTTCCGTTTTCATTAAAAAGGTGTTTAAAGTAATGTTTTCCCAAAAGGTTTAAAGTTCTTAAAGATAAGCAAAACCCCTTATTTTAAACCAAAAACTCCCACTTATCCATACCACTTAACCCTCACCAACCATTACAACCCATTTCGAATGTCCTGGGATGATTAGCACCTTCCTCATTGAAGTGGTTGAGATCTGATTCTTGATCAAGCCTATGATGAGAAGCAATGCATGACTGGCTTTATGAGCGATTTTGTTTGATTAGAATGATAGGAAAACCGATACACTCTGAGTGAATTGCGTGACCACCTTTGTGAGATCGCCTAGTCATGTACAATATCCATCGAGAATTGTGAAAGTATGCCAAGGTTGACATTTCAGGATTAAGGGAGGGTTATCTTAATGATGCTTGCTTTCTAAAAAGGTTTTCTTGGTCTCTGATTAAGTAAAAGTCTCAGGTTATTTCTTGTCAAAACCCAAAAACCGATTTCTTTCAAAACCTTTATAGCAAGTGAGAATTTTAAAGTTTGCTTGAGGACAAGCAAAAGTCTAAGTGTGGGATATTTGATAACACGTAAAAAGTCATGTTTTTACGTACGTTATCTTCCACATTTTAGGCACAAAGTTAACAAAAACATATTTAAAAGGACATTATTCATAAAGTTCTGTTAACTAAGTCAAAACGGAGTCGATGTTTAAAAAATCACTAAAAATGGCATAAAAAACGTAAGAAATTGGGCAAAACTGCTTCACCGCACCTCTGTTCATTCGTTTCCATGCATTTTGAGCTACGCAAAGAATTATGACCTCTAACTTATGTCATTTTCTTCGTTAGGAAAATACGAACGCGTGGATATAAAGAACGCTCAAAACGGATAAAGGACGAAGAAGATACGCCCGAACAAAGAAACGAAGAACCGAAGGGCCAGGATATGGCTGAACACAGCTGTATACGGCTGAGCCAGACCGTATACGGCTGGACACAGACCGTATATGGCCTGTGCAGACCGTATACGGCCTGTGCTCAGCCGTATACGGGCCAGCTCAGTCGTATTCACCCTATGCACAGCCGTATACGATCCATTTCACCCGTATTCACCCTAGCTCAGCCGTATCGTGCGTTTGGGTGATAAAAATCTGATTTTTATTTGCCTTTGCGATACGGTTGTGCGTTTTGAGGTTCGGATACGGTTGTGCGATCTCTATATATAGGAGTCTCATTTCATCATTTGAAGACATCTCTCATTCAACACACACATTTCACACTTCAAATCTTCGTTTTCTTACATTTTAATATTTTTACTCTCTCTCTAGATTAGTTTAGATAATTTCTCTCTCTAGAGTTTTCTCTCTCTAGAGAGAGAGATAGATAGTTAGTTGGTTAGCAGTAGAGAGAGAAGGAAAGCTGGTATTGTAATCACGGTGTAATAAGAAGCATTCTTGGTGCAAGACTCTGCCTTTTCTTTTCAGCTGTTACTCTGCTCAATTTTACTGGTGATATCTTTCTTTTCACACTTATACTATGTCCGAATTATTTCTACCTGTTTGTATAATGTTTATTACTGTTATTACCATGTTTATTGAGTAAGGGTGATGTTGCCGTTGTTGAAATGTAGATAAGTAGAAGTAGGGATGATGTTGAATTAATCTTTAAATCTATATAATTGGGGATTGTTATATTTGTTATGTCTAAACTTATCATGCATCTAGACTTAGCTATGGATCACCCTTTCCAGTCCTTCGCATGACTACTACTTTAGGCTTAGAACCTGATCAACTCTAGGTACAGTAGGAAGTTATCTGTGTTATAGTAAAGTAGCCGTGTATGTCAATGTAATCCGGCTGCAAAACTGGGCAAATGCCCCAGAAATAGCCGTCTGTGCCGACACTGTGGATTACCTAGAGACCCTAGAATATGGCCTAGAAACCAATATAGCTGTGGAAATGTTACAGTACACCGTCTGTCCACCCCTGTAACTGAAGCTGTGGAAACGCTTTAACATTGTACACCGTATCTGTATCCTGGGATGAAAAGCTGTGGAAACACCATAGTACACCGCAAGTACATCCTTGGCTACATGAATCTGTGGAACTGTGTAAGTGTAGTACACCGTGAACGGTTCCTAGGTTGGTACGCTGTGGAAGGAGTATGCATTGTACACCGCTGGTGTTCCTAGGGCTGAATGACTGATTGCAAAGGAGAGGCTAGATCATGACAGAAGTAGTTGAACAAATCAAACGTAAGGAATGAGTCTGGAGATGAAAGTCAAGCCCAGCAGTGGTTCAGGATTCTTAAAACCCCCAGACTCTACAAAACTGATAGTTTAGAATAGCAAGTTAATAATCTGAACATGTTTAGGAAATGGCATTTACATTTAGGTGTTAAGAACGGTCAGAATTACCTGCGTGGCAGTCTGTTACCTTATTCCTGCACCCTTCAAGGGTCACTTGTCCACAAAGATAGTGTGTGGGAGGGGGGGGGGGGGTTGAGCAGCCTGTTCTGATCAGAATCACGATAGCCTAGGTCTCGTGACATACTAATATCGGTACATAACTAGAATGAGTAGGGTCCTAGTGTTTACACTCATAATGCATCTGTTTATTAACTAAAAATGTCCCCAACTATCTTTATAATAAGCATCATCCCCGCAACTGATTATTGAAGTTTTAATCGCTGCAATTCTCTATCTGTCTACCTAACTACCGATTCTTCTCTATCTTATTTACTTTTCCTGTCTTTAGTTAATTAGTTAATTAAATAAGAAAACCCCCAAAACCTACCTATCTGCACAAAACCCATCCTAAAAGCAAAACTCCATCTTTGGCATCACTTCGTTTCAATTCGCTCCGATTTAAGAATAACCTCGAGTTATACTTACTGCTTGCTCACCCTGTATGATAGGTAGTACTTATAAATTGAGTCCCCAGCTCTTTATAAATTTAAAACTTACAACCGACACGCGCTCGGTACTGTCCGGTCAAGTCCCTCACGAGGAGAGAGCTTTAGAAAACTTGGCTGTTCGGGCGCCGTCAACAACTAACTTAGCAAATACATTCGGACTTAGTTGATCAATTCCTATTAATGAAGTTTAAGCATGGTAAGCGAAGGAAAGTGTTGAGGTTTCTTGCGTACCTTACTTTAAATCTCATAGGTTAAGGAAAAGTATCGATTTAAATTGGATTTTAAACTTGCCTTTCTCAATACAATCAACAAATCCCTAGGTTTTCGTAAATGGTTATTTAGCCTATAGCCTACCTAATCTAATCTAAACTAACTAATCTAATTAAAACGCTAATTAAAATGCTGACGGCTTTTTGCATAAAGTTAAACCCAGACCATGTCAGAAAATGCTATGGTAGTCCACAATGTATTTAATCGTTTACGATGTTTCCACTGTGAATTCAATTGCTTCGCGATGTTTACATGATAAGTACATTGTGATTTCAAGTGTACAATAATAATGGCAATTCCACATAATCACATTGCATTTTATGATGCTCGCATGACGTTACAATTAAAACCATAGTTTTACACAGATAACTATTGACCAAGTAGTAAGGTTCGCGACTCCTCTTTACAAGGTTACAATCACGTTTGTTAATCGAAAAGCGAATGTAAGTTTTAGGTTTAAAATCGTAAGATAAGTCCGTTCATAAAGTTTCCGTTTTATAATGTCGATCCATAATACAACTACCTTCGGTCGTTACCGGCTTCCATACGTATGTACTTTGCTTAAAAGCATTTCCAGCACTATACCGAGTAAACAGTCGAATAGGGGCCGTCATATTTATTCACGACATATTTAAAGTCATCCCACAATTATATATGCTAACTACATCACAAAAAATACAATAGTAATCTACTCGCTAATCATGGCACAAACTATCTCTAGCATAATTAAAGTATACATATTTAATCAAGATAGATAAGGATTGAAATAACCAAGATTAATATGCGAGAAGGAATAGGCTTGAATTAATAAGAGTTGCTCCAATCGTACACCAAAGATTACAAATACGTTCCTCAACAAGGATTACAAGCACGTTCCTTGCTTCTATTTTAACTAGCCTAATACTAATTTAGAATAAAGAAAGAAAGAAAAGCTAGAAGCTAGAGAAAGAAAGTGTGAAAGTGCCTAGGTATGTTGGTATCCTAGTGCCTTGGTGTGTTTTTGCAAATGAGCCTCATGCCTCCTATTTATAGGAGAGTTTTGGTGCATTTTAGCAAGTGAAAGCTCACAATTGCAAATGGTGGAAAAGGTAGTGGCACCGGGTACGAAAAAGGTGGAAAAGGTGGTGCACCGGGTACACCGGGTACACGAAAGGACAAAAAAGCGCGATCCGTGCGGGTTGGTGGCAGCCGGCGGCGGCCAGGTGGCAGTAGGCGGTGGCCTGGTGGCTGGCCGGCGGCGGCTGGCTGCTAGCTGCACCAGCCCGCTGCCTGTTGCCTCATTTCTCGATTCGTGCATGTTTTCTTCGTTATGCGTCCGTTTGCATTGATTCTTTTTGCTTTGGAATCTTCAAACGTGTGTGAAATCTTCGTTTTTCATCCGTTTTGCTTGATTTTCATCGTGCGACCTTATTTTGACCATCTTGGCATAATACTATTGATTTGTAATGTTTTTGAGTTAAAGTGCCAAGAATCGTTCCAGAATGAGAGAGATATTGGTAGTAAAAACATGACTTTTTACGCGATATCAAGTATCCCATACTTAGAACTTTGCTTGTCCTCAAGCAAACTCGATTTTCTACATGGTTAAAGATAAAATAATTTTAAGGCGGAAATTTTTTTTTTTTTTTTTTTTTAAAGGAGTTTTGGGATAGTAAAATACTTGTTCTTGGAAAAGGAAGGATTGTAATCTTTAGGAGCATGCTTTTGATCTTTGATCTTAGATACATGACTAGGCGATCCTCTCAAGGTGGTCACTCAATTCACTCAAAGTGTTTAGGGTTTCCAATTCTAATATTATCAATCACTCAGAGCGCCAGTCATGTATCGTTTATCGTCATAGGCTTGATCGAGAATCAAATCGTTACCTTTTAGGTGAGCGTGAAGTTGATCTAGCCACAATCATTCAAGGAGAGGGGATGTAAGGTTTTTGGAGTGGAAGGTTGGTGGTATGAGAGGGGGTTGTGTTGGTTCTTCGTAGGCTTTCTTTTTGGTGAAGCGGAAAGTTGAAAGTTTGAGTTTTTCGGGAGGATTGACGCCCTTTTCTTTTGGGAGGAATCTTTTCTCCATTTGACTTTCTTTTCTTCGAGTTTTCTTGGATATTTTCTTTCTTTGACGTCATATCCTTGTGACTTCTCTTCTTTCATCTTTGGAACTTTTTATAAAGTTTGAAGGATGCTTTTGAGTAGGTAAGGAGTAACGTATTTATTTTCGGGTGTATGGATGGGTTTAAGAATGATGTGATTCGATCTCCTTTTTGATCACCAGTTCGGATTCGAAATGCATAACAAGAGCAAGTTCTGATTCTAAACGCATACATCGGCACACTCAAGAATCGAAAAAGTGAAGCATTAAAAGTGAATGCTTTTCATATGGCTCAAGATACCTCACGAATCGAAAGTTGGGTTGTTGTGTGCTTAATCATACGATGCTCTTTATGGGATTACTAAACTAATTTTTCAAAAGAATTTGTATTTTATTTATTCTTTTTCCCAAAGTAAATCATTCTTCGTCTAAAATTTTTCATTTTCAACACATTTTGAAAAAATTGTTTACTTTTTGGAGAAGGATGGTCTTATAAAGAGCAACGATTTTAGAATCAAGCATATACCATTACCCATCTGACAGTAGTGCAACTATTGTTGTCCCACACTTAAAGAAACATCGTCCTCGATGTTATACTAAGCTCTGAATGGGGTAAAATCCCACACTTAGGGTTTTAAACATCTAAGGCGCATTCTTTCAGTGTGTGTTGGGTTTGAATCCCACACTTAGTGATAAGCATATTGGATATGGTATATTTAAAACGAATGAAAGAGACGGTATAGAAGTACTCCCAGGTGATTGCAGTGTTCCTTTGGTGCATTTGCCGGCTCCGTCTTGTTTGGTGCATTCTTGATCAAGTCTTCTTGTGATTAGTCTCGTAGGTGTGAACACTTCGCATCTATGATTCTTCGGGTGTTGATGCTTCCTTGCAGGCTAGAGCATGTTTCGTATGATCCAAGTGTGAAAGATAGTCGGAGATTTCATCACTTCTTGGAAAGTTAAATTGCAGAAATGTAAAAGCACGGGTTGCCTCCCGAGAAGCGCTCTTTTAAAGTCGAGAGCTCAACTTAGTCCTTTCTTCTTCAGATGATGCTGGATGTGTCCGTGGTGCTAGAGTGGTCATTATCGTTCCTAGGTAAGCTGGAGCGTGGAGGGAAGTATCGCAGGAATTGCTCCATCATGTCAGCAATGAGAGTTGGTGGAGTGGTGGATTCCATTCTGAAGCTCTTGAAGTGATCAGTGGCCATTCGGTCGAGGATTGCCATCCCATAGCTGATGTATCGAACTGCCCTTGTGACCGGTCCATTAGGATCGATTCGAGTGCAGGTGTGAGTTTGAACAATTTCACGCTGGGGGTGGTTTCGACCTATCGAGGAAATTAGGGCCATGAATTGAGTCTTCACTTCTTGAAAGTCTTCAGCTAAAGGGTCTCCTCCAAATGATCGGGTTACTTGGCATACTTGTCTGATGAGTTGATGTTGCTCACGGTTGAAGGGAAAGTCTGAGTCAGTGAAGACATAGATTAAATTGCTGAATATTTCACGGTATCCATTGCGGTAAGCATCAATTTCTATGTCTTCTTCCTCATACATTCCACGCAGTCGATCTATTACATAGGATGCTAAATTGACTGGTGATATATGCCAATAACGTGTTGGAATGTCACGAGTGTTTTCTTTGAATGCTGCTTGATTCAGTTCATCAACTGTTAGTTCAACGTGATGACCAATAGTGGAGTGAATGACGATCCTGAAGTTTTCTGGAGTTGTGAGATGTTCTCCAGTTTCGATGAGATCTAGAAGGGTTCTAAGATCTCCCACCATTCTTATGTCAGCATAATTCTGCGGATTTCCAGTAGCTCTTTCAAGATGAGTTCTCATTGATGCAAGTATAGCCTTCTGACTTGATGAGTAGGGAAAAGCTGATCCGGCTAAGGCACAATATACTTTTTGGTATATTTGCCTTTGGTTGCTACAGAACTCGATTTCTCCCATTGGGTAGTCTGGTCTTTCTGGCTGTTGAGCTTCTCTGGTGACTTGTTCTTGAAGGGAATCGGAGAACTCTTGGATATGTCTGAGCAAAGTTTGGGGCACTGGTTCTCCATAATTGGCGAGGTATGAATCGTACTCTCGTTCAATCTGCCTGATCAGGTGTCTCTGAGCGGTGTTGTATTCATTGGTTGATTCTTTGATAACCTCTACAATGATGCGTACATCATCGTTTTCATTAATCAGGTCAATCATCTCTTCGTGAGTGTCGATGAGGGGAAGCTCTAATCTTTCAGTTGTGATGACGGGTGAATTTGGTGGAGCAAGAGGAGTTTTTGGAATAGAGCGTTCATCGATAGTGACGTTAATAAAATCACCGTCAAATTCGACACTCTGGTAATCGGAATCTTCGTCTCGTGTATCTGGGAATTGGTGGATTTCTTCATCTGAGGGTGCGTTGTTGAAAGGTTGAGTACTGTCGATTTCGATGGTTCTGACTTCCGTGATTGTGTCTTGAAGGTTTTCTCCAACAAAGCTTCCTGGTTGTCGTGCCTTATATGCAGAAATTCTTTGTAGGAGTTTAGCATACAGGTCTGGGTGCTGTGATGTTTGGAGTTCTTCTTCAAAAGTATCTATGTCTCGGAGTCGGGTTCTGGTAAAGGGTTTCGATGGATCAAGATAAGAGTCGAGAATGTTTCCCATTCTTTTGAGATGTGTGGATCTAAGCTCTTGGTGGATGGCTCCATAATCAAAGGATTCTTCTGATGAAGTGTAGTCTTTGCAGTCTTGTATTCTTTTGACTTCAGCCATCTGTGGTGAATCAATTTGATCTTCATCTTCCTCCATTTCTTCCTCCTCCTTTTCAGGTTCTTCTTCTTCCATTTCTTCCGTTCTTTCATCTTCCTCAGCGGGTTCTTCCTCTTCTTCCTCAGGTTCTGATTCGTCCTCCTCGGATTCTTCTTCTTCCTCAGCGTCTTGGTACTCCTCGTCCTCGTCTCGGTCTGTTTCAGTATCGTAGATCAAGGTTGTTGGTCGAGTGAAGCATTGTTCTTCTTCGGGTTCTGATTCGTCATCGGAACAAATTCTGCCTGTTGATATAGCGTGGCATTCTTCTTATTCTGGTGTACAATCCGGTTGGTCGATTTTGTAGGTGATGCTTTCACCATGTGCTCGTAGAACAATTGTATGGTTATACACATCAATCACTACTCTGGTTGTGTTCATAAATGGTCTTCCAAGGATAATCGGGATGTTTATGTCCTCGTGAATATCCATTACCACGAAATCCGTCGGAAAGAAGAATTTGTTAACTTGAACTAAGACGTGCTCAGCTATTCCTTTTGGGTATCTAACAGATTGGTCAGCTAGCTGGATAGTCATCTTAGTGGGTTTCAAATTTTCAAGTTCTAGCCTCTTAAACAGGGAGTAGGGCATAAGGTTAATGCTAGCTCCTAGGTCGGCTAAAGCGCTGATATCTCCGGATTGGTAAATAGAACAAGGGTGTGTGAATCTACCGGTGTCTCCTAGTTTTTCGGGAAGGCTATTCTTAAGTAGGGCTGATGTTTCAGAACTAAGGGGAATGTTGTTTACTTTGGGCAGTTTATCCTTAGTGGATAGCAATTTCCTGATATATTTATTACGACCAGGAACTCTAGACATGGTATCAAGGATTTTCCATCTAGCTTAAAGGATGATAATTTCTTAGGTTGGGCTTTAAGTCTAGCGGGATAAGGGATTCTAATTTCTTTGTTCATGGTCGGAGTGGTTTCCACAGCTGGTATCTTGATCTTTGGTTCTTCCTTTACTGGTACAGCAGCAGGAGGTGGAGTGGCTGCTTCCTTTGTGGTAGTGAGTTGCTTTGCTTCCTCAACATGTGGGTTATGAACCATGTTGCTAGGCAAACTTCCTCTGGGTCTGTTATCAAGATGTTGTGCCAATTGTCCAATTTGGGCTTCCAAATTATTTAGCACGGCCAATTGGTTTCTCATAAAGAGGTCTGCTTGATCTTGTTTAGTAGATGTCTTTTGGTTGAGTAGGTATTGACCTTGCATGAATTGGGTGAAGGCGTCATCTGAACTTGAAGCTGGGACATTTTTCTTTGCAGGTTGTTCAGCGGTTTGGTTTGTATCGGAAGTGGGTGCATGAAGTGTGAGGGGTTGGTTATAAGAAGGTTGTGATTGTTGTGGGTAAGGTGGGTATCTAGGTGGGTATCGGGGTTGGTATGGTTGGTTAGTTCTTTGTGGGAATGGAGGTCCTCTAGGTTGGTTATTGTTTTGGTTGAAACCGGGTGGAAAATTCTGTGGTCGAGCGGGAAACTGAGCATAGTAGATTGTGCCATCTGCTTCTTCGTATTCCACTTGGTATTCACCAGATGGTTTCGGGTTAGTTCAATGTCGACAGACTTGTACTTGGAGTACTTGGTGCTGTTGTTTCTTGAGTTCTCCAAACTGTTTGACAAGTGGGTCCATTTTCTCCGTTAATACTTTAAGTGCTTCAACTGGAACTGGATTCGATGCAGCGATAGGTGCTGAAGATGTTGAGTGATCTCCAGAGTTCCAATCATGGTGATGCATAGTCATGTTCTCTATCAGGTTTCATCCTTCTTCGTCGGTCTTTGCCATGAAGCTTCCTTGTGCAACAACATCGAGGGTGGTTCGGTGGTTGGGGTCTAAACCATTGTAGAAGGTACACAATTGCGCGGATTTGTCGAGACGGTGATTGGGGCACTTCTTCAAGGCTCCTTTGAATCATTCCCATGCGGTGTATAATGACTCATCAAAAGCTTGTCAGAAATTCATGATGTCATTTCGAAGTTTGGTTTGTTTAGAAGGCGGAAAGTATTTGGTTAGAAACTTTGTCGCCATTACCGTCCATGAAGGGATAGATCCGGTCTCTAAACCTTCAAACCATGTTTGCGCATGATGAGTGAGCGAATAAGGGAAAAGATACAAGCGGATTGTGTCTTGGCTAATTCCATTTTGTTTGTAGGAATTTGAAAGAGATATGAACTTGTCGAGGTGAGAGTTAGGATCATCACTTGGTAATCCATGGAATTGACAGTGGTTTTGGATTAGTTGGATGATGTGGTGTTTAAGCTCGAAAGATTGACCAGGGGTTTCAGGGTAGAGAATTGGTCCTCCTCTTCCTGCGATAGAGGGTTTACTGTTGTCAGCGAGAGTGATACGTTCAGCCATTACTTGTCTAAGTGCGGATTGCTTCTTTTCTCGTCGAATGGTACGTATTATAAGTTTTGGATCAGGGAAATTAAACAGTGGTGCAAATCTAGGGGAACAGGTCATACACTAAAGAGAAACAGACAATAGGGAAAATATATTTTTTTTTAGAAGGTTTTATCCTAAGGGTTTACTAGAATTGGGATTGGTTGGGCCTCTGTATCGGACAGTTAGTCTCTCCGGTAGCGGCGCCAAAAACTTGATGCACCCCGAAGCGTCATATGAAGACGGTGCTCGGACCGCGATCGGTTTGTTTTAAATTTGTATTTGCTGGGGTCTAAGTGTGACTTACTAATACTGAACCAAAGGCTAGTAGATGGTAAGTATGACCTAGAGTCGTTCTTAAAGAGAAACTGAATTGAAACGGAGGTGATCCAATCATCCTTTCTTTTCTAGTAAATATTTTAAAAGAGTGCGTTGGGGGTTTTTGGTTCAGTTAATTAAGTAAACTAAATAAAGCGAATAAAAGATAATGGTAAATCAGATAATAAAAGAAGTATTTGTTGTGAGTTCATTAGCTTATAATGTGGGACGATGACTTGTAGGGGAAATGTTTACTAAATTTGGAATGTTCACTAGACTTGGTAGTTTATGGTATAACCGATAGATTCCCAATTAGTCGGTTATCAACTAATATGTCACGAGGAACCACGGTGTCATGATTCTGATCAGACAGACAATGCTCAACTCTCCACACTCTCCTGTGAGGGAGTCAGTGGCCCTTGTTATTGAACACATTTGCTCGTGGACGAAGGAATAGAGTAGCAAGTCTACAACAAGTCTAACCGTTCTTAATACCATAAAGACTATAAATTTAGCAGACAACTAACTTAGCAAATACATTCGGACTTAGTTGATCAATTCCTATTAATGAAGTTTAATCATGGTAAGCAAAGGAAAGTGTTGAGGTTTCTTGCGTACCTTACTTTAAATTTCATAGGTTAAGGAAAAGTATCAATTTAAATTGGATTTTAAACTTGCCTTTCTCAATACAATCAACAAATCCCTATGTTTTCGTAAATGGTTATTTAGCCTATAGCCTACCTAATCTAATCTAAACTAACTAATCTAATTAAAACGCTAATTAAAATGCTGACGGCTTTTTGCATAAAGTTAAACCCAGACCATGTCGGAAAATGCTATGGTAGTCCACAATGTATTTAATCGTTTACCGATGTTTCCACTGTGAATTCAATTGCTTCACGATGTTTACATGATAAGTACATTGTGATTTTAAGTGTACAATACTCATGGCAATTCCACATAATCACATTGCATTTTATGATGCTCGCATGACGTTACAATTACAAACAATAGTTTTACACAGATAACTATTGACCAAGTAGTAAGGTTCGCGACTCCTCTTTACAAGGTTACAATCACGTTTGTTAATCGAAAGGCGAATGTAAGTTTTAGGTTTAAAATCGTAAGATAAGTACGTTCATAAAGTTTCCGTTTTATAATGTCGATCCATAATACAACTACCTTCGGTCGTTACCGGCTTCCATACGTATGTACTTTGCTTAAAAGCATTTCCAGCACTATACCGAGTAAACAGTCGAATAGGGGCCGTCATATTTATTCACGACATATTTAAAGTCATCCCACAATTATATATGCTAACTACATCACAACAAATACAATAGTAATCTACTCGCTAATCATGGCACAAACTATCTCTAGCATAATTAAAGTATACATATTTAATCAAGATAGATAAGGATTGAAATAACCGAGATTAATATGCGAGAAGGAATAGGCTTGAATTAATAAGAGTTGCTCCAAACGTACACCAAAGATTACAAATACGTTCCTCAACAAGGATTACAAGCACGTTCCTTGCTTCTATTTTAACTAGCCTAATACTAATTTAGAATAAAGAAAGAAAGAAAAGCTAGAAGCTAGAGAAAGAAAGTGTGAAAGTGCCTAGGTATGTTGGTATCCTAGTGCCTTGGTGTGTTTTTGAAAATGAGCCTCATGCCTCCTATTTATAGGAGAGTTTTGGTTCATTTTAGCAAGTGAAAGCTCACAATAGCAAAAGGTGGAAAAGATAGTGGCACCGGGTACGAAAAAGGTGGAAAAGGTGGTGCACCGGGTACAGAAAAACACGTAAAGGTCTAGCACCGGGTACACGAAAGGACAAAAAAGCACGATCCGTGCGGGTGGGTGGCAGCCGGCGGCGGCCAGGTGGCAGTTGGCGGTGGCCTGGTGATTGGCCGGCGGCGGCCTGGTGGCTAGCCGGCGGCGGCTGGCTGCTAGCTGCACCAGCCCGCTGCTTGTTGCCTCGTTTCTCGATTCGTGCATGTTTTCTTCGTTATGCGTCCGTTTGTATTGATTCTTTTTGCATTGGATTCGTAATTCATAAACGAAGCTTTTGATGAAAAGAAATCCCAAAAATATGTCTCTGAACTTTAGATGTGTCGTACGAATCGTTTGGATCTTCCGGAGTGCGTAGAATCTTCACTCGTCGTCCGTTTTTATTGATTCTTCTTCTATTGGATTCGTAATTTGAAAATGAACATCTTGAGTAAGGTGGATGTTGGTTATGGGCTCTTTTGTCTTGAATTCTCGTTTTGATGTCTTGAATCTTCAAACGTGTGTGAAATCTTCGCTTTTCATCCGTTTTGCTTGATTTTCATCGTGCAACCTTATTTTGACCATCTTGGCATAATACTATTGATTTGTAATGTTTTTGAGTTAAAGTGCCAAGAATCGTTCCAGAATGAGAGAGATATCGGTAGTAAAAATGAGACTTTTTACGCGATATCAGAGGCTGAGATTGACGGGTTGATGGTTGTGGTTGAGATCTTTGCTGTGGCCTCCCAAAGGATTTAAACTTCTTAAAAGGTTGAGATTGAGAAGTAGATTGTTCAACTTTTCGTTTACTACTAGCATCAGCAGCTTTAGCTTGCAATTCTTTCTCTCGCGTTAACCCTTTATTCATCATCTTTGGAATAGAATCATAAATAGTCGTGTCAACAGATTCTATAATCTCAACATTTAAATGTCAGTGATAATGATCTTTCATTAAATTTGGATTTGAAGTATACTCTGGACAGAACTGAGATTTATCATAAAACAAATTCGTATACTCGGTCACCGACATCTTTCCCTGATCTATTGATAAAAACTCTCCCTTCAACCTTTCTATTTCTGCCATTGGTGCAAATTCTGCTATGAATCTTTCTATAAACGTATTCCAAGGAAGCCTGGCAGCTCCCTCTGCATACTCGGTCACCGACATCTTTCCCTGATCTATTGATAAAAACTCTCCCTTCAACCTTTCTACTTCTACCATTGGTTCAAATTCTGCTATGAATCTTTCTATAAACGTATTCCAAGGAAGCCTGGCAGCTCCCTCTGCATCAAGAGTTTTGATTTGAGTATTCCACCAATCCTGAGCACTTCCTTTTAACTGATGAGCTGCAAATAACACTCGCAATCTTTCCGGACACTCACAAAGCATAAAGGTTTCTTCCATCTTGCTTACCCATCTGTTACTGATAATCGGATCCCTTTCTCCCTTAAACTCTGGAGGACTACAATTTGCAAAATTCTTATACTCAAACTTTTCTTTTTCTCTATTCATTTGACGTTGAGCATTTAAAACTTCACTATTCGGCTGAGGGTTTGTTAAGATAGGATGTTTCTGTTCAAATTCTACTAATCGAGCAGTGATTATTTGCTCCATACGTTCATATACCGAATGAGCAAATTCTTGTAAAGATTGGCTAATAACATCTATTAATAACAACCTGTCTTCTGGATCTAGACTTCTATTTGAAACGTTCTCCTCTTGAGTGGGAGAACGAACATTTGAACCCTCAGCTTCTATATTCGGTGGGGTAGTCATTTACTAAAGCAAAATAAATAATCTAATTAGTACTTTACTAAATATTAAAATACATAATCATCTAAAACTTTCTAAACTAACAAGCATAACGATTATCTTTTCTTTTCTCACATGCTTAGAAACTTTGAATCTCCCATGTGTACTAATGTAATGTATCCCCGTTGGCCAGACGTAGTTACATTAAACTAATTACACATTTCTATTCAAAATTCTTAAACGCATTTCAAATCAATGCAATATTTACTATCATAATCATTATCTACTAATCACATATTAATAATACTACTAAAACACAACTATAACTTGCTACTAAACGTTTATAAGTGGTTTAAGTTTAGGCAATCCTACTGTGGATTGCTTAAATCTCTTAAACCATCACTCTGATACCAACTTGAAATACCCTGAAAATCTAGACTTTTTTTTTTATACTATCAATTAGGACTCCTCAATCCTAAATTACCTTAGAAATCATTTTATATTTATTCCATATTAAATTTTGGACTAAAAACGGATTTTCTGATTTTGTACGTACTCACGCGATCCAAATTTTTGAGCTGGGATCGCGTATCTAAGCACAAAACTTTCTGTTCACAAATTGCACTGACTCACGTGATCCAGAAAATTTTCTGGGATCACGTAGCCATGCCTATTTTGGAAGTCAGCAAAAGTCAACTTTTTTAGCCAATTTCAAACATGCATAACTTTTTACTCGTTATGAACTAGGACCTGAAATTTTGCACACACCTTCCCTATAACCATATAAACCTTTTCTCAATTCCACTTTTTCAAGTTTAACATTTTTCTAAGATTTGACCCGTAGACGGGTTTTCGGCTAAATTAGACCAAAAATCTCAACATACCAATTCCCAAACCATGATTTCTGAAACATTGAGCTTTTGATCTCATAACACATATACTAAAACAAGGTTTTGAATCTATTTCCCACACTCTTAACCTTCCTCTAACTCAATTTGAACCGTGTGTGCTTTTAAAGACCCATTTTGACCCTTTTTGACCCGCTGACTTTAAAGGACTAACTTGACTCATTTAATAGTTGACCAATAGAATATTTGAATTCCTTACAACCCTAAAATATACATACATAACCAAAATGGCAAGTATACTATAACTTGCCCTTTTTCACTTTCTACAACATTTTTATACATTACATATCATGATCTACTACTAAACCACACAATTACTTGTCTTTACTAATACCTTTGCAACATGTCAAAACATTGTTTAAGTGGCTTTCAAGGACTTCAAAATGACAATTAAAAGAGATAAGCTTATGTAACTTACTACAAGTTTGCAATTTCACTTCTATTCTTTGCTAGCTTCTTTCCCCTTCCCACTTCCAGTTGTACCTACAACATAAACTAAACTAATTAAGCACTTTGCTTAGTGAGTATAAGTATAACTAATCAAAATATGTTTTAAAACATATAATAAGTAAGAAAATTAGATTACTTCCCTTTTTCTCTTTCAATTCTCTATTCGCAAATTCTAATCAAATGTGCACATTTCAAACCTTTCATTTAGCTAACCTTGATTAGCTAATCTAATCATATCATTAGCTAGCATAGCTAGCTACTAATCAAGAACATAACTAACCTTGGTTAGTTATTCTAATCACTTTATGGCTAATAATCATTAACCATTCTAATCATATGCATTCATCATATTCGAATTCTAATAACAACTAATCATTCCATATACTCACCTTGGCTTATTAAATAGCTTGAAATACGATGATAACTCTTCTTTAACACCTAATACACATTCATATAACACACATATCAATAATTAATCATGCTTTCAACTACTAATTCATCTAATTACTTCTCCCCCACTTGATGTATACTAATTTCACTTTGACTAAACTAACTAACTTCTTTCTCATTATCATACTCATAGCTTTAATACAAATTAAGCTAGTTCCAAGTTATTACTAACTTCTACTAACACTTTACACTTGTAATTCAAACTAATTCATATATTTTATAAGAAACCCCATAAACCCTAATCATAATCCGTCACTCTTAACATGAAATTGAGTATCAAATCATCATTACTAAGTTAAACTAACAACAATTATTCAATTACAAGCCCTAATTTTAAATTAATTCCTACTAGTTAACTAAAACCCATGAAAACCCAAGTTCTAGGGTTCTTGATGAAAGAAAACTACTTACAAAGATTAGAGGATAATAAAGGAAGATGATTGGAAGCTTGAATTGAAGATTAATCTAAAGCTTAAGGATTGGTTCTTGATTCCCTTGCTTCCTGCGATTTTTGTTATGCTTATTTGGGGGTTCCGGAATTGTTTGTGAATGTTACAGGGAAGAGACACGTATTAGTGTCTATATTCTTTTAATTTCCTATACTACACAGTCTGAACATCTGTTTACATTTTCTATTATATTTTATTATTAAAAGATTTATAATTAAAAAGATGTATATATTATTGTACACTAAAATAATACCTTAAAAAATAGGGTGTTACATGTCTAAAAGTGTATTAGTTATTTGTTAGCATAGAGTTGATTAGATGCATCTATATTAATAATCAAAACTAAACATGAACGAATTAGTTGTATTCATTTTCAAGAAGAACCAAATCCAAAATCAAATAAAATGAAAGAGCAACTGTATGGATTAGTTGGAAAGTAAAAAACTGAATTATCTGATTGAGTACTTTATCCTACTCATTGTCTTGGTCCATGATTCCAAAGAGTGCTCAGTGCTTGTAGCCTTGCGAAGTAGTCATTAATTGCTAGCAACGCATGTGCTGATTGTCTTGTTTTGAGTATTCCATGCACCTTCTTGATGATATCCTCTCTAAGTGAATCCGCTTGAATGTTTATTTAAGAGTAATAATTACATAAGAAAAATTCAAATATGAACGAAAGAAAAATATATATTGTTTAAAACTGTCAAAAAAGAATGTTATTTATTATGTTGTAATTCGATTGACTAAGGTATATTCTCCATAATGACCAGTGTTTGTTAATTTATTTTCTAATCATACAAGTTGTAAGAAAGTCTCAATTGCTTCTAAGTTTCCCATTGCTATGGCCATTTGTGACATGTAACTAGGTTTATCGGATGATGCAGTTGGGACCTGTAACACCCCTAAAGTTACTGTTTAGCGGAAGCATACATTGGGTGTTACTAATCAAATATCACAAGCACAAAGATATAATGAACGACCACTACATGCGTCGTTTTACTTTGATATTGATAAAACAAAAGTTTACATCAAAATATTGTTTACATTAGCCCGGTTTGAAATTGAGAGATTTAAGTACATAATTAACCTATACAAAATATAATAATGCAGCTAAATCTCTGATTGGTTGCATGCTGACTCGAGCTAATAGTTCTTGATTGAGTTGTCCAACCTATTGCTGGTCACCTGTGATACATGCTAAAATGGGTCAGCGAAACGCTGGTGAGCTCACAGGTTTGTATGTCAACGCATATTTGTATGAACCGCAAGATTTTATAATATAATTGAATTTAAAATGCAATTAAGCAAAATAAAAGTTATACAGCCATGAGCACATAGTCTGAGCTTAACTTGAGTGTCAAGTCCAATTAAGGAACCCAACTTGAATGCCTCCTACGAGTGCCTAATCCACACTCGTCTTCCCAAATGCTAATACGTCCGTTTGACCAGTTAGTGCGTGCTAACCCGGACGAGGATTGCCAATCCTATATAATATCATATACTAACATTCACGCTACTACGTATTACCAGACTATGCTATGGAGGGCTTTAAATTGATTAGTTGAAGTAACTCATGTAGTATTTGATTTTGATTTGTACTTGCGTTCAACTTGTAAAACAAAACGAGCAATAATATCACACCCCTGATTGAAAAACAGTAAAATAAGGGCCATGAGACTCACCTGAGCCTTGAGCGATTAAATTAATAAACTTGAATTGATTAGCGGTGGATTGATGTCCGAAGACTTGTAACCTGAGGGTGTCCAAGACACACAATTGTTATAACATGAGTAGGCATCTCGAAAGACTGCCCTTGTAATTGTTCGTCCAACTTAGAATATCCAAATTACCGCGATTTGGTTGTTTGTTTAAGTCTTTGAAAATGTGTACGGCCCGTTGGTGCTTGTTTGTAACAATAATCCCACATTATTATTTTGAGGGTTTTGAAGTGTTATACCTAAAACTAAGTTCCAATGTGTTTTTTTTTTTTTTTAGAAGTTGTGCCGCATTTGTGTTTGATGTTATACAAGTTTAACACTTTGTGTGAAAGTTTAGATGTAACACCGTTACTTGTGAACCTAGGGTAAGGGTGAAGCCCGTTAATGACGGGGGTCCGGGGGCAGCGCCCCTGGTAGCGGGGTCCAAGGGGCAGAGCCCCTGGCTAAATTGCTTTGGTGAAAAACGCACCTGGACTTGAATTTGGGCGAAATTGGGTGATAAAATTTTAGGTCTCGACACTTAGTAAAATTTGTGTTTTCTTGGTTCTGTTTCATGCGACACAAGGTCAGATATGCGACACAAGAGCTTTGCGACACAAGGGTTGTGTCGCATAAGCTTTCGGTGCTAAATCAATAGCGACATAAGGGTTGTGTCGTATAGGGTATACGACACAAGGTGCGACATAATCGTTGTGTCGCAAAATCTACGACACAAGGGTTGATGCGACATAAAATGCGACGTCAATGGGTTTATGCGACATAACCTTGCGACACAAGGCTTGTGTCGCAAAGATGAACACCAGCCCAGAAGCAGCGCCTGTCGCGTTTTTCCGACCCAAATCACAAATCTAGCTCATTTTTAGGCTGCAAAATCGTGTTTTCTTCGTACATTTGGACAATACTAAGTTGTGTAAACATTATAACACCGAAATAATACACCAAAATGAGTAGATCTAATTATTTAGAGAATTTCTTACAATTGCAAATCGAAGCTAGAGGAGGCCGAAAATGATGACGATGCTTTTGTAAATCTTGTTCCTTGCTTGATGGTGATTCCGAAAATATAACTTTTGTTGGTTGGTTTGCAAATCCGAAAATTGATGGAAGTTTTTGCGTTTGAGAGTGTTTTTGTGGTGTGTGTGTTTTTGTTGAAATGAAAATGAAAGAAAGAGGGAAAGAGGTGGGGTGTATTTTTATACGTTTAAACGTTTATTTTTATACGTTTAAACGTTTATTTTTATACGTTTTAAATCTTGTTCCTTCCCCGCAATCGCGCTCCGTGCGGTGTTCGTTCTCCCGTTCGTTTAAACGTTAAATGTTTATTTTTATACGTTTTAAAATACGAATAATTACCCAATATTTTTGTTGAAGTATTTTACCAAATACTTAATGGTTGCGTTATAAAATATAACTTTAACTTGTTCCGATTTGTTTGCGCGTTTAATAATCAAATCGTGTAGTCCTTGTTTGTACGATACGAATTTGAATTGAAATATTATCTAAATAATATTTTGGATATAATTGCGTTATTAAATAATATTATATTATTTAATAAAATTTTCACCAACGTCCGTATTAATTGAATCGAATTGCATTCGATTTGAAACTCGTACGATTTAATCAAATCGCATACTTGTATATATATACTCATCAATATATATGTTGATACATTAATTAGCCTAACACAGAACTAATTACATGTATTAATACTTGATTAGGCACTAACTACTAGTCCTAATTTGACGGGTGTCACAGGACCTTATTTGCGTCACTGACAAGAGATTCAGCCAAACATAATTCCATCTTTGTCATTCTTTGAGATAAGCACTTTTCTTCATGTAGTGTTGTGGAAAGCATTTCTGTTAAATCGCTATGTTGTGATTCTGAAAGTTCCACATGATTCTCAATAATCTGGCACGTCCAAAAAAATGAACTGGTAATGAATTAAGTTCAATAAATAATATAGAAGTATATGTAAGTCGATCAAGAACTACTATAAATAAAAGCATTACATTTGGTCCACCCAATCTTCTTACATACCAAATAAAAAGTTTATTATATGCATAGCAATATAAGAGTCGGAGAGGATTATTGTAGAATAATTTCTTATTATCGGAACCGCAGAAACAATCTTTATGATTTGTACTTTTAACCTATGTACATTTTTTGCAAAAAAAAAAAAAAGGGAATGCCAAAATTATACAAATTTAATACTCTTTAATATTAGATCAATTTAAAAATATAACATACGAGTTATATATATATATATATATATATATATAAAGTTTTGTATTACTACTTTTATGTGTGATACTATGATACACACTAAATTTTTTATGATGTGTATCACATATTTTTGTAAAGTTTTATTTCACGTTTGAAGAGCATAAATTTCTAGTAATTTTGCTAGAAAAAATTATCAAAAAATGTACATCAATCTTAAAGATAAAATTAAAAATGTATGTTCTTATTGTTCTCACAATAAGAAGTGTTCCTATTGACCTTCACTTATAAAAGTCATTTGTTTTTTACTTATATGTCAGAATGTATAATCATGATTATGATTTGAACGGTCAAGAAAGTATACCGCAACCTGTCTTGTTAAATTCATCTAGGTGTGTTCGTTTGGACGGTTAGGATCAAATTTGATCCATTAACATGAATCCATGTGGATTTTTAAAATGTTAATCCGAGCCATCCACATAATGTACAAAACTACGAATAATTTCCATTGCTATGTGATGTGTCTTCGCTTTTTTCATCTATGAAGGATTGCAAACAGCTTTACAAATGTGGTGCGTACTACATACTTAGAGAGTGCCTAAAAAGTTATATAGCTATTTTCCTATCGATATTATAAATTTACCATTTCCATGATTTCAAATTTTCAAAGCTAAGCAATTTCAAAGCAAACAAAACAAAAAAAAAATGTAAAATCTTAAAAAAAAATACTCAATTTATCGATGCCTTTAAGAATGTTTCGAAATAAATTTCAAAATTTCAATAACATTTACATTATTCTATTTTTCCAATATCACCTAATACTTGTTACTCTTTGAAAAGAAAAAGAGAGATCGTATCCAACATTCATTCATTTAGTAGAAAAATAGTATACATCCTTCAATTAGTAAAACATACATAATGATTGTAACAAAACAGGGAAACCTTAATTAACAATTTTACATTGACATTACTGATAAGAACATAACCATTATAGACAACACATACAAAAGATACAAAAGTTCATAATCCAAAACCCAATCAATACTCCAAACAACAATGACAACGTAACAGATTTCATCCCTTTCACTAAATACGAGCACCCAACAATACACAGTACAAAAAGTTCAATAACTCTATAAACAATCTAAAATAAACTGTACAACATACATAGAATGGGGAACATAAAAATATAGAGTAAAACGCTATTTTTATCCAATCTTTACTAAAAAAAATGATGCAATAATATTGAAATCATTTAACTAATATTAAAATGATTGAAAAGCTTACACAATTACTGTATAGTTGTTCGAAAACAGGGTGTTCCTTGTTAGTGCCTATCGGTGGAGGCGACTAAAGGTGAGTGTAGTAGTAGTGGTGGAGGCGGCACGTTTGTAAATGGAGAGAGTATTTGTGTGTTTTTTATGATGTATAGAGTCTGTGAGGTGTTTGATTAGTTGTTTATATAGGTAGGCTAAAAGAAAATTGATGGCTGAGATTGAAGCTAAAGGATTCAACGGTCAAGATTTGAGCTTGACTTAAAATTAAGAAAAGGGTGGATGCATTATAACGTATAAAGTAGTATAGATGTATAGACTAGTTTTATGACCCGTGAAAACATGAGTCTTGTTTAGAACAAAATTAAATCAATACAGATTCGGATTGGCATGAAATAGATAAGGATGCATAAAATAGGATTATCAAAAAAACGTTGCAGTTTGGTAGTAATAAAAGATGATATAGAAAACCAACTAACTAATATGTTAAGTGAATGCGCCATGGGCTTTTTGGTATTTTTTTACAATCATTCAAAGTTGTTTTTATTCTAGTTAAGTCATTGAACCCAAATACATTAATAAAACCACCTCCAAACATGCTTGTATAACATAAAGGCAAAAATCTTTTACCATATATTTAAATTAGAATTATGTTGTTGGCCTTGAAAGTTAAAACATTGAATTGATTATTGTTTGAATTGGTGTGCTTTTTTTTGTTTAACAATTGGTGTCTACAATTTCCCCATAATAAATTAATCATGTTGTAATTTAACTATAATTAAGGCTCTATTAGCAATATAATATAAGAACCTTTGTAAAGAATTAGGAATAAAGATAAAATACTTTGAGGGAGAAGTATAAACACTTTGAGTTTATTAATGTGACAACCATCAAAATCTCAGGTCATTACCGCACTCGAATATCAAACTACGCTTACTACATTCCTTAAATCCTAGTGAAAATTCTAGGTTATGACTCCGTAGGCTTAACAAAGTCGTAGAACGTCTTAAAGATTGATTAGTGATTTTTAAGTTCCTTTAGACAAGCCGAACTAGGTTACTATGTGCCAAATAAAACAAAGAAAAATCTACCTCTTTACGTCTTCACGAAGTCCTTATCGAATCGCAAAACTGAAATTCCGGTGACTCGACAAGTAAATTCAATCAGACGATACCCAACTTAACACGAACGTTGGTGAAAAATTTTTTACAAATAACTTAAATCTATTTTTATAAGTTATTTATCATAAATTATTATTCTATTTAAATAATACAAAAAAAAAATACTTACGCGTTTTGGCTAAAACGTCTTGAACGCAACGAAAACGCGCGAATCGAATTTGACAACCAAACGAAACTCGATAAATATTATGACAACTCAAAATAAAGTATTTTAATAATACTTCAATGGAAAAATATCCAAAATATATCGTTAAATTAAGCGACTCAAAATATCGTTATGCGATTTAACATTTTTACGAATATAACGGGTAAACGAACACAATACGTAAGCTAAACTTAATAGACAAAATATTAACTAATTTTTGACCCCAAATGGGCCCCTTGGTCGTTCTCCCTATGCTCCCCTTCCCCATGAGACCCTCATTATGTCACCTCCTCACTTAACCACTCAAATCTCATGCATTCTCCTCATTTCTCCCAACTTCACTCTTTCCCATTTGCTCTCACTTCTCTCTACAACCTCCCTCTCTCTCTCTAAAATCTGGAGAATTACCACCCTATCACCACCACAACACCACCATTGACCACCATTGACCACCATTGACCGCCTTTGACCGCCATACAACCACCACATCAAAACTTCAACTTTTTGCAAGGATTCAAGCTCTACAACACTTCCTTCTTTCCTTCATCTAATCCCCATTGTGAGAACACTTTTTATTTCATTATTTTACTCTTATAACATATATTTAAAGTTCACTCAAAGATTTATGTCCAAAAACCTTGTTAAAATAACTTTTTATCACTCAAAAACTCATAAAATGTAACATGCATAATCTGTCCAGAATGTTGTTGTTATTTCCACGATTTTTATAAAAATTATTTATTCATAAAAATTGATGTTTTTATAGTCAAAAATCAAGTTCAGAAAGTTATCTTTCCAACCCCAAAATTTATGGAAACATTACTGGAAGTGGTTAACATGTATGTGAATAAATTGTATTTTTCTTGTGAATTAATTCAGAATGTACAATTTTATAAAACATCGACTAACAAGTGCATTTTCTGGAAAAATGAGATAGTAGACTGATTTTGTATAAAAATGAAAACCGACACTTACGAACATAATATAAGTGATGTAACTTACTTTTTATGACTTATATACATATATGAGAGTTTGTGTAAAAGTTTAGGGTCAAACCGAGTCGGTTTGACCAAGTCAACAAATACAGGACTCGGTTTTGAAAACCTCAAACTTGCCATTTTTGGAAACTTACTATTTTTGGAAAGAATTGTAAACAAAAATGGGTTTGGGTGACTTATTAACTAACTTAGACCAAAAAAGAGACTTGTAAATATAACTTATACGAAAAATGACACTTAGAACTTTTGGACCAAAGATTGAAATTCTAGTTTCACTTAGTATCCAATTCGCGTAACAACAATAACTACAAACGAGGACAACTTAGACACACGCGACATATACTATTGCAAAGTGTACAATGAACCATATATAATAATAATGTCTTTGAGAATTATTGTTACAAACTTTCACCAACGGGTCACACACGTTTTCTAAAACAAAATATATATGGACATACTAGTTGAGTGAACAATTAGCATAAGTAAACATTAACTCCCACTTACACCCGACCTTATGCGTTTAGGGCGCTAGAAGGTTGCATTTGGAACATAGATACTTGCTAATTGCTATATTTGCTTGATAAACTAAGGTGAGTATTCACAGCCCCATTTTTCTACTGTTTTCATAAACTTTTTGGGGTGAAAAGCATGACTACTTGTTTTCTAAACTGTTCTTTAATGTGTACGCTTAGTAAAACTGTTCTTGAAAGAGGTACACAGTCCATATTTTACTGCGAAAATTATCTTGTTTATTGAAACTGCCCTTGAACTTGTGCACTAGTACAACCTTTCTTGAACGTATACACAAACTATATCTTACTGCAAAGCTGTTCTTATTGAATCCGATTACGAAACTGCTCATGATTGAACATTTACTACTTTGATATTAAAAATTGTTCTAGAAATGTACACATGCTATCTCTTGTGCTAAAAATGTTTCTATGTGTACATATACTATATGTATGCTCTTATTGTATGCTTGTGACTCTATCGCATCTAAAGTCCCTGGTTTTTCTCTTACATAACCTATTAACTCATTATTGAGCCGATGGTTGATATGGATAGTACTATTTGGAAGGAGGCCACCTTCCCACTCCCTCGTGCATGTGAGTGCATACCACCAACTTTAAATATTCGCGATAGGACATGTCTTTGGGGCGTTGTTCTCGGGCCAGTAGGTTTGGTTGTGGACTCAAGCTATACATGTCGTTCTTAAATGAATTCTAATTCGCGTATAAACAACTAGTTACATAGCAACGTAAATCTTTCAAACGTGGTTTTGATAACTTCTAGATGACTTTCGCATTTATACACTAAATAGCTATTTACGTAGCAACGTAAATCTTTCAAATGTGATTTTGAATACTTTTAAACGGCATTCTCACTTATTCTAAAACCTGTGAACTCACCAACTATCTTTGTAGTTGACCCTCATTTTTACATGCTTTTCAGGAAACAATCAGTAGTTGGGAAAATGAAGCTACGATTACCCATATGAATGTTGAAGTCATTAGTGGAGCCTTGTGCTGTGGAACCATTGTGCTGTTACATCTCGTGTTTCCGCTTTAGCGGGGTGTGACAGATTTGGTATCAGAGCCTAAGGTTATAGGGAACTAGGATTGCATTAGTGACCTAGACTATAACCGTTAGGGTAGTATTCCTTATTAGGTATGACTGGTTCAACAATTGCATCATTTGAATTTAATTTAGCATAGCCTGATCAACTATGTACAATTAAAGGCGAAGCGATGCGAGACCTGAAATAGCCATAGTGAACGGGAATGCCTTAGCAGACGTAGACCTATGATACATGTTGATCCAGCCAAGATCGAGGCACTCAAGTGCTGGAAAGCACCTACTACTCCAACTGAGGTACGACAATTCTTAGGTCTGTTGGATATTATCGACAATTCATTGAGAATTTCCCCAAAATAGACCAACCTTTAACCTCACTGACTCAGAAAGAGAAGAAATTCGATTGGATCGACAAACAAGAGTCAGATTTCCAACTGTTGAAACAAAAACTCCGCAGTGCACCAATCTTGTCATTACCCGAAGGCAACGATGATTTAGTAGTTACTGCGATGCCTTACACCAAAGACTTGGTTGCGTGTTGATGCAACGGAGTAAAGTCATCGTCTACACCTCTCGATAACTGATAATCCACGAAAAGAACTATACAACTCATGACTTAGAGTTAGGAGCCATTATTTTCGAGCTTAAACTCTAGAGACGCTACTTGTACGGTACAAAGATACTATTTTTACCGACCACAAAAGTCTCCAACACATCTTCGATCAAAAAGACCAAAACATGAGACAACGCCAATGGGTCGAATTACTTAACGACTATGATTGTGAAGTTAAGTACAGAAAGCCGTCAGGGTTATTACAACAACCCGAAATACCCCAATGGAAATGGGAACAGATAGCAATAGACTTCGTCACTAAGTCACCTCGAACTTCCAAGGGTCACAACTCCATTTGAGTTATTGTCGACCTACCGACAAAATCTGTGCGTTTTCTACCTATCTGACAAAATCTGTGCGTTTTCTACCTATCCGAGAGGATTACATAATGGAGAGACTTGCTCAAATCTATATTGAAGAAATTATGCCGCGTTACGGAGTGCCCATGTCAATTATCTCTGATAGAGATTGTCATTTTACACCACCAATTTGGCTATCAATGCAAAAGGCGTTGGATACCTAACTAAATCTGAGTACTGCTTATCACCCTCAAACAAACGGACAAGTGAACGAACAATTTAAACCTTAGAACATATGATGCAAGACTGTGTACTAGACTTTGGAGGAAGTTGGGATGTACACTTACCCCTGATAGAGTTCTCTTACAATAACATTTACCACACTAGCATCTAGTGTGCATCATTTGAGGCCTTGTATGGACAGAAATGCCAATCACCGTTAAGTTGGCACAAAGTCAGTGAGAAGCACTTGACGAGGCCAGACATCTTTCAGGAAACTATAGACTAAATCACAACCATAAGAGAACGACACAAGGCAACCCAAGGTAGACATAAAAGCTACGCTTACAATCGCAAAAAGCCCCTTGAATTCCAAATGGGTTATAGAGTGTTCCTGAGAGTATCACCTTGGAAAGAACTTGTACGCTTTGGCATGAAAGGCAAGTTAAGCCCACGCTATATTAGACCATACAAAATCTTGAAACGAATAGGCCTGGTGGCTTAAAAACTAGAACTGCCCAAGAGTTGAGTGACATTCATGAAGTATTTCATGTCTCAAACCTTAAGGAGTGTCTAGTCGACAACTCTTAGATCTTGACCTTAGAATGGATTCGAATCGATGATTGATTTTATTTTGCTGAGGAACCCACATAAATCTTTGATAAAGGTACCAAACAGTTGAAACGTGACAAGATTCCCTTAGTTAAGGTTCACTAAAATTCTAAACATGGACCTGAGTTCACATAGGAACGGGAAGGTGTTATGAAACGAAAATACCCTTATCTATTCACTAGCCGAATCTAGACAGTGCCACCAGTGGAATTTCGGGACGAAATTCTTCTAACTGGGGGAGACTGTGACAACCATCATAATCTCAGGTCATTACCACACTCGAATATCAAACTACGCTTACTACATTCCTTAAATCCTAGTGAAAATTCTAGGTTATGACTCCGTAGGCTTACCAAAGTCGTAGAACGTCTTAAAGATTGATTAGTGATTTTTAAGTTCCTTTAGACAAGCCGAACTAGGTTACTATGTGCCAAATAAAACAAAGAAAAATCTACCTCTTTACGTCTTCACGAAGTCCTTATCGAATCGCAAAACTGAAATTCCGGTGACTCGACAAGTAAATTCAATCAGACGATACCCAACTTAACACGAACGTTGGTGAAAACATTTTTACAAATAACTTAAATCTATTTTTATAAGTTATTTATCATAAATTATTATTCTATTTAAATAATACAAAAAAAAAAACTTACGCGTTTTGGCTAAAACGTCTTGAACGCAACGAAAACGTGCGAATCGAATTCGGCAACCAAACGAAACTCGATAAATACTTTGACAACTCAAAATAAAGTATTTTAATAATACTTCAATGGAAAAATATCCAAAATATATCGTTAAATTAAATGACTCAAAATAACGTTATGTGATTTAACATTTTTACGAATATAACGGGTAAACGAACACAATACGTAAGCTAAACTTAATAGACAAAATATTAAATGATTTTTGACCCCAAATGGGCCCCTTGGTCGTTCTCCCTATGCTCCCCTTCCCCATGAGACCCTCATTATGTCACCTCCTCACTTAACCACTCAAATCTCATGCATTCTCCTCATTTCTCCCAACTTCACTCTTTCCCATTTGCTCTCACTTCTCTCTACAACCTCCCTCTCTCTCTCTAAAATCTAGAGAATTACCACCCTATCATCACCACAACACCACCATTGACCACCATTGACCACCATTGACCGCCGTTGACCGCCATACAACCACCACATCAAAACTTCAACTTTTTGCAAGGATTCAAGCTCTACAACACTTCCTTCTTTCCTTCATCTAATCCCCATTGTGAGAACACTTTTTATTTCATTATTTTACTCTTATAACATATATTTAAAGTTCACTCAAAGATTTATGTCCAAAAACCTTGTTAAAATAACTTTTTATCACTCAAAAACTCATAAAATGTAACATGCATAATCTGTCCAGAATGTTATTGTCACTTCCACGATTTTTATAAAAATTATTTATTCATAAAAATTGATGTTTTTATAGTCAAAAATCAAGTTCAGAAAGTTATCTTTCCAACCCCAAAAACCTCATATTTTTCTGAGCTCTTGTACTATTTTTAATATTTTTTGTAAGATCACATAGATAATCTACCCTATAAAGTCAGAAAGTTTAGTCTGGTTGTTTTGACCATATCTCGAGCTACACACCTCCAAATGACCTGAAACCACAGCCAAACTCTCATTAATTTTGTTAGCTACAAAAGTTGTACTGATAGCTTTTTCCTAAAAAGTTGTAGTTTTTTCCCAAAAACTCGATCTTTATATGCATGTCTAGATTGGTCAACTGTTGGACCTCATAGGACATATGAAATTTCTATAAATAATTAGACTACTGTAAAATTTATGGAAACATTACTGGAAGTGGTTAACATGTATGTGAATAAATTGTATTTTTCTTGTGAATTAATTCAGAATGTACAATTTTATAAAAAATCGACTAACAAGTGCATTTTCTGGAAAAATGAGATAGTGGACTGATTTTGTATAAAAATGAAAACCGACACTTTCGAACATAATATAAGTGATGTAACTTACTTTTTATGACTTATATACATATATGAGAGTTTGTGTAAAAGTTTAGGGTCAAACCGAGTCGGTTTGACCAAGTCAACAAATACAGGACTCGGTTTCGAAAACCTCAAACTTGCCATTTTTGGAAACTTACTATTTTTGGAAAGAATTGTAAACAAAAATGGGTTTGGGTGACTTATTAACTAACTTAGACCAAAAACGAGACTTGTAAATATAACCCGAACGAAAAATGACACTTAGAACTTTTGGACCAAAGATTGAAATTCTAGTTTCACTTAGTATCCAATTCGCGTAACAACAATAACTACAAACGAGGACAACTTAGACACACGTGACATATACTATTGCAAAGTGTACAATGAACCATATATAATAATAATGTCTTTGAGAATTATTTTTACAAACTTTCATCAACGGGTCACACACGTTTTCTAAAACAAAATATATATGGACATACTAGTTGAGTGAACAATTAGCATAAGTAAACATTAACTCCCACTTACACCCGACCTTATGCGTTTAGGGCGCTAGAAGGTTGCATTTGGAACACAGATACTTGCTAATTGCTATATTTGCTTGCTAAACTCAGGTGAGTATTCACAGCCCCATTTTTCTACTGTTTTCATAAACTTTTTGGGGTGAAAAGCATGACTACTTGTTTTCTAAATTGTTCTTTAATGTGTATGCTTAGTAAAACTGTTCTTGAAAGAGGTACACAGTCCATATTTTACTGCGAAAATTATCTTGTTTATTGAAACTGCCCTTGAACTTGTGCACTAGTACAACCTTTCTTGAACGTGTACACAAACTATATCTTACTGCAAAGCTGTTCTTATTGAATCCGATTACGAAACTGCTCATGATTGAACATTTACTACTTTGATATTAAAAACTGTTCTGGAAATGTACACATGCTATCTCTTGTGCTAAAAATGTTTCTATGTGTACATATACTATATATATGCTCTTATTGTATGCTTGTGACTCTATCGCATCTAAAGTCCCCGGTTTTTCTCTTACACAACCTATTAACTCATTATTGAGCCGATGGTTGATATGGATAGTACTATTTGGAAGGAGGCCACCTTCCCACTCTCTCGTGCATGTGAGTGCATACCACCAACTTTAAATGTTCGCGATAGGACATGTCTTTGGGGCGTTGTTCTCGGGCCAATAGGTTTGGTTGTGGACTCAAGCTATACATGTCGTTCTTAAATGAATTCTAATTCGCGTATAAACAACTAGTTACATAGCAACGTAAATCTTTCAAACGTGGTTTTGATAACTTCTAAATGACTTTCGCATTTATACGCTAAACAGCTATTTACGTAGCAACGTAAATCTTTCAAATGTGATTTTGAATACTTTTAAACGGCATTCTCACTTATTCTAAAACCTGTGAACTCACCAACTATCTTTGTAGTTGACCCTCATTTTTACATGCTTTTCATGAAACAATCAGTAGTTGGGAAAATGAAGCTACGATTACCCTTATGAATGTTGAAGTCATTAGTGGAGCCTTGTGCTGTGGAACCATTGTGCTTTTACATCTCGTGTTTCCGCTTTTGCGGGGTGTGACAATTAAGAAGGTGCAATCTACTTCTTTACATTGAGGTTGTATTTATACTACAACTTCTACTATTGAATTACCAAATGAAGATAATTGCAAGTAATTATGGCTAGACAAGGATTAGACATAAGGGTTGAAAATGTATTCATCTATTGACTTATAATTCATAACACTCCCCCTTAGATGACACATTTCAAACAAGAATTCAATATTGAAGTACTGCCTCATTAAAAACCTTGCTAAAGAAAACCCAGTGGTAAAAAACTTTAGCTAAGGGAAAAAGAGTGCAGCGTATAGTTGACTCCCCCTCATGTAAACAACCATAATGCATTACATGTTTTGAACATGTCGCATTCCAATACTATGAACGTGTTTTCTGAAAATTGCAGTAGGAAGTGCCTTCGTGAAAAGATCTGTTGAGTTATTACTTGATTGAACATACTGCATCTCAATCTGATTATTCTTGATAAGGTCTTGAGTGTATGAAAAGAATCTTGGAGGTATATGTTTAGTTCTGTCATTCTTAATATATCCTTCTTTCATTTGTGCAATACAAGCTGCATTGTCTTCATAAATCACAGTTGGCATCTTTTCATTCTCTAGTCCGCATGAGGATAAAATGAGTTGTGTCATTGACCTTAACCATACACATTCTCTACTAGCTTCATTTAATGTAATGACCTCAACATGATTTGAAGATGTTGCCACAAGTGTTTGCTTTTGAGAACGCCATGAAATTGCAGTGCCTCCATTCATGAATACATATCCAGTTTGAGATCTAGCTTTATGAGGATCAGACAAATAACTTGCATCTGCATAACCAACCAATCCTTGCTTTGAATTATTAGAATAAAATAGACCTAAGTCAGTACTTCCACGTAGGCATCGGAATATGTGTTTGATCCAGTTCCAATGTCTTTTGGTTGGTGCTGAAGTAAACCTTGCAAGCATGTTAACTGCAAAAGAAATGTCAGGTCTAGTACAATTTGTAAGATACATAAGTGCTCCAATAGCACTAAGGTATGGTACCTCTTGTCCAAGGACCTCTTCATTTTCTTCAAGAGGACGAAATGGATCGTTGTCTACATTTAGTGATCTAACAACCATTGGAGTGCTTAAAGGTTTAGCATTGTCCATATTAAAATGTTTTAATACCTTATGTGTGTAGTTTGACCGATGAACAAGTATTCCATTAGGCATGTGCTCAATCTGTAAACAAAGACAATATTTTGTTTTTCCAAGATCCTTCATCTCAAAAAAAAAAATTCAAATGCACAATGACTTCATGGATTTCTTTATTCGTTCCATTGATGTTTAGATCATCAACATAGACAGCAATGATCACAAATCCGGATGTTATTTTCTTAATAAAGATACATGGACAAATAAGATTATTTGTATATCCTTTACTCATCAAGTAATCGCTTAAACGTTTATACCACATGCGTCATGATTGTTTCAACCCATATAAAGATCTTTGTAGTTTGATGCAATACATTTCTTTAGGTTTTGCACTTAATGATTTAGGCATTGTAAATCCATCTGGGATCTTCATATAGATATCGCTATCTAATGATCCATATAGATAAGCTGTAACAACATCCATAAGACGCATTTCAAGATTTTCAGATACTGCTAGACTGAGCAAATATCTAAACGTGATTGCATCCATAACAGGAGAATACGTTTCTTCATAATCAATTCCAGGTCTTTGAGAAAACCCTTGAGCTACAAGTCTAGCTTTGTATCTTGTGATTTCATCTTTCTCATTTCGCTTTCTTATGAAAACCCATTTGTACCCTACAGGTTTTATGGTTTTAGAAGTGAGGACAATACGACCAAAAACACTTCTTTTATTATGCGAATTTAATTCCGTTTGTATTGCTTCTTTCCATTTATTCCAGTCTTGTCTATTTTTACAATCCATGACGGATGTTGGTTCGGGATCATCATTTCCAACAATAATGTCACATGCAACAACATAAGAAAATATTTCATCAACATTTTCCATTTCAACTCGATTCCACAATATTTTCGTGTGACCATAATTGATAGCAATTTATTTATTGATGTCATTGACTTCCGCTCTTTGAGAAGTATCCATATTTTGTGTTTATTCAAACACATCATCCGTATGGTCAATTGCATGTTCTAATCCTTTTCTTTTTCTAGGATTTTTATCCTTTGAACCAATTGGTCTCCCACGTTTCAAACGTGCTTTAGATTCTTGAGTGACTTTATCATTAGTTTAACCATTTGGAATTTCTACTCGAGCTGGAGCATTAGCAGCCGGTATATAAGATTAGTGCTCTTTGTATCAGTAAATGCATCAGGTATCTGATTAGCAATTTCTTTCAAGTGCATGATCCTTTGAACATCTGTTTCACTTTGTTTAGTGCGAGGATCAAGATACAATAATGAAGGTTCACACCATGAAACATCCTTTTCTTGAGTTCTCTTTTCTCCTCCAAGTGCTGGGAAATTTTCCTCATTAAAATGACAATCAGCAAAACGTGTTGTAAAAAGATCACCTGTTGAAGGTTCAAGATACCTTATTATGGATGATGTTTCATACCCAACATATATTCCCAATCTCCTTTGAGGACCCATTTTTGTACATTGTGATGGTGCAATGGGAACATATACTGCACAACCAAATATTTTCAGATGAGATATATTTGGTTCTTGCCCAAAGGCAAGTTGTAGAGGAGAATACTTATGATATGCACTTGGTCTAATACGAACTAATGATGCACCATGTAAAATTGCATGTCCCTAAATGGACACTGGCAATTTTGTTCTCATTATCAATGGTCTAGCAATCAATTGAAGACGTTTAATCAAGGATTCAGCTAAACCATTTTGTGTGTGTACATGAGCAACTGGATGTTCAACAACAATTCCTACTGACATGCAATAGTCATTGAATGCTTGAGATGTAAATTCACCAACATTATCAAGTCTTACTTTCTTAATTGCATGATCAGGAAAATGTGCTCGTAACTTTATAATTTGTGCAAGAAACTTTGCAAATGCCATATTACGAGTTGATAATAAACACACATGAGACCATTTGCTTGATGCATCTATTAATACCATAAAGTATTTGAATGGTCCAGATGGTGGATGAATATGTCCACATATATCACCATGAATTCTTTCAAGAAACTGTGGTGATTCATTTTCAACTTTAAGCGGTGAAGGTCTCACAATCAGTTTTCCAAGAGAACAAGATGTACATGGACTCATTTTATCATGTGAGACTTTTTGATCCTTAAATGGATGTCCATGGCTACTTTCAATTATTCTCTTCATCATTGTAGATCCTGGATGACCTAACATGTCATGCCATAAACTGATAATACTAGGATCACTATGCATTTCTTAAACCAGCATATGAGATTCTGCTACATTTATATGTGTATAATGTAAGCCAGAATTAAGCATTGAGAATTTTTCTAACACATTATTCTTATTAGTAATGTGCAAATATTTCCCATTTTCTGTAGTCACAGATTGATGATCATATCCATTAAAATATGTCATTAAAACTCAACAGATTTCTCGTTGATTTTGGGGAGTATAAAGCATTTTCTACCAAAAACTTGGTACCATTTGGCAATGTAAATCTGGCTTTTCCAACTCCTTCTATCAAATCTGCAGGGCCTGATATGGCATTGGTTGTAAAAACAAATAACGTATATATAGTACATATATCAGAGTTTATATGGTAATACATTATAATCAAACATTTATTACAATAAAAATATTAAAAGTATGTCAATAGAGAATTAAAAGCAAATTATTATTGTATTAATTATGTAGATAGACGTTTCAGTTTTCAAGGCAAACGTTTGACGACATTCATTTAACCAAAATAATTTAATTCTGATTTTGTTGGTTGAACTTCCTTTTCAAATATTAATTTAATTCTGATTTTGTTGGTTGAACTTCCTTTTCAAATATTTTTAGTTATTGGTAAAACATACTTACAAAAATGTTATGTTATGTAATTTAACAATAAAGAGACTGAATTGGACTGTATAATTATTAGTTGCATATTATATATATATATCAGAATATAGTATATATTCAACGTAAAGAGTAGTTGAATAGTAATAAAATCTAATAACTTTGTTATTTATTAGGTGTTAGCAAACATGAGCGTAACAGGAGAAAACATGTGGAATATATATATATATATATATATATATATATATATATATATATATAGTCCATTTGAGTTCGATCATGATAATGAATTCATATACATTAATATAGTTAATTATCATTTATAGAAAACCAAATAATACAATTTTTTATCTTTAGTTGTATTAAAAAGTATATTCATATTTGTTTATAAAAATAAATGTAAATTTTTGTATACATGACCACAAACATAAATATATATTATATATTTCATAGAACATACTAAACAAAACAATTTAAATTCGTTTGTAATCTGATATAAAAAAGGTACTTCCCCAAAAAAGACATGTGAATTAATTCTAAGGCTATGTTTGACAATGAAGCTTATTGTAGCTTATGAGAGCTTAAGCTTATTTTTTCTATAAGCTTCAATCTTTGTTTGGTAGACAAAATATTAAGAGTTTATTAGAAAAATAAGCTCTTAAAAAATAAGCAGAACTAGCTTTTAAAATAAGCTAGGAGCTTATGAAATGAAAAATTACATATATACCCTTTATATAATTATCCATCATATATTTGTTTGTCCTTTTACATATTTTAAGCTCCAGCCAGTTTTATCCAAACACTTACAAAAAATATAAGCTCAAGC
Source organism: Pseudognaphalium luteoalbum (assembly GCA_963422505.1). Classification (NCBI taxonomy): domain Eukaryota; kingdom Viridiplantae; phylum Streptophyta; class Magnoliopsida; order Asterales; family Asteraceae; genus Pseudognaphalium; species Pseudognaphalium luteoalbum. The sequence goes on from OY730194.1 coordinate 56,094,972, forward strand.
CTCTAGCTTTAAATATAAGCTTTAGCTACTAGCTCCAGCTATAAGCTTTCAGCTCCAGCTACGAGCTAGTTTTACCTAACACACCCTAAGCCTTGAAAATGTTCTAAGCCTCTGAGGCATGACAGGTCGAGAAAGTAATCATAGCCTTGAGAAGTGAAAAACTTTTGGTTTACAAAAAAAGTATTTTATTATAGTGTTGAATTAATTCTAACATAAAGCAAAAAGTATTTGTTTTGTAGACATATCTTTGAATACATAATTTAGATTTCTATTATATGATCCAAGTAATTGAAAAATAATAAAAAACGATGATGAATATAAAATTGAACAATTGATTGATTTAACGGTAAAATACAATATAAAATAGAATACTACGATTAACAAACTAAGATATTGCTACAAAAAATAAAATAATTATTATATAAATTTGATCAAAATATAAGGACTTCATTCAAAATTAGGAAAATATGACCTAATAATTGTCCAGAGCCCAGATTAAGAAAAATGGACTTACATTTGATCCACAAAAAATGAAGTCCAATTTCGTTAAGGCTAATCGATCCATGAATAAAATATAATTACTTAAGAAAATTGGGCCAAAAGAATTTCTAACTGTTAATCTGTTATTATCTTATCTTATACATAATAAAACATTAAGCAAAATACAATATTTAGTTTATTAATATTTTCAATAAAATTATAATAAAAATTATGTACTAACAAACACGAGAATTAAGTACGATTTACATATACATAGTCATTATGCCTATGTTTAACATTTGAACAATTGAACACTATATAGACCAATAGTTATTGTACTGTTTTGTCCATTAAATTTATGTGTGGTTCTGACCAATAGTTATTGTACCAATTGAAGATGTTGCCAAGAGCCCAAGAGTGACCGATGGGTGAGAGGAAGTATGGTTGTAGTAATTATTTCAAATCAGCATGCAACGCATAGGAACTAAAAAAAGATAATAATAACAGTTTTGTAATATTAATGAATTAACTAATTAAATTAATTAATTAAATCTTATATACGTTTTTTTCTTTCTAAAATAAAGTTAATGCTTGCTGATGTCATGCATACGTATGCGAATTAATCTTGATTAGCCAAATCAGCAATAAAAACAATCTTAGAGAGGGACAAATCAGTATGGTGACTTTCTTATGCCATTAGCAATCTTATAACCATCAATATTTGAACTTTCACCGCCTCTCTAATACAAAATCAGAAAATCAAGAAATGACTTGGTTAATTTCAGAGTTTTAGTCATAAAAAAATTTTGATCAAAAGTTTAGCACACTTTAAAAAAGTCATTGAAAGAACATAAAACTATAACCTTTAACCTTCAAAATGATAAAGAATTGACGTGTCCGTAATAGCTCCTTGGATAGTGCTTGATTGTATCGATGTTCGCGCTGTAAGACCCTTGACATTTGTATCTCCACCATGCTTCATAAATTACATGAAATAAATAGGAAATACGAAGACTTTAACTAAATAATAGACTTTTGATCACTCCTTTCATTATTGTTGACTATATAATTAGGAGAAAAGATTGTTGACTATTACACGAGTACTAGATCATGACTGACTGAGTTTTACATTGTAGTTCAAGCATTTGGGTATTAGCGGATTAACTAATTAATAAAAAAATTTCAATAAAGATTTCACCTCTTTGCTGAGATTGAGATGCAAACACTTTCTGCTAAATCCTAAACTTATAGCTCATTTCTTCCGTGTATTCCCTTAGATAGTTTCATTATATGGTATAACTAGGGATGAGCGTGGTACAGAACCGGTACCGTATCGTACTAAATCGGTTGGTACCGCTTTTCTTTTTGGCCATAATTTGAGTATCGAATACCGTACCAACTAAAGTGGTATTGGTACCAATACGGTACGGGTACTGGTACGGTAAAAAGTGGTACTATACCTATTTGGTACTGGAAATATAAAAATATAAAAGTGAATAATATCAAGTTGTAAAAGGTAGTACATTATAAAAATATAGAATCACCTCAATACCAAACTGGACCAAGTATGATAACTTAAACAATAAAAATCATAAGGAATCTCCATGTTTATGTTTTTGAAATAAAATACCCAATTGTCAATATCGTCACATTAATTCATCGAACACGAAATTATCAACAACAATATTAATCATAATATAACATAAATACATAAAGTTTAAAATTATGATATTAAATAAATAAAGTAAACATGATCCTAAAGATAATTCTCATTACCCAGAGTGTCATAAATTTAACCACGGGATTTTATACGTTATATTAAGGATATAGGTACTTTCATATTCTTTGTTGTTGTTGTTGTTGATGATGATGATGATGATGATAACGATGATGGTTGCATATTATGATGACGATTGTAGTTGAATGTGATCCTTTGTAATTGATGATGATTAGGATTTAGGTTTTGTGAATGTTAAAAACTCATCAGTCGCGCAGTACACATAACATGTGTTACTAGTAGCCGTTCTTATTTTTTAATAGAAAATATTATCACATAATATATCGTGGTAAAAAGATAAGATGTTATGTACCGGTACCGGGTACTAAACCGGGAAATTACCGGTACCGTACCGAAAGTACCGCATTCAAAAAATTAAGTTTTATAAGTACCAAATACTGTACTATTTGAAGTGGTATGGTACCGGTACGAGACCGGTATGGTATGAGTACGTTATTGGGATTTCGGTATAAATGCTCATCCCTATCCCTAGGTATAACGCATAAACGAAGTTCTTATATACAATACAGCTAATCGCCTAGAATATGAATGGGCTCTGCACTGAGACCTGAAAGTACCCTCAAATCAAGCAAAGGGTCACATAAAACTACATCTTGACAGCCAAATAATATTCGCAACTTCTCTAAGGTGATTAGTCACTAAATTAGTGTGGCTCATTTCGTTGAAAACTTAATTGCCCAAACTACATCACTTGGTTACAGACAGTCATATAATGCTTTGCAATCATTTCATCACTTAAACAAGAATGAATCTTCTACCAATATATAATGTACATTTGGTAGCAACTGTTTTTCACTGTCCTAAGTAGTATATTCAGATAATGACAAATGGAGAACATGATTAAAGCATATGAATAAAAAACTACTTAGGTCCCTGAGAATGCAACAATTCAATAGTAAAAAGCGCTCCAAACTACAACCCGCAGAGGGTAAAAAAACAATGGGCAAATAAACAATCTACTACATCACTGCATATAGATCTATATCTCAAAGACATATGAGACATCAAGTTTAATGTAAAATCACATAATAATCGAGGGCGCCAATCAATATATGTTCATATGATGCTACTCTGATTCTTATTCTTCATATCAAAAGGAGAATGTCTGTAAATGTTACAATCTTTCGCGATTTCTTTTTCATTCTTTTTCATTGGATCCATAATTTGTTATATTGTTTAAGAATATATTAATGGGTATCAAGTATCCTCATTATTTCTGTGGGATGCCATTGATAAAAAAAATTCACCAATTAATGCTTTCCATTTACTTCTTCTAGTTTTTTTCCAAAACACACATCTAAACACCTTAGGAGGAAAAAATATCGAAAAGAAAAGGGAACTTACACTTGCAGAGATGACATGGCACCATAGTTTTGTTGTGGAGTCAATGATGCATTGATAAGATCATTTCCTATGCTCACCTTGCAGCTACCTCTTCCATGTATCCAGCGAACATGATTGTTTCAATTCCCTTCTATTGTAACCTGAAAAAGGTAAGAAGTGAACAAAGCAACAAAAAAATGTTTAATAAACAATGTAAAGAATGGGTAAGTTTTAACCAAGTGTCAAAATGAATCGGATTGGTTCGACCCACAAACACATCTATAAAAAATTACTCCATATTACTGCGATATAATATAAGTTTTTCATTTAACAAAATTAATATTTTCATGTTACAGATAAAACTAATCACGGATCGATTTGACCCATTTGGCATGTTACAGATAAAACAAATCACACATCGACATCAACCCAACTTTGAGTTTTACATCCCAGTTTTCATAAGAGAAGATTAAAGGGAAGTGCCTTTTCTGAGGCTTAGCATCGTGACGTAAATTATCATAAATTCCAAGAGCAGATGATGAGCGACCTTTAGATTTTTTGGCATCATATAATTCTCCACATTTAATACATCAGAATTTTTTTTCCTGTTAGAATGTCATGAACCCATTCCATAGATCCAATAGCCACCACATGCCCATCTACTTCTGCCAAAGTCCTAAAACCTGGTTCTGCTAACCGCCTACTTGTAACACAAATTTTCTATAAAGGTTTTATATTGACTAAGATAACTTACCAGCTATCACATGTCATAAGTCTATATATCTATAACCTGTTATAATATTACTAAAATATCTTATCCGAAAGAGTCGTTTTCAAAAAAATAGGTTATAACCTATAACTGCACCTTTATTTTAATATCTAGACATAATCGCCGATTAGGACCACAAATTGTGACCCATACATCTAGATATCTAATGCCATGAAGCTCATTTTTCACATGCAATAAAAAAATTATTGTATCGATAGAGACAAAAAGGAAAGATAGAGGTCGTACTTGAAAATCGCCAACAGAGTCTCTAATCATCAACATTTGTGAAGTAAACTGGACCTAAATGGGTCACTTGGTCCAGACTTGATCCAGTAGCAAAATTGGCCCAATAGCAGCCCAGATGACTAAGTAATCATGCACGTTAGGTTTGTTGCAAGAGTGGTGGATGTGGTCAGCGAATAAGGAGGAAGTAGTACCTAGTCTTTCTCCCACTATCAATTCAGTTTTGATTTTCAGTATCCGATTTCTATTTTAAATAGCAGGTCATAGTAGGTTTATTTGTTGGTATATATGTACACGACTTAAGCATGTCCAGAAATTAATGAGCCTATGGGGCGCGCGCACTTAATCATTTAGACACGACCAATAATTAATAATGTATTAATTATTATACACATTTAATATAAAGTAAACTTGAGGGACTTAAATGTTAAGTGAGTGAAACTTGTATTGGGTTTGAATTAGGTTTGTATTGGGTTTTATATGGGCTGATTCTAAGTATCCATATACAACTCAAAAACCTAAATAAGCCCATAAATACAAAGCCTTAGTTAGGGTTATTGGTATCCTACATACACACACAATACCCTAACAATTAAAATCTCTCATTTTCTCTCCTTTTGAGCCGTCGTCAAAAACAACCAAAGGGTTCTTTTGGTTTGACTTTTTCAATCAAGAAAAGCAAGAGACTTTATATTTATTAAGTGTGTAGTTCGACTAGCATCGTTGTTGTGTCGTGAAGGTGGTGTGCGTGCAACCCTAGAGGGTTTTACCATTAGTAAAACTTATTCATTTTACCAAACGATTATTTGGAGCTAGCTAAAAGGTACACGTTTTCTATCTTAACTAATTATAAATACGTGTTTATTCACTTCCGCAATTGTATGACAATTTGTTATAGTTATTTGCTATATTCTAACAGTGGTATCAGAGCCACACGTATATTGTAATTAGTTAGATTAGTTAAACATAAATTTGGAGGTGGTTTTGTTTTGTTCGACGTAACACAAGGAAAAAAAAATACGGAGTATATGTTTTTGTTGTGGGTTTATGCACGGACGAACAAAGCGATAAACAAACAAGTTTGAAAGAAAAAAAAAAAATTTTTTTGTTTTTGGTCATGCGAGGCTAAGTCGGCAAACACAATAAAAAGAAAATTGTTTATTTTGTTATGGTGGATTCGATCCAGATGTACGAAAAGAAAATAATAATAGTTCTTAGTTTGGTTGTCGTGGGATCCATGCGCCAAACAAGATGTGGTTTTTTTTTTTATTTGATTATGTGAAGCCCAACTTTGCCAAAGACAGGAATTAATTTTCTTTTTGGTATAAAATTAAACCATTTAGTTAATTGTTAAACTTTAAAGCCACCAATGCAAATTTATGTTTAGCAAGAATAATAACATGTTTAGTGTAAATTTATTAGTGTACTTTTAGTTAACTAGAGAAAGGGTATCCATGAAATTCATGCATAATTGTTATGGATATCACTTTGATATATTGATATGCTAGTTAAAATTAATTGTTAATTAAGATGGCATGCTTAAAAATTAATTAGTGTGATTATGTGCTACTTGTTTAAATTGTTTAATTGACAAGTTATCCCTAGTTTGCCATGCTTTAAGGTTTCACCCATCCAAAAGTTGCATGAAATTTAATTGTTAATTGTTTAATAGTTTTAGTAGTTTAAAGTATACATACTAAAACATAGTGGCCATAGGATCAATGCCCCTTAAGTTAGTCGATTAGTTTAGTTTAATTATTATTTGCCAATTGTTGACTTGTGACGTAAAATTATTTTTTAGAAAATAAAATTAAACTTGACTAAATGACTATGAAATTTGATTTTGGGTTTGTAATATTACATATTTATGACGCATATGGGTTGGGTTCATATACCGTAATTTGCTTCCGCGTCATAAAATATGTAATTGATTACAAATTCATTTAATAAAATTGGTATCTTTCATCGCTAAAGAAACACCGGCTCACCCATTTGAACAAACTATAAGAGAGCTATAAGTCTGGAGGCTCTGTCTCCTTAAAGAAGTGGGTTACTTAATCAGCCTTGCGCTAGCCTTACTTCTGCGGTTCTTTATGCGTTCAAATGGAGCTACCGAGCTCTTTATGTTGATGTAAGATAACATATATTTTTTTTTATTAAAACCTATGATATGAATATGGTGCATGCATATTCATACATATTTGATAACACATCAAAATTGCGTTACCCTAAAACTTAAGTCATTGCCATCCAATCGTAAGAACACTTGCAGTTGCTTTTTACTCTGCGTGAGACGTAGGTACATTACAATCCCAAGGTAAATTACCACTCATCGTGAGACGGTGGTGGACTATTTACAGTTCTTAATTGGACGACTTAAAACGAGTTAAGCGGTGAGATCCTTAAGCCCGTGACAAAAGATGGGATGAAACATGTTTACAAATTCATTTGTGCTTGCTTCATAAATGTTATTTGTAAGTCCCATAATTTCTAGGAATTGCACTGGTAATGCAATTATTGATCGTCACTTACCTTTTGAGTAACATCATTACTAGCAGATCAACTGATGTAATGATGTTATGTCAATAGGATCCTAGCCTTGTAGAAAATTAATAGTTTACTTGCTTAAACTTGGGTAAATTAATTATTCTATAAGAGTTAATTATCGAAAATACTGATTTTTGAACTTTATCTGTTTTGTAGATGGCAACTAATCCTGCCCAAAACCAAAACACTTCGTCTTTCAGGCAACAATTTGAGAGAGAGAAACTTACTGGTTCTAATTTCAATGACTGGTATCGTTCATTGAGGATTGTCCTCCGAGCTGAAAAGAAAGCTGATGTTCTTGAACAACAGCTTATGAACGCCCCTGCTGAAAATGCTACTAATGAGCAAAAGGCAGAGTATTCTGCTACTTATGATCGTTACAATGATGTTGCTTGCTTGATGCTCGCAAGCATGTCGCCCGAGCTAAAAGAGCAATTTGAGTTCCATGGCCCATTTGATATGATAAATGAGTTAAGGTCATTGTACGAAAAGCAAGCAGGAGTGGAGTTGTTTGACATTGTTCAAAAACTACATTCTTGTAAGCATGAATCAGGGAAACCAGTCAGTCCACATGTTCTTAAAATGAAGAGCTATTTGGAGCACTTGGCAAGGCTCAACTATGCTTATCATCAGCCTGTTGCAATTGGACTAATCCTTTGTTCTCTTTCCAAAGAGTTTAAGGGATTTGTGCGCAATTATAACATGCATAGTATGAATAAGACCGTAGTTGAACTTCATTCTATGCTCATTGAGTATGAGAAAAACCTTCCCAAGAAAGCTGAAACTCCCGCTGTGATGATGATCAAAGGGGGTAGAATCCAGAAGAAGCCGCAAGCTGCTAAAGGAAATCCGAAAGGGAAAGGCAAGAATAAGCAAGTTGTTGCTCGTATTCCCAAACCCAAGAAGACTCCTCCAGCTAAGAAAGAGCATCCGGCAAAAGATGAGGTATGCCACCACTGTGGTGAAGTGGGGCATTGGAGAAGGAACTGTCCTGACTATGTTGCCGAGTTGATGAAAAAGAGGAAGCAAGCGGCTGGCAATATTGCCAGTACTTCAGGTATCTTCACCATAGAATTATTTTCTTTTTCTAAACATGACTCTTGGGTATATGACACTGGTTGTGGTACTCACATCTGTAATACCTTACAGGGTCTTAGAGGAAGAAGGAAACTGAAGCCAGGAGCTTTGCAACTGACAGTGGGCAATGGTCTACCAGCAGCTGTGGAAGCAATTGGAAATTATGATTTAATTTTACCTTCTGGTTTAGTAATTTGTTTAGACAATTGTCATTACGCACCTTCTATTACTAGAGGTGTTGTTTCAGTTTCTCTTTTGAAAGACAACGGTTATGTAAACTTGTTTACTGATAATGGTATTTCTGTTTCTAAAAATGATGTTCATTGTTTTGATGCTATTCCTTGCAATGGTATTTATGAAATAGATATGCGTGGTTGTGTTTCAAATTATAATTCTATGTATCATGTTAGCAATAAAAGAGCCAAGCCTAACTTGGAATCTTCTTATCTATGGCACTGTCGTCTTGCTCACATAGGAAAAGATTGCATTAAAAGACTTCAACGTGAAGGTCTTTTAAAATCAAGTGATGATGCATCATTTGATAAATGCGAGTCTTGTATATCTGGCAAAATGACAAAGAAACCTTTTTCACATCAAGTGAAAAGGGCTTCTGATCTTCTTGGGATAATACATACCGATATTTGTGGCCCACTTAGGCATGTGTCTAGAAAAGGTGCTAGCTACTTCATAACCTTTACGGATGATTTCAGTCGTTATGGTTATGTTTACTTGTTGAAGCATAAACATGAAGTCTTTGAAACATTCAAAGAGTTTAAAAATGAAGTAGAAAATCAACTCGGAAAAACCATCAAGATCCTTCGTTCGGATCGAGGTGGTGAATACTTAAGCCAAGAGTTTAAGGATTATCTAAAGGCGTGTGGAATCGTCCAACAACTTACTCCTCCATATACACCACAACATAATGGGGTGTCGGAGAGGAGGAATCGAACCTTGTTAGACATGGTTAAATCGATGATGAACCTTACAACTCTACCTCTATCATTTTGGGATTATGCTCTAGAGACTGCTGTATGCATTCTCAATATGGTTCCAACCAAGAAGGTTGATAAGACACCACATGAATTGTGGCATGGGACGGTCCCTAATTTGTCTTACTTAAAGGTTTGGGGATGTGAGGCGATGGTAAAGAGAGACACGCCTGACAAACTCGAGCAAAGATCTATTAAGTGTATCTTTGTAGGATACCCAAAGGAAACGATGGGTTACTACGTCTATATCCCTTCTGAACACACTGTCAAAGTTGTGAGATATGCGGAATTCTTTGAAAAGGATCTCGTACTTCAAAAAGACAGTGGGAGGGCGGTAGAACTTGAAGAAATTCAAGAAGATGCATCACCTTCTGAAGACACTAGTAGTCATCAAATTGAACAAGAAAGTCTTGAGGTTCAAAATGATGATGAGGTTCCACTTCGTAGGTCCAATAGGACTATACGTGCTCCCGAGAAGTTATGTCTAAATGTAGAAACTGAGGAGCATGTATTAGGGGATTTAAATGAACCTAAAAACTTCAAAGCTGCATTAATAGATCCAGAATCTGCAAAATGGCTTAAAGCTACAAAAGTGGAAATGAAATCCATGAAAGATAATCAAGTTTGGAGCTTGGTTGATCTTCCACCCAATGCTCAAACCGTTGGGTGTAAATGGATCTTCAAGAAGAAGACCGACATGGATGGAAATGTACACACCTACAAAGCTCGTCTTGTAGCGAAGGGTTATACTCAAGTCTACGGAATTGACTATGAAGAAACCTTCTCTCCTGTGGCAGACATTCGAGCTATTAGGATTCTTATAGCCATAGCTGCGTACTATGACTATGAGATTTGGCAAATGGATGTCAAGACTGCCTTCTTAAACGGTTATCTAGACGAAGAGGTCTATATGGATCAACCTGAAGGTTTTATTGACCCATCTCATCCCAACAAAGTATGCAAGCTTCAAAGGTCCATTTATGGAATCAAGCAAGCGTCTAGAAGTTGGAATAAACGGTTTGATGATGAGATCAAAAAGTTTGGTTTTACTCAAAACCAAGATGAGCCATGTGTATACCTCAAGGCTAGTGGGAGAAATGTTACTTTTCTGATCTTGTATGTCGATGACATATTAATCATGGGAAACAATGTTCCAATGTTACAAGATGTAAAATCCTATCTTGGAACATGTTTCGCTATGAAAGATTTAGGAGAAGCGGCATTTATACTCGGAATCAAGATCTATAGAGATAGGTCAAAGCGGATGATTAGTTTAAGTCAAAAAGCTTATATTGATAAAATCTTAAAGAGATTTAGGATGGAAAATTCCAAGAGAGGGAATATTCCAATGCTCGAAAAGCTTGACTTAAGTAGTAAACAAGGTGCATCTACACCTGATGAGGTGAAGCAAATGCAAAATGTTCCTTATGCTTCGGCTGTAGGATCCATTATGTATGCTGTGAGATGCACTAGGCCTGATGTTGCGTTTGCGCAAAATATTGTAAGTCGTTTTCAACAGAATCCAGGAGTGAGACACTGGACTGCTGTTAAGAACATTCTTAAGTACTTGAGATCTACTAAAGATATGGTTCTGGTTTATGGGGGAAATCCTGCAGCTGAGCTTAAAGTAACTGGTTATTGCGATGCTGGGTTTCAGACTGACAAAGATGATATGAAATCTCAGTCAGGATACGTCTTCACCTTAAATGGAGGAGCAGTAGATTGGAAAAGCAAGAAGCAAACTACTACTGCCATGTCTGCAACAGAATCTGAGTACATTGCTACCTCGGAAGCCGCCATGGAAGCTGTTTGGATTAGAAAGTTTATTTCTGGGCTCAGCGTGGTTCCCTTAAATAAATCACCTATGGAATTATATTGTGATAATTCCGGTGCAATCATAATTGCCAATGAACCTGGAGTTCAGAAAGGTGCCAGACACTACCAAAGGAGAGTTCACTATGTTCGAGAGCAAATCGAACTAGGTGAAATCAAGTTACTCAAAGTTCGCACAGAACATAACTTAGCTGATCCGTTCACTAAAGCTTTATCGAGAGCAAAGCTTACTGAACATGCTGAAGGCATAGGACTTCGTCTAGCTAGTTATCCCATGTAATTCTGTGATTAGTATTTGGATATGAGATGTAAAACATTTTATTTATTAATGAAATAAAGTACTTGGTATGTTTATTTTATTTAAATATTAGTGTATCTCATTTTTGCATGTTTAATCCTTGAATAATTTATTATTATTCTAAATTATCCAATGTCGATTGACTCTATGGGAATATAGTCAAACTAAGACATATCTAAGTGATTAGTCAGAAAAGGGTCTCACTAAACTCACATGATATTCATACAGATGCATATCGGATTTCCCAAATTATCGAGTTATTACTTTATGGATCGTCGTCATTAAGGAATATTCGAAAATGATTATTTATTGAATCCTTAGACTTGAGATGCAAGTAGGTTCAGCGTGTATGGATTGCATCTTCTTGATATAGTTTTAACTATTCGTAAATGGTAGTTACACAGGACTATTTTCAGAAGTGTAGTGAAATGCATGACTGACACGTGCAGTCAATACAAAATTTGTTCCTTCAATAAGTTATTGAAGAATGATACTTCTAGGCCACTCATTTAGGTATTAATCAGATGTGTGTATGGCCATACCAAAATGAAATCTAGATGTGTCTTTATTCATTTTGTAATCTTGATTAATTACATGAAATGAGAAATAGTATAGTTAAATCATGAAATGACATTGATCCATATTCATGATTAACACTAGTATCTGAAACAAAGGGATTGTAAATGTTGAAATCATTATCTGAGACTTTATGAAACGAAACTCAGAAATTTCTGGGAGCATTGAAGTGTTGCTAGACGCTAACAAATGTTATTGCTTAAGACATGTCCAAGTGGGAGCTGTTGGTATATATGTACACGACTTAAGCATGTCCAGAAATTAATGAGCCTATGGGGGGCGCGCACTTAATCATTTAGACATGACCAATAATTAATAATGTATTAATTATTATACACATTTAATATAAAGTAAATTTGAGGGACTTAAATGTTAAGTGAGTGAAACTTGTATTGGGTTTGAATTGAGTTTTATATGGGCTGATTCTAAGTATCCATATACAACTCAAAAACCTAAATAAGCCTATAAATACAAAGCCTAAGTTAGGGTTATTGGTATCCTACATACACACACAATACCCTAACAATTAAAATCTCTCATTTTCTCTCCTTTTGAGCCGTCGTCAAAAACAACCAAAGGGTTCTTTTGGTTTGACTTTTTCAATCAAGAAAAGCAAGAGACTTTATATTTATTAAGTGTGTAGTTCGACTAGCATCGTTGTTGTGTCGTGAAGGTGGTGTGCGTGCAACCCTAGAGGGTTTTACCATTAGTGAAACCTATTCATTTTACCAAACGATTATTTGGAGCTAGCTAAAAGGTACACGTTTTCTATCTTAACTAATTATAAATACGTGTTTATTCGCTTCCGCAATTGTATGACAATTTGTTATAGTTATTTGCTATATTCTAACATTATTTTCATCAGTTAAAAAGCTTTGTAATTTCCCTATTAATGAAATAGTTTCTTCCATTGAAATTCTCAGCAGTCTTGTTCTTTTACTACCTTCTATCACACACCAAACATACACGTAGTATCTGATATTTGATCCTGTTGAACCAACAACATTAACATACTATACGAATCAACAATGGGCATCATCCCATTTAGATGGTGCTTAGCTTGTTTCGAAAATGGAACCATAGGCTTTTTGTGTGAGGCTCATTCAGCCTTCTGAAATTCGAAAGGCAATGCAGTACTCTTATCAACCACACTGTCATAATCCAAATCACTTTCATCTTGGGACCCAATTCTTGAATTTAACACTTGCTGATCCTTCGATAATGCATCAGTCGTTGTTGATGCCAATCGTTTGGGAAGTAGATTTATAGCATCCATATCTTTTTAGTACTCTATATAATTGCCTAAATCACATACAATCAAACAATCATCACCAAAACCCAAATTCAATAATGCTTATCAAAATTTAAGGCATTGTTTTAACTTTTATCAAATTCTTAAAATTGCGTGATGACCAAGTAACTTTCTGGTTGAAATCAAGTCGAGCATGCTTATCGTGTTGCCCTTTTGCATTATCAAATGGGGCACTATGATAAGTTTTCCACCCATGTAATGTGTCAACCCACAAAATCCCCAGTACAATGCCAAAAACCAGACAGCATGATGACAAAAGAGTAAACTTAAGCATAGAGTATCAAGTCCAAACTCACCCGATTTAATGACCTCATATGATGATTAAAAATTGAAAAATAAATTACAAAGCTCAGTTGTTATAAGTTTCATATGGTTGACCAGGAAAAATGGGGCAATAACCTGATCGAGAGCAATCAACATATTAATACCCACCAACAATGCTATTTTATGCCTGCAAACATCAGAATGTATTGTAAAGATTGCGTATAACATCGCAACAAAATAAGTTTTGCTCCTGAACGACAAACATATTAGATTCAATAAAGGAAAATAAATCATTGTAAGAGAATGGTATTTCGGGGCACTTTATCTTAGAGCTGTAGAATCACTTCAATAAAAGAAAATAAATCATTGCAAGAGAAAGGTATTTCGGGGCACATTATCTTAAAGCGGTAGAATCACTTCATGTGACACCCTGCAATTTTGATGTAATTACGAACGTTAATCACTTGCAAACTTAGGCTAATTCTCTGACAAAAAAAAAAAAAAAAAAATTAAACGAAAACTTTTGATGTGAGATAAGTCTAGCGAGCTCAAAAGTTTTAGTCAAAAAGTATTATGAAAATTTATAATTATTTACAATTATAAATAAAACGATACAAAAGTTCAGAAAGGAACTCGAAAATATTTTTATTTGAAAATATTATATGATCAGTCAGAAACGAAAATGAAACGAAAAACAAAATACGTTTTATTTAAAACATATAACACACGAACAGAAACAATTATAAAACGTACCCAAAAATCAAAAATAATAAAAACATTATTTTTCCCCTTCATAATAAAGTATTTGGAGAAATACCTCAAAATATCATTACAAAATTTAATCAAAAATTGGTAAACAATTGGACCCGTACCCGAAATTAATGGGTTAAAAATTTCCACCAAACTTCAATAATTTGGGAGACAACTACTATATTGAACCATTCCCTTGAATTTAAAACTCATATACGCTCCCTCCCTCACACAGATTACTCACAACCCAGCTACCACCAATAATTCAACTTCAATTCCTCTTCTTTCTTTTCATTCGGATAGAAGCAGTAGCAGTGGAAGTAGTAATAACAGAAGAAGCATAACCAACCGCATCATCATCTTCACTTCACCTTCTTCATCAACAAACAACCTTTTAATTGACTATAACAATAACGTCATCATCATCACAGAATCATCATCTTAAATCATTGTGAGGATTAATTCTCCATTTCTATTTCATTTATATAAATTCTTAAGATTTTGATTTTTATTGTGATGACTATGTAATATATCATTTTATTAAATTAAAACATGATATATATTGAATAGGTATCATATTATGATTTTAATACTGGATCACGTACTTTTAAAATCCACAAGATCATATAGATTGATCAGAGGATCACATCATTTTGTATGCAAATTATAACATATATTAGAAATTACTAATGGATATATATACTAAATATATGGAATGGTTAACAAAGGATCACGTGGCTCACTTGGTTAAGTCTTGTGTATGTACTCGAAAGGTCACAGGTTTTGAACTTGTTACTTGTTTTGGACTTCATTTATTTATTATTTTTTTTAAAAAGAAAAAAGAAAAAGAAAAACTAACTTGTATTAAGTGCAAATATATATATATATATATATATATATATATATATATAAACTTAAAACATATACATGAAAGTAACACTTAGCCTAGTGGTTGAGTTGTATAGGTTGGAAAGAAATTGTCACAGGTTCAAAACCTATGACCCATTTTATTTTGTTATTTTATTTTTTGCCTTTTTCCATATTTTAAACATGAAAATACTTGGTACAAGTTAAGTAATTAATAGTATAAATAATACAACTAATTGTACACGACCGCGTGACATTATTTTATATGGACATTTATACAAATAATGTTAGGCAATAATAATTATTTATTTCAAAAACACAATGTTTGGAATGATATATGTTATAAGACGACAACAAATCTTTTATATATATATATATATATATATATATATACGAATATATATATTCAACTAATAAGTGTATATAGGTATATATACTTACGTCCAACCCGGCTCGAAATATAATAAGTATTTTTCACCCGCATTTATCACCAACTAATATTGTACAAACGTTTAGAATAAATGAGTAGTCAAATACTTATATAAGTATGTTTATTGCGTCTAGGACTTTGAGGACGCCGTTGGACTACTACTACTACTAGCTGTTATCGCTCATGAATTTGCTACCAGTGAGTTCACATCCCCACTTTTACTTATTTTACTGCTTTTCAAATTGGGGTGGAAAACATAGAATTGTTTTAACTACTATACGCAACAACTATTTATAACTGCTTTTAGTTTTTGTACGAATTGTTATGAATGTATTATTGCTATTACAAACTAATCGAGTATGAAACTTCATCTGCTTACGTAATGACTTTGACTTATAACTTTTGGGAACATGACCATGAATCTTGGTACGTATCTAGTTTTACAACTCTGTAGTGCATGAAGTCCTCGTGGCTACAGACCATAACCATTAGCTAGATGAAACTAGACACAGAATATACGGATAGTACTATCGGAGTGACGTCCCTTCAACGAAGAGCGGAGCGTATATTCAATTAGTCCTAGAGGCAAAAACTATTTATTGGTCGTGTTTTGGTTATGGAATTAGGTAGTGCTTTAACTCGTAAGGTCTAGCTAACCTTCGAGGGATTCCCGTCCATGCTCTCTCATGAATGTTAAACTTTATAGAATTGTTGGTTACACGAAAACTATTATATAACTATACTTTTGGGAAACCCCCAACGATTAACGAACTACAATTTTGGGAAACCCCCAATGAATATCTAACTATACTTTGGGAAGTCCCCAGCAAAACGATATTTAAGAACTATTTATACACTAGAGCATTTTTCCACACGTATACGATTTGATGTGTTTATATTACGAAAACGTTTTAGTCAAAACCTGACTACTATTTTAACAATTAATATTGAACAACGAAATTATTGGATGACTTTTCCAACGAATTACGATTTACAAAACAAACTATTCACTCTACATTATTGTTGACATTTTACTATGTTTTTCAGGGAATTAGCTGCTCATATAAGCCGCATGCATGTTGAATACTAGGCGATACACGGTGAATTTAAGATGCCACCTTTGAAGACATAGGATTTCTTTAGTATAACTAAATATGTTTTGGTCATATTTATGAAATCCTATTTTGTAAAACTTTAAATACTTCTCTACTTATACGATTCTATGAATCGTAAGTTTTTGTAAACTTATAACCTTGGCATCTTAATATATGTATGTTCTGTTGTAATCGTACGCTCTGATATGTATGCATGTACTTTGTATACGTGGCACCCCCCACTCGATCTAATGTTTCCGCAGATCATCTGATAACTGTAATTTACAAATTTGGGGGTGTGACACTTCAATAAAGGAAAATATATCATTGTAAGAGAAAGGTATATCGGGGCACATTATCTTAGATCGAATCACAACTTTATCTTGCATAGGAAGGAGTCACTATTGAGGAACACAATACTTTTCAACATACAAAGAAAATACTCCAGACCATTACTTTTTCACAATTGAAGCCAACCTGTATGTGGTTAGGATGTGAAAGCCATATCGATGACAATCAACCAAGCAAAAAAAGGGGGAAACGCAGCTGCTCAAGAGTAGTCGTGTTGCAGTAATTGAGTTACTGCAGTGCTTTAGGGTCATTGATTAGGGTTGAAGAGTAATTTTCAACTGTAAGTGGACAAAGGGCGATATTGTACTACCGCTACCGTTCTTCTTGCAAAACAAATATACCGTTAGACTCGCCAAAGGGGGAGGGTTCCTCCTTTGACCAACATCCGGCGTGAGGGTAAGTACAGTTTACAGATGGGGTAATT
The DNA here is from genome assembly GCA_963422505.1 of Pseudognaphalium luteoalbum. Classification (NCBI taxonomy): domain Eukaryota; kingdom Viridiplantae; phylum Streptophyta; class Magnoliopsida; order Asterales; family Asteraceae; genus Pseudognaphalium; species Pseudognaphalium luteoalbum. Next base: position 56,112,397 of record OY730194.1, read on the forward strand.
GGTTGTTGAGAGAGTTATGAGAAGTATTTTGTGCATACCTATACATTATGTTGGTGAAATGTATTTATAGTGGTTGCCATTTGGACTATTATAGTTTCCTTATTTGACTTCAATCCTCCAAATTGAGGTGATGTATGCGTTTTGCTTATTTTTCCTTTACTTCTTTGGTTGATCATATATGATGTTAAAAGAGATGTCTTTGTCCTTGTCATCTCTTCCTCTGACTTGATAAGATGATGATCTCACTTTGTTATCAGACAACAAGCTTTTTTCATGCTGATCTCTGCCTATACTTTGTCTATTAGCTTGATGTCACTCAGGTGATGCTGAATATTCATTTGGTGTCGTTGTTGGTGTTCAACTGCTAACGTTTGGTGCCATTCATTCTTTTGACCTATTTTTGTGGGCATTGTCTTGGTCTTGGATCATTTTGATTTTGGTATAGACATTAGCCTGTTACCTCGTCAGCCCCCCAATCTAGTGTGATTCATTATAATTGACGGATTGTACTAGATTTAATGATGATCGATGTTTTTAGATTCTTAAACTATTTCATTGGTGACTCCCTTTTTGGTAACCGAAGCTAATGTGTGAGGAGTTCGGTTTGTACGCCTGATGTTTTTATATTTTAACAAAAAGGTGTCTCTCTTTATTTATTTATTATTTTATTTGTATTTGAAATTTGTATTTTACTTTGACTCTAACTCTGGGAAACGAAAATATGTTGGGAAGTAAAGCTACAAATTGTAAGGATATTTTTAGCATTATAGTAGAAAAATAAAGAAACCACGTACCTTTTGCAGTCTTGATGGGACAATTCTTTACCATCCGGTTGTTTCCACCATATAAAATCTCTTGTATAACTTAACTTGAAATTAAAACTTATTCACTCAAAGCTTGCTTCCATTTTTTCGAATGTCTTCAGCCCAAGGTGGGTCCACTTCTGTCCGCTGGGTTTAAACTTTAATCCTTAAAAATCAATTGATTTCTCGTAGCTATTCATACCCTTTGGTTTTTATTTTCTTTGAACGATGATTTTCTACTGTGACTAGATCCATTTGTTTGTACACTTGTTCAATCTTTTCTATTAACCCATGGCCTTACTCGATGATTGGTAGCAATTTCCTATGATTGGTGGTTGTTCTGCTATCGACGCGTCATGAGTTACCAGTTGTTCGATGGTAAGTATTCCTTTTGCTTTAGTGATTATTATTATTATTATTATTATCTTTTTGTCACAGCATTTCATTCCATTCAATCATCTGTATGAGTTATTTTTTTGCATTTCGTTAAGTGTATATTCTCGTTAACGTATTAACATCAGCTTAGATATTTAGTGTTAATGCACTTTTCTCAAAGCTTTAGCCTAAACCTTAACCACTATTCGAATATATGAAGGTGTTTGGGATTTGGTTTTTTAAGTATCGTTTTTAATGAACACATTGTCTAATGGGTACCAAAATTTTACTTGGACAATGTTCATTAACAGCAACCGTTTACAGTGATAGTAATCATTGCCAGAAACTATTTATAGTAGTCAGTGACAACAATTATTGACACCAGAGGTTGACAGCAAGTTCTAGCGGTAGCAAGTTGACAACAAGTGTAGGTATGTTTCTTTCAATATTATTGTGGTTTGCTTTTTGAGCCCACCTGAAGTAGTTTTTATGTGAATAGGTTTCTATGGCTAAGAGTAATATGCACATTAGTTACTCTGAGATGACTCAAATGCAAATTAATTAGTTTTGTAAGGATAATAACATTCCTTCGAGTATGAACCCCTTAAGTCCGGGTCCAGGTGTGACTATTAATAATCCACCAGAGGGTATGATTGATTTATACACTCATTTTTTTGATTATGTTAATGTGCGTTTCCCATTTTCCCATTTCTTGCTGTCGGTGCTCCAATACTATAATGTGCACATCTCACAATTAGCGCCTTTAGGAGCTCTTAGGATTATGAACTTTGAAGTCCAGTGTAGTGCTTTGGACATAGGTGCGGATGTCACCATGTTTAGGAATTTCTTTATGCTCGGTCGGACAGGTCCTGGGTGACTATAAAGGTTCGACCGGACCCGGCTCATTCTTGCGTATATGATAAACAATTAAATTTGAAAGATTGGAAAAGGCGTTTCTTTTGGGTGAAAGCCTCAGCTGCACCCATTAAGATGTTTTGGAAACCCATTGATATAAAGTTGTCAGATCCAGAGCCTCATGAATCGGAGGTTGGTGTTGATGTTATTGCTGCTTTAGAGAATAACAAGATAAATTTTCAGAAGTTTGATGAATATGCTTTGTTGATTGCGGGGATTAGTCGGGCGTGGGATCAGCCTACCCGAGTGCCCATATACACCTATAGAGGTGAAGGTAGGCCAGTTTTTGTATTATTTACATAATTATTAAGTTGCGTTTTTGTTTGGTGTCTGAATAAATAGTGATTAATGTATATTTGCTTATGTTTGTGTAGAGATGAGTTATCTACAGTATATCTTTGACCCAACCCGCCCTGGAATTAAGGAGGGATCACGGCCATTACGTGAAAGTGAGGTTCCACATCTTACCGTTCTTGAGCCTCTTGTTGTTCAGCCATCTAGTAAGAAATTGTTATTGATTGAACCCTCGGATATGTTGAAGGTTCCGAAACCGTGAGTTTCTAAAAAGAAAAATGATGATACCGATGAAGATTTCATCCCTCCTAGCAAGAATAAACTTGTAAAGAAAAGCATGTCAAAGTCGAAAAAACGCTTAGCCGGTGAGGAGGTGAGTGACAGCACTCCGGAGCCGGGTCCTGCCCAATCCTTCAAAAAAGGTGTGTTTTATTTATCTAAATGTGTTTTGACAAGCATTTATCTTTGAGAATTTGTTAACTCATTTCGCATGTTTGCTGGGATTAGATGCTGGTCGATCTAAAAAGTGAAAGATTGGTTTAGATGTTGGTGATTTTGAAAGATTTGCTAACGGTGGTGATCATCTAAATAGTGATGACGTTGATGAGGATGAGTGTGCGGACGATCATTATGTTGCCGATGATGGTGATGAAGAAGATGATACTATGGTAAATGGAGATAAGTATGAAGCTTTCGTTGATCATCATATGGACGATAGTGTTGTTGATGATGAGGAGACGAGCGTGGCATTGCCAAAAATTCATCCAAATGTGGTGAATTTTTGACCGAATTGGGATATAAAGAATGGTGATTTAATGGATAATGATAAAATCTGTGAAGAATACATTCTTTCACTCCCAAATGAAGCTGAGATGACTGTGATGGGAGATATATCAAGTCGTGAGGTGCGAAATAAGTTGTTGTCCATGTACACTAATATAGTTCTTATGGGTGGTGAAGGGATCAGGAAGTGGGATGCTGTTGTTGCTTTAGTGAAGGAAGAGAAGAATCTTACTCAGCAGCTGAAGAAAAATATTGCCATTCGCGATGATCAAATAGCAGATTTGAGTTAAAAGGTAGCTACACTTGAGAAGGGGGATCATTCTAAAATTAAATTGAAAACGAAGCTTAAACATAGGGAGAAAGACATCAAAAAGTTGAAAGGGAGAGAAAGAAATGCTTCAAGCAAAATTGTTGCATCTGAAGAAGCAAATAGGTGAACAAGATGATAGTGGTAAGTGTTTAGCCGCTAAAGTTGCTGAGTTGGAAGGTGATATCGCGTAAAAAGTCATGTTCTTACCTCTGATATCTCTCTCATTCTGAAACAATACTTGGCATTCGAACTCAAATAATGTACAAATCAATGAAACTTTGCCAAGACGGTCAAAATAAAGTTGCACGAGAAAAATCAGGCAAAACGGACGAAAAACGAAGATTCCACATGCAGTTGAAGACTCAAGGCATTCGAGACAAGATTTTAGATAAAGTACCCATCACTGAGATTTCTCTTATTCAAGATCTTCATTTTCAAATTACGAATCTAACAGAAGAAGAATCAACAAAAACGGATGAAGAACGAAGATTCTATGTATACCAAAAGATTCAAAGGATTCGCATTAGACATCTAAAGATCAGAGAAGCATTTCAGAGATTTCTTTTCATCAAAGTCTTCATTTTTGAAAAATGAATCCAACGCAAAAAAAGTCAACAAAAATAGACGCATAACAAAGAAGATACGCGTGAATTAAGAAACGAGCAAAAGACGGCGAACTGGGACGACAGCCTGCTAACCGCCGCCAGCCACCAGGCCACCACCGTCGGCCACCATGGTGGCGGCGCCGGCTGCCCCTCGCCCGTCTCCCTGCCGCTTTTTCGTCCTTGCTCATACTCGCCTGGTACACGTGCTAGACCTTTCCGCAACTTTAGGGAACATGTGCTAGAGCTTTCCGCGCGTTAGGGTACATGTGCTACCACCTTTTGCTAACATGTGCCCCAAGTTGCTAAAATGCACCGGATCTCAACTATAAATAGGGGCACCTAGGCTTCATTTCAACACACACTCTTGGAAAGACATCACTCACTTTCCACACCTACAAATATTTCTTCCATACTTTGTTAGTTTTACTTTCTCATTCTAATAGGCTAGTTTAGGAAACTTGTTTAGAATAGAACGAAAGCAAGGAACATGCTTGTAATCTTTGGTGTAAGCTTGGAGTAATGCTCATTAATTCAATCTATTCCTTCTCGCATACTAATCTCGGTCCTTTCTATCATCATCTATCTTAATTAAATATGTATGCTTTAATTATGCTAGAGATAGTTTGTGTCATGCTTAGCGAGTAGATTACTATTGTATTTGTTGTGATGTAGTTAGCATAAATAATTATGGGATGACTTTAAATATGTCGTGAAATAATATGACGACCTCATTCGATTGTTTACTTGATATAGTACTGGAAACGCTGTTAAGCAGAGTACAAATGTATGGAAGTCGGTAAACGACCGAAGGTAGTTGTATTATGGATCGACATTATAAAAATGGAAACTTTATGAACGGACTTATCTTATGATTTTAAACATAAAACTTAAATTCGCCTTTCGATTAACAAACGTGATTGTAACCTTGTAAAGAGGAGTCGTGAACCTTAATACTTGGTCAATAGTTATCTGTGTCAAAATAATGTTTAATTGTAACGTCATGCAATCATCATAAAATGCAATGTGATTACGTGGAATTATCATGAGTATAGTACATTTCTAATCACAATGTACTTATCATGTAAATATTGGGAAGCAATTAAATTCACAATGAAAACATCGGTTGATGATTAAAAACATTATGAACTACCATAGTATCTTCTGATATGGTCTGGGTTTAACTATATACAAAAGCCGTCAGTATTTTAATTAGATTAGATTAGTTTAGATTAGATTAGAGTAGGTAGGTTATAGGCTAAATAACCATTCATGAAAACCTAGGGATTTGTTGATTGTATTGAGAAAGGCAAGTTTAAAATCCGATTTAAAGTAATATTTTTCCTCAAACCATGAAACCTAAAGTAAGGTACGCAAGAAACCTAAACGCTTTCCCTCGCTTATCATGCTTGAGTTTCACTAATAGGAATTAATCAATTAAGTCCGAACATATTTTTCTAAGTTGGTTGTTTACTGGATTTGTATACTTTATGGTATTAAGAACGTTTAGACTTTTTAGGGACTTACTTCTCTGTTCCTTCGCCCACGAGCGAATGCATTCAATAATAAGGGCCACTGACTCCCTCACAGGAGAGTGTGGAGAGGTGAGCATTGTCTGTCTGATAAGAATCATGACACCCTAGTTCCTCATGATATATTAGTTGATAACCGACTGATAAGGAATCTACGGGTTATACCATAAGCTACCAAATCTAGTAAACATTCCCAATTTAGATAAACATTTTCCTTTAAAAGTCATCATCCCATATTATGAGTTAATGAAATCACAACAAATACTACTTTCCATCATCTGATTTATTATTATCTTTTACTCGCTTTATTTAGTTTACTTAGTTAACTGAACCAAAACCCTCAACACACTCTTATAAAAAAACCTGTTACTTGAAAAGAAAGATTGATTGGATCACCTCCGTTTCAATTCAGTTTCTCTTTAAGAACGACTCTAGGTCATACTTACCATCTACTAGCCTTTGGTTCAGTATTAGTAAGTCACACTTAGACCCCAGCATTTACAAATATAAAACACCCATTGATCGGCTTCGTGATCATTTGACCATGACTTCGCCATCAAGTTTTTGGCGCCGCTGCCGGAGAGACTAACTGTCCGATACAGAGGCCCAACCAATCCTGTTTCTAGTACACCCTTAGGATAAAACCTTATAAAAAATATATTTTCTTTATTGTCTGTTTTGCTTTAGTGTATGACCTGTTCCCTAGATCTGCACCGCTTTTTAACTTTCCTGATCCAGAACTTGTAATATGTACTATTCGACCAGAAAAGAAGCAATCTACACTTATACAAGCAATGACTGATCGCATCACTCTCGCTGACAACAGTACGCCCTCTATTGAAGGGAGAGGAGGCCCAATTATTTACCCAGAAACCCTAGGGAAATCATTCGAGCTTAAGCACCACATCATCCAGCTAATCCAAAACCACTGTCAATTCCATGGATTGCCAAGTGATGATCCAAACTGTCACCTTGACAAGTTCATATCTCTTTCAAACTCCTACAAACAAAATGGAGTTAGCCAAGATACAATCCGCTTGTATCTCTTCCCTTATTCGCTCATGCATCATGCGCAAACATGGTTTGAAGGTTTAGAAACCGGTTCTATCCGTTCATGGATGGTAATGGCGACAAAGTTTCTAACAAAGTTCTTTCTGCCCTCTAAACAAACCAAACTTCGAAATGACATCATGCAGTTCCGACAAGCTTTTGATGAGTCATTATACACCACATGGGAACGATTCAAAGGAGCCCTGAAGAAATGCCCCAATCACCGACTCGAAAAATCTTCACAATTGTGTATATTCTATAACGGTTTAGACCCTAACCACCGAACCACCCTCGACGCTGCCGCACAAGGAAGATTTATGAAAAAGATAGACGAAGAAGGATGAAACCTTATAGAGAACATGACTATGCATCACCATGATTGGAACTCTGGAGATCACACAACATCTTCAGCACCTCTCGCTGCATCGAATCCAATTCCAGTCGAAGCAATTAAGGTATTAACGGATAAGATGGACACACTTGTCAAACAGTTTGGAGAACTTAAGAAACAACAGCACCAAGTACACCAAGTGCAAGCCTGTCAAAACTGCACCATCTCGCAACCATCTGGTGAATATCAAGTTGGATATGAAGAGGCAGACGACACCGTCTACTATGCTCAATTTCCCGCTCGACCACAAAATTTTCCACCCGATTTCAACCAAAACAACAATCAACCTAGAGGACCTCCATTCCCGCAAAGAAATAACCAACCTTTCCAACCCCGATACCCACCTAGATACCCACCTTACACACAATAACCATAACTTGCCTACAACCAATCCCTCGCACTTCCTGAACCCACTTTTGACACAAACCAAACCACTGAGCAACCCAACAAGACAAATGCCCTAGCTTCAAATTCAGATGACGCCTTCACCCAGTTCATGCAAGGCCAACACATACTCAACCAAAAGACATCCGCTAGGCAAGACCAAGCTGATATCTTTATGAGAAATCAGTTGGTCCTACTGAAAAACTTGGAAGCTCAAATTTGACAATTGGCACAACGTCTTGAGAATAGACCCAGAGGAAGTTTACCTAGCAACAAGGTTCACAATCCACATGTTGAGGAGGCAAAGCAAGTCACCACCACCAAGGAAGCAACCACTCCACCACCTGCTGCTATCCCCGTAAAGGAAGAACCAGAGATCATGATACCAGCTGTGGAAACCACTCCGACCATGAACAAAGAGGTTAGAATCCCTTACCCCACTAGACTTAAAGTCCAACCCAAGAAATTATCATCCTTTAAGTTAGATGGAAAATTCCTCGATATTATGTCTAGAGTTCCCGATCGTAATAAATATATTAGAAAATTGCTGTCCACTAAGGATAAACTGCCCGGAGTAAACAACATTCCCCTTAGTTCTGAAAGCTCAGCCCTACTTAAAAATAGCCTTCCCTAAAAACTAGGAGACACCGGTAGATTCACACTCCATTGTTCTATTTACCAATTCGGAGATATAAGTGCCTTAGCTGACCTAGGAGCTAGCATTAACCTCATGCCTTACTCCATGTTTAAAAGGCAAGAACTTGAAAATTTGAAACCCACTAAGATGACTGTCCAGCTAGCTGACCAACCCATTAGATACCCAAAAGGAATAGCTGAGAATGTCTTAGTTCAAGTTAACAAATTCTTCTTTCCTACGGATTTCGTGGTAATAGACATCCACGAGGACATAAACATCCCGATTATCCTTGGACATGAATATAGCTAGGGCAGTGATTGATGTGTATAACCACACGATTGTTCTACGATCACATGGCGAAAGCATAACTTACAAAATCGACAAACCAGAATGCACCCTAGAACAAGAAGAATGTTATGCTATATCAATAGGAAGAATTACCTATAATGACGAATCAGAGCCCGAAGAAGAACGATGTTTCACCCGATCGTCAACCTTCATCTCTGACACTGAAACTGACCCAGAAGAGGAGGAGAAATATCAAGAAGCAGAGGAAGACTTAGAATCTGAAGAAGAAGAAGAAGAACCTGAAGAAGAAGAGGAAGAACCCGCTGAGGAAGAAGAAGAAACTGAAGAGGAAGAAGAAGAAATGAACGAAGAGACCGAAGAAGAAGAAGAAAGATCTGAAGAAATGGAGAAAGATGAGGATCAAATTGATTCACCACAAATGGCTGAAGTCAAAAGGATACAGTGCTCCGAAGACAACAATTCATCAGACGAATCCATTGATTATGAATCCGTTCGTCAATACTTCAGATCCACTCATCTTAAGAGAATGGAAACCATGCTCGACTCTCATCTTGACCCTTCAAAACCATTCACCCGAACCCGACTCTGAGACATAGATACTTTTGAAGAAGAGTTCCGATCCTCAAGCCACCCGGACCTATATGCTAAACTCCTACAAAGAATCGTTGCGTATAAAGCAAGTCAAACTGGTGGATTTATTGAAGAAAACCTTCAAGATTCAACCATGGAAGTCAGAACCATCAAAGTCGATAGTTCCCAACCTTTCAATAATGCGCCCTCAGATGAAGAATTCCACCAATTCCTAGATTCATGTGATGAAGATTCTGTAGAAGAGAACGAATATGACGACGATTGTATCAACGTCACTCTTGACGAACGCTCTATTCCATCAACTCCCTCTGGTCCAACCAATTCTCCTACCGCCTCAACTGAGATATTACGAATCCCCCTCGTAGATACCCACTGATGCGCTCGGATTAGTCGGTCCGAAAGCTCACCTTTTTACGGGTGAACCATCCTTGTCATCAGAGGACTGGACCGACCAAAACTGGGCGTCAGTGGTCGATAAATTTATAAGTGCGAGGCCTAAGTATACCTAGTTACTATGGGAGTATAGCAGCAAGGATGACCTAGCATCGTTCTATGAGTCAGTGTATTATGGATCGTGGACGAAAGAGACATACTATCTATCTAGTGACTGTTTTAAAGAGTAGTTGGGGTTTTGTTTTTGGGTTTTTATACTTAGGCAGAAAATTTAAATAAAGCAAATAAAATAACAGTAGATAACAGATAATCAAGAGGAGGTGTTTGCTATGATTTCGGTAGCCTATTGATTGGAATGATATATGAGTTATGAAAACATTTTCTAAAGGTTTGTATTTCACTTATTTCAGGTATCTGTGGAGTAAGCACTAGTCCCCTACTGATAGAGTTCTCGATCAGTATGTCACTGAGTGACTAGGTTATCCTGATTCTAATCAGAGTAGTTTATCCAGCCCATAACACTAACCGATGAAGGTATAGTGACCTTTATTTGGGTGAATCCCTGGGTGCGTGAATAAGGCGACAAACCAACTCGATGTCCGACCTTTCTTAACCCCACAATAATACCTTAAACTAAGTAAACATTTAAGTATAGGATTATAAGTTGTGCTTGATTACTTTCAATCGATATATTGGTGAGTCTATGGGGTAAATTATTACTTAGTGATTTTACCGTTAATCCACAAAGCTTAGTAACTACGGCTTTTCCTCGGCTTCCACGTGTTGACTACACCGGAGGTGTTTTCGACGCTATACCAAGTAATTAGCCAACTTACGGTACCTTATGTTGCTTCATAAAGGCTAACCTAGACTGCTTAACTAATTTGGTATTTAAAGCACAATATTATCTATCTATGATATAAACCATCCCTTACTTTTAATTCCCAATAAATCTCTGACTTATCAACCATATTTCCACAGGTAAAATGTACTATGCGTTTATTACAGAAAACCATATTTACACAGACACAATGTATTTTGCATTCAGATAAGAAAGCAGTACTTCCACGGCTCCAGTGTACTTAGTGGTCATTTAGAAAACATTACTTCCATAGCCACAGTGTACTTTGCATTCAGTAAAGAAGGCAATATTTCCACGGCGACGATGTACTTAGTGTTCATTTAGAAAGCAATGTTTACACTATTCATAAATCAGACCATGTTTGACACAGATAACTAAGTACCCTTAGATAGGGTTCGCGACGTCCTATCATTAAGTCCGTGATCACGTTTACTGGTTGAAAGGCGTTTAGTTTATGAGGTTTAAAATCATAGATAGAAAGTAAATCAAAGCACTAATTTTTCATAACATCATTCCAATCAATTACGACTAACTACGGCATAGCAAATACACAATATCACTACTCGCTAATCATGGTAATCAATCCTAAATCTAGCATGATAACAGTAATAACAATCATCATAATAAATAGATAAAGGATAGATATAACTGTAATAAGAGCGTAGATGAAATACAACTTGAACGTTACACGAGCAGAACTCCTAGTACGTGCCAAGCGTTATTACAATATTGCCCCTCTATTAGCTCGATACTAACCAAGACTAACTAGCCACTAATCTAACTACTAATTATAACCTAATCTAAAGAGAGAGTAGTGAGAGAAAGTCTAAGTGTGTTGAATATTCTTGGATGTGTTGAGTGTGTTGAAATGAGAACTTGAGCTTAGTATTTATAGGCAATGCACAGCCGTATCCGTAGACCGCATCCTGAACCTCAAATGCACAACCGTATCTCACAACCGTATAAAAATTTGATTTTTATCACCCAAATGCACCAATACGGCTGTCCCGGACCATATACGGCTGTCCTGGAGCAAATACGGGTGGACACCAACCGTATACGGTTGTCCTGGGCCGTATATGGCTGGACACAGACCGTATACCATCTACACAGGCCATATATGACCTGTGCCCAGCCATATACAGTCTGGGTCAGCTATATACGGCCGTGGAGAACCATATCCTGGCCCTTCGGTTCTTCGTTTTTTCGTTCGGTCGTATCTTCTTTGTCGTTTATCCGTTTTGAGCAATTCTTGCATCCACGCGTTCATAATTTCCTTATGAATAAAATGACATAAGTTAGAGGTCATAACTCGGAGCGTACCTCAAGAAGCAATGAAATGAGTGAACAGAAGATTCATTGATTGTTTGTGCTCTGTTTTGTTCATTTTTAGGTTGTTTTTTGCCGATTCTTGAAACATCGTCTATATCTTATCCTTCATGATGAAATGTGATAGATATTTATATATTTCAAATGTTTTCATCAATATTTGTGCTAAAAAGGTGAGATAATTACATACAAAAATATGACTTTTTGCATGTCATCAAATATCCCACACTTAGACTTTGCTTGTCCTCGAGCAAAACTCAAAATTCTCACTTGCTTTTATATGAAAATATTTTGAAAGCTTGGCCTTTGGGAGAATCAAAACATATTAAGAACAACCACTTTCATATATAAGCAGCATATCCTGAAAAGTAAGAGAGAATAAGGTATTCGTTTCGGAAGCACAAAATGATTCTCTTAGGCATGCTTTCAATTCTCGCGATCTTGGAATATACATGACTAGACGATCTCACCAGGTGGTCACTCAATTCACTCAAAAGTGTTTCGGGTTTCCTATCAATCTAATCAAACAAAATCGCTCATAAACCAGTCATGCAACATCCATCGTCATAGGCTTGCTCGAGAATCAGATCTCCACCACTTAAGTGAGGATGGTGCTAGTTATCCTAGGACATTTAAAAATGGGCTGTAATGGTTGGTGAAGGTTTTAAGTGGTATGGATAAGTGGGAATTTGTGGTTGAAAAGGGTTTTGCTTATCTTAGGACCTTTAAACTTTTGAAAAACATTATTTAGACAACCTTTTTAATAAAAACGGAAATGGATAACGGTAAGGGAGGAAGATAGCTATTTTGACTTCTATCTTTTTGAAAACACATGGAGGAATTTATCACTTTTTTGGGAATAGGAGTTTTCGAAAGGTTTGAAGCACTTAGCTTTATTCTATTTTTTTTCTTTTCTTCTATTTCTATTTTTTTGTACTTTTCTAAGTGTTTTATTTTGTTTCTTTCTTTTGCCCTTTTTGAAATCCCTTCTTTCTTTCATATTTTTTATCCTTTTGATGACTTTGCATTTACTTGGTGTCAATTTTTCACACCATATACTCTCAACTTTTTGACTTTATCAAGGGAACGCACACGAGAGGTTTTGGGTAAACACTAGTATTTGTGATTTGGAGTAAAAGCAAAAGGATATCTAGATATCATTTTCCATAATTTTATAATTTCTAAGATAAGATTTTGGTGGATATTGGAGTGAGTGGGTTAAAATTAAGGGTTTTTGAAAGAAACGAATAGGCTAAGGCTCAACAGGCTTTTCTAGGCGAATCATCAACACTAAAGATGAGTGTTAGAAGGGTTTTGGGCTTGAAAAGATATGAAAAATGGGGTAAATCCTACAGAATGTCAAGGTCATCTAACTGCACCTATACCGTGTATGGTACTCTACCAATGTGGTCTCGAAGTGCATACCAGGAGCAAGTTCTAATTCCGGATGCATGCATCGGCACACTCAAACAAACGAATAGTGAAGCATTAAAGATGAATGCTTATGATAGGCTCAAGATACCTCTGTAACACCCCTAAATTTACTGTTTAGCGGAAGCAAGCTTTGGGGTGCTACTAATCAATGATCAAAACACACAAGGTATATAATGAACGACTCTATATGCATCGTTTTACAGATACATTGATAATATAAAGTTTATACAATGTATAAAGTTTACAAAAGCCCAATAATTACAATGTTTAGAGATTATGCGGCATAACTAGGTTACGAAATGTAGTAATGTAAAATAATCTTCTGATGTGCATGTTGACTCGAGCTATGGGCTTCCTGAATGAACAGGTCTACTGCTGTTGTTGGGTACCTGAGAACACATGCTAAAAAGGTCAGCTAACGCTGGTGAGCTCATAGGTTTGCATAATAAATATGTAAGTAAGTGTGAACCACAAGATTTAGTAATAAGCGTTTGAATAGAATTAAAGGATGTATATTTATGCCATGAGGTCATAGTCTGCGCTTAACGTGGGTGTCAGGATCACATTAAAGTGCCTGATCATGGGTGCCTCCGGGCGAGTGTCTAATCCACACTCGTATGAAGAAATGCTAATGCGTCCGTTTAACCAGTCAGTGCTTGCTGACCCGGACGAGGATGGCCAGTCCTATATGGTACCATACACTAACATTCGCGCTACATAAAGTATTACCAGAACTATGATCGTTGAGGACTTAAAAGTGATTAAAAAATAGCTCATGCAGAATATAGCGGGTTTTGTACTCATGTTCACATGTAAAACAAGGTAAAGTATGTATTCAAACCCCTGGGTTTAAAACAGTAAAATGAGGGGCTATGAGACTCACCTGAGTCTGGGGATTTGCAACGAAGCAATATGATGGAATAATATGTGGTGTCTGAAGACCGTAACCTGTTGGGCGCTTACAACACGCAAGGTTAATTATAATAAGTAGGTATCTATAAAGACTACCTTTGTAGTTGTTCTTCCAACTAGAATGTCCAAATGACTACGATTTGGTTGTTTAACTTGTCCAAGTTACTACAACTTGGTTGATTTGATTATGTTTTGAAAACGTGTATGGCCCATTGGTGATTGTTTGCAATAATAATCTCAACATTATCATTATGGTTTTGAAGTGTTACACTTAAAAGTATGTCCCAACGTGTTTTAGAAATCGTGTCGTATAAGTGTTTGAGGTTATACAAGTTTGACACTTAGTATAAAAATGGTTTGTAAACATTCTGTTTTTAGCGTCACTTATAGCGACACTTAGGGTTTATGCGACACTTAGTGAGTGCCGCAGAAAATGAAGGATTCTGAAGTGTTAGCGTCACTTAGGGAAGTGACGCATAAAAGGGCAACACTTAAGAAAGTGTCGGGTGGAAGTGTTGTTACAAGTGTCATGCGTCAATAGGATGAGTGTCGGATGAAATCATATTTTAATTATAGGCGACACTTAGACAAGTGCCGCTAGAAGTGTCAGTTGGAAGTGTCGGGTATTGAATTTGTGTCACTTAGGCAGTGACGCAAAAAGAGGGTTTTATGCGGCACTAGGGTAAGTGACGCATAATTAGGGATTTTAGCGACACTTAATGCGTCACTTAAGGAAGTGACGCATCACTGCACTGGCCTGTGCGACATTTACATCTGTTGGCCGGATTTTGGGTCGAAATCGTATTTTCCGGTTTCCGTTTGACTCAAAACTTTTACCCAACCCATATTTGCACATTTCAAGCTTAAATAAACAAATTTTAAGTAAAATAAATGAAATCTAAGAGTTTTCGAGATTTGTCGGGAATCTTACAATTTAACGACAGGAGAAACCGTAAAGATGGAAATGTAGATTGTGATGTCGTGAACGTTTTTCCCCAAAAGCTCCAAGTGATTTGAGGTGGTTTTGTGGTGTTATTTTGTGATTTAAGGTAGATGGTGGTGGTAGTTTTTGAAAGAGGAAGAAAGAAAGAGAGAGAGAGAGAGAGAGAGAGAGAGAGAGAGAGAGTGTAGGTGTGTTGAGAATGAGGAGGGAAACAAGGGTGGGGGGTGATGACCCCATCCTTGGCGTATTTTTGTGGGGCCCACCCCATGTGGGTGTGTCCCAACTTTTGTTCCCTGTAATCGCGCTCCGTGCGGTGTTCGTTTTCCCGGTCGTTTAAACGTTAAAAAATTATTTTACACGTTTATATATACGTTTTAAAATACGAATGTCTTATCAATATTTTGATTGAAGTATTTTATCAAATACTTAATAAGTGAGTTATAAAATATAATTTAACTTTGTTTTGATTGTTTGCGCGCTTAATATTTTAATCGCGTAGACGTTTGTTGGTACGATACGAGTTAATTATGAAATATTATCAAAATAATATTTTGAATAAAATAGTGTTATCAAATAATGTTATATTATTTAATAAAATTGTCCACCAACGTCCGTATTAACTGAATCAAATTACATTCGGTTTGAATTGTGTATGATTTAATCAAATCGCATAATTGTATATATTCAAATATATATATTTCGATACATTAATCAGCCTAACATAGAACTAATTACATGTATTAATAGTTTATTAGGCATTAATCACTAGTCCTAATTTGGCGGGTGTTACATTCTCCCCCTGTTAGGAGAATTTCGTCCCGAAATTTAAGTCTGAGTAGTCGTGTGAGTGGAGTCGGAGAAAAGTTGTGGATATTTGAGTCGCATTTTATCTTCTCATTCCCAGGTGAAATCTGGACCACGCCGTGAATTCCATCGAACTTTGACGATGGGGATACGGATTTTCTTAAGCTGTTTGGTTTCACGGTCCATAATCTCCACTGGTGTCTCAACAAAATTGAGTTTGTTGTCAATTTGAATTTCCTCGAGGGGAATGATGAGTGTTTCGTCGGATAGACATTTCTTTAAGTTGAAAACATGGAATGTAGGGTGTACACTACTGAGTTCAGCTGGTAGTTGCAATCGATATGCCACCGAACAAACCCTTTCGAGGATTTCAAAAGGTCCGGTGTATCTGGGGTTCAGTTTCCCGCGCTTACCGAAACGGATGACGCCTTTCCAAGGCGATACTTTGAGTAATACTCGGTCTACAACCTGGAACTCGAGTTGTTTGCATCTCACGTCAGCATAAGTTTTTTGACGATCACATGCGGCTTTCAGTTGTTGTTGGATTCCAACGATTTTCTAGGTGGTTTCATGTATGATTTGAGGACCAGTGAGTTGGCTATCCCCCACTTCGGTCAAACAGATGGGTGATCGGCACTTACGACCGTAAAGTGCCTCGAATGGTGCAGCTCCAATACTGGTATGGTAGCTGTTGTTATATGAGAATTCACACAAGGGTAAGTGGTGATCCCAATTGGCACCAAAATCAACTACGCAGGCTCGTAGCATGTCTTCCAGTCTTTGGATGGTTCGTTCACTTTGGCCGTCGGTTTGTGGATGATAGGCGGTACTCATATCGAGGCGAGTACCCAAAGATTTCTGTAATGATTGCCAAAAGTGTGTTGTGAAACGACTATCCCTATCGGAGATAATCGAGATAGGAACGCCGTGTCGGGATAAATTTTTTTTAGATAAATTTGGGTGAGGCGTTCCATTCTATCGGTTTCCTTGATAGCGAGAAAATGGGCAGATTTGGTGAGACGATCAACGATTACCCAAATGGTATCGCAACCGCTTGACGTTTTCGGGAGTTTGGTGATGAAGTCGATGATAATTTGTTCCCATTTCCATTGGGGTATGTAAGGTTGTTGGAGTAAACCAGATGGTTTTTGATGTTCGACTTTGACTTTTGAGCACGTGAGGCATTTACTGACGTAGGTGGCGATCTCAGCTTTCATGTTTGGCCACCTGTATAATTCCCTGATGCCATGATACATCTTGTCGGATCCAGGATGTATAGAGTATTTGGATTTGTGGGCTTCGTCCATTACCAGGTCTCGAAGACTCCCGAAACACGGTAACCAGATTCGGTTCACGAAATATTTAACCCCGTTGGGTTTGGTTTCGAATCGTTGCTCCATGTTTCGTAAAGCCTCGTTTTTGATATTTTCATGTTTTAAGGCTTTGAGTTGAGCGGTAAGAATTTGAGTGATAAGATCATTGTGGATTGTAATACTGAGGGCTGGACTCGAAGAGGTTTCGGGCGTTCCTTTCGGCTGAGGGCGTCGGCAATGACATTTGCATTGCCAGGGTGATATTTGATCTCTCAATCGTAATCGGTAAGCAACTCGACCCAACGATGTTTCCTCATGTTAAGATCTTTCTGACTGAGAATGTGTTGGAGACTTTTGTGGTCGGTAAAGATCGTGCACTTAGTGCCATAGAGGTAGTGTCTCCAGATTTTGAGTGCAAACACCACGGCTCCCAGTTCAAGGTCATGAGTGGTGTAATTCTTTTCATTAATTTTGAGTTATCGAGAGGCATAGGCAATGACTTTGTCTCGTTGCATAAGCACGCAACCGAGGCCTTGATGCGAAGCATCGCAATATACCATGAAGTTATCGGTGCCTTCGGGTAAAGATAGAATAGGTGCACTGCATAATTTTTGTTTCAGGAGTTGGAACGCTGACTCTTGTCTATCAGTCCAATCGAATTTCTTTTCTTTTTGAGTGAGGGTTGTGAGAGGCTGGACTATCTTTGAAAAGTTTTCGATGAAATGTCGATAATAACCGGCGAGACCCAATAATCGACGTACTTCGGTCGGCGTTGTCGGTGCTAGCCAACATTTGATGGCCTCGATATTTGATGGATCAACATGAATTCCTTGACTATCTACAACGTGTCCAAGAAATTGAACGGTTTGCATCTAGAATTTACACTTAGAGAATTTGGCGTATAACTCTTTGTGCTTGGGAAGTTCTAGAATGATCTTACGATGCCGCGCCTGTTCTATTTCATCACGCGAGTAAATTAGAATGTCATCAATGAAGACGATGACAAACTTGTCGAGATATGGTTTACACACTCGGTTCATGAGATCCATGAATACAGCTGGCACGTTTGTCAAACCGAAGGGCATGACTTGAAACTCATAATGCCCGTAACGAGTTCGGAAAGCAGTTTTCAGAATGTCAACATCACGAACTCGTAACTGGTGGTAACCGGATCGCAAATCAATTTTGGAATAGAAAGTTGACCCTTGAAGTTGGTCGAATAGATCATCGATGCGTGGGAGTGGGTAACGGTTCTTGACGGTTAATTTGTTCCGTTCCCTGTAGTCGATGCACATGCAGAAAGAACCGTCTTTCTTTTTGACAAACAAGACCGGAGCTCCCCAAGGTGAAAAGCTCAGTCGGATGAATCCTTTGTCCAGGAGTTCTTGTAACTGAGAGGACAACTCTTGAAGTTTGGATGGAGCTAAACGGTACGGTGCTCGTGCCACGGGTGCTGCTCTGGGCACAAGATCGATGGAGAACTCTACCTGCCTAAACGGTGGAAGACCAGGTAATTCCTCAGGAAAGACTTCTAGGAAGTCCCGAACGATTGTCACATCCTCAAGTCACTTCTCCTTCGACTTTTTCTCCATAACGTCTGCGAGGATTGCCTGATAACCTTTTCTTAGGAATTTTCAGGTTTTCAAACAAGAGATGATGTTCAACCTCGTCCCACCGGTCTTCTCCTTCGACTTTTTCTCCATAACGTGTGCGAGGATTGCCTGATAACCTTTTCTTAGGAATTTTCAGGTTTTCAAACAAGAGATGATGTTCAACCTCGTCCCACCGGTCTCCCCTTGTATGGCTAGAGTACCACTGGAGGCGAGGGGTATGCGGACAATTTTATCATAGCATATGATCTAGGC
Source organism: Pseudognaphalium luteoalbum (assembly GCA_963422505.1). Classification (NCBI taxonomy): domain Eukaryota; kingdom Viridiplantae; phylum Streptophyta; class Magnoliopsida; order Asterales; family Asteraceae; genus Pseudognaphalium; species Pseudognaphalium luteoalbum. The sequence continues at coordinate 56,131,228 of OY730194.1, forward strand.
ACGATGCTTGGACAATCAGTCCATGCCGATGATGATGTCGAAACTTCCGATCTCGACGGGTATAAGATCGATTGAAAACAATTCGTCAGTGAGGTTTAAAGTGCAATTGGGTATCACACTATCATTTTCAATGAGTTTGCTGTTAGCTAACTCTATGACGTATTTAGCATCTAATGCAACAGGTGTGATGTCAAGTAGTGGACAAAATTCATCAGATATAAAACTTCTATATGCACCAGTATCAAATAGAACAAAAGCAGATAAGTTGTTGATGAGGAACATACCCGAGACCACATTCATCTTGGCGGGCATCCTTTGAGTTCAGGACAAAAGCTCTACCTTTAGCGGTGCTTGCCTTTGTTCTTCAGGTTGGGACACTCGTTCCTGAAATGCCCTGAATTACCGCACTCGAAGTAGGCTCTGGGTTGACTGGTATTGGAGTTAGTTGTAGATTTGCAGTCCTTGGCCATGTGCCCAAATCTCTAGCAGTTTGAGCATTGGGTACCACAAGGGCCATCATAGTGACGGCGGCACTTAGGCAGAAGGGCTTGTTTCCAGAGTAGCCCCTTTTTGGTTCAGACCCATAAGAGTAGGCCTCGATGGTTTCGGGTTTCTTGGATGATGAGGTGTTGTCATTGTTGTTTCCTGACCATTTGCGTTTGTTATCTCCAAACTGGTTCGGATTGTTGGCAGCAGATGTTCCTCGACGGACCACTTGTGCTATGAGGTTATGTGCCATGCGGACGGCAGCTTGGATGGTGGCGGGGTTGGAAGCAGTGACCAAACCCTGAATGCGTGGGGGAAGTCCCCAGATGTAACGCTCGATCCGCTTGTATTCCGGATCAACAAGAGATGGGCACAACAATGCAAGTTGGTTAAACCTGGTAGTGTATCCGGCAATGTCATTGCATTGGGTGGTGAGGTGCCAGAACTCATGCTCTAATTGCTGAAACTCATCTCTAGGATAGTACTCGTCCTTCAGCATCTATTTCAATTCTTCCCACGGAGTCAGATAAGCAGTATTGATGCCCACAGTCTGAGCATAGGTATTCCACCAAGTCAGAGCACCATCCAGAAAGGTGCAGGTGGAATATTTGACCTGGTAGTCCTCCGGGCAGTTGCATATGCGGAATACTGACTCTACTTTCTCCAACCAGCACAATAATCTGATGGCACCCTCGGTGCCTTTGAATTTTAGCGGCTTGCAGTTCTGGAAATCTTTGTATGAACAAGGCTTAGGTTGTGCCCCGTTGGCAGCCATGTCTTCGCTACCATAATTTGTTGTCCGGGTAGCCATAGCTTGAGCCACGCTCTGGGTGACGAGCTGGGCGATTTTGGTATCGTTGAATGTGTATCGTCTCGGAGGCATATTGCTGGATCAGGAAAAAGAACAAGTGAGATATCTGTAGGACATTACGATGTATCACAGTTGTATATGTGGTAAAATATACAATGATAACACAATACGATAATCATAATCCATTTAGATAACTAAGTTGGATACAAGGCACGAGTTCCAAAAGATACAGAACATAGAGATTACAAAAGATGCCGAGAATTGTTACATCCGGTCGAGTTACAACGATTTTACATAGATACTTGAAATTTTATAAGATAAGACTACACTAGTCTTGACGCAGGTTAATTTGTTCCATCAATGCAACAAGATGATCCACAGTGTTTGCAAGTCTGCTGGCCTGTCGGGCGTTATCTTCTGCCAAGACTAGCCATTGCACTAATCCACGGGCGTACTCTTCAGTATCCCGCGAGCGTTGTTCACATTCTTCTAGTCGGTATTGCAAATGTGTGGCTTCCACAGTTATCTCTATCACTTTGTTGTAAAGGGCGTCCATGTTGTTAACGGTGTTTTCATGGTCTTGAGCAACATTATTGATACGTTCCATTGTTGTGAGTCTCCAGTGCTCGCGAGTTTCCTGGAGTTCAATGTCCATATCACGTAGTTGTTGCTCGTGACGGTGTACCCTGGCAGCCAAGACTGGTACAATGAAGTGAGTAGGTTCTTGAGTATAAGGAGAGACGTCCATGTTGGAAAGTCCTCCGTTCGATGTGGGGAGTTGAATTCCTTCCTCATCCCTCTAGGTGTTAAGTCGGTTTGATAAGCATCGCCAGTGGCTTGTTGTTGTCTGCCTTTGGGGCTAGTCATTGAGCTGGTTTTGAATGGGATATGGGCTAGCTCGAGGCAACCCGGAGTTCCTCCTAGCTACTCTCGAGTTTCGTGATCCATATGGATAAGAGCGAGACGAATTGGGTGGTGTGTTTTTCATTTCTGAGACAAAGCGTAGAAAGAATGAGGCCTATATTCGTATATAATATAGCCTAAGATTCGTAGAGAGGTCTATATATATATATATATATATATATATATATATATATATATATATATATATATATATCACATTATAGCCTATTGAGTGTCTAGCACAAACATGTTTGAGTCCCGGTTCTCTCGAGGTCAGAGTCAACTAGTGTATCCTGTTCAGTCATGACTCCTTTCAGATCTCACATCCTATTCATTTAATCGTACATAGTTGATCAGTGTATGTTAAATTAAACCAATACAATGTAGTCACTGAACCTAATCATACTTAATGAGGAATACTGCCTAACGGTCATAGTCTAGGCCCACTAAATGCAACCTAGTTCACTATAACCTTAGGCTAATGCGTCCGTTTAACCAGTCACAATAAAGTCGTGGGTGCCTCCGGGCGAGTGTCTAATCTACACTCATACGAACAAATGATAATGCATCCGTTTAACCAGTCAGTGCTTCCTGACCCGGAAGAGGATGGTCAATCCTATATGGTACCATACACTAAAATTCGCGCTACATAAAGTATTACTAGAACTATGATCGTAGAGGACTTAAAAGTGATTAGAAAACAGCTCATGCAGAATATAGCGAGTTTTGTACTCGTGTTCACATGTAAAACAAGGTAAATCATGTATTCCCACCCCTTGGTTTAAAACATTAAAATGAGGGGCTATGAGACTCACCTGAGTCTGGGGATTTGCAACGAAGCAATATGATGGAATAATATGTGGTGTCCGAAGACCGTAACCTGCCGGGCATTTACAACGCGCAAGGTTAATTATAATAAGTAGGCATCTATAAAGACTACCTTTGTAGTTGTACGTCCAACTAGAATGTCCAAATGACTACGATTTAGTTGTTTAACTTGTCCAAGTTACTACGACTTGGTTGATTTGATTATGTTTTGAAAACATGTACGGCCCGTTGGTGATTGTTTGCAATAATAATCTCAACATTATCATAGTTGAAAACGTGTACGCCCCATGTGGGTGTGTCCCAAATTTTGTTCCCTGTAATCGCGCTCCGTGCGGTGTTCATTTTCCCGGTCGTTTAAACGTTAAATAATTATTTTACACGTTTAAATATACGTTTTAAAATACGAATGTTTGATCAATATTTTGGTTGAAGTATTTTATCAATTACTTAATAAGTGAGTTATAAAATATAATTTAACTTTGTTTTGATTGTTTGCGCGCTTTATATTTTAATCGCGTAGACGTTTGTTGGTACGATACGAGTTAATTACGAAATATTATCAAAATAATATTTTGAATAAAATAGTGTTATCAAATAATGTTATATTATTATTTAAAATTGTCCACCAACGTCCATATTAACTGAATCGAATTACATTCGGTTTGAATTGCGTATGATTTAATCAAATCGCATAATTGTATATATTCAAATATATATATTTCGATACATTAATTAGTCTAACACAGAACTAATTACATGTATTAACAGTTGATTAGGCACTAATTACTAGTCCTAATTTGGCGGGTGTTACAACCTCACTGCAAGTTTGGGTTTGTTTGTGTCTAGCCATGCGATGCCCCTCTTAGATTATTATTTTAGGCTTAAGAAACTCCTAACATATTTACTCTTAATTTCCAAAATACCTTACTCATATATGAAAATGCTTCCTCTCAAGATGTTTTAATTCAAAAATTTTGAAAATTTTTAAGCAAAAGTGAGTTTTTGATAAATTGAGGAACATTTTTCGAGTTTGCTTTTGGAAAACAAGAATGTAACAAGCATCTAACCTAAGGTATTCTATACCGCTATCCCACACTTAGAGGAACATTGTCCCTAATGTTCTCTTGAGTTGGGATTTGAGTAAAATCCCACACTTAGAATTTGAACATATCGGAAAATGTTTCTTAAGTGTTTTATTTGGGCTTGAATCCCACACTTAGTGATAAGCTTAGGATATGGTATAGACTACTTTTATGAGAAATTAAAACTAAAGATCATATCAAAACAAGAATAAGAACGAGAAAACTCCCCTATCGAAGTGACAGTGGAAGTTTGAAATTCTAAAGATATACTGACTCTGAAGAAGATCTTGCCATGAATTTTCTTTGGCGTCAGCTCCATGAAGCTCTTTTGGTTTTTAGCAGGTGAAGCTTATAACAGCGGCTTTATTCTTCATTCTTATAAATTCTTTCACTCTCTTGTGAATATATCTCGTAAGTGTGAATACGTTGGATATACTTTTCACCGACTTCTTATTGCAGCTTTTTATCAAAAGAGTGCCTTAATCCGGGAAAGCGAAAGATGTTTGCTAATATAAAACAATTTTAAGTCATGTGTTTTTAAACGAGTTAGAGCATAATGCGTGAAAGTAGCACGCAAGTACCTCAAGTGCTCGAAACACATGTATTGACATTTTTAGAAAATGTTTCCTATTTTCTGGATTAGGCAGTAAAAAGCTGAAGTGGTGTTTTGAAAGCATTTGTATATCCAAGTGTGAAAGATGGTCAGAGATATATCACTTCTTAGAATTTGAAAACTAATACTAAGGATACTTTATTGCACGGGTTGCCTCCCAAGAAGTGCTTCTATTTAGAGTCGAGGGCTCGACTTTTTCTCTTGGATCAGCCAGAAGAGGATCCATCAGGGCTAAAGATGTTGAATGGTGATGCCCTGGGGTTTTGTGGGTAGAATCTCATAAAGTGACGTGTGATGACTTCTGTGATGTTCGGGATTCTCATCACATGGAGAGGATAGCTACTGAAATGCTCCTTAGCAGTCCTTTGCAAGTATAGAAGGTCCCATGTAGCATCGTGAACTGCCTTGGAGATTGGTCCATCAGGGTTTACAAGGAAATCTCCATCGTGCTCGATCGTCTCATGCTTAGGTCGGTCCATCCGTAAGGAGTCCATGAATCCGAAGAAGCATAGGTGGATGTCTTCGTGAGTGGCATTGCTAGTGCTCCTCCCTAGTTCTTCAATGGATCTAAAGATGCCTTGGACTAGCTGCTTCTGATGGTCGGTGTACGTGAGGTATGGTTTTAGGAAGATGTTAAACATCCTATTATAAACTTCATGCAACCTGTCGTGGAATAGCTGTCGGGGCTGCTCCCAGAGGATAGAACCGAAAATGTCTTTAAGCCTTTCAGAGACGAAATCTGCAGTGTTGACCATCAAACCTTCTGGAACAGAGGAAGGAATGGTCTGTGATCTTTCGTCTGAACTTATATGCTCCAGTTTCTCGAAGATTATGTGGGCGTGATGCCCGATAGTGCAACTGATGTAGAACCAATGTGATGAGGACTCGTCGATATGGTCATTATCGGCCATGGAATCCAGTAGTCCTTTTAGATCACTCATTAGTTGAACATCTATCTCGTCTTCAGGGTTCCCAGTGGCATAATCCATTTGGTGTCTAAAAGATTGGAGAAAATCCAATTGCTGGCACGAATATGGAAATGCGGACCTGATAAATGCTTGATATACCCTGTCATACGTGATCTTTTGGTCTTCATAGAATTCCAGCTCATTTGGAGAAGGCTCATCATTTTCTGGTGATTCTCCTACAAGATCGTTAGCGACGGCATTGATGCGGCAAACTAGATGTTGAGGACTCCGGGAGTTGGTGGCGCGAAAAATCTCATATTCAGTTTCAATGTCCTCTATTATGTCCCTTTGACGTGGTGTGTACTCAATGGTAGAGTCTCTTATAATGGCTATTAGGGTTCGAAAATCCTTCCCGTGCTCTTCAATAGCATTAAGCATTTCTTCTGGATCAGAGACGATTGGGATTTCGATATTTCCGAGAGTAGGAGGGGGAAAGATATCGAGAGTAGGAGGGGGAATTATTGGAGTTAGGCGAAGATGAATAGAGCGGGCATCGATCAGAACATCAATGAAAACGACATCGTCTTCCTTACTCTCAGTCGTTGAAGTGTCAGTCTCTAGAGAGTCTGGAAACTCAACATCATCGAGAAGTGGCTGAGACTCGTCGGTGATCTGAGATACCGACTGAGAAGAGTCCACCTCAATATCTCTCTCATCCTGGGAATCAGAATCATGACTTGATCCAGATGTACCTCCAAGCTCGAAATGGGTTCGAGGATAGGATGAGTCAAGGGTTGGAATCCCTTGAGGAGGTATATGTGGCTTGAGTCGAGACTCATCATCCAGAGAGTGGTCAATCAATGGTTTCTCTGAGTCACTTTCCGGTAGAGGGATAAAACTTAGAGTATAATCTATCTGCATGATCTCTGCGGTCGGAGGGTGTGCCTCAGGAAGGTGTGGCGGTGTGGTTTCGTCTTCTTCTGTCTCTTCCTCTTCTTCTTCTATTTCTTCTTCTATCTCTTCCTCTTTCTCCATCTCTTCTTCCTTAGTGTCGGAGGTAATCGTAATGGGTTCTTCAGACGTCGGGGCATCTGGTTCAGAATCATCATCCGCGACAACTCTTCCTGTCGATATCGCACATATCTCCGCATGCTCTGTGATAGCTTGATCAGCTTGCTCGATCTTGAAGGTGATAGTCTCTCCATGAGATCTATGACTGATGGTCTGAAAATAGACGTCGATGATAGTGCATGCGGTGTTCAAGAACGGTCTACCTAAGATAATTGGGATATGGACATCGTCCTGAATGTCCATCACAACGAAGTCTGTGGGATATAGGAACTTATCCACTTGAACCATTATGTTCTCAGCTATTCCTTTAGGATGTTTAATGGATTGGTCAGCTAGTTAGACACTCATTTTAGTAGGTTTAAGGGGTCCTAATTCTAGTCTAGTGTAAAGCGAATAGGACATCAGGTTGATACTGGCTCCTAGGTCGGCTAGAGAGTGTATCATGCCCGAGTGATAGATCGAACAAGGAAGGGTAAAGCGTCCTATATCTCCTAGTTTCTCAGGTATAGAGTTCTTAATAATAGCTGAACATTCCGTGTTCAGTGAGACATTGGGTACTTCGGGTACCTTATCCTTGGCCGACAAGAGTTTTAGGATGTACTTTGAACTGGAAGTGGTTCTAGACACAGTGTCCATGAACTTTCCATTGAGTCGGAAGTCGTTAACCTTATAGGCTTTCATCAGACGACCGGGAAACGGAATGCGTACTTCCCTTTGAGGTGCAGGGACAGACGTAGGCTCGACTGTCGGTGGGACAGGACTATCTTCCTTCACCGGAGAAGGAGTGAAAGGTTGGCTTGGTGCCACCTTCTTGTTTATAGTACTCATCTGTTTGGCCTCTTCTACGTGTGAGTTTTGTACCGTGTTATTAGGGAGATTACCCTGAGGCCTAGAATCAAGACGTTGGGCTATCTGTCCTATCTAGGTCTCAAGATTTTTGAGAATGGCCAGTTGGTTCCTAATGAATAGGTCGGTTTGGTCCTTCCTAGCGCTGGTCTTTTGATTAAGTTGGTGCTGGCCTTGGATGAACTTAGTGAGGGTATCATCCGTACTAGTAATAGGCACAATGGTCTTAGTGGGCTCAGTCGGTTGAGCTGCATCAGGTGCAGTCAATGACAATGGTTGGCTATAGGTGAGTTGGGGTTGTTGTTGGTAAGATGGGTACCTAGGTTGGTAGTTAGGTTGGAAAGGTGGTTGGTTCCTAGATGGGTATTGGTTATCTCTAGTCCTAGTGGGAGAGGTTTGAGCGAAACCAGGCGGATTCTGTGGGCGAGCTGGGAATTGAACATAGTAAACCGTTCTGTCAGCAGGGTCTTTGTACTCAACCTGATAACTCTCCGTGGGAAGGTTGGCACAGTTCTGGCATGCATGAAATTAGTGGGCGTGCTAGGATGGTTTCTTCATTTTGTCGATCTGCTTCATCAGGTGTTCGATCTTCTCTGTCAAGGACTTGATAGCTTCGGTCTAGAATGGGTTTGGTGCAGCAAGCGGTGCTGATGAGGAATCCTCTCCAGAATTCTACTCGTGATGGTGCATCATCATATTTTTGATCAAGTTCTAAGCTTCTTCATCCGTGATTTGCATGAAGTTTCCTTGAGCAACGGCGTCAAGGGTGGTGCGATGGTTTGGAACAAGACCATTGTAAAACGTGCACAACTGGCTGGTATTCTCAATCAGGTGGTTAGGGCATTTGTTCAATAGACTCTTGTATCTCACCCATGCTGTGTAGATAGACTCGTCATGAGCTTGGTGGAAGTTCATGATGTCATTCTTGTACATGGTTTGCTTAGCCGGAGTAAAGTACTTAGTTAGGAACTTTGTAGCCATATCCGTCCAGGAGGTGATATAGCCGGTCTCTAATGCCTCAAACCAAGTCAAAGCATGGTGAGTAAGCGAATAGGGGAATAGGTATAGACGGACTATATCCTGATCAACCCCGTTCTACTTGTAAGAGTTGGTGGTCTGAATGAACCGGTTAATGTGGGCGTTGGGATCGTCATGGGGTAATCCATGGAATTGGCATAATTCCTTGATTAACTGAACGATATGATCTTTAAGCTCAAAGGACGTGCCGTCAATAACAGGATAGCGGATGGGTCCACCTCGACCTTCGATTGATGGTTTGGTGCTGTCGGCGAGCGTGACACAAGCAGCCATCGGTTGTCGATTGCGGTAGCGTTTCTCCTTGCGGATCATTCGGATGATCATCTCAGGAACGGGTACGAATGTGAGAAGTTCGGATCCAGATGATCGGGTCAAATATCGTTGAGTGTTGTGGGAAGGAATTTTCGGTTGGAACAAGGGAAAGAAAAAACTAAACTACGGGTTACTAGTCGAAAAGTTCATCTGGAATGTCTTCAGATCTTACAGCTGACTCCCCGGCAGCAGCGCCAAAAGACTTGACGCACCCGGATTAGTCGGTCCGAAAGCTCACCTTTTTACGGGTGAACCGTCCTTGTCGTCAGAGGACTGGACCGACCAAAACTGGGCGTCAGTGGTCGATAAATTTATAAGTGCGAGGCCTAAGTATACCTAGTTACTATGGGAGTATAGCAGCAAGGATGACCTAGCGTCGTTCTATGAGTCAATGTATTATGGATCGAGGATGAAAGAGACGTACTATCTATCTAGTGACTGTTTTAAATAGTAGTTGGGGTTTTGTTTTTGGGTTTTTATACTTAGGCAGAAAATTTAAATAAAGCAAATAAAATAGCAGTAGATAGCAGATAATCTAGAGGAGGTGTTTGCTATGATTACGGTAGCCTATTTACTGGAATGATATATGAGTTATGGAACATTTTCTAAAGGTTTGTATTTCACTTATTTCAGGTTTCTGTGGAGTAAGCACTAGTCCCCTACTGATAGAGTTCTCGATCAGTATGTCACTGAGTGACTAGGCTATCCTGATTCTGATCGGAGTAGTTTATCCAGCCCATAACACTAACCGATGAAGGTATAGTGACCTTTATTTAGGATGAATCCCTGGGTGCATGAATAAGGCGACAAACCAACTCGATGTCCGACCTTTCTTAACCCCACAATAATACCTTAAACTAAGTAAACATTTAAGTATAGGATTATAAGTTGTGCTTGATTACTTTCAATCGATGGGTTGGTGAGTCTAGGGGGTAAATTATTACTTAGTGATTTAACCGTTAATCCACAAAGCTTAGTAACTGCGGCTTTTCCTCGGCTTCCACGTGTTGACTACACCGGAGGTGTTTTCGATGCTATACCAAGTAATCAACCAACTTAGGGTACCTTACGTTGCTTCATAAAGTCTAACCCAGACTGCTTAACTAAGTTGGTATTTAAAGCACAATATTATCCATCTATGATATAAACCAGCCCTTACTTTTAATTCCCAATAAATCCCTGACTTATCAACAGTGTAATATTTACGTTCATTACAGAAAACCATATTTCCACAAGCACAATGTACTTTGCGTTCAGATAAGAAAGCAGTATTTTCACGGCTCCGGTGTACTTAGTGTTCATTTAGAAAACCTTACTTTCATAGCCACAGTGTACGTTGCGTTCAGTAAAGAAAGCAGTATTTCCACGGCGACGATGTACTTAGTGTTCATTTAGAAAGCAATGTTTACACTATTCATAAATCAGACCAAGTTTGACACAGATCACTAAGTACCATTGGATAGGGTTCGCGACGTCCTATCATTAAGGCCATAATCACGTTTACTGGTTGAAAGGCGTTTAGTTTATGAGGTTTAAATTCATAGATAGAAAGTAAATCAAAGCACTAAGTTTTCATAACATCATTCCAATTAATTACGACTAACTACGTCATATAAAACACACAATATCACTACTCGCTAATCTTAGTAATCAATCCTAAATCTAACATGATATCAGCAATAACAATCATCATAATAAATAGATAAAGGATAGATATAACCATAATAAGAGCGTAGCTGAAATACAACTTGAATGTTACACGAGCAGAACTCCTTTTATGTGCCAAGCGATATTACAATATTGCCCATCTATTAGCTCGATACTAACCGAGACTAATTAGACACTAATCTAACTACTAATTATAACCTAATCTAGAGAGAGAGTAGTGAGAGAAAGTGTAAGTGTGTTGAAATGAGAACTTGAGCTTAGTATTTATATGCAACGCACAACCATATCCGTAAACTGTATGCTGAACCTCAAATGAACAACCGTATCGCACAACCGTATAAAAATCTGATTTTTATCACCCAAATGCACCAATACGGTTGTCCCGGACCGTATACGGCTGTCCTGGAGCATATACGGGTGGACACCAACCGTATATGGCTATCCTTGGCCGTATACGGCTGGAAACAGACCGTATACAGTCTACACAGGCCGTATACGGTCTGTGCCCAGCCGTATACGGTCTGGGTCAGCCGTATACGGCTGTGGACAACCGTATCCTGGCCCTTCGGTTCTTTGTTTTTTCGTTCGGTCGTATCTTCTTTGTCGTTTATCCGTTTTGAGCGATTCTTGCGTCCACGCGTTCGTAATTTCCTAACGAAGAAAATGACATAAATTAGAGGTCATAACTCGGAGCATAGCTCAAGAAGCAATGAAATGAGTAAATAGAAGATTCATTGATTGTTTGTGCTCTGTTTTGCTCATTTTTAGGTTGTTTTTGCCGATTCTTGAAACATCGTCTATATTTTAGCCATTATGCTGAAATGTGATAGATATTTATATATTTCAAATATTTTCATCAATATTTGTGATAAAAAGGTGAGATAATTACATACAAAAACATGACTTTTTTGGTGTCATCACCCACCAAGAGATGATTGACTTGATTGATGAATACGACGATGTTCACATCATCGTAGAAGCTATCGGAGAATCAACCAATGAATACACCACTGCTCAAAGCCATCAGATAATGGAGATCGAACGAGAATATGATTCATACATCGCCAATTATGGAATGCAAGAACCTCGCGCCCTGCGCAGGCATATCCAAGAACTATCAGATTCCCTTCAAGTTCAATTTACAAGAGAAACTCAACAGCCAGAAAGGCCCCGCTACCCGATGGGAGAAATCGAGTTCTGCAGCAACCAGAGGCAAATATACCAAAATGTATATTGTGCCCTAGCCGGGTCAGCTTTCCCCTACTCATCGAGTTAGAAGGCTACACTAGCATCAATGAGAACCCATATGGAAAGAGCTACAGGAAACCCGCAGAATTATGCTGATATCAGAATGGTGGGTGATCTTAGAACCCTTCTAGATCTCATCGAAACCGGAGAACACCTCACAGCCTCAGAAAACTTCAGGATCGTCATTCATTCCACTATTGTTCATCATGTTGAGCTGATAATTGATGAACTAAACCACTCAGTATATGAAGAAGAAACTCGTGAAGTACCAAGATTCATTCCACACTTGTCGCAAATTAACTTAGCAACATATGTGACAACTCAACTACGTGGAATGTACACTGAAAAAGATGTGGAGATTGATGTTTATCGCAATGGATACCGCGAAATATTCAGCAAGCTAATCTATGTCTTCATAGACTCGAACTTTCCCTTCAACCGGGAGCAACATCAACTCATCAGACAAGTATGCCAAGCAACCAGATCCTTTGGAGGAGACCCTTTGGCTAGTGACTTTGAAGAAGTGAAAATTCAGTTCATGGCCCTGATCGCCTCAATAGGTCGAAACCACCCTCAGCGTGAGTTTGTTCGAACTCACACCTGCACAAGAGTTGACCCTAATGGACAAGTCACACGGTCAGTTAGATACATTAGCTACGGGATGACAATCCTCGACTGATTAGCCACTGATCACTTCAAAAGCTTCAGGATGGAATCCACCAATCTACCAACCCTAATTGCTGACATGATAGAGCAATTCCTTCAGTACTTCCCTCCACGTTACAGCTTACTTAGGAGTCACGGTAACCACTCCAGTGCCCGGGACGTATCCAGCATCATCATCTGAAGAAAGGACTAAGTCGAGCTCTCGACTTTAAAAGAGCGCTTCTCGGGGGGCAACCTGTGCTTTTACATTTATGCAATTTTACTTTCCAAGAAGTGATGAAATCTCCGACTATCTTTCACACTCGGACATGGAAAGAATACCTCCTCTTTCAAGGAAGTATAAGCATCTTAAATCCGACGTGTTCACACCTATGTGACCAATCACAAGAAGACTTGATCAAGAGTGAACCCAGCAAAACAAAGTTCGGCAGATGCATACCAAGGAACACAGCAACTACCGGGGAGTACTTCTATACCAGTATCTTTCCTTCATTATAAATATACCATATCCAATATGCTTATCACTAAGTGAGGGATTCAAACCCAAGACACACCGCTAAAAGAATACGTCTTAGATGTTTCAAATCCTAAGTGTGGGATTTTACCCCAGTCAGAGCTTAGAATAACATCGAGGACGATGTTCCTTTAAGTGTGGGATAGCAGTAGTTACACTACTGTAAAAAGGATAATGGTATATGCTTGATTCTAAGCTCGCTGCTCTTTAGACCATCCTTCTCCAATAAGTTAACTAAAATTTTCAAAATTGAGTGAAAAATATGTTGAAAATGAAAATTTTTAGACAAAGAATAATTTACTTTGGGAAGAAGGATAAATAAAATATGAATTTCTTTGAAAAATTACTTTAGTAATCTGATAAAGAGCATCACATGACTAGGCACACAACAAACTAACTTTCGATTCGTGAGGTATCTTGAGCCATATAAAGCATTCATTTTTAATGCTTCACTTCTTCGATTCTTGAGTATGCCGATGTATGCGTTCAGAATTAGAACTTGCTCCTGTTATGCTTTTCGAATCCGAACTGGTGATAAAAAGGGGATCGAATCACATCATTCTTAAACCCATCCATACACCCAAAAATGAAAATACGTTATCCCTACCATCTCAAAAGCATCCCTCAAACTTCATAGAAAGTTCCAAAGATGAAAGAAGAGAAGCTACAACGATATGACGTCGAAAAAAAACTGAAAAGAAAAGAATTCGAAGAAAAGAAAGTCAAATGGAGAAAAAGACTCCTACCAAAAATCATGAGAAAAAGGCGTCAATCCTCCCAAAAAAAATATTTCCAGCTTTCCTCTTAACAAAAAAAAAAAACCTATGAAAAAAAAAACCCAACACAACCCCCTCTCATATCACCAACACTCCACCCCAAAAACCCTACATCACTTCTCCTAGAATGATTGTGGCTAGATCGACTTCGCGCTCACTTAAAAGGTAACGATTTGATTCTCAATCAAGCCTATGATGATAAACGATACATGACTGGTGTTCTGAGTGATTGATAATATTAGAATAGGAAACCTTAAACACTTTGAGTTATTGGAGTGACCACCGTGAGAGGATCACCTAGTCATGTATCCAAGATCAAAGATCAAAAGAATTCTCCCAAAGATTACAACCCTACTTTTTCAAAAGCAAAAATATTTTATTTTTCCAAACCCCCCTTAGTAAAAAGTTCTGCCTCGAAATACTTCATTATCTACTTATATCACACCCCCAAGTTCATTAATTGAGGTTAGCGGAAGAATTTGGTAAAGTAGGGGGTGCTGACGTATACATTGTGCAAACACACATATCAGAGCATATGATTACTACAGAACATATAAATTAAGATGCCATGAGTAATAGTTACAAAGTTTTACGATTCATTGAATCGTATAAATGTAAAAATACTTAAGTTGTACAAAAGTAGATTTCGTAAATATGACTAAAATAACTTTAGTTATATAAAAGGAATCCATATGTTTCAAAAGTTGGCATCCTAAACTTCATGGGTCGCCTAGTTTCCATATGTACAGGCGGTAGTCCTACGTGCGCAGCTAATTCCCTGAAGAACATAGTAAAAATCAACACATGGTTGAGTGAATTCACAGGTTTTATTTTTGCAATTGTTAAACCGAGTTCGAGTAAGTTTGTTGACCTAAAAGTCAAATAGTTTCATTTGAAATGTTGTTCCAGTGTGAAAGTAGTGGGATGTTACCCAAAATGTAGTTATCGTGGGATTACCCAAAATGTAGTTATCGTGGGATGTTACCCAAAATGTATGTTTGAAAACTTGTTGTTGGTTATTCTCCAGCGGTTTAACAGTTTGAGTCGGTCGTTCTACGACTAGTTACCAAATTGTACCGGTCATTCTCCGGTAAGATACCAAGTTAGCACCAGTCGTTCTCCAGCGAATTACACTATTAGTACCGTTCATTCTCCGGTAATATACCAAGTTAGTGTCGGTTATTTTCCGACAAGTTACCAAATTGTACCGGTTACACAGCTGGTCGTTCTCCAGCTAGATACAAATTTTACCAGTCGTTCTCTTGTAAGATACCAAAATAGTTTTCATTTGTTGATAATCATTTTGGTATGAAATACCCTTTCATAAACACAGTTGTAATAGTTGACCGCAGTCATAAACAATTTGTATAAATGCACTAAAAGTAGTTATATAATAGTTTGCACAGATAGCAAAAGAGTTTGGCTATGTTTTCCACCCCATATTAAAAGCAGTAAAAGAGTAAAAGCGGGGCTGTGAACTCACCTGATGAGCTAAATGTGTTCGGGTGCTAGCAAAGCCTAAGCCCGAGTAAAGTCCTTAACGTCCTAAACGCAAGAGATAGTACTATAAGTAGATGTCTCACAAGACCATCTAGGCTAGTTGTCTACACAACTAGTTATGTCCAAAGTTTGTTTAACCGTTTATTTTAGAAAGCATGTTTGGCACGTTGGTGATAGTTGTAATAATAATTTCAAAGTATTGTTATTATGTTCAAATTGTTGTATACTTGGATAGCGGGGGTCCGGGGGCAGCGCCCTTGGTAGCGGGGTCCAAGGGGTGGCAACCCCTGGCGGGGTCCAAGAGGCAGAGCCGCTAGCTAGGGTCGAGATGCCAGGTCAGCTTGGAAAAATTTTATTTATACTTATATTGCTTTAATGAAAACGAATTAGAAAATTTCAATTCACAAGTTTCAGTTCGCGGGAAAAGTCGGTTCGCAACTCAGTTCGTAAGTCTCGACTCGCAGGTCTCTACTCATTGCTCAGTTCGCAAAGTCAGCTCGCAGGTGAACGTTGCAAATCAGTTCAGCTTGCAAGCCAGTTCAGTTCGCGACTCAGTTCGGCTCGTAAGCCTCGACTCATAAGTCTCGATTCGCAGTCAGTTCGCAGGTCAACTCGCAAGTTACTTCGCTTCACAATTTGATTTCTCAAGTTCAGTTTCGGTAAGTGATTTTTGGTTCGCAGTGCGAACTGAGATCTTAGTTCGCAGGACGAACTGATCGTATTTTAAACTTTAAAAACGCATTTTAAGTCGGTTTTTGGACATAATCTCGTTGGGTAAACACTTTAGTATGTAAACAAAAGCTTTGTAAGTATTTAAAAAATGTTATAACGTTTTCTTACCAAATCTAAGATGGTGAGATGGAAGGAAATGGTGGTGATGATGCTTGATCTTGTGCTTGATCTTGATGATGTCGATGATGTACGATTTAGATGGAGGTGTTGGTTTGTTGCAGCTACCGATCCAAGGAGAGAAAGAAGGAGGGAGGTGGAGAGTAAAATGGTTAGGTGTGGGTGAAGAATGAGGGAGTAAATAAGGTTTAGGGTTTCAAATAGGGGTGTAAATGGGGGAAGGTTGGGCTTGGTTCTTGTTTCCCATTCGGCGCTCAGGCTCGCGGGTTCTTGTTTCCCAATTTTTTCGTTCTGTGACCAGCTCGTTTTTATAATTCGTTTTAATATTTAAACGTACGTTTTCTGTGTCGATTTATAATGAAGTATTTATTAAAAATACTTAGAAATAAATAAATAATATGTGGAGTGTTTTGTCGGGTTTCGTTTAATACTTGATATAACTTGTTCGTTTATTTCGCATTCCGTTACATTTTCATGCAAATGTATCAAAATGTATTACATAATGTAAATTATTTCAATAATATAGGGTAAATGATGTTTGTTTGGACGAATATCCTCATTATTTATAAAAGTAGTCACCAACGTCCAAAGTTTTACTGTGCCGGACTCAATCCAATAATTTCATGCGTAATTATAACTAACTACTAAAATAGTAATACCTCACGTATTAAATAGTTAGGCTTTGTTAGGCTTATCTCATAAAAATAGTGTGAATTCTGTAACACCCGCCAAATTAGGACTACTAATCAGTGCCTAACTCTCTGTTAATACATGTAATTAGTTGGTTTAGGCTAATTAATGTATCGAAATATATATTGTTAAATATATACGAATGTGCGATTTAATTAAATCGTACAAGTTTCAAATCGAATATAATTCGGTTCAAGTAAATACGGAAGTTGGTGATCAATTTTATTAAATAATATAAAATTATTTAATAACGATATCATACCCAAAATATTATTTTGATAATATTTCGACTACATTTCGTATCGTATAATAAACGTCAACGCGACTTAGACATTTAACACACAAATAAACGAAATCATTTAAGTTATTAAGTAATTGGTAAAATACTTCAACAAAAATATTGAATAAACATTTGTATTTTAAAACATATATTTAAACGTAAAAAATAATTATTTAACGTTTAAACGACCGGAGAAACGAACACCGCAAGGAGCGTGAATACACGGAGTTAAAAAGTGGAGACCCACACTCCGGTGGGCCCCCACCGAAAATCTGCCCAAATGGGGGGGGAGGGGGGGGAAGCCCTCCCCTTTTTCCTTTTCCCTCACTTTCTCATCCTCTCCCCTTCTTTCTTCTTCCTTTTCCTCTCAACTTACACCACACCTCCACCACAAACAATCACTAAAAACCACCACCAAACCACCTCGAATTCTCTCGCCCGTTTGAAGGAAAAGATCCACCGCGTCACGATCTACACTCCTACCTTTCCGGAATTTCGATTCATCACTTTGTAAGTTTGCGGCGAACTCTCGAAATTCATCGTTTTCACTTATTTTTACATGTTTATAGTTTGTTTAAGCTTAGAATGTCCAAATATGGGTTGGGTAAAAGTCTCAGGTCGAACGGAGGCCGGAAAATACCTTTTCAGCTCATTTTCCGGCCAACAGCTCGTTGTGTCGTAGAGGCTCCAGGCCACCTGCGACACAAGCCCTTTGTTAAGTCCTGAGCCACTGCCAGATTTGCTCAGAAGACAAGTGTTATGCCATTGCTAGTATAGTACCACTGTTAGATAATTTTGTATTGACAGTACCACTGTTAGGTATAATTAGTCTAACAGTGCCACTGTTAGTATAAGTGTATTTTGTAAACGTGTTTAACCACTGTTGGTTAGATACGGGTATTACCCCTGTTAGTGTATAGCTTAACCACTGTTAGTAGTTGGTTAGAGATAATTATGGAATAGATATGATTTCCATATTAGTTTGATTCTGTAAAGGACTCTATATGTTATAAATAGAGATCCTGTAGAACTCCAGAATAGAAGAGTTTCTAGTTATTAGCTTCAAGGTTGTAAACCCTAGCACAGCTTGTGTGTTCGTATTATTTGATAATAATATTGAAGCTTTTGATTAATATTTTGTGTTTTAAGTTTATTCTTCAAGTTATTAATATACTGTTCCGCAAGTTTATTAATAATCAATCAAAGTGATACAGATTAAGATCCATACTGGGATAAACAAGTGGTATCAGAGCAGATCTGTTTCAAGGAATACATGCTATGGGATATGAGGGTACTGGAAAGACAAGATCAGAATATACTTTCTTGAAGTCCTGGTTCTGTCCACAATGGAAGTTCTATATTCATACTTTCCTGGTATGTTTATCACAAAAGAGAACTAGTTTCAATGAGTTTAGTTCTAGTATTGCATATCCTATAATCTGCTTGGCACAGGGTATTAAGTTTAATATATCTAGGTTCATCTTAGATAATATGATTAAAAATGTAAAGGGTGATACATTCATTATGTACCCTAGGTTTATTCAACTTTTGTTGAATAAACAGTTGCCAAATCTGCCAGCAGATAAAAGTGTTATAGTTAGCTCTACTTTATCTGTAAAAACTATTAGAGCTATGTATCAGTATCAAAACACTTTTTCCAAGAAGGAAACTGCATTGTTTTCCACAATGTCAGTTGCTCCTTCTGCTACTGGTGGTGTATTACCAACACCACTTGGACCAAATGATGACAGGACAACAACACCAGTTGTTTCTGAACACACATCAAGAGGTGGCACCACAAAAAGAAAACAAGGGACCCAACAACCTACCCACAACAAAGCTAAGAAATCCAAGAAAGCTAAACAGGCTGTGGAGATTCCTGTTTCTTCACAGTCTCAGTCACAGGAAATTTTACAACAGGTGAACATACTTGATGAAAATGTTCATTCTGGAAGGGCTGCCACTACTGTTTCTAGCCCACTGGCAGGACAGGACAGTGGTAACATTACTCAGACCCAACCAGAGGCAACTTCTAATGCTGAACCTACGGGTAATGATGCAGGTGAAGGTCCCAGTACCATGTATCAAGGGGCATCTTAGCAAGTGCCAGATGTAGTCAATGATTCTTCTAGGAGGTTACACTCTAATGTTGATGAGACTAGTAATGAAACTGAGGAATTGACGATTGATGATTTGGCACATGATGTCATATTGATCTGGGAGAAATTTGTGAAAGAAAGGGAGTTAAGAAGAGAGCAACGATTACAGTTGGCTGCTCAGGATGTGTTACTGCAAAGGCAGCAGCAGGAGATTGCAGATTTAAGATCTAGACTAGCGGTGATAGAAGATGTTGTTACACAAGTCTTACAACCTGCTGCAGCTTTAAAGAAATCTTCAGGCAAGGGGGAGAATAATGATGAAAATCAAGAGAGAGATAATATGCCTGAAGATAAGAAAGATAATGATGATGATATGGATGGAGCAGGAGATCAAATCTGTGGTGATGATGATATTGGTGATGATTTGCATGCTGGTGATGATATGCAGAATAATGAGGTGATGGAGGATGAGCTTGATGTTTCTGTATCTGATTATATTGTGAATGAAGGAGTGGATGATGGTGAAAAGCAGTTGGTAGTATATGTACCAAAAGAGTCAAGGGATGTGGTGGATGATAAGGTGTTTCCTATTAATAGCAGTTTAAGCTACAAGGAGGCAGTGAACATATTTGTGAGAGATGTGAAAAGCAGAACATTGCATGTGAATGTCAAGGGAAAAGATGTAGAGATGACTTATGGTAGGAGAAAGTCTATGGCAAAGAAGAAAAAAATCAAAGAAAACTACCTCTGTCAGCTTTATACCCACTGCTAGTGACACTGCTAGTAGTCTAACAACCACTGCTGGAGATACTACCACTGTTGGTATTTCAGCAGTAACCACTGTTAGTTCACTTACAACCACTGTCAATTCACCCACAACCACTGTTAGTTCAGTACCAACCACTGTCATCACTACACCATCAACCACTGTCACAAGAACAATTTTACCACCTGTTATTATTAGAGAACCATCTTCACCACCCAAACCTAAGTCTGATGTTCCAAAGATTGATTCTAGAGACAAAGGTAAGGGAAAATTGGAAGAACAGAGAAAGGAAAAGAAGGTTGTAGAACCTCAAATTGATTTGAATGAGGCAAGGAGAGCTCAGGAGGAGCATGATGAAAGAATGTTAAGGAGGGCTGTTGAGTCTAAAAGGAATGAGGGTCCTGATGTTGATGTTGTGCTGGAAGACATGAGTGTGGTAACTTTATCTCAAAGAGCTGCAAAGATGTTGAATGATATGGCTGCAAAAGGGAAAGGGTTATCTGCACAACAAATTCATAAAATGATCAACAAGAAGGATGGTAAGGATGAGTTGAGCTCAGGGTTTGTCATGTTAAAACAAGCAAATGAGGAAAGGGATAGAAAGAAAAGACAAGCAGAGCTTGAAAAGAAAAGAAATAAACCACCAACTGCTGCTCAGAGGAAAAAGGATTTAATCAGAATTCTTGGTGGAAGGTATGCACCAAGGAGTATTCTGGAAGGTTGGGAGTTGGATAGGTTGGAAAAAGTTTATGCTAGACATCAAAATGAAGGATTAGTTGACTTTGAACAGAAGCTTATGCAAGATAAGTTTATTGAGAAAAAGCTATTTGAGGATAGGAAAAAGATTGAGAAACAGGTCAGAATGGAGGAACAGGAGAGGATTGAAAAGGAAGAGCAAGAACAGATAGAAGCAAAAGAAAGAGAGTTGAAAAGGCTTTCTGATAAAAATCTTAAGATTAGATGGGATGGAGTTCTTGCTAGTGATAATCTGGTACCTGATCTGGAGAAAGATGCTACAGAATTGAGAAAGTACATCAAAGAGGTGAATGACAGTAAAGAAAATATTCACATTCATCATGATAGATCATCAAAGATAGTTCAATGGGAAGGACAAAGGTCAGAAATTGATGATGTTATTAGAGAGCAGATCAAGATTGTCAGAGAGGATGGGAATGAGCAATATCTATCATCTGTAATTGATGTGATCAGAAAATTGAATAGGTTAGATATTGTGGATCTGTATGAGCTTAACAGTCAGAGGAATAGGCAAGCATCTATGGTGATAATGGAAAGAGATTTGGGTAGATGTTTGAATATGTTGTTTGAACCTGAACCATTCACAAATTTGTTTTTGAATTGTATTGAACATGTGCTTACTTGGAGGCATTTTATTAGAGCTGGGATACATATGATTATGTTTAGAGATGGAGTCACAATCTTCATGTTTGATGAAAGACAATATGTCTTGGGGACTCAGATTTTGAGGAATGTACTTGCTTCTAGATTAAGAGTTACTGTGGTTTCAGAAGGTGCTTTTAATGCTTTGTACATGGTGTTAAATCAGTTTCATAAGAGAATGGAATTGGAAAGGTTAAGAGAGGAGGAGAAGAGAAGAAAACAGAATCAAGCTTCCAATGATGAGAAGAAAGATGAAGAAACTTGAATCATTACTGAGAATGATCAAGTTTAGGGGGAGATTGTTAAGTCCTGAGCCACTGCCAGATTTGCTCAGAAGACAAGTGTTATGCCATTGCTAGTATAGTACCACTGTTAGATAATTTTGTATTGACAGTACCACTGTTAGGTATAATTAGTCTAACAGTGCCACTGTTAGTATAAGTGTATTTTGTAAACGTGTTTAACCACTGTTGGTTATATACGGGTATTACCCCTGTTAGTGTATAGCTTAACCACTGTTAGTAGTTGGTTAGAGATAATTATGGAATAGATATGATTTCCATATTAGTTTGATTCTGTAAAGGACTCTATATGTTATAAATAGAGATCCTGTAGAACTCCAGAATAGAAGAGTTTCTAGTTATTAGCTTCAAGGTTGTAAACCCTAGCACAGCTTGTGTGTTCGTATTATTTGATAATAATATTGAAGCTTTTGATTAATATTTTGTGTTTTAAGTTTATTCTTCAAGTTATTAATATACTGTTCCGCAAGTTTATTAATAATCAATCAAAGTGATACAGATTAAGATCCATACTGGGATAAACAAGTGGTATCAGAGCAGATCTGTTTCAAGGAATACATGCTATGGGATATGAGGGTACTGGAAAGACAAGATCAGAATATACTTTCTTGAAGTCCTGGTTCTGTCCACAATGGAAGTTCTATATTCATACTTTCCTGGTATGTTTATCACAAAAGAGAACTAGTTTCAATGAGTTTAGTTCTAGTATTGCATATCCTATAATCTGCTTGGCACAGGGTATTAAGTTTAATATATCTAGGTTCATCTTAGATAATATGATTAAAAATGTAAAGGGTGATACATTCATTATGTACCCTAGGTTTATTCAACTTTTGTTGAATAAACAGTTGCCAAATCTGCCAGCAGATAAAAGTGTTATAGTTAGCTCTACTTTATCTGTAAAAACTATTAGAGCTATGTATCAGTATCAAAACACTTTTTCCAAGAAGGAAACTGCATTGTTTTCCACAATGTCAGTTGCTCCTTCTGCTACTGGTGGTGTATTACCAACACCACTTGGACCAAATGATGACAGGACAACAACACCAGTTGTTTCTGAACACACATCAAGAGGTGGCACCACAAAAAGAAAACAAGGGACCCAACAACCTACCCACAACAAAGCTAAGAAATCCAAGAAAGCTAAACAGGCTGTGGAGATTCCTGTTTCTTCACAGTCTCAGTCACAGGAAATTTTACAACAGGTGAACATACTTGATGAAAATGTTCATTCTGGAAGGGCTGCCACTACTGTTTCTAGCCCACTGGCAGGACAGGACAGTGGTAACATTACTCAGACCCAACCAGAGGCAACTTCTAATGCTGAACCTACGGGTAATGATGCAGGTGAAGGTCCCAGTACCATGTATCAAGGGGCATCTTAGCAAGTGCCAGATGTAGTCAATGATTCTTCTAGGAGGTTACACTCTAATGTTGATGAGACTAGTAATGAAACTGAGGAATTGACGATTGATGATTTGGCACATGATGTCATATTGATCTGGGAGAAATTTGTGAAAGAAAGGGAGTTAAGAAGAGAGCAACGATTACAGTTGGCTGCTCAGGATGTGTTACTGCAAAGGCAGCAGCAGGAGATTGCAGATTTAAGATCTAGACTAGCGGTGATAGAAGATGTTGTTACACAAGTCTTACAACCTGCTGCAGCTTTAAAGAAATCTTCAGGCAAGGGGGAGAATAATGATGAAAATCAAGAGAGAGATAATATGCCTGAAGATAAGAAAGATAATGATGATGATATGGATGGAGCAGGAGATCAAATCTGTGGTGATGATGATATTGGTGATGATTTGCATGCTGGTGATGATATGCAGAATAATGAGGTGATGGAGGATGAGCTTGATGTTTCTGTATCTGATTATATTGTGAATGAAGGAGTGGATGATGGTGAAAAGCAGTTGGTAGTATATGTACCAAAAGAGTCAAGGGATGTGGTGGATGATAAGGTGTTTCCTATTAATAGCAGTTTAAGCTACAAGGAGGCAGTGAACATATTTGTGAGAGATGTGAAAAGCAGAACATTGCATGTGAATGTCAAGGGAAAAGATGTAGAGATGACTTATGGTAGGAGAAAGTCTATGGCAAAGAAGAAAAAAATCAAAGAAAACTACCTCTGTCAGCTTTATACCCACTGCTAGTGACACTGCTAGTAGTCTAACAACCACTGCTGGAGATACTACCACTGTTGGTATTTCAGCAGTAACCACTGTTAGTTCACTTACAACCACTGTCAATTCACCCACAACCACTGTTAGTTCAGTACCAACCACTGTCATCACTACACCATCAACCACTGTCACAAGAACAATTTTACCACCTGTTATTATTAGAGAACCATCTTCACCACCCAAACCTAAGTCTGATGTTCCAAAGATTGATTCTAGAGACAAAGGTAAGGGAAAATTGGAAGAACAGAGAAAGGAAAAGAAGGTTGTAGAACCTCAAATTGATTTGAATGAGGCAAGGAGAGCTCAGGAGGAGCATGATGAAAGAATGTTAAGGAGGGCTGTTGAGTCTAAAAGGAATGAGGGTCCTGATGTTGATGTTGTGCTGGAAGACATGAGTGTGGTAACTTTATCTCAAAGAGCTGCAAAGATGTTGAATGATATGGCTGCAAAAGGGAAAGGGTTATCTGCACAACAAATTCATAAAATGATCAACAAGAAGGATGGTAAGGATGAGTTGAGCTCAGGGTTTGTCATGTTAAAACAAGCAAATGAGGAAAGGGATAGAAAGAAAAGACAAGCAGAGCTTGAAAAGAAAAGAAATAAACCACCAACTGCTGCTCAGAGGAAAAAGGATTTAATCAGAATTCTTGGTGGAAGGTATGCACCAAGGAGTATTCTGGAAGGTTGGGAGTTGGATAGGTTGGAAAAAGTTTATGCTAGACATCAAAATGAAGGATTAGTTGACTTTGAACAGAAGCTTATGCAAGATAAGTTTATTGAGAAAAAGCTATTTGAGGATAGGAAAAAGATTGAGAAACAGGTCAGAATGGAGGAACAGGAGAGGATTGAAAAGGAAGAGCAAGAACAGATAGAAGCAAAAGAAAGAGAGTTGAAAAGGCTTTCTGATAAAAATCTTAAGATTAGATGGGATGGAGTTCTTGCTAGTGATAATCTGGTACCTGATCTGGAGAAAGATGCTACAGAATTGAGAAAGTACATCAAAGAGGTGAATGACAGTAAAGAAAATATTCACATTCATCATGATAGATCATCAAAGATAGTTCAATGGGAAGGACAAAGGTCAGAAATTGATGATGTTATTAGAGAGCAGATCAAGATTGTCAGAGAGGATGGGAATGAGCAATATCTATCATCTGTAATTGATGTGATCAGAAAATTGAATAGGTTAGATATTGTGGATCTGTATGAGCTTAACAGTCAGAGGAATAGGCAAGCATCTATGGTGATAATGGAAAGAGATTTGGGTAGATGTTTGAATATGTTGTTTGAACCTGAACCATTCACAAATTTGTTTTTGAATTGTATTGAACATGTGCTTACTTGGAGGCATTTTATTAGAGCTGGGATACATATGATTATGTTTAGAGATGGAGTCACAATCTTCATGTTTGATGAAAGACAATATGTCTTGGGGACTCAGATTTTGAGGAATGTACTTGCTTCTAGATTAAGAGTTACTGTGGTTTCAGAAGGTGCTTTTAATGCTTTGTACATGGTGTTAAATCAGTTTCATAAGAGAATGGAATTGGAAAGGTTAAGAGAGGAGGAGAAGAGAAGAAAACAGAATCAAGCTTCCAATGATGAGAAGAAAGATGAAGAAACTTGAATCATTACTGAGAATGATCAAGTTTAGGGGGAGATTGTTAAGTCCTGAGCCACTGCCAGATTTGCTCAGAAGACAAGTGTTATGCCATTGCTAGTATAGTACCACTGTTAGATAATTTTGTATTGACAGTACCACTGTTAGGTATAATTAGTCTAACAGTGCCACTGTTAGTATAAGTGTATTTTGTAAACGTGTTTAACCACTGTTGGTTATATACGGGTATTACCCCTGTTAGTGTATAGCTTAACCACTGTTAGTAGTTGGTTAGAGATAATTATGGAATAGATATGATTTCCATATTAGTTTGATTCTGTAAAGGACTCTATATGTTATAAATAGAGATCCTGTAGAACTCCAGAATAGAAGAGTTTCTAGTTATTAGCTTCAAGGTTGTAAACCCTAGCACAGCTTGTGTGTTCGTATTATTTGATAATAATATTGAAGCTTTTGATTAATATTTTGTGTTTTAAGTTTATTCTTCAAGTTATTAATATACTGTTCCGCAAGTTTATTAATAATCAATCAAAGTGATACAGATTAAGATCCATACTGGGATAAACACCTTTAAGTCGCTAAACTCTCACTTATGTCGCATATAGCGACACAAGTGAATATGTCGCAAAACCTAATTCCGTCGCATATAGCGACACAACATTTTATATAGCATAAATTGCGGATGTTGCACTTAGCAGCCCTTATGTCGCAGAGATGATCTGCGACACAACATTTTATATAGCATAAATTGCTGATGTTGCACTTAGCAGCCCTTATGTCGCAGAGATGATCTGCGACACAATAGACTATGTCGCACCTAGCGACACAAGCCGTATGTCGCACGTTATGTCACATGAAACAGAACCAAGAAAACATAAATTTAATTAAGTGTCGAGACCTAAAATTTTATCACTCGATTTCACCCAAATTCAAGTCCAGATGCGTTTTTCACCAAAGCAATTTAGTAGAAATAAAAATTTTCCAAGATCGACCCCAGCCAGGGGCTCTGCCCCTTGGACCCCGCTACCAGGGGCGCTGCCCCCGGACCCCCGTCATTAACGGGCTTCGCCCTTACCTTAGGTTCACGAGTAACGGTGTTACATCTAAACTTTCACACAAAGTGTTAAACTTGTATCACATTAAACACGAATGTGACACAACTTCTAAAACACATTGGAACTTACTTTTAGGTATAACACTTCAAAATCATCAAAATAATAATGTGGGATTATTATTATAAATAATCACCAACGGGTCGTACACATTTTCTAACACTTAAACAATCAACCAAATTGTGATCATTTGGACATCCTAGTTGGACAAACAACTACAAGGTAGTCTTATTAGATTCCTTCACATGTTTATAACCATCGCGTGTCGTGGACACCCTCAAGTTACAAGTCTTTAGACTTCGATTCTTGGCTAATCAATCTCAGTTTATTTAGATAAACTCTTCAGGCTCAGGTGAGTCTCATGGCCCCTCTTTTTACTGTTTTACTAGGGGTGTGATACATTGCTCTGTTTTTAACACGTGAACGTGAGTACATATTTCAATATACTACATGAGTTGTTTTCAACTAATCAAACCAAAGTCCTCCGTCAGTATAGTCTGGTAATACGAAAGTAGCGTGAATATTAGTATATGGTACCATATAGGATTGACCCACCTCGTCCGGGTTAGTCGCGCTAACCTCTGCAACGGACGTACTAATATTTGGGAAAATGAGTGTAGATTAGGCACTCGTGGAGGCACCTCGCTCGGAATTCTCTATATGGGACCCAACCCTCGAGTTAAGCTCAGACTATGCGCTCATGGTTGTATACATTATCTGTAACTTTATTTGCTGGATGCAAATCAATACTTAAATCTTGCGGTTCATAGAATATTATTTGATACTCAAACCTGTGAGCTCACCAGCGTTAGCTGACCCATTTTAGCATGTATCACAGGTACTCAGCAGTAGATTTGGACTGCCCATCAGGATGCATCTTAGCTCGAGTCTTCATGAAAACTTCAGAGATTTCATTGCATTATTAGATTTTGTATAACTAATTATGTATTTAAATCTCTCATATTACGAACACGAGCTATGTACGAGTTCAAACTATTGTAAACCTTTTAATATTAATATATTTTGTTAAAACGACGCATATCTGTGTGCTTTGATTATTGATTAGTAACACCCAAATTATGCTTCCGCAAAACATTAAATTTGGGGGTGTTACAAATTCACTTAATTAGGGAATTAGCTCTAAGTATGCACGTGTTTAAAGTACGTAATCGCATTTAAATTTGCAGGGTGTCATAACTTACTTCTAACCATACTTGAAATTCGAGTTTGCTTAAGGACAAATAAAGTTCTAAGTGTGGGATACTTGATATCGCGTAAAAAGTCATGTTTTTACCTCCGATATCTCTCTCATTCTGGAACAATACTTGGTATTCGAACTCAAATAATGTACAAATCAATGAAACTTTGCCAAGACGGTCAAAATGAAGTTGCACGAGAAAAATAAGGCAAAACGGATGAAAAGCGAAGATTCTACATGCAGTTGAAGACTCAAGGCATCATAGAAAAGATTTTAGATAAAGTACCCATCACTGAGATTTCTCTTATCTAAGATCTTCGTTTTCAAATTACGAATCTAAGAGAAGAAGAATCAACAAAAATGGATGAAGAACGAAGATTCTACGTATACCGGAAGATTCAAAGGATTCGCACGAGACATCTAAAGATCATAGAAACATTTCATAGATTTCTTTTCATCAAAGTCTTCATTTTTGAAAAACGAATCAAACGCAAAAAGAATCAACGAAAACGGACGCATAACGAAGAAGATACGCGTGAATCAAGAAACGAGCAAAAGACGGCGAACCGGGACGGCAGCCTGCCAGCCGCCGCCGGCCACCAGGCCACCGCCGCTGGCTACCATGGTGGTGGCGCCGGATGCCCCTCCCCCATCTCCCGACCACTTTTTCATCCTTACTCGTACTCGTCTGGTACATGTCACACCCCCAAAATCGGTAATCGTGTTTATTAATGGTTTAGCGAAAGCGTTAGTTAATTAGCGGAAGCATTTGTTTATTAGCGGAAGCATTTTAATAAGCGTTTTAACAGCGGGGGTGCTGACGTTACAATAGTGCATTCATTGGATCAGAGCATATGATCATACAGAACATATTAATTTAAGATGTCATAAGTTTAAACGTTATTACAAAAGGGTACGACTTATAAAGTCGTACAAGTAGTGGTGTTGTAGATCAACATAAGTTTACAAAACACAAGTTTATAAAAGAGGGATTTCGTAAGTATAACCAATGGAATTGGTAATACAAAGGAAATCCAAGTGTCCCAAAAGTGGCATCATAAATAGTCTGGGTTGCCTACGTCCTTTATGCATGCAGAAGTACCTGAGTCCTAATTCCCTGAAAAACATAGTAAACCATCAACATTGAATGTTGAGTGAATTCACAGGTTTAGTGTAAATGTAATTAAACCAAATTTTGTATAAATCATTCATGTACACAAACATAATGTTTATATGTATAGCAGGAAACACAAGTGTTCTTATTAAAGAAAACATTTCCTATTTTACCGTAAGAATGTCATTCTTACAACAATTCAGTCGATGTGTTAAGAAACACAAGTTTAATCAAAAACATCTCCTAACAAATAGTTGCAGGAAATATAGTTTAACAACAATCAAGTAAACATTTCCATATAAGTAGCTGTAGGAAACACAGGTTTAACAGTCAAGTAAGCATTTCCTATGAAAGTTGTTTTGTCGGGAAACCAAGTTTATCCAATCAAGGTAAACATTTTCTAAAAAGAAGTCATGCGTAGGAACACATGTCCTATTAGTTATCACAGGGAATACCCTTCCCAAATCAAGTTGTAGTTTTGTTGTTTAGTTTAACTGGGAGATATAGACTATGATCCCTCTAAGGTGAGCGACACCTTTAAAGTTAAAGTAACGACTCCTAGTACTATAACCAAACCACAACTAGTTGATGTTATTGCCTCAGTAACACGGTAAGTATACACTCCTCGTTACGACCATCATCGTGTGGTTGGAATGACCAACGAGTTATATCAGTGGGAGGGTTGTCAAATCGATAGTACTATCTGTATACTTAGTGGCTAGAGTCACCTAGCTAATGGTTATAGGTTGCAAGCACTGGGACTTATGTGCACTACAACTACCTCGCGTAAACCTAGGATTGTACCAAGATTCGTTGTCTTATTCCCAAAATAGTTGTGAAAACGTTTCATATAGTTAACAGTTGATTTAATAAGCAATAAGCATTTATACAAATCAATTTGATATAAAAGCATGTTAAGCAATTATATAAACAAGTAGCATGTAATAGCATGTAGTTCTATGTTTTCCACCCCTGGTTTTAAAAACATTTAAAACAAGTAAAAGGTAGGGGCTGTGAACTCACGTGTAGCAAGTCTTCAGCTAGTACAGCTAGTAATACAGTAGTCCGAACGTGCCTCTCAATTACCTAGACACATTTAAATATAAATTATATAAGTATATGAACTAATCGTTAAGTTGAAAGGTTTGTAACATTTTAGTTGTTGGTGATATTTGCGTTGAAATGATCGTCGCCTACAAGTATATGAATACATATACTTATTAGTTGAATATATATATTCTTATATATATTAATTGTCGTTGCCGTGATATATATATATTATTCATTTGTTAATGTCGCGTATATATATATATATATATTGTTTATCGTTGTTGTTTATGTTTTAAAAACATAATTATAGTAGTTATAAAAATAACTTTGTTTAATACGATTGTCGTAGTTCATTTATATAACTATATATAATTTATAATCGTCCACTATATGTATAATCTATTTGTCTTGTTACAAATTCTCATTTGTCCCGTTTACTCTTCACTTATATATAATCCGGTTTAAAGTTTGCATTTGAATCTCTTAGCCC
The DNA here is from genome assembly GCA_963422505.1 of Pseudognaphalium luteoalbum. Classification (NCBI taxonomy): domain Eukaryota; kingdom Viridiplantae; phylum Streptophyta; class Magnoliopsida; order Asterales; family Asteraceae; genus Pseudognaphalium; species Pseudognaphalium luteoalbum. Next base: position 56,161,653 of record OY730194.1, read on the forward strand.
GTTGGGCTCAGCCCAAATGGGTTTGGCCCAATATCAAAGTCTAGTAGTTTGACCCAAATATGTGTGGCCCAAAATAATTTGGCCCGTTCACAAAATACGACTTTTGACCCATTATAGATTTGGCCCGTTTGGCCCAAAAAGTTATGTTATTAATTGTCCGTGTCAAAATAATGTCCCGCGGTCGTGTACAATTTTTGTACCAAACTTTGTATCCTAAAGTTTTATAACTTTTATAACTTTCTAGTATTTGTATTTCGTACGCGTTAATATATTTGTACTACAAAATATATATATCGACAGTGTATTATTTAAACGCATCGAAATATCAGTCCACAGACAGCCTAGCCGATCGGGTAAAGTTTAACAAACCGTTCGGCTCAATCACCCCTTAGCCGATCGGCTAAAGAGGATGAGCCGATCGGCTCATTGATTCCAGCCGATCGCCTGGTTAAAACCAACCAATCGATTTAGTTCCGAGCTCGTGTTCGTCCCTGTTCTTGGTCTGTAAATGCATATATGTATATATTCGGGTGTTTGATCTCAGTTTTGGTACAATACTAATCATCCATACATAACATACAATCCAGTACTATAATTTGTTTACATACATACTAACAACATACAATCAAAATTATATGGAATTATAAGCATGAAATATATATGTGGTTTTGAATCTTACAAATATTATGATATAGATGACTATGATGATCACTGATGATGATGAAAATGAGATGATTTTTGGTGACAAATGTTATGTGATCATTTTGTTAGTTTGTGTTTGGAGATTTTGAAGATGGTTCGATGTTTTAGCTCCCCTTCTCCACTACTACTGCTGCTCGATGGACCAGAAAAAAAGAAGGCAGAAGGAATTTGGTAGCTCAATTATTTGAGGTGTGGGTGAGTGATCAAGCAAGCGAGTGGGAGTATGTATTGAACTGAGTTTTATTGATTTTCAAAGGAGGGAATGGGTTTGAACAGAAGGTGTCGAGCAGATAAAATATCTGTGTACTAGTTTTGAGTTTTTAACCCGTTAGTTCCGTGTACGGGTCCAATTATTTGTACCCCGTGTCCCACTCAATTATTCGTTTGTTTAAATTTTATTTTAAACCTTATAATTGATAACTACAAAAATGAAATAATTTTATTTAAAATTATTAATAAAATTATTCGCCGTAGTGGGACTGTACAGTTTAATCGCGTGCCAGATTTCGGTTGAATTTGGAATTTATATTTTAAGGTAATGTTCCAAATACTAAAATAGGAACGGGAAAATAAATACTTTTATTATTTTCGACCTTTAGGTACGTTTTATAATTGTTTCTGTTCGTGTATGACGCGCTCGTCACATTTTTAATATAAAACGTATAATATCATATATTATTTCAATAATATAAGTTAATACTATTTGTAATTAATAATTTTCGAATTATTAATTATTTTGCATCACCAACTTTGTTGTATTTAATTTGTCGAGTTTAATACGTTCATTTCGTACGTAATTATATATACATATAACTACGAATTTAATACATCACGTACCACATAGTAAGTTTCACAAACTTAACACATAAAAATTGTTTTGAATTCACTAATCAGGGAATTACTCTAGGTAATGCATGCAATTAAGATAGGATTAATACCCTAAATGGAGGATTGTCACATTTTCCTCCCCCCCCCCCCCCCCCCCCCCCCCCCCCGTTAGCGAAATCTCGTCCCGAGATTTAAGTTGAGTTGTTCGTGACATGCGTTTGTTCAAACAGGTGAGGGTATTTCTTTCGTATCTCATCCTCGCGTTCCCAAATAAACTCTGGGCCATGTTTCGAGTTCCAACGAATCTTGACGAATTTGATTCGTTTGTGCCGGAGTTTCTGTGTTTTTGTATCGGTTATTTCGATAGTTTCCTCCACAAAGTTAAGTTTTGAGTTGATAAAGACTTCGTCAGGAGGGATGATAAGTGTTTCATCGGAAAGACACTTCTTCAAGTTACACACATGAAAAGTGTCGTGAATGCTACTAAGCTCTTGTGGCAACTTTAGTTTGTAAGCGACATGACCAATCCTCTCAAGGATTTCAAAAGGTCTAACATATCGCGGGTTAAGTTTTCCCCGTTTGCCAAATCGTGCTACCCCTTTCCAGGGCGATACTTTGAGTAGGACCTTGTCTCCTACTTGAAACTCAAGAGGTTTACGACGGTTATCGGCGTAACTCTTTTGTCTGTCTCTCACCGTTTTCAATCGGTTGAGTACTTGAGATATCTTGTCCGTGGTTTCCTGGACAAGTTCCGGTCCGGATAGTTGTCTGTCACCCATCTCTGCCCAACAGAGTGGTGATCGGCATTTGCGTCCATACAGTGCCTCGAATGGCGCCATCTGTATGCTGGTGTGATAACTGTTGTTATAGGAGAATTCGGCTAATGGGAGGTGAGTATCCCAGTTTCCCCCAAAGTTAATCACACACGCTCTCAATAAGTCCTCGAGCGTTTGAATAGTTCGTTCACTCTGGCCATCAGTTTGTGGATGATAGGCTGTACTCATGTCGAGTCGAGTACCTAAAGCCTGTTGTAGTGATTGCCAGAAGCGAGATGTGAATCTGCTATCTCTATCAGATATAATGGACAATGGTACACCGTGTCGAGAAATGACCTCTTTGATATAGATCTTTGCCAGTTTCTCTAGTTTGTCAGACTCTTTGATAGCAATGAAGTGAGCTGATTTCATCAATCGATCGACAATCACCCATATGGAATCAACTCCAGTTGATGTCTTTGGTAGTTTTGTGATGAAGTCCATCGTTATGTGCTCCCATTTCCATTTTGACATTTCTGGTTGTTGCAAAAGTCCTGAAGGTTTTTGATACTCAACCTTGACCTTTGAACAAGTTAGACACTTGCTGACATATGTAGCAATGTCTCTCTTCATATTAGGCCACCAATAGAAACCTTTCACGTCTTGGTACATCTTATCTGCACCAGGATGAATCGAGTAGTTGGACTTGTGAGCTTCGTCCAAAATCAGTTTGCGTAGTTCATCATCGCACGGTACCCAAATTCGATTCATGAAGTATAAAACTCCATTTTCTTTGGTATCGAGTTGTTTCTCCATTCCCTTCAGGGATTCATCTTTCAAGCGCTCGGCAGTGAAAACTATTCGTTGTGCATCACGAATTTGAGTAATAAGATTCGAGTGGATTGTTAATACCAAAGCTCGAACTCTGCGAGGTTTAACATTTTCTTTACGACTCAGGGCATCCGCTACTACATTAGCCTTGCCCGGATGGTACTTAATCACACAGTCATAATCGTTCAGCAATTCGACCCAACGTCTCTGTCTCATGTTGAGTTCTTTCTGGTCGAATATGTGTTGTAGACTCTTGTGGTCGGTGAAGATCGTACACTTTGTACCATACAGGTAGTGTCTCCAGATCTTGAGTGCAAAGACGACGGCTCCCAACTCTAAGTTATGAGTTGTATAATTTTTCTCGTGACTCTTCAATTGACGAGATGCGTAAGCGATAACTTTGTCGTTTTGCATGAGGACACAACCTAATCCTTGATGTGAGGCATCACAGTAAACGATGAAGTTTTCTGTTCCCTCAGGTAAAGATAAGATTGGTGCAGTGCTCAACTTTTGTTTTAACAGTTGGAAGGCGTTTTCTTGTTTTTCGCCCCATTCGAATTTCTTATCCTTTTGAGTTAAGGTGGTGAGTGACTGGGCTATTTTGGAAAAGTTTTCGATAAATCGCCGATAATAGCCAGCCAAGCCAAGAAATTGTCGAATCTCGGTTGGGGTCCTTGGATCTTCCCAGTTTTTGATCGCCTCAATTTTGGACGGGTCCACATGAATTCCTTTATCATTTATCACGTGGCCAAGGAAATGAACCTCTCTAATCCAAAATTCACATTTGGAGAACTTAGCATACAGCTTCTCGTTCTCGAGTAGTTGGAGGATAAGTTTCAAGTGTTGTTCGTGATCCTCTTTCGTTTTCGAGTAAATCAGGATGTCGTCAATGAACACAATGACAAACTTATCAAGATAAGATTTGCACACTCGGTTCATGAGATCCATGAATACTGCAGGCACGTTAATCAATCCAAACGGCATGACTAGGAACTCATAATGACCATAACGAGTCCTGAATGCGGTCTTCAGTACATCCTCTTCTCGTACCTTCAGTTGATGATAACCAGAACGCAGATCGATCTTCGAGTAGTAACCCGATCCTTTAACTGATCAAACAGATCGTCTATGCGAGGTAACGGATATCGGTTCTTAATGGTTACCTTGTTCAGCTCTCGGTAGTCAATGCACATCCGCATAGATCCATCCTTCTTCTTGACAAACAAAATCGGAGCTCCCCAAGGTGAAAAGCTCGGTCGGATGAATCCTAAGTCTAAGAGCTCCTGCAACTGTGTAGACAGTTCTTGCATTTCTGATGGAGCTAGACGATATGGTGAGCGAGCGATTGGTGCGGCTCCAGGCACCAGATCGATGCGAAACTCGACTTGTCGCGGAGGTGGTAATCCTGGAAGGTCATCAGGAAACACTCCCGGATAGTCTCGCACTACAGGTATATCACTTAAACTTTGCTCCTCGGGTCTCTTTCCTATAACATGTGCCAAAAATGCTTGGTATCCCTTTCGGAGATACTTAGTGGCTTTTAAGCAATTGATCATTTTAACGGCACTCGTCCTCTAATCTCCTTGTATCACTAAGGTTTCTCCAGTTAACAATGGTAAACGTACCATTTTATCAAAACAAACAATCTCTGCACGATTCTTCGACAACCAGTCCATACCGACTACGATGTCAAAGCTTCCCAACTCAACCGGTAGTAAGTCTATTTTGAAAGGATGACCCTCCAACGTTAGAGTACATCCTGGTACTATTTCTCCTGATTGAATCAACCTACCATCGGCTAGTTCTAAAGTGTACTTGTTGTCTAGTTTACGGGATTTAATGTCTAATAGTGGTCTAAATTCTGTAGACACAAAACTTAAATCGGCGCCTGAATCAAATAACACAGAGGCATAATGGTTGTTAACTAGGAACGTACCAGTGACAGTGTTGGGGTCCTGGCGTGCCTCCTGTGCTCCAATGACAAACGCACAACCTCGAGCTGATTGGTTGTTGGTGTTACCACGGTTGTTGTTGTTTGGGTTTGCATTACGGTTCTGATTGTTTTGGTTGCCGCGGTTAAGTTTAGGGCACTTGTTTCGGAAATGACCTTGCTCGCCACATTCGAAACATCTATTAGCTGGTCGATCCCTATTTGTTTGAGTAGTAGGGTTCGATCTACAGTATTGGGCCAGATGCCCCCAGCGTTTGCAATTCCCACAGAAAATACAATCACCATCATGGTGACGTTCACACTTGCCACACATGGGCTTGTTCCCCAAGTAAGTCTTTTGTTCAGCAGTAGTGGCAAGGTAAGCTTTCGTGGTTCCAGTCGGCTTCTTGTTCTGTTGACCCTGACGGTCATTCCACTTACGTTTTCCTTTTCCAGCATCAGCACTGTTGGATTCAACCTTTCCCGAAGTAGTTTTCTTAGTAAGGGTTCCCATTCTGATTGCTTCATCTGTCAAGCGCTGTGCTAGTTCTACAGCACTCTTAAAGGTGGCAGGATTAGACGAAGTCACCAAGCTTCGAATCTGTGGCACCAAACCCCAGATATACCTTTCAGTGCGCTTGTACTCATGTGTGACCATGTGTGGTACAAGGCGTGCTAGTTCTTGAAATCTGGTGGTATATCCTGTGATATCAGTACCAACAATAGTAATGTCCCAGAGCTCAGTCTCAATCTTCTGCAGCTCACTGCGGGGACAAAATTCTTCCACGACAATGGTTTTCAAAGTTTCCCAGGTCATCGAGTGGGCGGTTGTGCATCCAAGTGCTTGAACTTGGCCATTCCACCATGTCAATGCCTTATCAGAAAATGTGCATGTAGCATACTTTACCATGCAGTCACGAGCACAGTTGCTAATATCTAGCACATACTCCATTTTCTCTATCCAATGAATGATTCCAATGGCACCCTCAGTAACACGAAAGTGGCTTGGTTTGCAAGCTAGGAATGTTTTGTATGAACATCCTCTTTGGGTACTCTCAGGGTTACCGTCAGATACAACAGGTTCGGTATTTCTGCTACCGCTGACCCTGTCGCTACGATTTCGATCAGTATCATATTGAGCAAGTGCTTCAGCAATCCTTCGGTTGACCATTTGTTCAGTTATCTCATCAACAGCAGGAGGTGGTGAAGGGTTTCTTCGGACGTTTCGGGTATTCCTACGCTTAGGCGGCATGATTCAGTCCTAATCACACACAAGAAACACTCGTAAGATACCCTAATCAAATAATCACTCATAAAGTATGTGATAAATATAGATATAGTATGATAATCAATCACCAATTGATATCACTCATAGTGTACACAGTGACATAAACTAAACATAAGTTATATATTATATATAAGTCAAAAGGTGTTACATAAGTTTTATACAAGGATGGGATTTACAATAAAGAGAAAATATACCCATCGGATTAAACATGATCTACAAAACGTGATGGATTTAACCTATACATCCATCTAGTCAAAAGTTTTTCCCTTCTACATCATAGCTACAATCCTAATACATCATAGACACCGTCCTAACATGATGAATCTAATAGAAATATGCTAAAAACATCCCTACAACCATCCTAACAGTTGCCATCAGTACACAAACTCCAACTGCAGAACCTACTATCCCCAGACGTCTCTCAAGCCTAATCAGACATGCCTTAGTCTCATCGGCGGACTCTCGATCCATCTCAATGTGTACCTCAGAAGTGGCAAGACGTCCATAGATAGTAAGCACATCACCGTCCAGTCGAGAGGCATCACTGTGCAACTCTCTGATAGAATCCTACGTACCATAATGAAATCCAAGAAGGGTACGGACAACTGCAACTACAGTAGGGATAGTGAGCTCCAGAGGCTCCTCAGTCAAATGTAAAGGTGTCGATGAGTGAGATGACTCCTCAGTCTCGAAATTAGAAGGAATCCTCTCAAGTGTCCTCCAGTGGTGTAGTATACGCGACATCCAGTCAAGATGCGGAACTCTAGTCCTCTGCAATGACTGCTGATCACAAGGTATCTCTCTCTCCTCAGTCATCGGATCCTTGTCACGAGGTGCCAAGGGTCCTACAGGTGGGGATCTAACGCTCATCCTAGCAGTCCTACACAATCCAGGACCACGTGAAGACTCTCCAAAATGACGAGTCGCCATGAAAGTAGATCCTAGCATACGAGTAGTGGGATCAGTGGGTGGTGATGGTGGAGTGCCTATAGTGCCATCTGAAGTAGCTCTAGGGAATGTGGGTGGGTAGACCTCCTCAGAAGGGTCATCACTAGCATAGTCAGGCTCCTCCTCTGACTCTGAGATGTAGATCGGAAACTGCCTAGACATAACTGTGACAAAGGCAATTGTGTGTGTCGTGTTAGACGTATGCAAAGTATGAATGCAGAAATGTGTTAGCCAAGGCTATAGTCTAGGTCTTTAAGGTTTTCAGTCACTTAAAGACTCCTAGTTCTATATAACCAATGGCTCTGATACCAAGTTCTGTTACACCCCCAAAATCAGTAATCGTGTTTATTAATGGTTTAGCGGAAGCTTTAGTTAATTAGCGGAAGCATTTTAATAAGCGTTTTAACAGCGGGGGTGCTGACGTTACAATAGTGCATCATTGTATCAGAGCATATGATCATATAGAACATATTAATTTAAGATGCCATAAGTTTAAACATTATTACAAAAGGGTACGACTTATAAAGTCGTACAAGTGCTTTCGCATTCATGATTTGACAGGCGAGATAAGAATTTGAGTTGTTCGTCAAGATTGGTAATCTTTTCTTGTTGTTCATATGAAAAGGGAAAGTCGGAGGAGTCTAATTTCCTAACGAATGCCCTATAAACATCTATTCTGCGAGAAGGATTGAAGGATGCGCCGAGGTGGCGTTCTTCAGAACAAGGTTTTTCTGGCTCGACTGATGGAACTTTATCCACCACTCGATGGTGTATTTGTGTTCTTGTGAAAGGAATGGAAAGATGTCGTCATTACGAGAATTTGACAGAGTGTTTCCATACACTGACGTTTCAGAAATGAGGGTGATTAAGTTACATAATTTCGGAGGTTTTTCTTCATAATCATCTTCGGAAGGACTATCGAAGTGGACAGAATTTGGTATTTGAGGCGAATGCAAAGTTGGAAAGCGATCTTCTGAAGATGATGCCAGGTCAGGCAACTGATCCGTGTCATAAAAGTCCAGGAAATGTTTTGGAATAGAAAGTGAGGTCCTAAATTCTTCTAGGGTTTCGGAGGTTTCTTTAGCTTTAGAGGAAGATGGTGAAAAGAAATCAGATCCTATTTCTCCTACTAAGTAGTCAAAGAATTCCGTATCGTCCATTGCCGTCAGTTCATCTTTTGAAATGAGGTAAGAAGTGGGTTTTCGATTTGTCATTTAAACTAATACTATCCTAATTAACTAATTAATACTAAATTACTCAAATTAACTTTCGAAAGATACATGGAAAGGTTTCGTTCGAAAGGATCTCCTAAATACTACTACTTAAGGTGGCTTTAAATTGTACGTTTGTGATTCCCCGACAGCGACGCCAAAAACTTGATGACACCCGAAAGCGTCGGTGTCGTTGATGGTAACTAATCGGGCACCAACAGGGGTTTAAAATTTATATTTAGCGGGGCTTAAATTATATGTACTACCTACTCGGGTTAGTAAGCGGTAAGTATAACCTAAGATCGTTCTATGAATCCAAACGTGTGGGCAATTAAAGTTGGCATTTTCGGTAGGGAAGTATCTAGGATGGAACAAAGTAGGTAGGTTTGGGGGTTTTAAACTAAAGACAAGCAATTAAAATGCAGGGAATTAAAGAACAGGAAAGCAAATAAAGATAGATATGTGATTGTTGAGATTTCGATAATTAATATTTTAGGATAACATAATAAATAGGGATGATACTGATGTGGTAACTAAACTACTATGTGTAAACTCTAGAACCCTACCAACTCAATTTCCCATTGGCATGTCACTAGGAACTAGGTTATCATGATTCTGATCGGATCAATACGCAAACTTCTAATACATATCTATTTGAAAGATAAGGAACCTATTTTGGTTTTATACTGAGGTTCATGAATCAGTAGCGTATCATCTCATAGGTCCGACCTTTCTTAACTCTTAAAAATAGTTTACTGCTCGATTAGCACATAAATTAATAACTTCGTAAGTCTAGACCGCCGATTTTGTAAGACTTGGTGTTTTAAGGATTCTAGGTCATTACGACTTTAATCTTATTCTGAAGTCCTATTATCATCCATTTAAGCTCTAATTACTTCGACTTATGATTCAAATCTCTCCTTTTCAAACAGTTATACATCCACGGATTATTCGCAGTTTGTTAAAATGTGTTTCATATGCGGATCATGCCTTTCAATGATAGACATTGTACTTTACATAGTAGTTCCACGGTTTCTCATATCAACATGCGGTCAAGAGTAATTGACAGTGAAAGTGACACTCTATCTAACTAAATGTAAAGCAGTGCAGAAATGTAAACCTAATATATACAACGAGTGGTTTCAATGTGTCTTACTTATTGCATGTCATGGGCACAGATAACTACTTACCATAATTAAGGTTGATCAGGTCCTAATTACTAGGTTGCAGTCACGTGGATAACTAGAAAGTGTAATCCATAAATTAAACTTGAATTCATAAAGTCTTAACGCTACAAGGGTTACTAATTCCTATTTTATCTGAATGTATTTCACGAACATCATTTTATAGTGTTTTTTATTTCGTAGGATATACCAGTTAGTTATGAAGTTGTATTACCCTTTCAGAATTCCAACTATTAAACCAGAGCTGATTCCAGAGATATAACTACCTTCGGTCATTTATCGACTTCCATACATTTGTACTTTGCCTTAAAGCGTTTCCAATACTATATCAGATAAACAGTCGAATAGGGGCCGTCATATCTCTTTACGATTTTCGTACATTAATTATATAATATCATCCTTACTTATAATTATCTACATCATTAACAATCACAATAATTAACTACTCGCAATTCATGGCAACAAATATATCACATACCAAGCAATAACACATAATTAAAATATGGAATAAAGCAAGTATGATAAAGGTTTAGATATCACCCGGAAATAAATGCGCAGTAGTGTATTATTATGATTGACAACTCGTTTACACGTACAAAGATGAATCTTTGAAACTCCTAATGTTCGTTCTAGCCTCTATATTAATCCGTAGATTAATTACAATAATCCTAGACCATAAGATAATAGAATTTCTAGAATGAGAAAGTGGAAATGGAAAAGGGGTATGTAAGAATGTGTGAGTGTATTAGAATGTAAGAGTGTGTGTTCAAATGAGGTCTAAGGGCTGCTATTTATAGGTGAAAAGTGGCTCACGTTAGCATTCCTAGGCTCACATTAGAAATAGGGTGAAAGGTGGTGCACCGGGTACGATAAAGTAGCGAAAGGTGGCGCACCGGTTACGAAAAAGCATAGAAAGGTGGCACACCGGGTAAACGCAAGTACCAAAAAGCGGAAACGAGACGGGGGGAGGGGGCGGCACTGCCCACCAGCAGGCCGACGATGGCTGGTGGTTGGCCGACGTATGTGTTTAGAATCAAAACTTGCTCATGTTATGCATTTCGAATCCGAACTGGTGAGTAAAAAAGAGATCGAATCACATCATTCTTAAACCCATCCGTACACCCAAAAATAAATACATTATCCCTACCCTCTCAAAAGCATCCCTCAAACTTCATAGAAAGCCCAAAGATGAAAGAAGAGAAGCTACAAGGATATGACGTCGAAAAAAAAACAATCAAAAGAATAGAATTCGAAGAAAAGAAAGTCAAATGGAGAAAAAGACTCCTACCAAAAATCATGAGAAAAGAGCGTCAATCCTCCCAAAAATTCCAGCTTTCCTTTTCACAATATATATATATATATATATATATATATATATATTTATATAAACCTATGAAAAATCAACACAACCCCCTCTCATATCACCAAGACTCCACTACAAAAACCCTACATCACTTCTCCTAGAGATTGTGGCTAGATCGAATTTGCGCTCACTTAAAAGGTAACGATTTGATTCTCAATCAAGCCTATGATGATAAATGATACATGACTGGTATTCTGAGTGATTGATAATATTAGAATAGGAAACCCTAAACACTTTGAGTGATTGGAGTGACCACCGTGAGAGGGTCGCCTAGTCATGTATCCAAGATCAAAGATCAAAAGCATGCTTCCAAAGATTACAATGCCACTTATTCAAAAGCACAAATATTTTATTTTTCCAAAACCTCCGCAGTAAAAAGTTCCGCCTCGAAATATTTCATTATCTCCTTATTTCTAACCATCCTTGAAATTCAAGTTTGCTTGAGGACAAGCAAAGTTATAAGTGTTATTTCTAACCATACTTGATATCGCAGAAAAAGTCACGTTTTTACTACCGATATCTCTCTCATTCTGGAACCATACTTGGAAAATAAACTTAAATAATGTACAAATCAATGAAACTTTGCCAAGAAGGTCAAAATAGAGTTGCACGAGAAAAATCAAGCAAAACGGACGAAAAACGAAGATTCAACATACGTTTGAAGATTCAAGACATCAAGACAAGATTTAGAGACAAAATACCAATCATTGAGATTTCTCTTATCCAAGATATTCGTTTTCAAAATACGAATCTAACAGAAGAAGAATCAACAAAAAATTGATGAAGAATGTAGATTCTACATACACCGGAAGATTCAAACTATTCGTACGAAACTTCCAAAGATAAGAGATACTTTTCAGGGATTTCTTTTCATCAATGTTTTCATTTTTGAAAAACGAATCCAACGCAAAAAGAATCGATGAAAACGGATGCATAACGAAGAAGATATGCACAAATCAAGAAACGAAGTAAAAGACGGCGAACCGGGGTGGCAGGCTGCCAGCCGCAGCCAGCTGGCATGGTGGTGGTGCCGGCTGCCTGCCCCCCATCCCCCGCCTACTTTTTCATCCTCGCGCATACTCGCAGGGTATATGTGCTAGGCCTTTTCCGCAACTCTGGAGTACACGTGCTAGAACTTTACGCGCTTTAGGGTACATGTGCTAGCAACTTTTCCACCTTTTGCTAACATATGCCCCAAGTTGCTAAAATACACGAATTAGTTTTAACTAGTATTTAAACTAGTTTAGAAGTTTAATTAGGAATAGAAGGAAAGTGTGGAACGCATTGTAATATTCTAGTTTACGCTCGGAATTGTGTCAATTAATTCAAGTCTATTCTCTCTCGCATTTAATCCTAGTTTTTTCTATCCTTATCTATCTTAATTAATTACGTTTATATTGATTATGCTAGATTTAGTTATTGCCATGATCAGAGAGTAGTATACTTGTTGTGTTTGCTAGTGATATAGTTAAATATTAAAGATCGGTAGTATTGCTTTGATCATCTTATTGCATGTTCTTGTTTGATTGTTGCCTTAGGATCATCATAGTAGTAAAATATAAATGGTCTTAATTATCGTAAAGTAATATGATGGCCCCTATTCAACTATTACTCGATATAGTACTGGAAACACTTCAAGGTGGAGTACAAATGTATGGAAGTCGAGGAACGACCGAAGGTAGTTATATTATGGACTAATATATAAAATGAGAAACCTAGTTTAATTAACCTTTCTAAATAGACTTTGAAACTTCAAATTAATCTAATCTCCTTTTCACCAGTAAGCCTGACTACAACACCTTTTTAACGACGTCCAATTAAAAGGTAGTCAGTAATCTGTGTCAATATAATTTGTCAAAGGTATGAAACTATGAAACTGCAAGGCTACATGGGGAATTATCGTAGGACAAGACATAGCCAAGGTTTGAAGCGGCGGAACCACTTTAAGTGAGGAACGCTGTGGATAATTAGGGGATTTATTGGGCAGTCTTAAGCAAGGGCTAGTTTAAAGTCATAAATGAACTTTTTAAATATACGAATCTGTTAGGATGACAAGGAATCGTTATATAATTCAGTTATGTCTAGTACCTTAAGATTTTGTTCCCGTTCATATTAAAGTATTATTAAACCATAATTAAGATTTTTCTTATTATTATAAAGACTTTGTAATGTTACCATAACCTAGCTCCCGGTGTGACATGCTAATGGGATTTTAATTAGTATGGAATCTAGTGTTTACATCACAAGTATCCGAGAGTAACAATTAACAAATATCTTTTAAAACAGTTTCTCCAAACATCATCCCATAACTTAATTAACGAAGTCTCAACAAACACTATCTTTATCTTATCTTCTTTATCATTTATTTTAATTTCATTTTTATTTATTTACTTGCCTAAGTTAGTTAATAGAAAACCCAAAACTCCCCCACTATTTTATAAACCCTTCACTATTTTGAAAGCCCTCATTTGCCACGCCTTCGTTTCAATTCAGTCGATTTTAAGAACGACTCTAAGTCATACCTACCACTTGCTCACCCTTAGGATTAGCATTTTTAGGGAAAACTTAGGCTCTGCAATTACAAATTTAAAACACCCACTAATCGCCGTCGCCAGTAGCCGGTGCAACGGGTAAAATCCTTACCGACCGCTGGTGACGCAACACGAGCGTTTTTAGGTATAAAACTTTTTGAAAGCTCCCAAATGACATTGTAAATTAAATAGTAATGACTATCCTCTATTTTCCCTAGGACCTTTCGTTCCTCGTATCCTAAATCGACAAGATCGCTGATGAACTGATTGTATACCTTCCTTATCTTTTTAGGGTTTGACAAGCCGTCGCGTGGTCCGTGGTCTTTATAATTCATATTGTGAGTGAGTTCATTCATTACATCCAAAAATGCTTTCTCTTCCTGTGAATCAGGTTCTCCGGTTGTAGATTCAACTATCCTAAGGAGTTTACTGATTATGGACTTTTGTGTGGAAGTGAATGGGTATTTGGTAAAGGCATAGATACGTACAAGCTTGGTGTGAAGGTCTTTTCTTTTAGGGAAGAGGGCTATGTCGATTCTTTCCTTGGTGGAATCAGGAAAAACATCTCAAAATTTTGTGATCAAGTAAGAGGCGGGGTCAACAAAGAATGGAATTTTACTAGGAATGATGATGGGAATCATTTGGTCCCATTCTATCCAGAACTCAAGTTTGTTAATCATTGCAACGACATTGTGATTGATTAGTATCATAGATATTGGGAGGAAATCTATGTCGGCAAGTGATTCAAAAAGTAGATCTAAATCTGCTTTGAACTTTAGTTCTTGGTCTCGGAAATTTGTGAAAGTTATCTCGCATTCATTACTAGACAGGCGAAGAAGGAATTCTACTTGCTTTTCTAAATTGGCAATCATCATTCGTTGTTCGTATGAAAATGGGAGGTCGGCATATTTTAATTGCCTAACGAATGCTTTGTAGACATCTACCCTACGGGAAGGGTGGAAAGAAGAACCGAGGTGGCGTTCTTGAAAACAAGGTTGTTCTAACTCAACTGATGAAACCTTATCCACCACTCGATAAATGGTGTATTCGTGTTCATGTGAAAGGAATGGAGAGATGCCGTCATTACAAGAATCGGAAAGAGTCTGGGCATAGACTGATGTTTCAGGAATGAGGGTGATTAAGTCACATGATTTCAGAGGTTTTACTTCATAATCATCTTCGGGGAAATAATTGAAGTGGACAGAATTTGGTAAATTAGGTGAATGAAAAGTTGGAAAGCGATCTTCTGGAGATGATGCAAGGTCAGCTAACTAATCCATGTTATCAAAATCCAGGCAATGTTTTGGAATAGAAAGTGAGGGTATAAATTCTTCTTAGGTGTCGGAAGTTTCCTTAGCTTTAGAGGAAGAAGGTCAAAAGAAATCAGATCCTATCTCTTTTTTTAAGTAGTTAAAGAACTCCGCATCATCCATTGCTTGCAATTCATCCTTTGAAATGAGGCAATAAGTGGGTTTTCAAGTTGTCATTTTTAAACTAATATTATCCTAATTAACTACTACTTTAATTAATGCTTAATTACTTGAATTAACTTTCGAAGGATTTCTGAGAAGATTTCGATCGGAAGGATCTCCTAAATACTACTACTTAAGGCGGCTTTGAATCATACGTTTGAGATTCCCCGGCAGCGGCGCAAAAAACATGATGGCACCCGAAGCGTCGGTGTCGTAGATGGTAACTAATTGGGCGCCAACAGGGGTTTTAATAGCGGCGCTTAAATTATATGTACTGCCTACTCTGGTTAGTAAGCGGTAAGTATAACCTAAGATTGTTCTATGAATCGAAACGTGTGGGTGATTAAAGCTGATGCTTTCGGTTGGGAAGTATTTAGGATGGAACAAAGTAGGTATGTTTGGGGGTTTTTAAACTAAAGACAAATAATTAAAGTACATGAAAGTAAATTGCAGGAAATTAAAATATAGGAAAGCAGATAAAGATAAATATATGATTGCTGAGATTTTGATAATTAATGTTTCGGGATGACAGACGAAATAGGGGCAATACTTAATATAATAGGTAAACTATTAGGTGTAAATTCTAGAACCATACCAACTAAATTTCCCATTGGCATGTCACTAGGAACTAGGTTATCATGATTTAGATCGGAGCAATACGCCAACTTCCAATACCTATCTGGTTAAGAGATAAGCAACCTATTTTGGTTTTATACCAAGGTGCATGAATCAGTGGTGTATCGTCTCATAGGTCCGACCGTTCTTAAACCCTAAGATAGTTTACTATTCTATTAGCATGCAGATTAATAATGTCTCATAGATCCGACCGTTCTTAAACCCTAAGATAGTTTACTATTCTATTAGCATGCAGATTAATAACTTTGTATGTTTAGACTGCCGGTTTTGTAAGACCTAGAGGTTTAAGTATCCTAAGTCACTTGGACTTTTACTTTCATTCCTAAGTCTTATTTATAATTAATTAGATTCCGGTTTCTTTGACTTATGACTTAAATCTCTCTTTTTCAAACAGTTATACATCACTGGATTATTCGCAGTTGATAAAAACGTGTTTCTTATGCAGACCATGCCTTTCAGTAATTAGACCATGTACTTTACATGGTAGTTCCACGGCTTCTTACGTTCAACACGCGGTCAAGAGTAATTGACAGTGAAAATGACACTCTAAACTAATTAAATGTAAAGCAGTGCGGAAATGTAAACCTAATATATACAACGAGTGGTTTTACTGTGTCTTACTTATTACATGTCATGGGCACAGATAACTACTTACCATAATTAAGGTTGATCAGGTCCTAATTACTAGGTTGCAGTCACGTGGATAACCAGAAAGGGTACTCCATAGATTAAACTTAAGTTCTTAAGGTCTTAACAGTACAAGGGTTACTAATTCTATTTTGTCTGAACGTGTTGTACGAACAATACTTTATAGTGCGTTGACTTTCGTAGGATATACCAGTTAGTTGTGGAGTTGTATTATCCTTTCGGAATTCCAACTGTTAAACCAGAGCTGATTTCGGTGATATGACTACCTTCGGTCGTTTATGACTTCCATACATTTGTACTTTGCTCGAAAGCATTTTCAGTACTATATCGAATAAACAGTCGAATAGGGGCCATCATATCACTTTACGATTATCGTACACTAATTATATAATGTCATCCCTACTTATAATTATCTACATCATCAACAATCACAATAATAAACTACTCGCAATTCATGGCAACAAGTAATTCACATACCAAGTAATAGCACATATTTAAAATATAAAATAAAACAAGTATGATAAATGTTTAGATATCACCCAGAAATAAATGCGTAGCAGCTTATTATTACGATTGACAACTCTTTCACACGTACAAAGATTAATCTCCGAATCCCTAGCGTTCGTTCTACCTCCTATATTAATCCGCAGATTAATTACAATAATTCTAGAATAAGAAAAACTATAAAATACAAGAGAATTTGGAATGAGATGTGTGAGATATAAGGTGTGAGAGGTGTATAAGAGTGTGTGTTGAAATGAGCCATTGAGCCTCCTATTTATAGGAGAAAATGGGTGCATTTTAGGAACTTGAGGCACATGTTAGAAAAAAGTGGAAAAGTTGCTAGCACATGTACCATAAAGCGCGTAAAGGTCTGGCACGTGTACCCTGAAGTTGCGGAAAAGGTCTAGCACGTGTACCCTGCGAGTACGGGCAAGGACGGAAAAGAGGACGGGGGATGAGGGGCAGGCATCCGGGGCCGCCACCATGGCAGCCGGCGGCGGTGGCCTGGTGGCCGGCAGCGGCTGGCAGGCTGCCACCCCGGTTCGCCGTCTTTCGCTTTGTTTCTCGATTTGTGCGTATCTTCTTCTTTTTGCGTCTGTTTTCGTCGATTCTTTTGCGTTGGAATCATTTTTAAAAAACGAAGACTTTGATGAAAAGAAATCCCCAAAATATCTCTCTGATCTTTGGATGTCTTGTATGAATCGTTTGAATCTTCCAGCGTACGTAGAATCTTCATTCTTCATCCGTTTTTGTTGATTCTTCTTCTGTTAGATTCGTATTTTGAAAACGAATAGCTTGGATGAGAGAAATTTCAATGATGGGTACTCTATCTCTAATTCTTGTCTTTGAGGCCTTGAATCTTCAAACGTGTGTGGAATCTTTATTTTTCGTCCGTTTTGCTTGATTTTTCTTGTGCAACTCCGTTTTGACCTTCTTGGGAAAGTTTCATTGATTTGAACATTATCTGAGTCTATTTTCCGTAAAGGTGGAGATGATGGTGGACATGATTTTGATGGTAAAGGTCAAGATTTTGATGTTAAAGATGGTGGAGACGATGAAGAAGAGGATGGTAGAGATGACAAAGGTGGTGATTGTGAAGGATACAACTAAGCTGATAAGAAATTTGAAGATGCTGTTGGAGGTAATGGTGGGGAAGAAGGTGGTGTTGTTGGATCAGACCAATCACTAAATGTAGTTGAAGCTCCTAGATGTGAGCAATTATATTGCGGCATGGACGAACAAATAATTGATGTTTTTGACATGCATACCCTTTTTGCTTTTCATCCATCATAATTTCCTTTTCCTGATCTTCGTATATCAGCTAATATACCTACGTCTAGTACATTACATATCTCAAATACCTTACCTAGTCCTGACTGTCCTAACTTTTCCCTTGGTCTAACTCAGGATTTTGAGGGCCTGCATGTAATTAGTTGTAAAGATGTTGTTGGAGATGATAATGTTAAGCCGTCAGTTTTTAATTTCTCACGATACATGAACACAAAAACCGATATAAAGAAGAATGTGATGGTCAATGAATATAGACTTTCAAACTGGCTATTCTCAATGTTATGCGACGATTCGTAAGTTTACTCATTTCCTTGAATATTTTTTTTAATATTTAAGGCGTTAGTTTTTTCTACTTTTAGTATCACATGGGGTACCTTCATAGTATCACATGTGTTTTCAACATTTTTTTGTTCTGGTTAACATATATGACTTTTGTAAACAATGTATCACACTTACCATTTTATGTAGTAGCGGTAACTATCTCATGTAGTAGAAGGTATACAATCTTGATTTGAATATCACACATGGTAACTAATAGTGTCATGTGGTAATGTGCATCTGCAGTGAAATTATATTTGAAAATGCTTATGGACTCTTTGCTGTTTGTGAAGATTTTGAAACCCTTACACCTGGTTAATGGGTAAGTGGTACGCTTATTGATGTATGGGCTAGTTTGCTTAATAATGAAGAAAGATGTAACAAGTCGACATCACCTACTAGGCTTTTCATTCCATCTTCGATTGATGTAAGTTATGTTAAAATTACTACAGTTACTTCTTTTTTGTTACTTCTTTTGTTCTATACTCTGCTAATTGATGCTTTTATTTTAATTAGCCTTAAAATATGATCAAATTGGATGCGAGACAACAGCTTGAAGCATTCCAAACATCTCTTCTCGCCTGGGTGAATGAAGACTCTAACATGGTGTTTTTTTTAAGGACCGTTGAAATGGTAACCTTCTTTTGTTGATCTTTTCCTTTTTATATACATTTGGCTTATCAACTATATCATGTGTGGTACCTCATGGTTCCACACGTTGTACTATCCACTACCACATGTGCTACTATGTACTACCACATGTGATACTATGTACTACCACATGTGATATTATGTACTTTCACATGTGATACTATGTACTACCACATGTGATACTATCCATTACCACATGTGATAATTAGGAAGAAAACAGATTTTTTCTATTTTTTAAATAAGTTCTACGTTTTCCTACAGGTTTACTTTCTGATCAATCGCCCTCATCACTTCTATTTATTGTTGTTTCATTTTAAGAAGAAAACTTTCCAAATTCTTGATAACAGTTGTTCCAAAGTGGATTACGATGGGAAGTACAAGGACACGTGTGATCTGGTGGTAAGTAACAGTACATATCATTTAATATCATTTTTCTTTACGAAATCAATTTTTTTTTTCATTCTTTTATCTGTTTTTTTTTTTTTTTTTGTAGAAATCTGTTTTTGTGCGACATCTTCAATCTGTTCAACATCCTGCTGTTGAAAAGTTAATGACATTGGAGAGGGCAACAGTGATGAATCTAAAGTGGAAGACACTCGAAACCATCGGGATTGTGGCATATTCTTGATGATGCACATGGAGCATTACGCTGGTTAGATGTCGAGCAAATTTGATTGTGGACTTTATAAGGAGGGTTGTTCGCAAGATTTGCAACTTATCCGATTGAGAATAAAAAATGCTTCCAAAATGTTGCTGCATGAGTGTAATAAACACAAAGATATGGTTCACACCCTTGTTGAGCAGTTTAATCATAAATACACACGATAAATGATTGAGAAGCAAATTAAATATGCAATTAGGAACCGCGTAAATGAAATCAACAATGAAGAAAATTTATCAGGTCCAGTTGAAGACAATACCCCACCTATTGCATAAGACTAGTATGTTAAAGTGTTAGCTATTTTTTGAATCTTGTTAATAGTCTCAATTACAGCTTTTATGCTAAACTATGGATAAAAAGCTAAACTATGGATTCATGGCCTTGTCATTAATTTCTCTATATTTTTTAATGTGATGTACTTGTCTTTTTTATGTTTTAATAGTTTTTCTATTTTGAAATGTTTTGTATGTTTACTATGTTTGTTTTTATTTTACAATAAACTTAAAAATTATTTAGCCCGAATATCACATGTCGTACTTCATTGTACCACATGTGGTACCTTATTTTTAACACTTAATCTTGAATTAATCAAAGAAGTGGGTAATTAACAAGTAATTATGTTTCCGTCGAGAGTCAACGTCGCTAACTACCATTTTTCCGATTGATTCTGGAATTGAACCAGAGTACTTAAGAAATTAATTCTCACATTTCACATAGTTTGTATTAGTATCACATGTGATACTTTATAGTACCACATGTGGTAGTGGATGGTACCACATGTGATAATTATTTTGACATATACTTTTTGAATATCACATGTGGTATCTAATGGTTTAAACCAACATCTTATATGTTTTAAACTTATGTTTTTTGTAAACGAAGTCTCGCATTTCACATATTTATGTAGCAGCTGTAAGTATTTTTTTTATAAATACATGTGATATTTCATTGTACTACATGTGGCAACTCAGAGTACCACATGTTGTACCTTCTCATACCACATGTGGTACCTCATAGAGCTAATTTGTTGACATACTATTTGAACAATCTTATTACAGCTACATTCCACTGTACCATCTTCTATCATGTAAATCACCTTCACTCATGTAAAACAAAAAAAACAAATAAACTAGTTAGATAACATAAGAGATTGTATCACATGTGGTAGTAAATAATATCACATGTGGTACAACATAGTATCACATTTGGTAGTAGATAATATCATATGTGGTACCACTAACCACATGTGATAGCAAGACATAGTATCACATGTGGCACCTCATATTATCACATGTGGTTTACAACTAGAATCACACATGGTATTAAGCAGCATATTAGATCGTGCAAAAGACTAAATGTTATAAACAAATACCACATTATTATAGTTGTAATAGAACAAGTTACTGAAAAACAAATAAGCATAGTAAATAAAACTATCTTCTCAATCTAATTATATTTGATTCTTAAAAGTATCTTTAAGAATTATATATATAAAAAAAAATCAAACTGTTCAATTGTCTTCTTGCCATGCTTCTGCTGCTTCTTGTTCCCTTGCTCTATCTTCAACCATCTTTTTAGCTTCTACTTGCTTCTTCTCACATGTTCGCCTATTATGGCCAGTCGCCCTACATAATCCGCACTTTTTCTTACCTTCTATTGCCTTCTCTTTTGAACTCTTCAACCTTTGATCTCTTACACAACCTTTATATCTTAACACATCTGGATTTTTAATTTCAACAACCACCGGCTTTGTAACTCCATGTAATTTCTCGATTATCTCAGCCTTGCTTGTAGGTTGAACTTCGGAAGTGGAAGTCTCTATATCTTTCTTGATCTTCTTTAATGTATGCACGAAATCACCAAGCTTTTCTTCATCATCTGCTATCAACTTCATGCACTCATCAAATGTTGATGTTGCTTCATTCGAGAGTTTGTCATATACATTTGTCTTTGTGATCCTCTTCTTTTGTGCAACTCAGCTGGTATCAAATTCTTCATCCAACAACTTAAAACATATTGTTTTGGTATATATTCAATATTTCGATTTTTGAATTCACAAAAACATGTCTACAAAAGAATCCTCTGTGAACAATCTTCTTACAGCTACATTCCACTATACCATCTTTTATCTTGTAAATCACCTTCACTCATGTAAAACAAAAGAAATAACTAAACTAGTCAGATAACATAAGAGATTGTATCACATGTGCTATCATATAGTATCACACGTGGTAGTAAATAATATCACATGAGGTACCACATCGTATCACAAGTGGGATAATATTACATGTGGTACCACTTATAACATAATTTTTTATATATAAAAAAAAGCTATTGTACCTTATAATCATATGTAATTGAAGTCTTATCTTCTGGCCACAATTCAACCTCCCATTCCTCACTTGCAATTTTTCCTTGTCTGTGAACTCCCTTTTTTCCTTTATTATATACTCTTGACATCCTTCATCCGTTTTTAACTGATGTAATAAACATGCCCACAAATATTTCAGTATCTCTATTTGCACAAGATTAAAGATCTCACGTGTGTATATCTGGGTTGCATGCCTTTCAATTTACATTCGTGTTGCAAACTTTGAAGTTGTATCTGTTGACTTCCTATCTAACACCTCTTGTGTATACCTCTGCTTCTCCACAGATGTTTCAAAACACAACATAAAGTTCACAAGTGTTGTCATTTTCTCCAAGAAGTTTCCGAAAAATAAATTTTCACTCTCTGATCTAGAGGTGGTTCTCATAAGTCCACACAGGTCCATCTCTTTGAAATAAACTGGTATCCATGTTGATATAATATCATACAATTTGTTCAACCACTTGTGGTTTTGTAATTTGAATTCTTCTAACAATCTCGCCCACTGTTCTTCAAATTCTGAGGGGGTAATAAACATGTTCCAGATAATTTTGTGGAATCGTTTCTTGAAGTCACTGTTTTCAAGAATGTTTCTACAAATCTGCAATTATCAAAATACTAAATATCACATGTGGTACAGATAACTATCACATGTGGTACTGATCATATTGTACCTAAGAATTTTTTTGTAAAATTTAAGTATACCATGTATATATGTATAACATGGAACTAAACAAAAATATAATACAATGTGATACTGTTTGTATCACGTGTGCTAGTATCTAGTATCACATGTGATAGTAGTGTATGATAGTCACTTTCACATGTGATACAAAGTTATATTCGACCTTTTTAATATATATGCACTTACTTGTTGGCACGGTAGGTAGCATCAAAGGAAGCTATATCTCCAAATTCTCGGTAGTTTGCCTTTGCTACCTCATCAGCCCAAAATATAGCATCCAACTTGTTGTTGTTGATTTGATACTCAAAGGAGAAATCTCTAACGTACAATTTAGTACTCTTAATCTTGTTTACTATCATCTGTGCATCACTGGCTCCAATGTGCATTGATATCTCTTCTAAAATTCTTAAAGTCTACTACCATGCCATTCACACTCTCGTACGAACCTTTTAGACCTTTTAATATGTTATGAGCCTTTGTTGGACCAATATTTAACATTCCGAGTTTAAAGATGAAATGCTGCTCCGGATACGATAACTCTCTTGCTTTTCTCAACATATGTTTATGCTCCCACATCATGTGATTGTGTGCTTCCTCAAAAATAGTTATTCTAAAATCCGTTTTACTGCCACCTATCAACTTCAGTGTGATTCAAGCTTTACAACCTGTTATTTTATAATTTGAACTCCTTTTAGGTTTTCCGACATCTTCTTCATCCACTAGCGTGTCTTTTTTGAGTTTTTCTAGATATCCAGCCTTACTACACATAAAGTGCTTCTCACATATGGTTTTGTTAATATCATTCAGCGTCTTATGTGTTGATTTCCTTACCCCAAATCCACCGCTCAGTCCGTATCGTACATAATAGAGATATGCTTGCTGAAGGTTTTGAAATACTTGTCCAACAAACTGTTTGTCTTCCTTTGGTGCTTGCGGTATCCAAACAGTATATCCACCAGGTCTTTGAATCTCAGTTAAGACTAATAGAGTAGTATTAGTTGTATGTTGTGAACCTGTAAATAAATAAAACTGTATTATCACAAGTGATATTTAGCTATTACTACATGTGGTATAATTCAGTTTTCGCTAATTTTGTATGAAGACGTTAAACACAAGTTATTACCATATGTGGTACAAGTAAGTTACATTAATTTTATATGATAATGGTTACTGTTTGGGGCTAAATTTTATAGTTAGGATAGAGGATCCTGAAGTCTCTAGCTAATATTGAAAATTATATCTAGGATCATGCATATGTTCAGGATAAAGCTAAGACTAAGGATCCTGAGATTCTATGTTTATATGATACATTTAATCAAGAGCTTAGATATATCCAGGATCACACTTGGATCAAGGATCCCGATTATAGATAAGTATTTAGGTATATTCAGGATCCTGAGTACTATAGAAATCTCATAAATACTCAGGATCTCACATATGTTTAGGATATCGGATATGTTAAGTATCTTGGGATCAGATGTTACTAATGTTTATTTGTTAATTTTTGTTCAGGATCTTGGATATTCAGGATCCCGGGTGATCTGGATCCAGGATATATT
Organism: Pseudognaphalium luteoalbum; assembly: GCA_963422505.1. Lineage (NCBI taxonomy): Eukaryota > Viridiplantae > Streptophyta > Magnoliopsida > Asterales > Asteraceae > Pseudognaphalium > Pseudognaphalium luteoalbum. The sequence goes on from OY730194.1 coordinate 56,186,016, forward strand.
CGGTATCCCGGGTGAAACGCCACTAATCTTTATTTGACCGTTATGTATCTTGACCAAGTCTTGCAGGAATAAAATGTGACTTAATTCTATCATTACTTTCGGATCAACGTCTGGAAGAAGTCAAGAAAATGTGGTAATAATAAGTCAAGGTAGAAGACTGGAGGATCCCGAATATCTCGGGAGGATCCCTGATTTTTAGGAAAGTTAGTTCTATTGTATTTAATATAAATAGGAGGCATGTGATCGATAGGAAACACTCTGGGCTCACTCATAACACTTCACACACTCACTAAACATGATCAAACACACCTGCACTTCATCTTTTTCATCCCGTTCATCACAAAAATACTTAGTTCGATCATCATTGTGCTATTTCTTTGTAATTATCCTGCTTTTACTTAATAAAATCAACAAAGGAAAGGATAACTTGATCTTTCCCGAGGTTTTATGCTGGCGATCAACCTTGATCAAGGGCTTTCCTCGTACATCCTTGTGTCGATCACATTTATTTTATATTTTCGTTGTTTAATTTGCATTCCATCGATCTTTTGGTCATAAATTCTGCATTATCCTGATTTTTTCTTACATTTATCATAAGTATACGTATTCATCTTGCTTGTGATCACATTTGTATTATCAATCTGTTCCATGCATATTTATTGATCACAATTATGTTTTTATTGCATAACTTGCATTATCTTGAAAATACTTTGCATTTTACCTAAACTTTTGAAATAATCTTATTTACAAACACTTGTTTTCATTAGTAATCATCTCTTTAACAAGGATCAACGTTTATATAGATATAAACCACATTTTTCATTTAAAATTATTATTTACTCATATAGATAATTGTTTCGGCCAAAAATTAACAAGTATAAATTTTGGTCAAATTAGTAAAGTGAGGTAGAGTGCTTTTAGTGATTTTTGAGATAATCAAGTAAAAATGCAAGTTAATAATGATATAATGTAGATTTTGTGTGAATCTAGTGTTTGTAACAAGTTAAACGTGAAAACTTATATAAAATTTAAGATAATTTCGGGATAATGTAGATTATGTAGCAAATAATCGATAAAATATGAAGTAAATGATGAAAATAAAGAATAAACGCAATCGACACACGGATATATGAGGAAAGCCCTTAATATTGATAGATTTCCGCCATAAAACCTCGGGAAGAGACAATCGTCTCTTACCTTTGTTGTTTTTATTACTCGAATTCAGGATAATTATAATACGAGAGAACTTATGATCAATCTATAGTGTTTATAGTGATGAATTGATGAAATGAGTGTGTTAATCTGCAAGAAAATAGTGTTAAAGTGGTGAATAAGTCGTGCATGAATGTGTTCCTACGATCATAAGTCTCCAATTTATAGTTTGTACAATATAACTAATATCCCAATAAATCCGGGATCCTGGTGACATTTCAGGAAACGTCTCCTTGATTCTCTCCTCCCTTGAATGAGCTTTGAATAGGTAATAAAGGTGGAATTAAACCACATTTAACTCTTGTTGAACTTGGTCAAGACATATAACAGAAAAATAACGATTAGTAATGGTCAAATAAATATTAGCAACGTATTATCCCGGATAACTGAACATATCCGGGATCCTGATCATCTGGGATCCTGAACGCCTAAGATCCTAAACATAAAGTGACAGACAATGATTTGTAACATTTGATCCCGGGATACTTTCCATATCCGGGATCCTGAGTGTATTTGGGATCCTGAACATATCCAAGATCCTGGATATAAATTTCAATAGAACTAAAAGAGTTCTGGATCCTGTATCATGTGCATAAAATTTAGCCCAAACAATTGCCCCCAAGTTGTGTTATTGTCAGGATCCTAACAGTGACATAACTTCTTAAGCATCAAATAAGTTGGGTGAGATGTTACCATGTATTGATAGCCACATTTGCGTTGATTGGTGTGACAACTGGCAAAAATTTCTGATTTAACTCTGCTCAAGTAATAAACTTGGAGAAATTTTATTTTATTTTATTTAGTTAAACTATAAGATTGGTGAATTAACGCCTATAATTAAATATCGCTGAATTTAGGCGCCCTATCGTTACAACCCGACATTAAGCAAACGCTTATTTATGAATATACATAATGTGACAAAGTGCTTACGTCTATGTTTATTAATTTATTTAGTAGACACTAATCTAAGATGTGTATATATATATATATATATATATATATATATATATATATATATATATATATATATATGGTTCAAGAGGAAAATTTGATGACACTTACTTGCATGAAGGAAACTACACTCATTAACTTTGCATGAAATGAATCAAAACTATTAAACAAATACTTTTATTTAATTCTAAATAAAATAATTACTTAATTAAAAAAAAAGAAAAAAAAACTTATTTAAATAAATAAAGCATATTTTTAACACTTATTTAATCCTTTAAATTAATTAATAAAAACATAATTACACCTTTAAATACACCTCCCCACCTCCACCAATCAAAAACCAAACTTTCCCCCCCCCCCCCCCACCCCCCCACTTCTTCTATTTAAAGAACCTACATCCATCCATTTCTCACTTTTCACACACACACACACACACCCATTTTCTATCTTCTAAACACTCTTTTCCTCTCCTTTTCTCCCCAAAAACTCAGCCACTATAACACCACCATAACCACCACAAATCATCACCCAAAAGCCCTTTCATAAACTCAAAACTAACTACTTTCATCTTGGATTGCATTGGTAAGAAGATGCACGATTTTCTCTTCTTTACTTCCTTCATTTTTACACTAATCATCACCCATGGATGAATAATACAAAACTTGTATAAATATATGTATATCTACATCTTATATCTTGTTTTATACATATGTAAGAACTTTATGTATGGCTATGCCTACACTTACATATGTATGTATGCATTTCATCTTTCATCTTTGTTATAATCTTATGTATGGCTATGCCTACAATTGTATATGTATTCATGCATTTCATTTTTCATTTTGTTATAATCTTATGTATGGTTATGCCTACATGCATCTCTTCTATTTTCTTTTAATTTAAAATATTGAAAAGTATGTCTAAGCCTATAAAACGACTTGATGTTTGTAGATTACCACTTGCACATGTTCATGTGTTAAAAATAAGTGATAATCCATGATCAAACCTATGTCAAGTCATAGAAGATGTAAAATATACCTATACTTATCTACAAATCTTTCAAAGATTTCATGCTTGTAAAGTACTCATAATCTATGGAAAAATGATGGTAAAATGCATGTGTATAAAGGGCTAAAACAATGATTTGGTACCTTGGAGTTAGGATAGTAGTCTATGACTCGAAATCCTAACCCACACACATTACATGCAATCTGTCCAGATTTCTATATCTCACTTTGTGAGGTCATAAATCCGTGTATACTTAACAAAATACTACCATTTTACTACTGAAATTACTTTTATGTATTAGCTTTCAAACCCAAGTGGTCTCACTCAAAAACATGGAGTATTCGACCTCCAAACAGCCCATACAAAACTGTTGTGCATGCTGTGACAGATTCGTATACCTCACTTTGCAAGGTCATAACTCCATGAATACTTAGCCAAATACCACCATTTTACTACTGAAAATTACCTAAATGTGATAGCTTTCAAACACAAGTGATTTCACTCAAAAACACGGAGTATTCGACCTCCAAACAGCCCATACGAAACTGTTGCGCATGCTGTGAGAAATTCATATACCTCACTTTACAAGATCATAACTCCATGAATACTTAATTAAAGACTACCATTTTGCTACTGAAATTACCTTTATGTGATAGCTTTCAAACCCAAGTGGTTTCACTTAAAAACATGGAGTATTCGACCTTCAAATAGTCTATGCTAAACTGTTGCACCGACAACTTATTTTTCCGAAATCAATAAACTTATGATACATGCTTGGATATCATGATATGGACTTGCATTCTTACTAGATGATTGTATATTTAACTATAAGAAAATATTATTATGTAACATACTCAAGAAAGACAAACTATGGGTGATGAAACTTTACAAAAATTAGAATTAATATGTATATACTATATGACTAAACTTAAGCATTTTATGTGATCTAGGACGCGTTAACCCCACCGAGACCCAAAAAAATACTTGCTAATTTCTGCTCTCTCACTAAGGTGAGTCTCATGGCCTCTACTCCTTTTTAAATGCTTTGATATGTTTTTGGGGTGAGAATACATGTTCTTTTCTTTGTGGACACAAACTAAACTGTTACGTATTGCATAAGTTGACACTATCCATTATGTAGGCCTTTATCATGAATTGTTAGTTAATGACTTAAACGTGAATGTCATGAATAGATCTATTTGGGTTGACGCCCCCATTCGGGTTGGTAGCGCCAACATGACTATAAGTCAAACGGGTGCTTTGTCATTTGAGAACTACTAGTGTTTGGATAGGACACTTGCGAGGCACTAAATGTTAAGGTTTCAATTCATGAGCTTATGGCAATAGTAATACAATTTTTACTATATTGTTGAATGGCAATACAACTTGAAATCTCGTGATCCACGGTAATGTTTTGCAACTACTAAAACCTATGAGCTCACCAACTTTATGTTGACCCATTTTTACATGTTATTCTCAGGTAATTAAGATGCTTGCTAGTTGTGAAGATGGCATACCCCTTTTGAAGTTAGGAACTACATTTGCATGGATGAACATTGCTTTTGATCTTAAATTCTTAAACCCCTAACTATTTTGTAACTTATGAGAATTGCTTGTAAACTTTTTAAGACAAATATTCTAAGTCTGTAAGACAATTTAAAACTTTATGAAGTATGTTTAAAACGACTCATGTAGTGGTCGTTCATTGTAATTCTTGTGTTGTAATCTCATGATAGTCGCACCTCGCAACCTTCCGCCGAGGCAGGGTGTGACAATTGGTCTTTTGATAAGTATAAATCCTTTCTTTCGAATGACTTTTGTTTTCTTCAAACTCGATCTTTGAGAACCTTTTATTGACAAGCTGTCTTTGATGTATCTTTTGTTTTCAGGATACTGCACGGATTCCACTGCATATACTTGTGATAATCTTATGTTCAAGATTCCAATGTTTTAGGATCCTGAAACAGATCTCAGAGAATATATTTCATGGGCTAAGTCAAAATACTTAGGCTACACCAATAATTCGTGGGTTAAACCAGGATACTTGGGCTATGCCAATAATTCGTGGGTTAAACCAGAATACTTGGGCTATGCCAATAATTCGTGAACCAAGCCAGTACTTGGGATAATCCAATTTTAGTGACGCAAAAACGTCAAAATCTTAGGTAATATGGAAACATTACAAACCTTAGTTGACGTGAAAACGCCAAAAACCTTAGGTCGACACCTAGTGCACTCAGTGTTGACAATCGAAAGAATTTGATCTATAGGACAATGATCATGAAATTGTCGGGTATCATAGGCATCACCGGTCCCATAGCCCTGACACTATAATCAAACATCAGCCGCTCCTGGGGTGAGTGTGGAAACCCAAATACTTAAAGAGGTGTTTATGCGCCCGCAAACCTCTAAACCTTAGAAGGAACCCAGGGATCCTTAACGTAAGAGAGGTGGCCAACCTCTAGTCTTTATTCCATCATCCTAAAATGCATTATCTACAACAAATACAAGATCTTGGTTAAAGGTGAGTGTTAGTTTGCCTAACACCCCTCCGATGCTTAAGTCAGTACGATATTCGAATAAAAACAAAAAGCAAGTATATATAAATATATCATTAGATAATTATAATATATTGATACAATGAAAAATAAACAATTAACAAAAAGTTAAGGATCACATAAGTACCTTTCCAAATTGAATATAAATATTCAACTTACACGTGATAGAGTTTCAGATGAATCGCATTCAAAGATCTTGGAAGTAACTCTCCATCCATATTAGCCAACCAATATGCCCCCTTACCAGCATCCGAATTAATCAAGTAAGGACCTTCCCATTTAGGTGCCAGCTTACCTTCAGCAGGATTCCTTGTGTTTTGAAATACTTTTCTTAGGACTAAATCCCCTACTTTGAATCTCCTTATCATGATACTTTTGTTGTAGGATTTCGAAATCCTTTATTGGTATGCTGCAATTCTGATCTTAGCGCGATCCCTGATCTCATCTATCATATCAAGATCCTGAATTAAAGCTTCCTTATTGGCTTCTAATGTTTGCATCCGGGATCTTACTGTTAGGATCACCATCTCTGTCGGGATCACAGCTTCAGAACCAAACACCAAAGCAAAAGGAGTTTGCTTGGTTGCTTCCTTCTCCGTCGTCCTATCAGCCCATAAGACAAAAGGCAACTCCTCAGCCCATCTTCCTTTCGTGGCATCAAGCCTCTTTTTAAGATTGTTAATGATGATTTTGTTGCTAGATTCCGCTTGACCATTTGCTTGAGGATGGACTGGGGTAGAAGTTATCATTTTAATTCCCCAACTTTCACAGAAATTGGTAGTTTTCTTTCCAATAAATTGTGACCCATTGTCACATACAATCTTTGCCGGGATCCCGAACCTAGTCAGAATATTCCTCTTTATGAACGAGATCACATCCTTTTCTTTTACATGTACGAATGCCTCGGCTTTAATCCATTTTGTGAAATAGTCGGTCATAGCCAACATAAAGACCTTTCCTCCTGGTGCAGTTGGTAGTTTACCCAAAATATCCATTCCCCATTTCATAAATGGCCATGGAGCGATAATTGGATACATCGGTTCTGCAGGATGATGATGAATATTACCATGCCTTTGACAAGCATCACATTTTCGAGCATAATTTGCAGCATCCTTCCTCATAGTAGGCCTATAGTATCATGTTCTCAGGATCTTCGAAAATAAAGCTCTGCCCCCAGTGTGATTCCCACAATCACCTCCATGTATATCTTTCATAACTTCTTGTATTTCAGGATCTTCATGACATCTCAAAAGTGGTCCTGCAAGAGACAAACGATACAATATTCCATTAAAAATAATAAATCAGGATACCTTCATCCTGAAAGCTCTTGGATTTCTTTCATCCTTTGGGATCACATCATACTGAAGATATTTTATGATTGGTTCCATTAGGATCCCAATTTGCCCCCAGAATCCGATGTATCCAAATTATCTTCAGGGTCAGGTTCATCAACGTCACAAATTTGTTTCATTTCTACTTCTTCTTGCGAAATGGCGGGTTCCATGATATGTACAATCGAGATTTTGACATCTGGTGGGATCCTGAGAGCCGATCCAAGATTTGCAAAAGCATCAGCCTCAACATTATCCTCACGTGGTACCTGTTCAATGTTAAACATCTCGAAGCTACCTGCAAGCTTTCTTACTCTATCTAAATATAACATTAATCTTTCACTTTTCACATAATAAGAACCATTAAAATGATTAGCAATTAGTAGGGAATCAACATATACTTGTAGGTGTTTTATTTCTATATCCCTAGCCAGTTGTAATCCTGTAATTAAGGCTTCATATTCCACCTCATTGTTAGTAGCTTGGAATTCACATTTAACCGATTGGGGTATTATATCCCCTTGAGGTGATTTTAATATATATCCTAAGCCTATTCCTTTTACATTAGAAGCTCCAACTGTATATAATATCCATTTATCTTTCATTTCATCTAATTGTTGGACCTCTAAATTTACTTCAGCTTGAAGGTCATTGGTAAAGTTTGCTACAAAGTCAGATAAGTATTGTGATTTTATAGCATTCCTAGGTTCATATATATGGTTATATGCACTCAACTTAACTGACCACTTGGCCATCCTACCCGACATTTCTGATTTTCTCAACACACATTTTATAGGATAATCAGTCTTTATATGTATGAGGTGTGTTTCAAAATAATGCCTAAGTTTGGTGGATGCCATTACTAATGCAAGTATAAGTTTTTCAAGATGAGAATACCTGGTCTCAGCGTCAAGTAAATTTTACTTACATAATACAGAGGATGCTGCTGACCTTCATGATCCTTTACTAGCACTGAACTTACTGCATTTCGGGATACCGCCAGATATAGGAATAATGGTTCAGCATTCTCTGCTCTCATCAATAATGGCGCAAATGTAACATAAGCTTTCAATCCTTGGAATGCTACTTCCTGCCTTTCTCCCCATTCAAATCTTTTGTTCTTTTTCAGGATATCATAGAACTCTTTACACCGGTCTGAGGATCTTGAGATGAATCTATTGAGTGCCGCTATCCTGCCAGTCAATCTTTGAACATCTTTCGGATTTGCAGGGGATTTCAAGTTTAGGATTGCTTTGATCTGCTCGGGGCTAGCCTCTATCCCTCTTCTCGTAACCATGTATCCCAAGAACTTTCCTGCCCCCACTCCAAAGTGGCATTTGGTGGGATTCAACTTCATGTTATACTGATCTAGGATGTAAAATGCTATTTGGAGATCCCGGAGATGATCTTCGGCTTTCTTTGACTTTACCACCATATCGTCTATCTACACTTCCATGGTATCTCCCAACTGATCTTTGAACATCATATTCACAAGCCTCTGATCGGTAGCACCTACATTTTTAAGACCAAACGGCATTGCAATATAACAATAAATACCTGTAGGAGTCATAAATGCAATATCCTCCTGGTCAGATGGTTCCATTTTTATTTGTTGAAACCCCGAAGAAGTATCCATGAAAGTTAGGATCTCATGGCTAGCCGTTGCATCTACCATAGAATCAATATGCGGCAAGGGGAAAGGATCCTTAGGGCATGCTTTGTTGAGATCAGTATAATCCACACATACTCTCCATTTCCCGTTCTTTTTCTGGACTACCACCACATTGGCTAACCATCTTGGGAATTTTACCTCTCTGATCATTACAGCCTTGAGCAATCTTTCAACATCCTGTTGTATGATAGTATTCCTTTCCGGAGTGAATTTTCTTCTCTTTTGTTGGATAGGCCTGAAATGGTTATCAACACACAATTTATGCGTAATAATATCTTTAGAAATACCTGTCATATCTTCGGGTTTCCAGGCGAACGTCGCTCTTCTTTCCCTCAGAAATTTCATAAGATCCTGCTCAAGATCCTTTGGGATCCCGGATCCTACAAGTACTTTTTCCTCAGGATCATTAACATTAAGCGGCACTTCTTTGATATCTTGTTCAGTTGCTTCCAAGACATCCTGTGCCTGCTTCTGTAATTGCTATGCTTACATTGGCTTTGCGGTAGATTTCATTGAAGTGGTATAACAATCTTTAGCCTCCTGTTGATCACTATTTATCCTGACCACTCCCCATGGAGTAGGCAACTTAACACATTGGTGGTAGGTAGAAGGCACTGCTTTCATATCATGAATCCAAGGTCTACCTAGAATAATGTTATAGCAGGATAATGAATCAATGACACAAAATTCTTGAATAGAGTTTACCCCCTCGATGTAGACTGGTAACTTGATCTCCCCTATAGTATTCTTAACTTCACCGCTGAATCCCACGAGTACAGTTGATTTTGAAATGATTTCAGACTCTGGGATCCCCATTCTCTTCAAAGTCTCTAGATGAATGATGTTTACCGAGCTACCTCCATCGATCAGGATTCTGCGGACAAAATGATTGGCTACATATAAAGTTATGACCAGGCCATCATGGTGAGGATCCTGAACATTTTCTTTGTCTTCTTCTCCAAACGTTACTACTTTCTCATCTTTCAAAGTGGTGGTTCTGGTCGGCTTATATTGTTTTTCCGTTTTTGCTTCCTTGGCATGCCTTTTAGCTGCAGAATAAGACGTGCCACAAATATTAGAACATTGATTACCTTGGCATCTGGAGGTGGTGATCCTGCTCTCTGCGGGATCCTTGAATTATCCTCAAACTCAGGATCCCGAACTTTCTCAGGATCCCTGGAGTTATCATTTTTCTTTCCAAACAGCTCTTTTAAGTAACCTTTGCTCAATAGATAGCTGATCTCTTTCCTCAAGGCTATACAATTTTCAGTTACATGACCAAAATCCTCATGATAGGCGCACCACTTGGACTTATCCTTCTAATCAGCATTTTTGTCATTCTTTTTTGGCCATCGCGCCTGATCTCCAAGGTTTTTCATTGCACATATAAGACCTGCATTATCAACATAGAAACAATAATTAGTTACTTTAGGATATTCTTCATCATCCTCTTCAATTGCATTGACCCGGTGATCCTCAGCTCTGGAATACGGTTTGCTTCTGTTTGATTTGTAAGATTAGGTCTCCATCTTCCTATTAGGTTTATCATAAGTTGACGAAGTTTTGATCCTTCTCTGGATCATAGCGTCTTCCTCTAGTCTTATGAACCTCAAAGCTCTATTCCTGACCTTATCAAGATTTCTGCAAGGGTTCATTACAAGATCCTCGTAAAATGGAGAATCTCTTTTGATTCCCATCTTAAAGGCTTGTACAATAGTAGCAATATCTAGGTTAGGGATATCCAATTGTTGTGGGTAGATTTTTAACTAACATTGCAGGATCCTGATTAGCATCATATATTTATCTCACAGGTATGAAAATCATTTATATTCCGTATTCGCATATCAGGATAATGATAGTTTGTAAGTATACTTTCAAGATCACAGTCATAGTTAAGGATCCTGGAAATACTCTTATTATTTATCTTGCAGGATCCTAGTCAGGATAATGGATAAGCGGGATGACTAAGTAAAGATCCTATGTTTATTCTGGAGTGTGCATAGCTCAGGATCCTAGACCTATATTAGTTCAGGATCATACGCTGTTTAACGTGTTTATTTTCTTTAAGTACTGACCAGGTCATATATGGAACGCGTTAATGAGATATGCTCCGGATTACGTGAGGAAGCTTTGATATGATTCAAGGATGACCAAGTCAGCTGCACGTGTAAAATGAAGTCAAAAGATACGTTGGTGGTCTTCATCCTTCATCGAAGGATCCCGGGATTCTCGGAAATATTGTTATACGCTCTTAGTATATAATTGAGGCATGGATGATTGATTAAGGGAACGAATACACACTATCTTCACCTGCAAAACACATAAACACTCTGCTATTACTCTCATTAATACTCTTTTTCATCAACACTTAGCTAGATTCACACACATAATCACTTAGCCGATCATCCTTGTGCTCTTAGCTTGTAATTCATTATTTTCATTTTAATAAATTCAATAAAGGCAAGGATTATTTGATCCTTCCCGAGGTTTTTTGCCGGCGATCAATCTTGATCAAGGGTTATCCTTGTATATCCTCGTGTCGATTACAATTACTTTACCTTTTTTCATTGATTATTTAGCATTACCCTTAATCTGTTCTTGAGCTTTTTTCTTAAATCTTTATTCAAAAAGGATTAACGCACTTAAAGTGTATTTTCATTCAAAATTCTTATTTACTAATATAGATAATCGTATAGCAACGTAATTATCTTGAAAGTAATTTCAACACTATACCTCACAATCAAAAATTTGTTCACTTAATTGCTTAGTGTAATTTTTGACCAAAACAATTTGGCGCCCACCGTGGGGCAAGTGGTGTTTTGCTTAATCAAACTTTTGTTAAAATCCTAGTTGAGCCATCTTTTCCAAAAATTTATGTTAAGAATGTCGAGCGAAGGATGATCTACATCATCCACCATGCCATCATCATCATTTGCGAGAACCACTCTTCCTCCTATACCACCTCTCAATTCATCTCAACAACAGCCACAAAATGTCTATGCAAGGCTATCGTCAGCTTGATCCACTTCTATAGGGGCCAGATTCTTTTCAGATCTGAACCCTGTTATGATTTCTAACCAGGATATTGTGTCTATGTTTACGCAGGTTAAGGAGCATCTCAAACGAGTGGAATGGAGCAATGAAATCCTGAAGAAGGATATGGAGTATATGAGGACTAGGAACAATGTCCCTGCTTCTCAAGTCACTACTCCTATCCGCAGCAGGATCCTTGATTTTGGTACCCCCACCGTCTGCTGAATGACAAGGAGATTTCGTGTCCATGCAAGGGAGTACCAGGATCCCAGATCCAATATTTGCTACAGGAGTTTCTACGTCGAGGGGCCAACAAGCAGATCCAGGATCCTCATATAGGACTCGTGACGGTGGTAACACGTTTAATAATTATACTTCTAATAATACTGTTGGGACTAACAATTTTCAAGATCTTGGGTTTAGCCCTGTGATGGCAAAGGAGATATAGAAATTGAAGGATATGATATCGAGTGTCCCTGGAGTTGTACAACCAATTCCTGAAGTTGCTCCAACGGCGCATAGGATCTCAAGATTTGCACCACCTATCTGTGATACTGAGATCTCGAAAAGATTTCAAACTCCAAATATGAAGTTGTATGATGGAACAATGGATCCTGAGGAGCATATTGCGCAATACAGGGAGAGGATGGAAATCATTCCAATTACTTCTGATCTTAAAGAAGCATGCTTATGCAAGGGCTTTGGCTCTACCCTCACAGGATCCGCATTAAAATGGTTGAAGATTCGGTAGAGATTCCTCCATGTACCTAACCTGGATATGCCTACTGCTGTTCAAGCCTTTAAAATGGGGATCAAAAGGTATTCCCCATACTATGAGGATCTTGTTATGAATCCTTGCAGGAATATCGATGAATTCAGAAACAGGGCCCTAAGATTCATCAGGCTAGAAGAGGATGCTGAGATACAAAAAAGGGTTGATGCTTCATCAACATACGATAGTGTGACACCCGTCAAATTAGGACTAGTTATTAGTTCCTAATCATTTAGAAACACATGTAATTAGTACTATGTATTAGGCTAATTGTATGTATCAATATATATATTGTTGAATATATATCAGTACACGATTAAAGTTAATCGTGCATTTTTCAAATCGGTCTGAATCCGATTCATTTATACGGCGTTGGTGAAAACAAGTATTAAGTAATATAGAATTATTATTTAATACCCTCATATTTATTATATATTATTTTGATAGTATATAAAGTATTCATATCGAACAAATGTAAAACATTCGCGACAAAACTTATAAATAATGTATTGTTATTGGAAATAATAATTTTTATTTACATTAGACAAAAATAAAACATATTTGTTTTATTCAATCTTACTCAAACGCGACGAAACCATTTGAACCATATCCGTCATTCAAACTTAAAACAAAGATATATTTTTATATCTCACTAAAAGTATTTTTATAAAATACTTCGAATAAAAGTATATACGATTTCATTTTTAGAAATTTATCATTTGAAAATATTATACTACTTTTACGATCGGGTACAAAAACACGGGTATTTTGTGCTACGCGTGGGAGCCAACCAACTCCAATAATTGGAGTTGGCCGGCCTATACTTCTTCTTCTCCTTCATTTCATCTTCATCATCGATCTATCTCTGCTCTCTCTCTCGACCTCCTTCGAAATCAAAAACAACAACAACCATATTAACAATAGCAAGATCAGCAACAGCAATAAGCATCATCACCATCATCCGTTCCTCATTTTTTACCCGTAAGAAATCTTTCACATTTCTTTTAAATTTCATGTTTAAATAACATATATCATCATGTATTAGTGTTCTATCAAGTAGATAATGTCCAAAAATCAAACCTATACTCGTTTTCCCAACTGATTTCGCGAACAGACCTGAAACTGGATTGATGAGCCGAACGGCTGGACTTGATGAGCCGAACGGCTGGACTTGATCAGCCGAACGGCTAGGTTTCCCTTAGCCGAACGGCTAGGTCCTCCATAGCCAAACGGTTGGGCTTCCATAGCCGAACGGCTAGGTGCTCCATAGCCGAACGGCTAGAGCTTTATAGCCGAACGGCTAGATTACTTAAACGAAACAATTTTTGTAAAAATGCTAGATTACTTCAGGGTAGCTTCTCGATGAAAAATTTATTATAACGGATTGGGCTAAAAGTCACATGGTCACTCGAGAACGGCCCAATGATCAAGGCTATGTACCATAGCCTTGGTAGTTTTAGGCCTTTCGGGGTCATCTAGGGGTCGAAAATGACATATTTCAGTTTTCGGACCCGTACCAAATTTTGTAACCTATGAAATAAAATGTAACGGATATAACGAACTTGAATAACAACTAAACTTATACGATACGACTTACACACGAAACACATATACTTTTCTAAGTACAACAAATCATGTATAATAATAATAGTTTTGAAATTATTATTACAAACCATCACCAACGAGCCGTATACACTTTCTCAACTTCAAACATAAACATTAACCAAATGATTTGGACATAACTAGTTAATAGAACAACTAGCATAGATAGTCTGTTGAGACATCTAACCAATTAAACCTTGTGCGTTTAATACGCCCGACAGGTTTCAACATCTAATCATTAAAACCTTGCGCGTTTAGGACGCCCAGCAGGTTTCATACGTTGGAGACGATATCCTTTCTCTTGTAAACCATCAATTGTGCTTGATAGCATCTCATTAGACTCAGGTGAGTCTCATAGCCCCTCATTTTACTGTTTTTTAACCCAGGGGTGGGAATACATGCTCGTTTTGTTTTACATGTGAACGCAAGTATCAAATATCGCTATATTCTGCATGAGTTTATCATCTAATCATTTTAAGTCCTCTAGCATAGTTTGGTAATACTTTTGTAGCGTGAATGTTAGTGTATGGTACCATATGGGACTGACAATCCCCGTCCGGGTTAGCAAGCACTAACTGGTCAAACGGACGCATTATCATTTGTTCATACGTGTGTTGATTAGGCACATGCATAGAGGCACCCTCGCTCAGGCACTTAATTGTGATCCTGACACCTCAGTTAAGCTCAGACTATGTGCTCATGGCAATATATACATCATTTATCAATTACTTATTTGTTTAATTACAAATATTCATACTTAAATCTTGCGGTTCATACAATACACTTTATCATTAAACCTATGAGCTCACCAACTTTTAGCTGACCATTTTAGCGTGTATTCTCAGGTTCACAGCAGCATTAGGTCTGCTCACTCAGGATGCCCATTAGCTCAAGTCGCATTCAGATATCAAGAGATTGTCATGCATTACTATATTTTGTATAATTTAGTTATGCCATAGAATCTCTACCATTTGGCTCAAGAGCTTTTGTAAACTATATTATAACAGTGTAAAACTTTTATAATATCAATGTATTTTATGAAACGACGCATATAGAGTCGTTCATTGTATGCCTTGTGTGCTTGATATTTGATCAGTCGCGCCCCGAACCGACCCGCTTCCGCATCATAATTTGGGGGTGCGACAGATAGACCCAAGAGGAAATCGGACTCATCCTCATCAAGATCGAGCAGAAGCAAGCCTTATGCCAGAAATGAAGATCGTCGTGTGAATACTATCGATGAAGATGATGAAGAGTATCCTAAAATAACTTACTATAATTTTTCTGTAGATACAACAGGTATACTATGTGCTATGGAGGATCTTGGAGACAAAGCAAGATGGCCCAAGAAAAATGAGAAATCTTTTGGATGGAAAGACAAGTCTAAATGGTGTGCATACCATGGAGATTTCGGTCATCTGACTGAGAATTGTATAGCTCTCCGAAAAGAGATCAGCCATTTGCTCAACAATGGATACTTGAAAGATTTGCTTGGGAAAAAGAAGGATCATGGAAAGGATCATGACAGAGTTCAAGATCCTGAACCTCAAGATAATTGCAGGATCCCTACAAGAGCAGGATCCCCACCTTCAGATGCCAAGGTAATAAATTTTATTTCTGGTGGCTCTGATATATGTGGTACTTCTTATTCTGCAGCAAAGAGGCACGCAAGGGAATCAAAATCAGAAAAGCCAAATAAACCAACAAGGATTTCCATGAAGAAAGATGAGAGGGTCATAGCATTTGATGAGGATGATTTGGAAGATATTCAGGATCCTCACCATGATGGTTTGGTTATTACTCTCTATGTTGCAAATCATTTTGTGCACAGGATCCTGATCGATGGAGGACGCTCGGTTAACATCATTCGCTTGGAGACCTTAAAAAGAATGGGTATTCTAGAATCAAAGATCACCTCCAGATCTACTGTATTGGTAGGATTTAGTGGAGAAGCAAAAAATACAGTTGGTGACATCGAATTGCCAATTTACATTGAAGGGGTAAATTCGATTAAAATATTTTGTGTTATGTCATGTTTGTCGAGCTATAACATTATCCTAGGTAGACCCTGGTTACATGATATGAAAGCGGTGCCATCAACATATCATCAATGTGTCAAATTACCAACTCCATGGAGGGTGGTTAAGATTAGCAGTGATCAACAAGAGGTAAAGGATTGTTACACATTATCGATGAAGTCTACTGCCAAGTCTCCATCAGCATAGCAATTAAAGAACAAGGTGGGACGTTCTAGAGACAAGAGAATAGGATGTCCAAGAAATGTCGCTCGATTCCAAGGATCCTGAAGAAAAAGTGCTCATAGGATCAGGGATGTCACAGGATCTTGAACAGGATCTCATGAAATTTTTGAACCAAAGAAAATCAACTTTTTCTTGGAAGCCAGAGGATATGACAGGTATATCTAATGATATTATAACTCATAAACTTGGAATTAATAGTAGTTTCAGGCCAGTTCAACAAAAAAGAAGGAAATTCGCGCCCGAAAAAAATGCTATTATCCAAGAGAACGTTGAAAGGTTACTCTCTGCTGGCATGATAAGGAAAGTAAAATTTCCAAGATGGTTGGTAAACGTGGTGGTAGTACAAAAGAAGAATGGGAAATGGAGAGTGTGCGTAGACTACACTGATCTTAATAAAGCCTGTCCGAAGGATCCTTTCCCCTTACCACACATCGATTCGATGGTAGATGCTACGGCTGGGCATGAGATCCTAACCTTCATGGATGCATCGTCAGGATTTCAGCAAATCCAAATGGAACCATCGGATCAGGAAGACACAGCCTTCATAACCCCCACAAGTATATATTGTTATATTGCTATGCCTTTTGGTCCTAAAAATGCAGGTGCCACTTATCAAAGGTTGGTCAACATGATGTTTAAAGAACAAATGGGAAGCACGATGGAAGTATACATCGATGATGGTAAAGTCAAAGAAAACTGAGGATCATCTTCAGGATCTTAAGATGGCTCTCGACATTCTGGATCAATACAATATGAAGCTTAATCCTTCAAAGTATCACTTTGGAGTGGGGGCAAGAAAATTTTTGGGTTACGTGGTAACCAAGAGAGGAATAGAAGCTAGTCCAGAGCAGATCAAGGCTATCCTAGATTTGAAATCCCCATCAAGTCCTAAGGATTATACAAAGATTGACAGGAAAAATAGCAGCTCTGAACTGTTTTATTTCAAGATCCTCATACAGATGCAAGGAATTCTATGATATCTTAAAGAAGAACAAAAAGTTCGAATGGGGAGAAAAACATGAAGCTGCATTTCAAGAATTGAAGAATTACTTGTCATCAACTCCTTTATTGATGAAGACTGTGAATGGTGAGTCATTGTTCCTTTTTCTACAACATGAAATATCTACAACATGATGTGATCCCTAAGGACGAAAATCATCCTAAAGCCTTCAAATTAAAGGTATCCCGTTTTACTATTGAAAATGGTATATTGTATAGAAAATCACTTGCAGGACCACTATTGTGATGCCTCGAGGATCCTAAAGCATAAGCAGTACATAAGGATATACATGAAGGTGATTGCGGGAATCATACTGGGGGCAGAGCATTATTTTCAAAAACTTTAAGGACATGATACTTTTGGCCTACTATAAAGAAGGATTCCATGGATTTTGCTCGCAAATGTGATGCTTGTCAAAGATATGGGAACATCCATCATCAACTAGCAGAACCGATGCATCCGATTATCTCACCATGGGCATTTATGAAATGGGGAATGGATATTGTGGGAAAATTACCTACAGCTCTTGGAGGAAAGGTGTTTATGTTTGCAATGACGGATTATTTTTCCAAATGGATAGAAGTTGAGGCATTTGTTCAAGTAAAAGAAAAGGATGTAATATCGTTTATCAAGAGAAATATCCTGACAAGGTTTGGGATCCCAGCAGAAATAGTATGTGATAATGGATCTCAATTTATTAGTAAAAGAACAACTAAGTTTTGTGAGAATTGGGGAATCAAGATGATAACTTCAACACCAGTCCATCCTCAAGCTAATGGACAAGCGGAGTCTAGCAACAAGATCATAATCAATAATCTCAAGAAGAGGTTGGATGTCAAGAAGGGAAGATGGGCTGAAGAACTACCTTTCGTTTTATGGGCCGATAGGACCACAAAAAAAGAGGCAACTAAGAAAACTCCTTTTGCTTTGGTGTTTGGATCAGAAGCTATGATCCCAACGGAAATGGTAATCCCAACGGCAAGAACCCAGATGCGGACTTTGGAAGCAAACAAAGAAGCATTGAGTCAGGATCTAGACACTGTGGATGAGTTAAGGGATCGTGCTAAATTTGGGATTGCTGCATATCAACAGAGGATTTCAAGATCCTACAACAAAATTGTTAGAATAAGAAGGTTTTGAGTAGGAGATTTGGTATTAAAGAAAGTATTTCAAATACTAAGAATCCTGCGGAAGGAAAGCTAGCACCAACGTGGGAAGGTCCATATTTAATAGATTCGGATGCTGGAAATGGGGCATATTGGTTGGCCATTATGGATGGAGAATTACTTCCAAGATCCTGGAATGCCATTCATTTGAAACTCTATCATGTGTAAGTTGAATGTTTTAATTCAACATAAAAAGTTACTACTATGATCCTTAACTCTTCATTGATTTTGATACTCTTTACTATATATATATGTGTGTATTATAATATATTAGTATATGCATGGGAGTTTTTCATAATTATTATTCTCATTGAATACTGTACTGACTTAAGCATCGGAGGGGTGTTAAGCAAACTAACACCCACCTATACCCAAGATCTGGTATTTGTTGTAGTTCATGCATTTAAGGATTATGGAATGAAGATTAGAGGTTGGCCACCTCTCCTCCGTTATTGATCCCAACGATCCTCTAAGGTTTAGAGGTTTCCAAACTGATAACCACCTCTAGGGTTTATACACCCTGCTAGGTGCGCATGATGTTTGATTATAGTGCACTGACTCACACGATCCAGAAAATTTTCTGGGATCGCGTAGCCATGCCTATTTTAGAAGTCAACAAAAGTTAACTTTTTAGCCAATTTCAAACACGCATAACTTTTTACTCGTTATGAATTAGGACCTGAAATTTTGCGCACACCTTCCCTATAACCATATAAACCTTTTCTCAATTCCACTTTTTCAAGTTTTACATTTTTCTAAGATTTGACGGGTTTTCGGCTAAATTAGACCAAAAATCTCAACATATCAATTCCCAAACCATGATTTCTGAAACATTGAGCTTTTGACCTCATAACACATATACTAAAACAAAGTTGTGAAGCTATTTCCCATACTCTTAACCTTCCTCTAACTCAATTTGAACCGTGTGTGCTTTTAAAGACCAATTTTGACCCTTTTTGACCCGCTGACTTTAAAGGGCTAATTTAACCCATTCAATAGTTGACCAATAGGACATTTGACTTCCTTACAACCTTTCAATATACATACATAACCAAAATGGCAAGTATACTATAACTTGCCCTTTTACACTTTCTACAACATTTTTATCCATTACATATCATGATCTACTACTAAACCATACAATTACTTGTCTTTGTTTATACCTTTGCAACATGTCAAAACATTGTTTAAAAAGGCTTTCAAGGGCTACAAAACGACAATTAAAAGAGATGAGCTTGTGTAACTTACAACAAGCTTGCAATTCCGCGTCTAGTCTTTACTAGCTTCTTTTCCCTTCCCACTTCCACTTGTACCTACAACATAAACTAAACTAATTAAGCACTTTACTTAGTGAGTATATGTATAACTAATCAAATATGCAATAAAACATATAATAAACAAGGAATTTAGATTACTTCCCTTTTTCTCTTTCAATTCTCTATTCACAAATTCTAATCAAATGTGCACATTTCAAATCTTTCAATTAGCTAACCTTGATTAGCTAGCATAACTAGCTACTAATCAAGAACATAACTAACCTTGGTTAGTTATTCTAATCACTTTATGGCTAATAATCATTAACCATTCTAATCACATGTATTCAACATATTTAAATTCTAATAACAACTAATCATTCCATATACTCACCTTGGCTTATTAAATAGCTTGAAACAAGATGATCAAATGATGATAACTCTTCTTTAACACCTAATACACATTCATATAACACACATATCAATAATTAATCATGCTTTCAACTACTAATTCATCTAATTACTTCTCCCCCACTTGATGTTTACAAATTTCACTTTGACAAAACTAACTAACTTCATTCTCATTATCATACTCATAGCTTTAATACAAATTAAGCTAGTTCCAAGTTATTAATACCTTCTACTAACACTTTACACTTGAAATTCAAACTAATTCATATATTTTATAAGAAACCCCATAAACCCTAATCATAATCCATCACTATTAACATGAAATTGAGTATCTACTCATCATTACTAAGTTAAACTAACAACAATTATTCAATTACAAGCCCTAATTTCGGATTAATTCCTACTAATTAACTAAAACCCATGAAAACCCAAGTTCTAGGGTTCTTAAAGAAATTAGAAGACTTACAATGATTAAATGATGATGGAAGAAGATGATTTGAAGCTTGAATTGAAGATTAATCTAAAGCTTAAAGATTTGTTCTTGATTTCCCTTGTTTCCTGCGATTTTTACTCTGTTTATTTTAATTATTTTGTGTTCTAAGCTTCTTTGGAAGATGCAGGAAGAAGACACGTACTGTGTCTTTTAATTTCTTTAATTTCCTATACTACACAGTCTGGAACTTAACATCTGCTTACGTTTTCTACTATATCTTATTATTAAATGATCTATAATTAAAAAGATGTATATATTATTGTACACTAAAATAATATCTTGAAAACTGGGGTGTTACAAGAATATTTTAGGATCCTGAAATCTTAGGATCCTAAACTCAAGATTATCTCAGATCCGGTTAAGGATCCTTGAAACCTGTAATGCTGAATGGATATTGAGAGAATCTTCTCATTATCCTAGATGTATCCTGAGGGAATCTCCTCTGGATCCTGTTTTTAAGCAACTGTCAAGCAAATATGCTGAGGGAATCTCCTCAATATCCTGAAGACACAAGATGTAGATAATATCCTAGTATCATTCATACCAAAAGATTTCAGGATTATTCACCCCGAATCAGAGTTCAAAAGTGCAGGAAAGTAAAATTGTCTTGTGGCCAACATAAACCACATTTAACACCACCATGGTTGACCATACCAGATCAACCTCACCCCAAATGAAAATGTTTAATTACATCACAACCCTTATAAATAAAAGAAAAAGATAAAAGTTAGGCTCCGGCTATTCATTTGCCTTCCTTGCCCAACGTGTTGGTTTCCCTTGTTGTAGCCAACCGTTGAAGAACCTCTGTAACTGAAGCCAATGTGTCCATGTATGCATCTTCTTGATTAGCGAAGGATGTTTCTGCAGCTTTTGGGACCTTGGATGCTGGTGTGGGTGCTACTCCTGGACTTTCACCTTTGGCTTTGGCAAGTTTGGTTGCCCAGGTGTCCACAGGCCAGGATGAAGTGTTGAGACCTTTGCTAGAGGCTTCGGCAACCATTCGCATCCGAGGCTCGAAAATGGCAACAGCAACATCCCTTTTTATCTTTGTTGTCAACTCCTCGGCATCAGCTTCAACAGACATCTTCAATATATAAGCTTTAAGATCCTTGACCTCCTTCTTCAACTTTGCAAGCTCAGCAACATCATTTTTGTGTGCATTTTTCCTAACTAAGGACATCTTGCACATATCATTGAACGCGTTGGCTTTCTCATTGTAGCATTTGGAAAGATGCTCGATGGTCTATACAAAATCAACATATAAGTGAAGTTGTCGATTATTTTTAAAACGAAGAGCAATTTGAATAAGGATTTTTGTTACCTTGGCAAATTCGGAATCAAGGTTGGCAGGATCAAAGACATCATCAGTTTTCCTTTTCTTTGAGGATTTGGAGCGGAGGTTAGGCATTCTAGATTTTGCTGCAGCTGGAGTTGATTTTTCTACCTTATCCTAAGAAGAATCATTGTCAATATCAAGTAAGCTGATGTAAGAGGCTAAATTTCCACGGAAAAGAAAATTAATTAGGATTGGATGATGTAAACAGAGGATATTGAACTTACTTGAGCTTACCAGACATAGAGGTTTGAGATTCTTGGGATCCTGCACTTTCT
The DNA here is from genome assembly GCA_963422505.1 of Pseudognaphalium luteoalbum. NCBI lineage: Eukaryota > Viridiplantae > Streptophyta > Magnoliopsida > Asterales > Asteraceae > Pseudognaphalium > Pseudognaphalium luteoalbum. The sequence continues at coordinate 56,208,350 of OY730194.1, forward strand.
GATGGATGGAAATACTTGAAGGTCCTTTCGTCTTCAGAAATTTCTAGAAATGCTCTTAACTTCCCTTCGGTGTCCAGATCGGGGAGTACTAAAGCCGCAAAATCAACTGAAACAAATGAAACCAGGTTAAAATTAAGATTTTATGTTTTATAAGCCCTAGAAATAAATTGTCTCCTACCCTTGAGTATCTAGGAAGAAGGAACTTGACTGCAGTTGGGTAAAGACTTACGATCAACAAAGAAGAATCTGCTATTCCAGTTTGGATTATTCTGTTTGGTTCGTAATAACAAATGGGAACGGTTGGGTTTGACTTTAAACAAAAAGTAGTGAGAACCACGGCTTCTGAGATGATAAGTCTGGGCTAATTCGGGTAGGCCTAAACCTACGACGTGAAAATCAACTACGGTCTGAATCACAGAGAGAGTACGCCAAATCATAGGCATAGATTGAACGTAGCAAAGCTTAGTGGTGGCAAAAAACTCAGTGATTAAAGGTGGAAATGGGAATTTAAGACCAATGGTAAAGGGGAATTCTGGAAAGCAAATTCACTTATCAGAGGAAAGATCAGGTGGACATGAAGGATCAAAAGCTTTAAAAACAGTATTTGGGGGAAAATAACCCCTGATTCTCAGTTGGTCAATGTCAGAATCATTGAAAGTACAGGGTTCAGGGTTTGGAACTAGACCCTGAGCATTGAATTCTGGTTGGTTATCGTCATTTTCTAAGACATGGTAGACGAAATGATGAAATACGAATTTGATAGAAAAGGGAAGAGAGAAATTTTACCTGTAGATCAATGGTAGATGACAGTGACAAGAAGATGGATAAGAAAAGATAAGTATCAAAATGGTTATAAGTACTTAGACATGGTAACCGATACATCTACCTAACACAATTTTAGCAGTTATCCTGGGAAGTTACAACGTTTAAGGATCCTGAAAAACGTTATAACTTCAGGGGCAATTGTTGTGGGTAGATTTTTAACTAACGTTCCAGGATCCTGATTAGCATCATATATTTATCTCACAGGTATGAAAATCATTTATATTCCGTATTCGCATATCAGGATAATGATAGTTTGTAAGTATATTTTCAGGATCACAGTCATAGTTAAGGATCCTGGAAATACTCTTATTATTTATCTTGCAGGATCCTAGTCAGGATATATTTGTTTAATTATGCAGGATAATGGATAAGCGGGATGAGTAAGTAAAGATCCTATGTTTATTCTGGAGTGTGCTTAGCTCGGGATCCTGGACCTATATTAGTCCAGGATCATGCGTTGTTTAACGTGTTTATTTTCTTTGAGTATTGACCAGGTCATATATGGAATTCGTTAATGAGATATGCTCCGGATTACGTGAAGAAGCTTTGATATGATTCAAGGATGACCAAGTTAGTTGCACATGTAAATATAAGTCAAAAGAGACGTTGGTGGTCTTCATCCTTCATCGAAGGATCCCGGGATTCTCGGAAATATTGTTATACGCTCTTAGTATATAATTGAGGCATGGATGATCGATTAGGGGAACGAATACACACTATCTTCACCTGCAAAACACATAAACACTCTGCTATTACTCTCGTTAATACTCTTTTTCATCAACACTTAGCTAGATTCACACACATAATCACTTAGCCGATCATCCTTGTGCTCTTAGCTTGTAATTCATTATTTTCATTTTTATAAAATCAACAAAGGAAAGGATCATTTGATCCTTCCCGAGGTTTTGTGCCGGTGATCAATCTTGATAAGGAAAGTAAAATTTCCAAGATGGTTGGTAAACGTGGTGGTAGTACAATAGAAGAATGGGAAATGTAGAGTGTGCGTAGACTACACTGATCTTAATAAAGCCTGTCTGAAGGATCCTTTCCCCTTACCACACATCGATTCGATGGTAGATGCTACGGCTGGGCATGAGATCCTAACCTTCATGGATGCATCGTCAGGATTTCAGCAAATCCAAATGGGACCATCGGATCAGGAAGACACAGCCTTCATAACCCCCACAAGTATATATTGCTATATTGCTATGCCTTTTGGTCTTAAAAATGCAGGTGCCACTTATCAAAGGTTGGTCAACATGATGTTCAAAGAATAACTGGGAAGCACGATGGAAGTATACATCGATGATATGGTGGTAAAGTCAAAGAGAACTGAGGATCATCTTCAGGATCTTAAGATGGCTCTCGACATTCTGGATCAATACAATATGAAGCTTAATCCTTCAAAGTATCACTTTGGAGTGGGGGCAAGAAAATTTTTGGGTTACGTGGTAACCAAGAGAGGAATAGAAGCTAGTCCAGAGCAGATCAAGGCTATCCGAGATTTTAAATCCCCATCAAGTCCTAAGGATTATACAAAGATTGACAGGAAAAATAGCAGCTCTGAACTGTTTTATTTCAAGATCCTCATACAGATGCAAGGAATTCTATGATATCTTAAAGAAGAACAAAAAGTTCGAATGGGGAGAAAAACATGAAGCTGTATTTCAAGAATTGTAGAATTACTTGTCATCAACTCCTTTATTGATGAAGACTGTGAATGGTGGCCATTGTTCCGTTTTCTCTCGGTATCCTGAAATGATGTAATTGCAATACTAGTAAAGGATCATGAAGGGCAACGACAAACTGTTTACTATGTAAGTAAAAGCCTACTAGATGCTGAAACCAGGTACTCCCATCTTGAGAAACTTATACTTGCATTGGCTATGGCATCTACTAAACTTAGGAATTATTTTGAAACACATCCTATTCATGTAAGAACTAATTATCCATTAAAAATGTTTTGAGAAAACCAGAAATGTCAGGACGCCTAGCTAAATGGTTTGTTAAGTTAAGTGCTTATAATCTGATCTATGAACCTAGGAATGCAATTAAATCCCAAGCTTTAGTAGATTTTATTGCTGACTTCACTAGCGATCTTCAAAATGAAGTAGATTTAGAAGTACAAGAACTAAGTCAAATAAGTGAAAAATGGACATTATATATCAGTGGTGCTTCTAATATAAGAGGAACTGGATTAGGAATTGTATTAAAATCACCTCAAGGTGATATTATGCCTCAAGCTATAAGATGTGAATTTCAAGCCACAAATAATGAGGCAGAATATGAAGCACTGGTTGCAGGATTACAATTATCTAAGGATATCGGTATAAAATACTTAGATGTATATGTAGATTCATTGTTAATTGCTAATCATTATAATGGAACATATACTGTAAAAGTAGATAGATTAGCCTCGTATTTGGAAATTGTTAAGGATCTTGCAGGTAGCTTTGAGATCTTCGACATTCAACAGGTACCACGTGGGGATAACACTGAAGCGGATGCTCTAGCTAACCTGGGGTCAAGTCTAAGGATCCCACCAGATGTTAAAATACCAATTATACATATCGCAGCACCTGCCATCGCTGAAAAGGATAACAATGAAGAGCAAGTATGTGATGTTGAGGATCCTCAGTCTGGAGATAATTCGAATACATCAGGTTCTGGGGGCAAGTCAGGATCATGGATGCAGCCGATCATGAAATATCTACAACATGATGTGATCCCTAAGGACGAAAATCATCCTAAAGCATTCAAATTAAAGGTATCCCGTTTTACTATTGAAAATGGTATATTGTATAGAAAATCACTTGCAGGACCACTATTGTGATGCCTCGAGGATTCTGAAGCATAAGCAGTACTTAAGGATATACATGAAGGTGATTGCGGGAATCATACTGGGGGCAGAGCATTATTTTCAAAAACTTTATGGACATGATACTTTTGGCCTACTATAAAGAAGGATTCCATGGATTTTGCTCGCAAATGTGATGCTTGTCAAAGATATGGGAACATCCATCATCAACTAGCAGAACCGATGCATCCGATTATCTCACCATGGCCATTTATGAAATGGGGAATGGATATTGTGGGAAAATTACCTACAGCTCTTGGAGGAAAGGTGTTTATGTTTGCAATGACGGATTATTTTTCCAAATGGATAGAAGTTGAGGCATTTGTTCAAGTAAAAGAAAAGGATGTAATATCGTTTATCAAGAGAAATATCCTGACAAGGTTTGGGATCCCAGCAGAAATAGTATGTGATAATGGATCTCAATTTATTAGTAAAAGAACAACTAAGTTTTGTGAGAATTGGGGAATCAAGATGATAACTTCAACACCAGTCCATCCTCAAGCTAATGGATAAGCGGAGTCTAGCAACAAGATCATAATCAATAATCTCAAGAAGAGGTTGGATGTCAAGAAGGGAAGATGGGCTGAAGAACTACCTTTCGTTTTATGGGCCGATAGGACCACAAAAAAAGAGGCAACTAAGAAAACTCCTTTTGCTTTGGTGTTTGGATCAGAAGCTATGATCCCAACGGAAATGGTAATCCCAACGGCAAGAACCCAGATGCGGACTTTGGAAGCAAACAAAGAAGCATTGAGTCAGGATCTAGACACTGTGGATGAGTTAAGGGATTGTGCTAAATTCAGGATTGCTGCATATCAACAGAGGATTTCAAGATCCTACCACAAAATTGTTAGAATAAAAAGGTTTCGAGTCTGAGATTTGGTATTAAGGAAAGTATTTCAAATACTAAGAATCCTGCGGAAGGAAAGCTAGCACCAACGTGGGAAGGTCCATATTTAATAGATTCGGATGCTGGTAAGGGGGCATATTGGTTGGCCAATATGGATGGAGAATTACTTCCAAGATCCTGGAATGCCATTCATTTGAAACTCTATCATGTGTAAGTTGAATGTTTTAATTCAACATAAAAAGTATGTGAGTCCCTAATCACTATTATGTTAGTGATTGTGAATCGTTAACAGTGAGTTAATTGTAGAAGGGGGGGTTGAATAAAATTAAAAACTTTTCTTTGTTATAGTGTTATCTTGTTTAGCAAGTTTTTAACCGTATTAAAGTAACAGCAATATGAACACAAGTATATATGTAAGATAAGCAGTTCAGTTGCTGAAGCAATTGTAGCTGAAAGATAAATTCTTTTATTACTAAAATTTATCTCTTGTTGATTGCGGAATAGATTAGTCAAAGCTAATCCAAATCAAACAATACAGCTATTACAAAGGAGATGAACAATAGTGGACAAACACGCTAACTGCTCACTCGCTGAGGTAAGCTAGTAGTGGACAAACACGCTACTAGTTTACTCACTGGTGTTACTTGTATCTTAGACAAACTAGTCACTGACAAACAAGTGACAATACAAGTAATCGACACAAAATGAAGTACAACATACTACGCTATTTATAGACGCTGAAATCCTTAATTTCCGGATCTGAAGGACACGTGTCGCTGCTTGATTGGAGAGGTAGTTGAGATGTGATGTATCATGGCATGACATTCTGTCTTGGAAAATATCACCTTGTACCATAGATCAATCAAATGCTTCCACGTTACTCTTTTCAAGTTTTGAGGAACAAGTGCTGCGCCGTAATAACGCTGAATGTCAACTTCTTATTTAATGCGGCATTTAATGCTGCAGTCACTGATAGAAACATAATTCTCCTCATTCTCGATGCGAGCCAACATGCTCTAAAGAATGACTTGAACAGTTAATCTTCAGTGACTTCTTTTATTCAGCAGAAGAGAGAACTCAAGAAGACTTGGAGACTCTCGCTGATAGATGAGTATCAGCGACACACATAGTTGAGTCTTTCATCTTGATAAGATCTTCATCTACTGGTTTAACATATAATCAGCGACTTAGAGACCTTCAGCAACAGGAGCTTGACTTGAATCATTTTCTTCATGGAGCATTATTGAGAAGATCAGAGACTGTGAACAGATAGCATGATCAGTGACTTCACTTATCAGCGAATAATGACTTTAACAATCTCTTATAAAATCTCCCCCTTAATCCTTGAGATCAGTGACCACTTAAGTTCAGCGATCAGTGACTCAACAAGTTACTACTATGATCCTTAACTCTTCATTGATTTTGATACTCTTTACTATATATATATATATATATGTGTATATTATAATATATTAGTATATGCATGGGAGTTTTACATAATTATTATTCTCATTGAATACTGTATTGACTTAAGCATCGGAGGGGTGTTAAGCAAACTAATACCCACCTATACCCAAGATCTTGTATTTGTTGTAGTTCATGCATTTAAGGATTATGGAATGAAGATTAGAGGTTGGCCACCTCTCCTCCGTTAAGGATCCCAACGATCCTCTAAGGTTTAGAGGTTTCCAAACTGATAACCACCTCTAGGGTTTATACACTCTGCTAGGTGCGCATGATGTTTGATTATAGTGCAACGGTTAGGGAATCGGTGATGCCTCTGGTACCCGACAACTTCATTTCCATTGGCCTATAGATCAAACGCTAATGAATGTCGACACTGATGTGCACTAGACGTGTCGATCTAAGGTTTGTGTCGTTTTCACGTCACTCTAAGGTTTGTAATGTTTTCACATTACTCTTCGGTTAGGCATTTTCATGTCTCAAATGGCTTAGCCCAAGAATCAAACGGTTTGTAATGTTGTCACATTACCTAATGGTTTGGCATTTACATGTCATTCTTATAGTTTTATTAAACTATCTAATGGTTATAATGTTTTCACATTATCAAAGTTCTCATTGGTTAAGTATAATAAATAATTTTATTAGCTCTAATGTTTTCATGATTGTCAAAATTGTTTTGATCTAAGGATCACAAAATCTTTTTAAGATCACAACATTTTTTTTTTTAAAAAAAAAAATTGTTTTCACAATCAATTTACAAGTTATCAATATTTATTGTTACAGGAGATATTCATCAGGATTCGTTGTTATCTACAGAATTGAAACGCCCTGAAAATCTGAACTTTTTTTTATACCTTCAATTAGGACTTCTCGATCCTAAATTACCTTAGAATTCATTTTATATTTATCCCATATTAAATTTTGGACTAAAAACTGATTTTCTGATTTTGTACATACTCACGCGATCCAAAATTTTAAGTTGGGATCGCGTATCTAAGCACAAAACTTTCTGTTCACAAATTGCACTGACTCACACGATCCAGAAAATTTTCTGGGATCGCGTAGCCATGCCTATTTTCGAAGTCAACAAAAGTTAACTTTTTAGCCAATTTCAAACACGCATAACTTTTTACTCGTTATGAATTAGGACCTGAAATTTTGCGCACACCTTCCCTATAACCATATAAACCTTTTCTCAATTCCACTTTTTCAAGTTTTACATTTTTCTAAGATTTGACGGGTTTTCGGCTAAATTAGACCAAAAATCTCAACATATCAACTCCCAAACCATGATTTCTGAAACATTGAGCTTTTGACCTCATAACACATATACTAAAACAAAGTTGTGAAGCTATTTCCCACACTCTTAACCTTCCTCTAACTCAATTTGAACCGTGTGTGCTTTTAAAGACCCATTTTGACCCTTTTTGACCCGCTGACTTTAAAGGGCTAATTTAACCCATTCAATAGTTGACCAATAGGACATTTGACTTCCTTACAACCTTTCAATATACATACATAACCAAAATGGCAAGTATACTATAACTTGCCCTTTTACACTTTCTACAACATTTTTATCCATTACATATCATGATCTACTACTAAACCATACAATTACTTGTCTTTGTTTATACCTTTGCAACATGTCAAAACATTGTTTAAAAAGGCTTTCAAGGGCTACAAAACGACAATTAAAAGAGATGAGCTTGTGTAACTTACAACAAGGTTGCAATTCCGCGTCTAGTCTTTACTAGCTTCTTTTCCCTTCCCACTTCCACTTGTACCTACAACATAAACTAAACTAATTAAGCACTTTACTTAGTGAGTATATGTATAACTAATCAAATATGCAATAAAACATATAATAAACAAGGAATTTAGATTACTTCCCTTTTTCTCTTTCAATTCTCTATTCACAAATTCTAATCAAATGTGCACATTTCAAATCTTTCAATTAGCTAACCTTGATTAGCTAGCATAACTAGCTACTAATCAAGAACATAACTAACCTTGGTTAGTTATTCTAATCACTTTATGGCTAATAATCATTAACCATTCTAATCACATGTATTCAACATATTTAAATTCTAATAACAACTAATCATTCCATATACTCACCTTGGCTTATTAAATAGCTTGAAATAAGATGATCAAATGATGATAACTCTTCTTTAACACCTAATACACATTCATATAACACACATATCAATAATTAATCATGCTTTCAACTACTAATTCTTCTAATTACTTCTCCCCCACTTAATGTTTACAAATTTCACTGTGACTAAACTAACTAACTTCATTCTCATTATCATACTCATAGCTTTAATACAAATTAAGCTAGTTCCAAGTTATTAATAACTTCTACTAACACTTTACACTTGAAATTCAAACTAATTCATATATTTTATAAGAAACCCCATAAACCCTAATCATAATCCATCACTATTAACATGAAATTGAGTATCTACTCATCATTACTAAGTTAAACTAACAACAATTATTCAATTACAAGCCCTAATTTCGGATTAATTCCTACTAATTAACTAAAACCCATGAAAACCCAAGTTCTAGGGTTCTTAAAGAAATTAGAAGACTTACAATGATTAAAGGATGATGGAAGAAGATGATTTGAAGCTTGAATTGAAGATTAATCTAAAGCTTAAAGATTTGTTCTTGATTTCCCTTGTTTCCTGCGATTTTTACTCTGTTTATTTTATTTATTTTGTATTCTAAGCTTCTTTGGAAGATGCAGGGAGAAGACACGTACTGTGTCTTTTAATTTCTTTAATTTCCTTACTACACAGTCTGGAACTTAACATATGCTTATGTTTTCTACCATATCTTATTATTAAATAATCAATAATTAAAAGATGTATATATTATTGTCACTAAAATAATACCTTGAAAACTGGGGTGTTACAACTCTCCCCCACTTATTCTGTTCGTGTCCTCACGAACCATTCTTGGTACCGCGGGTTAGTATATCATCATCCACTCCTCCGGTTCCCAAGTAAATTCTGAACCCTTCCTATGACACCACTGAACTTTAACTATCGCGACTGATTTATTTCTGAGTTGTTTCACTTTCTGATCAAGGATTCTAACTGGTTCTTCTACATAACTCAACTTGTCATTCACTTTTATTTCTGTCAGTGGCACATAAGAAGCTTCATCAACTAAGCACTTCCTGAGCTGAGACACATGAAATGTGTCATGAATACTAGCAAGTTCTTCTGGTAACTGTAGTCATGAATGCTAGCAAGTTCATCAACTAAGCACTTCCTAAACCGAATAATTCCTTTCCAAGGAGAAACTTTAAGCATCACCTTATCACCTATTTGAAATTCAATAGATCTTCTACGCTTGTCTGCATATGACTTTTGTCGATCTCGTGCCATCTTCATTCTTTCTCTAATCTGATCAATCTTTTCTGTAGTCATCTGCACAATATCTGTACTACCAAGTTCTCTTTGACCAACTTCGCCCCAACAAATTGGAGTTCGGCATTTTCTACCATATAGCATTTCATACGGTGGCATTTTAATCGAGGAATGATAACTGTTATTATATGAGAATTCTACTAAAGGAAGATGATTATCCCAACTACCACCGAAATCTATGGCACAAGCTCTGAGCATATCCTCAAGGGTCTGAATGGTACGTTCTCTCTGACCATCAGTTTGAGGATGAAAAGTTGTACTGATATGCAATCGAGTTCCCAAATCTTCTTGAAATTTATTCCAAAATCGAGAAGTAAAGCGAGTATCTCGATCTGAAACTATAGAAAGTGGAACTCCATGTCTAGCAACTACTTCTTTAACATAAAGATCAGCTAACATTTCTGAAGAAGAAGCTTCTTGAATGGGTAAGAAAATAGCACTTTTCGTCAATCGGTCCACAATCACCCAAATAGTATCATGTTGCCTTGGTGTTCTTAGCAACTTTGTAACAAAATCCATGGTGATGTGTTCCCATTTCCATACTGGTATATTCAAGGGTTGAAGTTTACCGTATGGTTGTTGATGCTCAGCTTTAACTTGCAGACAAGTAAGACAGTTCTGAACATGTTTAACTATATCGCGTTTCATACCTGGCTACCAATAGTCATGTTTCAAATCACGATACATCTTGGTAGCATCAAAATGATTAGAATATATGGATTTATGAGCTTCATCTAATAACATTTTCTTCACTTCGCTTGTTCGTGGTATCCAGATTCTACCATAACGCGTCTTCAAACCTCTAGAATCATCTACTAATTCTGAGAGTTGACCAACTAATCATTGTTTATTTGGATCATTTGATGCTAAGACTTCAACTTGAGTAGCTTTAATGGAATCAAACAACTGAGGAAGTACAGTCATTTGAAGAGATTTTACTGAAAGAACATAATGACTAGCTTTTCGACTAAGAGCATCAGCTACCACATTAGCTTTACCAGAATGGTAAAGTATGTCGCAGTCATAATATTTTACTAAATCAAGCCATCTTCTCTGCCGATTGTGCAAATCACGCTGATCAAAGAAATATTTGAGATTTTTGTGGTCGGTGTAAATGGTAAATTTAACACCATAAAGGTAATGGCGCCAAATTTTAAGAGCAAAGACCACAGCTGCCAACTCAAGATCATGAGTGGGATAGTTCTGCTCATGTGATTTTAACTGACGTGAAACATAAGCAATGACCTTCCCACGTTTCATAAGAACACAGCCTAATCTAAGTTTTGAGGCATTACAGTAAATTACCATATCCTCATTACCCTCGGGTAAAACAAGGATAGGAGTTTGACTAAGCTTTTATTTCAACATCTGAAACGCTTTTAATTGCTCATCTCCCCACTTCCACTGAACACTTTTTCTAGTTAACTGGGTCAATGGAGTAGCAATCTTTGAAAAATCTTGAATGAAACGGGGATAGTAGCCAGCTAAACCAAGAAAACTTCTAACTTCAGTGGGGCTCGAAGGTGGGTCCCACTTCATTACTGTTGTTATCTTGGAAGGATCAACTTGAATACCGTGAATATTGATCACATGTCCAAGAAATTGGACTTCCCGTAGCTAAAATTCACATTTAGAGAATTTAGCATATAATCTTTCACGCTGAAGTGTCTCTAGAACCTGTCTAAGCTGTACTGCATGATCAATCTCACTTTTAGAATAAATGAGAATATCGTCAATAAAAACTATAACAAAGATATCAAGAATGGGCCGACAAACTCGATTCATCAGGTCCATGAAGGCAGCTGGAGCATTTGTTAAGCCAAATGGCATGACTGTGAATTCAAAGTGACCATATCGAGTACGAAAAGTTGTTTTCGAAATATCTTCTTCCCTAACCTTTAACTGATGGTAGCCAGAACGAAGATCAATCTTTGAAAAGAAACTGGCACCCTGCAACTGGTCAAATAAATCATCTATTCGAGGTAAAGGATATCGGTTTTTAATGGTCACTTTATTTAGTTCTCTGTAGTCAATACACATCCTTAAGGAGCAATCTTTCTTTTTAACAAACAAGACTAGGGCTCCCTAGGGGAACTACTAGAACGGATAAAACCTTTATCTAAAAGCACTTGTAGCTGTTTCATCATTTCTTGCATCTCAGTTGGAGCCAATCGATAAGGAGTTTTGGCAATAAGAGCGGCTCTAGGAACAAGATCAATTCGAAATTCCACTTGTCTGTCAGGTGGGATACCTGGAAGTTCATCAGGGAATACCTGAGGAAACTCTTTCACAATTGGAATGCTAGAAAGTTCTGGCACAAATTTAGAGTTATCGACCACGTGTGCCAAAAAGGCTCGACACCCGTGTGACAACAATCTTTTAGCTCGAGTGAAGGTATAAACAAGAATAGACTGCTTAGAACGTTCACCATAAACAGTAACTTCTTTTCCACTAGGCGCTTTAAGAAGAACTACCTTTTTGTGACAGTTAATCATACCTCTATTCTTTCCCATCCAATCCATTCCTATTACAACATGAAATTCTCCCATTTGCATGGGAATTAAATATATTTTGAATATTTTGCCTCCTATCTCAATAGTACACCCTCTAAAAACATCACTAACAATCACTAGTTTACTATCTGCAATTTCAACTTCTAAAGGGTGTTCGAATCTAGCTATAGGAGTTTTCAGCTTTTCACAAAATAAAAGGGACACAAAAGATTTTGTGGCTCCAGATTCGAATAAAACATGGGCAGGTATAGTATTAATTATAAAGGTACCTGTCACCACATCATGTGACTCTTTTGCCTCTTCTGCAGTGATCTGAAAAGAAGGACATTTTGCGCTCTGTCCCCCTGTCTCTCTTTTCTTTTCATATCTTCCAATCTAACGGGGCAATTAGCCTGTAGAGGGTCATCCTTGTAACAATAAAAACACATACGATAAGGATTAGGACAATTTGCTGCAATATGCCCTGGTTTACGACATTTGTAACACGCGGTGCTCCCTAATTGACATTCCCCAGGATGCTTTCTACCACAATTATTACATTTAGGGAATTCCCGCGTTGGAGACTGAGATTGACGGGTTGGTGGTTGTGGTTGCGATCTTTGCTGTGACCTTCCAAAGGATTTAAACTTCTTAAAAGGTTGAGATTGAGAAGTAGACTGTTCAACTTTTCGTTTACTACTAGCGTCAGCAACTTTAGCTTGCAATTCTTTCTCTCGCGTTAACCCTTTATTCATCATCTTTGGAATAGAATCATAAATAGTCGGGTCAACGGATTCTCTAGTCTCAACATTTAAATGTCGGTGATAATGATCTTTCATCAAATTCGGATTTGAAGTATACTCTGGACAGAACTGAGATTTATCATAAAACAAATTCGTATACTCGGTCATCGACATCTTTCCCTGATCTATTGATAAAAACTCTCTCTTCAACCTTTCTACTTCTGCCATTGGTGCAAATTCTGCTATGAATCTTTCTGTAAACGTATTCCAAGGAAGTCTGGCAGCTACCTCCGCACCAAGAGTTTTAATTTGAGTATTCCACCAATCCTGAGCACTTCCTTTTAACTGAGGAGCTGCAAATAAAACTCGCAATCTTTCCGGACACTCACAGAGCATAAAGGTTTCTTCCATCTTGCTTACCCATCTGTTACTGATAATCGGATCCCTTTCTCCCTTAAACTCTGGAGGACTACAATTTGCAAAATTCTTATACTCAAACTTTTCTTTTTCTCTATTCATTTGACGTTGAGCATTTAAAACTTCATTATTTGGCTAAGGGTTCATTAAGATAGGATGTTTCTGTTCAAATTCTACTAATCGAGTAGTGATTATTTACTCCATACGTTCATATACCGAAGGAGCAAATTCTGGTAAAGATTGACTAATAACATCTTTTAATAACAACCTGTCTTCTGGATCCAGACTTCTATTTGAAACGTTCTCCTCTTGAGTAGGAAAATGAACATTTGAACCCTCAGCTTCTCTATTCGGTGGGGTAGTCATTTACTAAAGGAAAATAAAATATCTAATTAGTGCTTTAGTCAATATTAAAATGCATAATCATCTAAAACTTTCTAAACTAACTAGCACAATGATTATCTCTTCTTTTCTCACATGCTTAGAAACTTTGAATCTCCCATGTGTACTAATGTAATGTAACCCCGTTGGCCAGACGTAGTTACATTAAACTAATTACATATTTCTATTCAAAGTTCTTAAACACATTTCAAATCAATGCAATATTCACTATCATAATCATTATCTACTAATCACATATTAATAATACTACTAAAACATAACTATAACTTGCTACTAAACGTTTATAAGTGGTTTAAGTTTAGGCAATCCTACTGTGGATTGCTTAAATCTCTTAAACCATCGCTCTGATACCAACTTGAAACGACCTGAAAATCTGAACTTTTTTTTTATATACTTTCAATTAGGACTTCTCGATCCTAAATTACCTTAGAATTCATTTTAAATTTATCCCATATTAAATTTTGGACTAAAAACTGATTTTCTGATTTTGTACATACTCACGCGATCCTAAATTTTGAGCTGGGATCGCGTATCTAAGCACAAAACTTTCTGTTCACAAATTGCACTGACTCACACGATCCATAAAATTTTCTAGGATCGCGTAGCCATGCCTATTTTAGAAGTCAACAAAAGTTAACTTTTTAGCCAATTTCAAACACGCATAACTTTTTACTCGTTATGAATTAGGACCTGAAATTTTGCGCACACCTTCCCTATAACCATATAAACCTTTTCTCAATTCCACTTTTTCAAGTTTTACATTTTTCTAAGATTTGACGGGTTTTCGGCTAAATTAGACCAAAAATCTCAACATATCAACTCCCAAACCATGATTTCTGAAACATTGAGCTTTTGACCTCATAACACATATACTAAAACAAAGTTGTGAAGCTATTTCCCACACTCTTAACCTTCCTCTAACTCAATTTGAACCGTGTGTGCTTTTAAAGACCCATTTTGACCCATTTTGACCCGCTGACTTTAAAGGGCTAATTTAACCCATTCAATAGTTGACCAATAGGACATTTGACTTCCTTACAACCTTTCAATATACATACATAACCAAAATGGAAAGTATACTATAACTTGCCCTTTTACACTTTCTACAACATTTTTATCCATTACATATCATGATCTACTACTAAACCATACAATTACTTGTCTTTGTTTATACCTTTGCAACATGTCAAAAAATTGTTTAAAAAGGCTTTCAAGGGTTACAAAACGACAATTAAAAGAGATGAGCTTGTGTAACTTACAACAAGCTTGCAATTCCACGTCTAGTCTTTACTAGCTTCTTTTCCCTTCCCACTTTCACTTGTACCTACAACATAAACTAAACTAATTAAGCACTTTACTTAGTGAGTATATGTATAACTAATCAAATATACAATAAAACATATAATAAACAAGGAATTTAGATTACTTCCCTTTTTCTCTTTCAATTCTCTATTCACAAATTCTAATCAAATGTGCACATTTCAAATCTTTCAATTAACTAACCTTGATTAGCTAGCATAACTAGCTACTAATCAAGAACATAACTAACCTTGGTTAGTTATTCTAATCACTTTATGGCTAATAATCATTAACCATTCTAATCACATGTATTCAACATATTTAAATTCTAATAACAACTAATCATTTCATATACTCACCTTGGCTTATTAAATAGCTTGAAATAAGATGATCAAATGATGATAACTCTTCTTTAACACCTAATACACATTCATATAACACACATATCAATAATTAATCATGCTTTCAACTACTAATTCATCTAATTACTTCTCCCCCACTTGATGTTTACAAATTTCACTTTGACAAAACTAACTAACTTCATTCTCATTATCATACTCATAGCTTTAATACAAATTAAGCTAGTTCCAAGTTATTAATAACTTCTACTAACACTTTACACTTGAAATTCAAACTAATTCATATATTTTATAAGAAACCCCATAAACTCTAATCATAATCCATCAGTATTAACATGAAATTGAGTATCTACTCATCATTACTAAGTTAAACTAACAACAATTATTCAATTACAAGCCCTAATTTCGGATTAATTCCTACTAATCAACTAAAACCCATGAAAACCCAAGTTCTAGGGTTCTTAAAGAAATTAGAACACTTACAATGATTAAAGGATGATGGAAGAAGATGATTTGAAGCTTGAATTGAAGATTAATCAAAAGCTTAAAGATTTGTTCTTGATTTCCCTTGTTTCCTGCGATTTTTACTCTGTTTATTTTATTTATTTTGTGTTCTAAGCCTCTTTGGAAGATGCAGGAAGAAGACACGTACCGTGTCTTTTAATTTCTTTAATTTCCTATACTACACAGTCTGGAACTTAACATCTGCTTACGTTTTCTACTATATCTTATTATTAAATGATCTATAATTAAAAAGATGTATATATTATTGTACACTAAAATAATATCTTGAAAACTGGGGTGTTACAAGAATATTTTAGGATCCTGAAATCTTAGGATCCTAAACTCAAGATTATCTCAGATCCGGTTAAGGATCCTTGAAACCTGTAATGTTGAATGGATATTGAGAGAATCTTCTCATTATCCTAGATGTATCCCGAGGGAATCTCCTCTGGATCCTGTTTTTAAGCAACTGTCAAGCAAATATGCTGAGGGAATCTCATCAATATCCTGAAGACACAAGATGTAGATAATATCCTAATATCATTCATACCAAAAGATTTCAGGATTATTCACCCCGAATCAGAGTTCAAAAGTGCAGGAAAGTAAAATTGTCTTGTGGCCAACATAAACCACATTTAACACCACCATGGTTGACCATACCAGATCAACCTCACCCCAAATGAAAATGTTTAATTACATCACAACCCTTATAAATAAAAGAAAAAGATAAAAGTTAGGCTCCGGCTATTCATTTGCCTTCCTTGCCCAACGTGTTGGTTTCCCTTGTTGTAGCCAACCGTTGAAGAACCTCTGTAACTGAAGCCAATGTGTCCATGTATGCATCTTCTTGATTAGCGAAGGATGTTTCTGCAGCTTTTGGGACCTTGGATGCTGGTGTGGGTGCTACTCCTGGACTTTCACCTTTGGCTTTGGCAAGTTTGGTTGCCCAGGTGTCCACAGGCCAGGATGAAGTGTTGAGACCTTTGCTAGAGGCTTCGGCAACCATTCGCATCCGAGGCTCGAAAATGGCAACAGCAACATCCCTTTTTATCTTTGTTGTCAACTCCTCGGCATCAGCTTCAACAGACATCTTCAATATATAAGCTTTAAGATCCTTGACCTCCTTCTTCAACTTTGCAAGCTCAGCAACATCATTTTTGTGTGCATTTTTCCTAACTAAGGACATCTTGCACATATCATTGAACGCGTTGGCTTTCTCATTGTAGCATTTGGAAAGATGCTCGATGGTCTATACAAAATCAACATATAAGTGAAGTTGTCGATTATTTTTAAAACGAAGAGCAATTTGAATAAGGATTTTTGTTACCTTGGCAAATTCGGAATCAAGGTTGGCAGGATCAAAGACATCATCAGCTTTCCTTTTCTTTGAGGATTTGGAGCGGAGGTTAGGCATTCTAGATTTTGCTGCAGCTGGAGTTGATTTTTCTACCTTATCCTAAGAAGAATCATTGTCAATATCAAGTAAGCTGATGTAAGAGGCTAAATTTCCACGGAAAAGAAAATTAATTAGGATTGGATGATGTAAACAGAGGATATTGAACTTACTTGAGCTTACCAGACATAGAGGTTTGAGATTCTTGGGATCCTGCACTTTCTGATGGATGGAAATACTTGAAGGTCCTTTCGTCTTCAGAAATTTCTAGAAATGCTCTTAACTTCCCTTCGGTGTCCAGATCGGGGAGTACTAAAGCTGCAAAATCAACTGAAACAAATGAAACCAGGTTAAAATTAAGATTTTATGTTTTATAAGCCCTAGAAAAAAATTGTCTCCTACCCTTTGAGTATCCAGGAAGAAGGAACTTGACTGCAGTTGGGTAAAGACTTACGATCAACAAAGAAGAATCTGCTATTCCAGTTTGGATTATTCTGTTTGGTTCGTAATAACAAATGGGAACGGTTGGGTTTGACTTTAAACAAAAAGTAGTGAGAACCACGGCTTCTGAGATGATAAGTCTGGGCTAATTCGGGTAGGCCTAAACCTACAACGTGAAAATCAACTACGGTCTGAATCACAGAGAGAGTACGCCAAATCATAGGCATAGATTGAACGTAGCAAAGCTTAGTGGACCTATATTAGTCCAGGATCATGCGTTGTTTAACGTGTTTATTTTCTTTGAGTATTGACCAGGTCATATATGGAATTCGTTAATGAGATATGCTCCGGATTATGTGAAGAAGCTTTGATATGATTCAAGGATGACCAAGTCAGTTGCACATGTAAATATAAGTCAAAAGAGACGTTGGTGGTCTTCATCCTTCATCGAAGGATCCCGGGATTCTCGGAAATATTGTTATACGCTCTTAGTATATAATTGAGGCATGGATGATCGATTAGGGGAACGAATACACACTATCTTCACCTGCAAAACACATAAACACTCTGCTATTACTCTCGTTAATACTCTTTTTCATCAACACTTAGCTAGATTCACACACATAATCACTTAGCCGATCATCCTTGTGCTCTTAGCTTGTAATTCATTATTTTCATTTTTATAAAATCAACAAAGGCAAGGATCATTTGATCCTTCCTGAGGTTTTGTGCCGGCGATCAATCTTGATAAGGAAAGTAAAATTTCCAAGATGGTTGGTAAACGTGGTGGTAGTACAAAAGAAGAATGGGAAATGGAGAGTGTGCGTAGACTACACTGATCTTAATAAAGCCTGTCCAAAGGATCCTTTCCCCTTACCACACATCGATTCGATGGTAGATGCTACGGTTGGGCATGAGATCCTAACCTTCATGGATGCATCGTCAGGATTTCAGCAAATCCAAATGGAACCATCGGATCAGGAAGACACAGCCTTCATAACCCCCACAAGTATATATTGTTATATTGCTATGCCTTTTGGTCTTAAAAATGCAGATGCCACTTATCAAAGGTTGGTCAACATGATGTTCAAAGAACAACTGGGAAGCACGATGGAAGTATACATCGATGATATGGTGGTAAAGTCAAAGAGAACTGAGGATCATCTTCAGGATCTTAAGATGGCTCTCGACATTCTGGATCAATACAATATGAAGCTTAATCCTTCAAAGTATCACTTTGGAGTGGGGGTAAGAAAATTTTTGGGTTACGTGGTAACCAAGAGAGGAATAGAAGCTAGTCCAGAGCAGATCAAGGCTATCCGAGATTTTAAATCCCCATCAAGTCCTAAGGATTATACAAAGATTGACAGGAAAAATAGCAGCTCTGAATTGTTTTATTTCAAGATCCTCATACAGATGCAAGGAATTCTATGATATCTTAAAGCAGAACAAAAAGTTCGAATGGGGAGAAAAACATGAAGCTGCATTTCAAGAATTGAAGAATTACTTGTCATCAACTCCTTTATTGATGAAGACTGTGAATGGTGACACATTGTTCCTTTTTCTCTCGGTATCCTAAAATGATGTAAGTGCAGTACTAGTAAAGGATCATGAAGGGCAACAACAAACTGTTTACTATGTAAGTAAAAGCCTACTAGATGCTGAAACCAGGTACTCCCATCTTGAGAAACTTATACTTGCATTGGCTATGGCATCTACTAAACTTAGGAATTATTTTGAAACACATCCTATTCATGTAAGAACTAATTATCCATTAAAAATGTTTTGAGAAAACAAGAAATGTCAGGACGCCTAGCTAAATGGTTTGTTAAGTTAAGTGCTTATAATCTGATCTATGAACCTAGAAATGCAATTAAATCCCAAGCTTTAGTAGATTTTATTGCTGACTTCACTAGCGATCTTCAAAATGAAGTAGATTTAGAAGTACAAGAACTAAGTCAAATAAGTGAAAAATGGACATTATATATCAATGGTGCTTCTAATATAAGAGGAACTGGATTAGGAATTGTATTAAAATCACCTCAAGGTGATATTATGCCTCAAGCTATAAGATATGAATTTCAAGCCACAAATAATGAGGCAGAATATGAAGCACTGGTTGCAGGATTACAATTATCTAAGGATATCGGTATAAAATACTTAGATGTATATGTAGATTCATTGTTAATTGCTAATCATTATAATGGAACATATACTGTAAAAGTAGATAGATTAGCCTCGTATTTGGAAATTGTTAAGGATCTTGCAAGTAGCTTTGAGATCTTCGACATTCAACAGGTACCACGTGGGGATAACACTGAAGCGGATGCTCTAGCTAACCTGGGGTCAAGTCTAAGGATCCCACCAGATGTTAAAATACCAATTATACATATCGCAGCACCTGCCATCGCTGAAAAGGATAACAATGAAGAGCAAGTATGTGATGTTGAGGATCCTCAGTCTGGAGATAATTCGAATACATCAGGTTCTGGGTGCAATTCAGGATCATGGATGCAGCCGATCATGAAATATCTACAACATGATGTGATCCCTAAGGACGAAAATCATCCTAAAGCCTTCAAATTAAAGGTATCCCGTTTTACTATTGAAAATGGTATATTGTATAGAAAATCACTTGCAGGACCACTATTGTGATGCCTCGAGGATCCTGAAGCATAAACAGTACTTAAGGATATACATGAAGGTGATTGCGGGAATCATACTGGGGGCAGAGCATTATTTTCAAAAACTTTAAGGACATGAAACTTTTGGCCTACTATAAAGAAGGATTCCATGGATTTTGCTCGCAAATGTGATGCTTGTCAAAGATATGGGAACATCCATCATCAACTAGCAGAACCGATGCATACGATTATCTCACCATGGCCATTTATGAAATGGGGAATGGATATTGTGGGAAAATTACCTATGGCTCTTGGAGGAAAGGTGTTTATGCTTGCCATGACGGATTATTTTTCCAAATGGATAGAAGTTGAGGCATTTGTTCAAGTAAAAGAAAAGGATGTAATATCGTTTATCAAGAGAAATAACCTGACAAGGTTTGGGATCCCAACAGAAATAGTATGTGATAATGGATCTCAATTTATTAGTAAAAGAACAACTAAGTTTTGTGAGAATTGGGGAATCAAGATGATAACTTCAACACCAGTCCATCCTCAAGCTAATGGACAAGCGGAGTCTAGCAACAAGATCATAATCAATAATCTCAAGAAGAGGTTGGATGTCAAGAAGGGAAGATGGGCTGAAGAACTACCTTTCATTTTATGGGCCGATAGGACCACAAAAAAAGAGGCAACTAAGAAAACTCCTTTTGCTTTGGTGTTTGGATCAGAAGCTATGATCCCAACGGAAATGGTAATCCCAACGGCAAGAACCCAGATGCGGACTTTGGAAGCAAACAAAGAAGCATTGAGTCAGGATCTAGACACTGTGGATGAGTTAATGGATCGTGCTAAATTCAGGATTGCTGCATATCAACAGAGGATTTCAAGATCCTACAACAAAATTGTTAGAATAAGAACGTTTCGAGTAGGAGATTTGGTATTAAGGAAAGTATCTCAAATACTAAGAATCCTGCAGAAGGAAAGCTAGCACCAACGTGGGAAGGTACATATTTAATAGATTCGGATGCTGGAAAGGGGGCATATTGGTTGGCCAATATGGATGGAGAATTACTTCCAAGATCCTGGAATGCCATTCATTTGAAACTCTATCATGTGTAAGTTGAATGTTTTAATTCAACATAAAAAGTTACTACTATGATCCTTAACTCTTCATTGATTTTGATACTCTTTACTATATATATATGTGTGTATTATAATATATTAGTATATGCATGGGAGTTTTTAATAATTATTATTCTCATTGAATACTGTATTGACTTAAGCATCGGAGGGGTGTTAAGCAAACTAATACCCACCTATACCCAAGATCTTGTATTTGTTGTAGTTCATGCATTTAAGGATTATGGAATGAAGATTAGAAGTTGGCCACCTCTCTTCCGTTAAGGATCCCAACGATCCTCTAAGGTTTAGAGGTTTCCAAATTGATAACCACCTCTAGGGTTTATACACCCTGCTAGGTGCGCATGATGTTTGATTATAGTGCCATGGTTAGGGAATCGGTGATGCCTCTGGTACCCGACAACTTCATTTCCATTGGCCTATAGATCAAACGCTAACGAATGTCGACACTGATGTGCACTAGACGTGTCGATCTAAGGTTTGTGTCGTTTTCACGTCACTCTAAGGTTTGTAATGTTTTCACATTACTCTTCGGTTAGGCATTTTCATGTCTCAAATGGCTTAGCCCAAGAATCAAACGGTTTGTAATGTTGTCACATTACCTAATGGTTTGGCATTTACATGTCATTCTTATAGTTTTATTAAACTATCTAATGGTTATAATGTTTTCACATTATTAAAGTTCTCATTGGTTAAGTATAATAAATAATTTTATTAGCTCTAATGTTTTCATGATTGTCAAAATTGTTTTGATCTAAGGATCACAAAATCTTTTTAAGATCACAACATTTTTCAAAAAAATAAAAAAATTGTTTTCACAATCAATTTACAAGTTATCAATATTTTATTGTTACAGGAGATATTCATCAGAATTCGTTGTTATCTACAGAATTGAAACGCCCTGAAAATCTGAACTTTTTTTTTATACCTTCAATTAGGACTTCTCGATCCTAAATTACCTTAGAATTCATTTTATATTTATCCCATATTAAATTTTGGACTAAAAACTGATTTTCTGATTTTGTACATACTCACGCGATCCAAAATTTTGAGCTGGGATCGCGTATCTAAGCACAAAACTTTCTGTTCACAAATTGCACTGACTCACACGATCCACAAAACTTTCTGTTCACAAATTGCACTAACTTTTTACTCGTTATGAATTAGGACCTGAAATTTTGCGCACACCTTCCCTATAACCATATAAACCTTTTCTCAATTCCACCTTTTCAAGTTTTACATTTTTCTAAGATTTGACGGGTTTTCGGCTAAATTAGACCAAAAATCTCAACATATCAATTCCCAAACCATGATTTCTGAAACATTGAGCTTTTGACCTCATAACACATATACTAAAACAAAGTTGTGAAGCTATTTCCCACACTCTTAACCTTCCTCTAACTCAATTTGAACCGTGTGTGCTTTTAAAGACCCATTTTGACCCATTTTGACCCGCTGACTTTAAAGGGCTAATTTAACCCATTCAATAGTTGACCAATAGGACGTTTGACTTCCTTACAACCTTTCAATATACATACATAACCAAAATGGAAAGTATACTATAACTTGCTCTTTTACACTTTCTACAACATTTTTATCCATTACATATCATGATCTACTACTAAACCATACAATTACTTGTCTTTGTTTATACCTTTGCAACATGTCAAAAAATTGTTTAAAAAGGCTTTCAAGGGTTACAAAACGACAATTAAAAGAGATGAGCTTGTGTAACTTACAACAAGCTTGCAATTCCACGTCTAGTCTTTACTAGCTTCTTTTCCCTTCCCACTTTCACTTGTACCTACAACATAAACTAAACTAATTAAGCACTTTACTTAGTGAGTATATGTATAACTAATCAAATATGCAATAAAACATATAATAAACAAGGAATTTAGATTACTTCCCTTTTTCTCTTTCAATTCTCTATTCACAAATTCTAATCAAATGTGCACATTTCAAATCTTTCAATTAGCTAACCTTGATTAGCTAGCATAACTAGCTACTAATCAAGAACATAACTAACCTTGGTTAGTTATTCTAATCACTTTATGGCTAATAATCATTAACCATTCTAATCACATGTATTCAACATATTTAAATTCTAATAACAACTAATCATTTCATATACTCACCTTGGCTTATTAAATAGCTTGAAATAAGATGATCAAATGATGATAACTCTTCTTTAACACCTAATACACATTCATATAACACACGTATCAATAATTAATCATGCTTTCAACTACTAATTCATCTAATTACTTCTCCCCCACTTGATGTTTACAAATTTCACTTTGACTAAACTAACTAACTTCATTCTCATTATCATACTCATAGCTTTAATACAAATTAAGCTAGTTCCAAGTTATTAATAACTTCTACTAACACTTTACACTTGAAATTCAAACTAATTCATATATTTTATAAGAAACCCCATAAACTCTAATCATAATCCATCAGTATTAACATGAAATTGAGTATCTACTCATTATTACTAAGTTAAACTAACAACAATTATTCAATTACAAGCCCTAATTTCGGATTAATTCCTACTAATTAACTAAAACCCATGAAAACCCAAGTTCTAGGGTTCTTAAAGAAATTAGAACACTTACAATGATTAAAGGATGATGGAAGAAGATGATTTGAAGCTTGAATTGAAGATTAATCAAAAGCTTAAAGATTTGTTCTTGATTTCCCTTGTTTCCTGCGATTTTTACTCTGTTTATTTTATTTATTTTGTGTTCTAAGCTTCTTTGGAAGATGCAGGAAGAAGACACGTACTGTGTCTTTTAATTTCTTTAATTTCCTATACTACACAGTCTGGAACTTAACATCTGCTTACGTTTTCTACTATATCTTATTATTAAATGATCTATAATTAAAAAGATGTATATATTATTGTACACTAAAATAATATCTTGAAAACTGGGGTGTTACAAGAATATTTTAGGATCCTGAAATCTTAGGATCCTAAACTCAAGATTATCTCAGATCCGGTTAAGGATCCTTGAAACCTGTAATGCTGAATGGATATTGAGAGAATCTTCTCATTATCCTAGATGTATCCCGAGGGAATCTCCTCTGGATCCTGTTTTTAAGCAACTGTCAAGCAAATATGCTGAGGGAATCTCCTCAATATCCTGAAGACACAAGATGTAGATAATATCCTAATATCATTCATACCAAAAGATTTCAGGATTATTCACCCCGAATCAGAGTTCAAAAGTGCAGGAAAGTAAAATTGTCTTGTGGCCAACATAAACCACATTTAACACCACCATGGTTGACCATACCAGATCAACCTCACCCCAAATGAAAATGTTTAATTACATCACAACCCTTATAAATAAAAGAAAAAGATAAAAGTTAGGCTCCGGCTATTCATTTGCCTTCCTTGCCCAACGTGTTGGTTTCCCTTGTTGTAGCCAACCCTTGAAGAACCTCTGTAACTGAAGCCAATGTGTCCATGTATGCATCTTCTTGATTAGCGAAGGATGTTTCTGCAGCTTTTGGGACCTTGGATGCTGGTGTGGGTGCTACTCCTGGACTTTCACCTTTGGCTTTGGCAAGTTTGGTTGCCCAGGTGTCCACAGGCCAGGATGAAGTGTTGAGACCTTTGCTAGAGGCTTCGGCAACCATTCGCATTCGAGCCTCGAAAATGGCAACAGCAACATCCCTTTTTATCTTTGTTGTCAACTCCTCGGCATCAGCTTCAACAGACATCTTCAATATATAAGCTTTAAGATCCTTGACCTCCTTCTTCAACTTTGCAAGCTCAGCAACATCATTTTTGTGTGCATTTTTCCTAACTAAGGACATCTTGCACATATCATTGAACGCGTTGGCTTTCTCATTGTATCATTTGGAAAGATGCTCGATGGTCTATACAAAATCAACATATAAGTGAAGTTGTCGATTATTTTTAAAACGAAGAGCAATTTGAATAAGGATTTTTGTTACCTTGGCAAATTCGGAATCAAGGTTGGCAGGATCAAAGACATCATCAGCTTTCCTTTTCTTTGAGGATTTGGAGCGGAGGTTAGGCATTCTAGATTTTGCTGCAGCTGGAGTTGATTTTTCTACCTTATCCTAAGAAGAATCATTGTCAATATCAAGTAAGCTGATGTAAGAGGCTAAATTTCCACGGAAAAGAAAATTAATTAGGATTGGATGATGTAAACAGAGGATATTGAACTTACTTGAGCTTACCAGACATAGAGGTTTGAGATTCTTGGGATCCTGCACTTTCTGATGGATGGAAATACTTGAAGGTCCTTTCATCTTCAGAAATTTCTAGAAATGCTCTTAACTTCCCTTCGGTGTCCAGATCGGGGAGTACTAAAGCCGCAAAATCAACTGAAACAAATGAAACCAGGTTAAAATTAAGATTTTATGTTTTATAAGCCCTAGAAAAAAATTGTCTCCTACCCTTGAGTATCCAGGAAGAAGGAACTTGACTGCAGTTGGGTAAAGACTTACGATCAACAAAGAAGAATCTGCTATTCCAGTTTGGATTATTCTGTTTGGTTCGTAATAACAAATGGGAACGGTTGGGTTTGACTTTAAACAAAAATTAGTGAGAACCACGGCTTCTGAGATGATAAGTCTGGGCTAATTCGGGTAGGCCTAAACCTACGACGTGAAAATCAACTACGGTCTGAATCACAAAGAGAGTACGCCAAATCATAGGCATAGATTGAACGTAGCAAAGCTTAGTGGTGGCAAAAAACTCAGTGATTAAAGGTGGAAATGGGAATTTAAGACCAATGGTAAAGGGGAATTCTGGAAAGCAAATTCACTTATCAGAGGAAAGATCAGGTGGACATGAAGGATCAAAAGCTTTAAAAACAGTATTTGGGGGAAAATAACCCCTGATTCTCAGTTGGTCAATGTCAGAATCATTGAAAGTACAGGGTTCAGGGTTTGGAACTAGACCCTGAGCATTGAATTCTGGTTGGTTATCGTCATTTTCTAGAAGAATCAAAGACATGGTAGACGAAATGATGAAATACGAATTTGATAGAAAAGGGAAGAGAGAAATTTTACCTGCAGATCAATGGTAGATGACGGTGACGAGAAGATGGATAAGAAAAGATAAGTATCAAAATGGTTATAAGTACTTAGACACGGTAACCGATACATCTACCTAACACAATTTTAGCAGTTATCCTGGGAAGTTACAACGTTTAAGGATCCTGAAAAACGTTATAACTTCAGGGGCAATTGTTGTGGGTAGATTTTTAACTAACATTGCAGGATCCTGATTAGCATCATATATTTATCTCACAGGTATGAAAATCATTTATATTCCGTATTCGCATATCAGGATAATGATAGTTTGTAAGTATATTTTCAGGATCACAGTCATAGATAAGGATCCTGGAAATACTCTTATTATTTATCTTGCAGGATCCTAGTTAGGATATATTTGTTTAATTATGCAGGATAATGGATAAGCAGGATGAGTAAGTAAAGATCCTATGTTTATTCTGGAGTGTGCTTAGCTCGGGATCCTGGACCTATATTAGTTCAGGATCATGCGTTGTTTAACGTGTTTATTTTCTTTGAGTATTGACCAGGTCATATATGGAATTCGTTAATGAGATATGCTCCGGATTACGTGAAGAAACTTTAATATGATTCAAGGATGACCAAGTCAGTTGCACATGTAAATATAAGTCAAAAGAGACGTTGGTGGTCTTCATCCTTCATCGAAGGATCCCGGGATTCTCGGAAATATTGTTATACGCTCTTATTATATAATTGAGGCATGGATGATCGATTAGGGGAACGAATACACACTATCTTCACCTGCAAAACACATAAACACTCTGCTATTACTCTCATTAATACTCTTTTTCATCAACATTTTGCTAGATTCACACACATAATCACTTAGCCGATCATCCTTGTGCTCTTAGCTTGTAATTCATTATTTTCATTTTTATAAAATCAACAAAGGCAAGGATCATTTGATCCTTCCCGAGGTTTTGTGTCGGTGATCAATCTTGATCAAGGGTTTTCCTCGTATATCCTCGTGTTGATTACATTTACTTTACCTTTTTTCATTGTTTATTTAGCATTACCCTTAATCTGTTCTTGAGCTTTTTTCTTAAATCTTTATTCAACAAGGATTAACGCACTTAAAGTGTATTTTCATTCAAAATTCTTATTTACTAATATAGAGAATCGTATAGCAACGTAATTATCTTGAAAGTAATTTCTACATTATACCTCACAATCTAAAATTTGATCACTTAATTGCTTAGTGTAATTTTGGACCAAAACACCAATGATTCTCGTCCAAATCTCCCTACAAAATATCGAAGAGTCTCATTAGCTTTTTGAACAACCCTATACAAATCAGTGGTTAATCTTTCAAAGGTCCTACTACATGAAAATTGATTATTAAATAGATTAACCATATAAGCAAAAGAAGTAATAGAGTAAGGAGGAACATTCATTAGCCATTTCAATGCAGATCCTGTTAAAGTGGACCCAAAACCTTTACATAAGCATGCTTCTTTGAGATCCACAGGAATAGGGATGATCTCCATCCTTTCTCGGTACTGGGCTATATGCTCTTCAGGATCCGTTGTGCCATCATACAATTTCATGCTAGGAGTATGAAATCTTTTCGGGATTTCAGCATCATAAATATGTGGTGCGAACCTCAAGATCCTGTGAGGTGTTGGGGTAACCTCTGGAATGGGTTGTACTACACCAGGTACACTTGAGATCATATCTTTGAGCTTCTGTATCTCCCTAGTCATAGCGGGGCTCAAGCCAGGATCCTGCACAATGTTAGTTCCAAAAGTATAACCAGCTATTCATTACCTCTATTAGGTAACATAAATGAGGTTCCTGGAGTTTGTCTGAGATCCCGAGTGGTCGAGATCCCCGTTGTGTATATGGAATCTGTGATCCTAGTAGTTCCTTGCATGGCAATGAAATCTCCTCCGAGACTTGTAGATGCTGGAGTGTTGAAGTCCAGGATCCTGTTCCGGATAGGAGTAATATCCTGAGAAGCAGGAGTGTGGACCCTTGACCTTAAGCTTTCCACATCTCTTCTCAATGATGCGTTGCTTCGTTCCATGCATTACATGTGATCCTTTACCTGTGAAAACATAGACATAATTTCCCTGTTAGAAATAATAACGGGATCCGGTTCTATTATCCTGGATCCTGAAAAAGTGGATCCTAAATAGGTGGATCCTGAAGAAGTAGTCCTTAGATAGGTATCCTTTGGCCTCTGATGCGATGATGAAAGGGATGGTATAGGAGGAAGACTAGTCATAGCAGAGGTTGAAGATGGCATAGAAGAAGACACAGATCGTCCTTGAGTCGACATTTTAGATAAAAACTTTTTGAAAAAGACGATTTAACAAGGCTTTTAACAAAACTTTGATTATGAAAAGCAGTACTTGCCCCACGGTGGGCGCCAAAATGTTTCGGCCAAAATTTAACAAGTATAAATTTTGGTCAAATTATTAAAGCGAGGTAGACTGCTTTTAGTGATTTTCGAGATAATCAAGTAAAAATGAAAGTTAATAATGATATAATGCAGATTTTGTGTGAATCTAGTGTTTGTAACAAGATAAACGTGAAAACTTATATAAAATTTAAGAACATTTCGGGATAATGCAGATTATGCAGCAAATAATCGATAAAATATGAAGTAAATGATGAAACTAAAGAATAAACGCAATCGACACGCGGATATACGAGGAAAGCCCTTAATATTGATAGATTTCCGCCATAAAACCTCGGGAAGAGAGTATCGTCTCTTGCCTTTGTTGTTTTTATTACTCGAATTCAGGATAATTACAATACGAGGGCACTTATGATCAATCTAAAGTGTTTATAGTGATGAATTGATGAAATGAGTGTGTTAATCTGCAAGAAAATAGTGTTAAAGTGGTGAATAAGTCGTGCATGAATGTGTTCCTACGATCATAAGCCTCCAATTTATAGTAAGTACAATATAACTAATATCTCAAAAAATCCGGGATCCTGGCGACATTTCAGGAAATGTCTCCTTGATTCTCTCCTCCCTTGAATGAGCTTTGAACAGGTAATAGAGGTGGAACTAAACCACATTTAACTCTTGTTGGACTTGGTCAAGACATATAACAGAAAAATAACGATTAGTAACGGTCAAATAAAGATTAGCAACGTATTATCCCGAGATACTGAACATATCCGGGATCCTGATCATCTAGGATCCTGAATGCCTAAGATCCTGAACATAAAGTGACAGACAATGATTAGTAACATTTGATCCCGGGATACTTTCCATATCCGGGATCCTGAGTGTATTTGGAATCCTGAACATATCCACGATCCATGATATAATTTTCAATAGCACTAAAAGAATTCAGGATCATGTATCCTGTGCATAAAATATAGCCCAAACAATAATCATGTTTCTACGTAATTATCTTGGAAGGTACTACAAGCACCAATACCTCACTTTACAGATTTGATCACTTAATTGCCTAGGGTAATTTTTGACCAAAACAGTTTGGCGCCCACCGTGGGGCAAGTGGTGCTTTTCTTAATCAAATTCTTGTTAAAAACCTTGTTAAATCGCTTTTTTAAAAGTTTTTGTCAAAAATGTTGACACAAGGATGATCTACATCATCTACTATGTCGTCATCAACTTCAGTGATGATCACTCTTCCTCCTGCTCCACGTAATCCATCATCACAATCAAGGCTGGAAAACACATATTGGAAGATGGCTTCAACAGGATCCACTTCGTTGGAATTTGGATTTTCGGATCCTGATCCCGTTATTATTTCTAATAGGGAAATTGTGTCTATATTTATGCAAGTTAAGGAGCAGTTTGGACGAGTAGAACGGAGTAACGAGATCCTAAGGAAGGATATGGAAAACTTGAGGACGAGGGCCGATATCCCCACTGTTCAAATTATTATTCCTGTCCAAAGTAGGATACTAGATCTTGAGACTCCACCTTTTTCAGGATACCGGGGAAACTTTACAGCCATGCAAGGGAGTAACAGGATCCCAAAATTAAATATATGTCACCGGAATCTCAAATTCTAGGGATCTTGCACAAACTCCAGGATCCTCATCCAGAATCCCAAATAGTGGTAACATATTTACTAATTATTCTGCTAGTAATACATTTGGAACTAACATCTTGCAGGATCCTGAAGTGAGCCCAATTATGGTGAGACGGTTGCAAATGTGGAAGGATATGATATCCAGTGTTCCTGGTATTGCTCAACCTATACCTGAGGTTGCACCGATAGCTTACGGGATCCTAAGCCTTGCACCTCCAATCTATGATGCTGAGATCCAGAAGAGGATGGGAACTTCATCAACTTACGAGGAACCCAACATAAAGATGAATGCATCTTCGTTAAAATCAAATAGGATTAAACCATATTCTAGGAACGACGATTACCGGGCGAATGTGGTCAAAGAGGATGACAATAAATATACTAAGCTAACTGATTATTGTTTTTCTGTTGACACTACGGGTATCTTGTGTGCTATGCAGGGTCTTGGAGATAAGGCGAGATGGCCAAAAAGAAATCATAAAGCCGTCACTTAGAAGGATAAGACTAAGAGGTGCACATATCATAAGGATTTCGGTCATGTAACTGAGGATTGCATACCCCTCAGAAAGGAAATCAGCCATCTGCTCAGCAAGGGATACTTGAAGGAGCTACTTGGAAGAAAGAAGGATCACGGTCGGGATCATGACAAGGCTCTGGGTCCTGAAGCTCAGGATAATCATAGGATCCCATATAGAGCATGACCACCACTGTCGGATGCCAAGGATATTGATAGATGGTGGAAGCTCGATTGAATTCATCCGCTTGGAGAATTTGAAGAGAATGGGCATACCAGAATCTGAGATCATCTCCAAGTCCACTGTGTTGGTAGGATTCAGTGGTGAAGCAAAGAATACAATCGGCGAGATCAAATTGCCAATTTACATCGAAGGGTTACCTACTCCTTGGAGAGTAGTCAAGATCAATAGCGATCAACGGGAAGCGAAGGATTGCTACACAACATCAATGAAATCTACTACCAAGCCTCCATCAGCATAGCAATCAATGGAAAAATGCATGGTATATCTTGGCTACAATCAGATAAAGTATCAAAGAAGTGTGACTCCATTCTGAGGATCCTAAGGTGGAAAAGGATAGGACGGATCTTATTGTTTGCTGATATGTTCAAGGAAGAAATATTCCTGATCTTGGAAAACGTGGGGGTGGAATACAAATCTAATTGGTAAACCGTTACTCATAAACGTGGCGGTATCCCGAATATGAACGATGCTGCATAAGTTAAAGATCCTGAAAGGATATGCATGAAGGAATCGGTGGAAAGTATCCTGGGGGCATACATGGAGATGTTCAGAACTGATGCATCCAAATATCTATCTGTGATCAATGCTTGATTGGCTTGGATGCTGGAAAATAGGGGCATGTTGATGGAGAACTACTTTCAAGATCCTGGAATGCAATTTACATCAAGATATATCACGTGTGAGTTGAGTATTCACATTCAATCTGAGAAGGTACCCCTATGATCCTAAACTTTGTTATTGATTTTTATCCTTTAATATATATGTATGTGTGTATTGTAATTATATATCAATATATGCGTGGAAATTTCTTATGTTATTATTCTCATTGGAAAATTGCACTGACTTAAGCATCGGAGGGGTGTTAGGCAAATTAACACCCACCTTTACCCAAGATTTTGTATTTGTTGTAGATTTTGCACATAAGGATCATGGATTGAAGATTAGAGGTTTGACCACCTCTCCTCTGTTAAGCATCCCAGCGATTCTTTAAGGTTTAGAGGTTTCCATACGGATAAACACCTCTCTAAGAATAGGGTTTTGACACCCCGCCGGGTGCGCACGATGTTTGATTATAGAATCAAGGTTATGGGACCGGTGATGCCTCTGGTACCCGACAATTTCATGACCATTGACCTATAGATCAAACGCTTCCGAATGTCGACACTGATGTGCACTGGACGTGTTGATCTAAGGTTTGTGTCGTTTTCACGTCACTCTAAGGTTTGTAATATTTTCACATTACCAATTGGTTAGGCATTTTCATGTCTCAAATGGCTTGGCCCAAGAATCAAATGGTTTGTAATGTGTTCACATTACCGAATGGTTTGGCATTTACGTGTCACTAAAATAGTTTGTTTTAAACTATCTAATGGTTGCAATGTTTTCACATTACCAAATGGTGTGACATTTACATGTCACAAACATTGGTTTATCAAAAGTTTTCTTAAGGTTTGTAATTTTTTACAATTACCAAAATATTTTTGTTGGCGTAGGCCGTAAAAGATTCAAATGGTTGTAATATTATCATATAACCAAAATATTTTTCGTATTTAATGCAAAGATTATGATTGTTATAATGTTTTCACATTATTCAAAATTTGTGACATTTTCGAAAATAATTGCAATATTTTTAGCATTAAAAATCTTGACAACTTTTATGCCGTTTTTAAAGATAAATAAAAATCATAATGTTTTGACATTATGAGAATAGCTGGAATTTTTTCATGTTATCAAGATCATATAACAATATTATATTTCAGGATTATTGGATTATCCCAAGAGACATCCTGATATCTTCTTTGAACATATCAAGATTTGTTTCAGGATCCTGAGATACAAGGATCCCGAGTCGAAGTGTTGTGGAATTTTCACTAACCATGCAGCATCCTGGATTAGTTACTATGTTGACAACTTGTAAGGATCCTGGACTACTCCCAAAGAATTTATGCGCAGGATACTGGGCTTACAATCAGGATAAGGAAAGGTATGATTCTGACTTGCTATATTATGCAGGATCCTCAGGTATGACTATATTATCCTTAAGATTATGTTGAAATAGGGATAATAGTTATGTAACCTTACTGTTGAGATTATTATATTGTAGGATCCCAATAGGGATATTATTTCATCAGGATAAGGAAAGGTATGATTCTGACTCGCTATATTATGCAGGATCCTCAGGTATGACTATATTATCCTTAAGATTATGTTGAAATAGGGATAATAGTTATGTAACCTTACTGTTGAGATTATTATATTGCAGGATCCCAATAGGGATATTATTTTATATTTGGGGATCGTTACTGTATAATTATCCTGAAATAAACTAAGTCTGGAGTGACAAAGCTTCTTGGACTCAAGACTACCTTATTTGCTTTATTGTATATGCTTATTATAAGGATCCCAGATATCAAATATCTCGGGATCCCTTTGCTACTAATATTTCTGCATGTTTAATGTGTTTTGACTACGTCATACAAGACGTGTAGAGTTAGTTCCGATTTCTATGGATCGTATATTGCTTGAAGAATATCTGAATTACGAAGAAGTAATTCAACATGTGCGGATTACTCAGTCATATGAACGTTGGACGCTCCATCGATCGGAGATGATCCCGGATATTTCGGAATTATTTGTTATTCACTTGTAGTATAAATACGAGGCTAGAATGATCGAATAGAAAAAACGAATACTCACTGCTTACACTGAAACACACTCTCTGCAACTCGTTAACACCCACACACTTCATCATTTTCACACTTAGACGATCATTCTTGTGCTCTTTAGTTTGTAAACCTTTTTCATTTAATAAGATAAACATAAGGCAAGGATCGATTAATCCTTCCCGAGGTTTTGTGTCGGAGATATATCATATATCAAGGGTTTTCCTCGTACATCACTGCGTACTTGCATCTTTCTTTCATTTACTTTACTAAACTTGCATTCTTGATCACGTTTACTGCATTATCCCGGAATTATCCCGGATTATATTCATTTTCCTGTATTTATCTTAATTTATTATATATAAATTCATCCTTTACAAAGTATTCGGTCACATATACAGCAAGATTTGATACTAAGTTAATCCATATTAGCAAAATTACAAGTATACATCACAAAGTATAACTTTCAAATAAATTATCTTGAAATCAAATTCAAATACACTACCTCACTTTACTAATTTGTTCATTGAATTGCATTGTGTAATTTTTAACCAAAACAATTTGGCACCCATCGTGGGGCATGTGGTATTTTTAATAATTAAATTCTTGTTAAAAGCCTTGTTAAATCACTTTTTTCAAAAGTTTTTGCTAAAAATGTCGAATCAAGGACTATCTATGTAACACCCGTCAAATTAGGACTACTAATTAGTGCCTAACTCTCTGTAAATACATGTAATTAGTTGGTTTAGGTTAGTTAATGTATCGAAATATATATATTATTGAATATATACGAATATGTGATTTGGTTAATTCGTACAAATTTCAAATCGAATGTAATTCGGTTCAAATAAATACAGACGTTGGTGAACATTTTTATTAAATAAGGTAACATTATTTAATAGCACTATTATACTCAAAATATTATGTTAATAATATTCGCATCATACAAACAAAGTCTACACGATTAAAATGTTAAACGCGCGGACAAAACGAAACAAGCTATGTTACATTGTATAACTCAAATATTAAGTATCTGATGAAATACTTCAAGTATAATATCAGGTAAATATTCGTATTTCAAAACTTATAATTAAATGTATAAAATAACTATTTAACGTTTAAACAATCAAGAAAATGAACACCGCATGGAGCACGAATACACGGAGTTAAAAAGTGGAGACCTACACTTCCGTGGGCCCACCCTAACCGAGGGCCCCTTCCCCCCCTTATTTCCCTCCTCTTTCCTCCCTTCTCCTCATTCCATCATTCACATTTCTCTTTCCTCCTCTCTTTTCTCTCAAAACACACCACCACCATCACCACTAAATCCACCAAAAACACCACGAAACGAACCTGAATCGTCGAGCTCGTTTGGAGAAAAGTGACCACCTCGCAACGATCTACGTTTACATCTTTCCGGATTTCTCACACGCGAAGTTGTAAGTTTCTGACAAAACCCGCAACTCCTCGATTTTTAGTGTTTCCAAGTAATAATTGTTTATTTAAGCTTGAAATGTCCAAATATGGGTTGGGTAAAAGAATCGGACCAAACGGTCGCCGGAAAACATGTTTTTGGCTCAACTTCCGGCCAATAGCTCGTTGTGTCGCAGAGGCTCCAGGGCACCAGCGACACAAGCCCTTATGTCGCTAAACCCCCACTTATGTCGCATATAGCGACACAAGTGACTATGTCGCAAACCCTTCGGATGTCGCATTTAGCGACACAAAACACTATGTCGCAAAACCTATTTCCGTTGCATATAGCGACACAACATTTTATGTCGCATAAATTGCGGATGTCGCACTTAGCGACAGAAGCCCATATGTCGCAGATGTGATCTGCGACACAATAGACTACGTCGCACCTAGCGACACAAGCCTTATGTCGCACATAGTGTCGCATGAAACAGAACCAAGAAAACACAGATTTTACTAAGGGTCGAGACCTAAAATTTTATCACTCGATTTCACCCAAATTCAAGTCCAGGTGCATTTTTCACCAAAGCAATATAATATAAATAAATAAAATTCGAGCTAACTTGGCATCTCGACCCCAACCAGGGGCCAGCCACTTCAACCATGCCAGGGGTTGCCACCCCTGGGACCCCGCTAACCAGGGGCGCTGCCCCCGGACCCCCGTCACAATCAAAATATAAATACTTTTAAGAATCGGACCAAACGGTCGCCGGAAAACATGTTTTTGGCTCAACTTCCGGCCAACAGCTCGTTGTGTCGCAGAGGCTCCAGGGCACCAGCGACACAAGCCCTTATGTCGCTAAACCCTCACTTATGTCGCATATAGCGACACAAGTGACTATGTCGCAAACCCTTCGGATGTCGCATTTAGCGACACAAAACACTATGTCGCAAAACCTATTTCCATTGCATATAGCGACACAACATTTTATGTCGCATAAATTGCGGATGTCGCACTTAGCGACAGAAGCCCATATGTCGCAGATGTGATCTGTGACACAATAGACTACGTCGCACCTAGCGACACAAGCCTTATGTCGCACATAGTGTCGCATGAAACAGAACCAAGAAAACACAGATTTTACTAAGGGTCGAGACCTAAAATTTTATCACTCGATTTCACCCAAATTCAAGTCCAGGTGCATTTTTCACCAAAGCAATATAATATAAATAAAAAAATTTCGAGCTGACTTGGCATCTCGACCCCAACCAGGGGCCAGCCACTTCGACAATGCCAGGGGTTGCCACCCCTGGGACCCTGCTAACCAGGGGCGCTGCCCCCGGACCCCCGTCACAATCAAAATATAAATACTTTTAAGTATAACACTGCTAAAGTTTATAAATACTTGTAAGTATAACACCGCTAAAAAAATCAAAATAGTAATGTGGGATTATTATTACCAACAAATCACCAACGGACCGTACACATTTTTAAACACTTATACAATCAACCAAATTGTAATCATTTGGACATTCAAGTTGGACAAACAACTACAAGGTAGTCTTATTAGATGCCTTCACATGTTTATAACCATCGCGTGTCATGGACACCCTTAGGTTAAAAGTCTTTGGACTTCAATTCTTGGCTAATCGATTTCAGTTTATTAAGATAAACTCTTCAGGCTCAGGTGAGTCTCATGGCCCCTCTTTTTACTAGTTTTACTAGGGGTGCGATACATTCCTCTGTTTTTAACACGTGAACGCAAGAACATATTTCAATATACTACATGAGTTGTTTTCAACTAATCAAATCAACGTCCTCCGTCAGTATAGTCTGGTAATACGAAAGTAGCGTGAATATTAGTATATGGTACTATATAGGATTGACTCACCTCGTCCGGGTTAGTCGCGCTAACCTCTGCAACGGACGTACTAATATTTGGGAAGACGAGTGTAGATTAGACACTCGTGGAGGCACCTCGCTCGGAATTCTCTATATGGAACCCGACCCTCGAGTTAAGCTCAGACTATGCGCTCATAGTTGTATACACTATTATTATCATTTGCTGGATGCAAATCAACATTTAAATCTTGCGGTTCTCACACTATTATTTGATATCTAAACCTGTGAGCTCACCAGCGTTAGCTGACCCATTTTAGCATGTATCACAGGTACTCAGCAGTAGATTTGGACTGCCCATCAGGATGCATATTAGCTCAAGTCTTCATGTAAACTTCAGAGATTTCGTTGCATTATTAGCTTTTGTATAACTAATTATGTACTTAAATCTCTCATATACGAACACGAGCTATGTACGGGTTCAAACTGTTGTAAACCTTTTAATATTAATATATTTTGTTAAAACGACGCATATAGAGTCGTTTGCTATATATCTGTGTGCTTTAGTTATTGATTAGTAACACCCAAATTAAGCTTCCGCAAAACATTAAATTTGGGGGTGTTACAGATTGGTATCAGAGCCTAAGGTTATAGTGAACTAGGTTGCATTTAGTGGACCTAGACTATGATCGTTAGGCAGTATTCCTTATTAAGTATGGTTAGGTTCAGTGACTACATGGTATTGGTTTAATTTAACATAGCCTGATTAACTATGTACAATTAAAAGAATATGATGTAGGATCCGAAAGGAATCTTGACTGAAAAGGATACACTAGTTGACTCTGACCACGAGAGAAACTGGGACTCAAACTTGTCTGTGTTAGACACCTTAGGCTATTATGTGATATATATATATACATACATACATAGATAGGCCTCGCTCTCACTCAACATCTTAGGCTATATTATATATGTATTATATAAATATAGGCCTCACTCTTTCTAACGCTTTATCTCAGAATGGAAAACACACCACCCAATTCGTCACACTCTCAATCCGGGTCGCAGAACCCGAGGGTAGCTGGGAGGAACGCCAGGTTGCCTCGAGCTGGCCCGTATCTCACTCAGTTCACTCTGACGGCCTTGGCCGCTAGGCTGGACCGTCACGAGCAACGACTTCGCACCATGGATGTCGTTTTGCAAGAAACAAATGAAAATTGGAGACTCACAGCGCTTGAGCGTATCAACCAAGTCTCCGAGGATCACGAAAACACCGTTAGCAACATGAACATACTCCACGACCGGGTAGTGGAATCAGGAGTAGAAGTCGAGCTCTTGCAACTCAGGTTGGAACAATGCGAGTAGCGCCTGCAAGAGGCCGAAGAATACTCAAGGATGCTGGTACAACGACTAGCATTGGCAGAAGAGAACGCCCGACCAACCAGCAGACTCGCAATCACAGTGGATCGACTTATCACACTAATGGAAAGGATCAACTTGCATTAGAACTAGTGTGACTGTCATCTTGAAATCTATATTTATCTATGTAGTACTCTTACTATTCGAACCAGATGTAACAATTCTCGGTACCTTTTGTACTCCCCATATTATGTAATCTTTTGAAAACTCTTATCATGTACCAAACTTAGTTATTTCAATGAAATATAATTATCGCTTTGTACTGTATATTCCATCATATACACCTGTGATATATCAGAATTTCACGCAAATATCTCATTGTCTTCTCTTGATCTTGTTTAGCAAGATGCCACCAAAGCGATTCACCTTCAGCGAAACTGAAATCGCCCAACTCATAGCCCAAAGCGTGGCTCAAGCTATGGCTACCCGACAACCTAGTTCGGGCAGCAAAGATACTGCTGCCAACGGGCCTCAACCCAAACCTTGCTCTTACAAGGACTTCCAGAACTGCAAACCACATAACTTCAAGGGCACAGAAGGTGCCATCGGATTAATTAGGTGGTTTGAGAAGATAGAATCTGTTTTCCTCATCAGCAAATGTGCAGAAGAGGACAAAGTCAAATTCTCCACTTGCACCCTCGAAGATGTTGCCCTCTCATGTTGGAATTCATACGCCCAGTCTGTGGGTATTGATACCGCCTACCTACTCCCTTGGGAGGAACTGAAGAAAATGCTTACTGCTAAGTATTGCCCCATCGAACAACTCCAAAAACTGGAGGAAGAATTTTGGCACCTAAAGGTGCAGGGAACTGACATTGATGGATACACCGTCAGATTCCAACAGCTTGCCATCCTTCGCCCAGCAATGGTGAGCATCGAACCCGATAAGATCCGAAAGTACATCCGCGGTCTTCCGGAACCTGTCCGGGGGAACGTCGCCTCCTCAAACCAGACCAACATTGATGGTGCTATCCGATTGGCCCATGAACTCATGGCCATGAACGAGGACCCAGAACCACCTACTTCTTCCTCCAACCATCTCAAAAGAAAGTGGTCCGACAACCACAACTCTCAAAACAAGAAACCCGACACCCTCAAGGCCTACAACTCAACCACCGACACCAGACGGGGTTACACAGGGAACAAGCCTTACTGTTCCAAGTGCAACCGCCACCATGAAGGTCCTTGCGGTCCCTATTGCAACAACTGCAAGAGGTACGGCCACCTCACCAAGGACTGTAGATCCCCCGCCAACAACAACAATACCAACAACAACACCAGATTACCACACCAAGCCTGCTATGAATGCGGAAACCCTGGGCACTTTAGGAATGACTGCCCAAAACTGAAGAACAAGGCCAACAACAACAACAATGCTAAAGGTAGAGCCTTCATGCTCAATTATGGGGACGCCCATCAGGACCCGAATGTGGTCACGGGTATGTTCCTCCTCAACAACTTAACTGCTTCTGTTCTATTTGATACTGGTGCCGATAGGAGCTTTATTTCCAATGAGTTTTACCCCCTACTTGACATCACCCCTGTTGCTCTAGATATTAAGTACACAGTAGAACTAGCAAATGGTAAACTCATAGAAACTGATAGTGTGATACATAATTGCACTTTAAACTTAGCTAACGAAACCTTTTCGATAGATCTTATGCCCGTTGAAATTGGGAGTTTCGACGTCATCATTGGTATGGACTGGTTGTCCAAACACCGAGCTGAAATCATCTATTATGACAAAATCGTCCGCATCCCTCTCGCCGTCGGAAGAACCTTGATCATACAGGGGGAGACCGGTGAGACGAGACTAAATATCATATCTTGTCTAAAAACCCAAAAATTCTCAGAAAGGGTTATCCTACCATCCTCGCGCACGTCATAGAGAAAAAGCCAGAGGAGAAGCGACTTGAGGATGTGCCAATCGTTAGAGACTTTCCCGAAGTCTTTCAGGAAGAACGACCTGGTTTACCTCCACCCAGACAGGTTGAGTACTCGATCGATCTCGTGCCAGGTGCCGCATCGATAGCCCGAGCACCATACCGCCTAGCGCCATCCGAACTTCGAAAGCTGTCCACCCAGTTACAGGACCTCCTGGACAGAGGATTCATTAGACCGAGTTCTTCACCTTGGGGAGCTCCAGTCTTATTTGTTAAAAAGAAAGACGGTTCTTTCCGAATGTGTATCGACTACCGAGAGTTGAACAAGTTGACCGTTAAGAACCGGTATCCACTTCCTCGCATCGATGACCTGTTTGACCAACTACAAGGATCGAGTATTTATTCAAAGATCGATCTTTGGTCAGGTTATCATCAACTTCGAGTTCGCGACACCGACATCCCGAAAACTGCTTTCCGAACTCGTTACGAACATTATGAATTTCAGGTGATGCCCTTCGGTTTAACAAACGCACCGGCTGTATTCATGGATCTTATGAATCGGGTGTGCAAACCTTACCTCGACAAGTTTGTCATTGTCTTTATCGATGACATTCTCATCTATTCACGCAACGAACAAGAACACGCGCTTAACCTCAAAACCATCCTAGAACTACTCAAACACGAGGAGTTATATGCCAAATTCTCTAAGTGTGAGTTCTAGATAGAATCCGTTCAATTCCTTGGACATGTTGTTAATAGTCAAGGAATTCACGTCGACCCATCGAAAATCGAGGCTATCAAAGACTGGCAAGCGCCAACTACTCCAACCGAGGTACGCCAATTTCTGGGATTGGCCGGTTATTATCGTTGTTTCATCAAAAATTTCTCCAAAATAGCTCAACCACTCATTACACTGACTCAAAAGGAAAAGAAGTTCAATTGGACTGATAGACAAGAGTCAGCATTTCAGCTATTAAAACTCAAGCTTTGCAGTGCTCCTATTCTATCCTTACCCGAAGGCACCGACGACTTCGTGGTATTCTACGATGCTTCCCACCAAGGCCTCGGTTGCGTGTTGATGCAACGAGACAAGGTCATTGCTTACGCTTCCCGACAACTCAAAGTCCATGAGAAGAACTACACGACTCACGACCTCGAGCTAGGGGTTGTGGTGTTCGCCCTCAAAATCTGGAGACACTACCTCTATGGTACCCGAAGTACCGTATTCACCGATCACAAAAGTCTCCAACACATCTTCGACCAAAAAGACCTTAATATGCGACAGCGTCGCTGGGTTGAGTTGCTCACCGATTATGACTGCGAAATCAAATACCACCCCGGCAAGGCAAATGTTATTGTCGATGCCCTCAGTCGAAAGGAACGGCCGAAACCACTTAGAGTTCGAGCCCTCAGTATGACCATTCATAATGATCTCACCATTCAGATTCATACTGCTCAACTCGAAGCTTTGAAACCCGAAAATGTCAAAAGCGAAGCCTTACGAGGCATCGATAAACAATTCGAAATCAAACCTAATGGTGTTAGGTACTTGTAAGCGTCTAGGATCTACAGCTGATCGAATTCTTGCAATTGAGCGGAAATCAATCACAAGTGTAAAACGTGAATCAAAGTATAAATCGTATTCGAAATGTAAAGATGTAAATAAAAGTTGAGAACTTTTATTTCATGTCACAAAGTATACAAAATCAGCTTGATTATCTCTCTAATCTCTCTCTCAAACTCTTTCTAGATATGGAAGTGAAAGTGTTACAATTGAAGAGTCTCTCCAAAACTCACTAAAAAAACCTATTTCAAAATGACCTAAGGAAGTCTATTTATAGACCTCCAAACATACATGCAACCATAAGACTTAATGAAGTCAAACTTAGTCAATAGCTTTGACTAACCATCCGATAATAGCTTTGTCACAATACTATTGTCGTATGGCTATAGTCGCAATACAATAGGTCATTTATTCAATTAATCTATGCTAAAACAATA
The DNA here is from genome assembly GCA_963422505.1 of Pseudognaphalium luteoalbum. NCBI lineage: Eukaryota > Viridiplantae > Streptophyta > Magnoliopsida > Asterales > Asteraceae > Pseudognaphalium > Pseudognaphalium luteoalbum. Next base: position 56,250,681 of record OY730194.1, read on the forward strand.
TACAAACTATTGTCACAAAATGTTAGAACAACATGTTCTAACAGTACTTCTCAAATCGAATCTGGTTGCCTAGTTTTGGGAACCTGCAAGACTTGGTGATGGATGAAGATCACAAGTCCAAATATTCTATCCATCCTGGATCCGACAAAATGTATCACGACATCAAGGAATTCTATTGGTGGCCGAACATGAAAGCCGAAATCGCCACATATGTCAGTAAGTGTCTTACTTGCTCGAAAGTCAAAACCGAACATCAAAAACCTTCTAGTTTACTTCAACAACCCAGCATTCCTGAATGGAAATGGGAACAAATTGCCATGGATTTCATAACCAAACTGCCCAAATCATCGAGCGGTTGCGATATCATTTGGGTGATCGTTGATCGACTCACCAAATCTGCTCATTTCCTGGCGATCAAGGAAACCGATAAAATGGAACGCCTCTCGATCATCTCTGACAGGGATGCTTCACATCTCACTTTTGGCAATCACTCCAAAAATCGTTCGGTACCCGGCTTGGTATGAGTACCGCATACCATCCTCAAACCGATAGCCAAAGTGAACGAACTATACAGACACTGGAGGACATGCTACGAGCTTGCGTAGTTGACTTCGGTGCAAACTGGGAAAGACACCTGCCATTGTGCGAGTTTTCCTACAATAACAGCTATCACGCCAGCATTAAGGCTACACCATTCGAGGCACTGTACGGTCGTAAGTGCCAATCACCGATCTGTTGGACCGAAGTGGGAGACAGCTAACTCACTGGTCCTGAACTCATACACGCAACCACTGAGAAAATCTTCGAAATCTAAAACCGACTCAAAGCCGCACGTGATCGTCAAAAAAGTTATGCTGACGTGAGACGCAAACCACTCGAGTTCCAGGTTGGGGATCGAGTACTCCTTAAAGTATCGCCTTGGAAAGGCGTAATCCGATTTGGAAAACGCGGGAAGTTAAATCCTAGGTACATTGGGCCTTTTGAGATCCTCGAAAGGATTGGCCCCGTGGCATATCGACTACAGCTGCCAGCCGAGCTCAGCATCGTGCACCCTACTTTTCACATTTCAAACCTAAAGAAATGTCTGTCTGATGAGACACTCATCATCCCACTCGACGAGATTCGCGTCGATAACAAGCTTCATTTTGTGGAAGAACCTGCTGAAATCATGGACCGCGACGTCAAACAACTCAAACAAAGTCGTATTCCCATCGTTAAGGTCAGGTGGAATTCGCGGTGTGGTCCGGAATTCACTTGGGAACGGGAAGACCAAATGCGACTCAAGTATCCTTAGTTATTCACTGACTCTACATCGAACGCTACATCGAGCTAAATTTCAGGACGAAATTCTCTTAACAGGGGGAGAATGTAACACCCGCCAAATTAGGACAAGTAATTAGTGCCTAACTCTCTGTTAATACATGTAATTAGTTGGTTTAGGCTAATTAATGTATCGAAATATATATATTGTTGAATATATACGAATATGCAATTTGGTTCAATCGTACAAGTTTCAAATCGAATGTAATTCGGTTCAAATAAATACGGACGTTGGTGAACATTTTTATTAAATAAGGTAACATTATTTAATAGCACTATTATACTCAAAATGTTATGTTAATAATATTCGCATCGTACCTACAAAGTCTACACGATTAAAATGTTAAACGCGCGGACAAAACGAAACAAGCTATGTTACATTGTATAATTCAAATATTAAGTATTTGATGAAATACTTCAAGTATAATATCGGGTAAATATTCGTATTTCAAAACTTATAATTAAACGTATAAAATAACTATTTAACGTTTAAACAATCAAGAAAACGAACACCGCACGGAGCACGAATACACGGAGTTAAAAAGTGGAGACCTACACTTCCGTGGGCCCCACCCTAACCGGGGGCCCCTTCCCCCCCTTCTTTCCCTCCTCTTTCCTCCCTTCTCCTCATTCCATCATTCACCTTTCTCTTTCCTCCTCTCCTTTCTCTCAAAACACACCACCACCATCACCACTAAATCCACTAAAAATATCACGAAACGAATCCGAATCGTCGAGCTCGTTTGGAGAAAAGTGACCACCTCGCAATGATCTATGTTTCCATCTTTCCTAATTTCTCACGCGCGAAGTTGTAAGTTTCCGACAAAACCCGCAACTCCTCGATTTTTAGTGTTTCCAAGTAATAATTGTTTATTTAAGCTTGAAATGTCCAAATATGGGTTGGGTAAAAGAATCAGACCAAACGGTCGCCGAAAAACATGTTTTTGGCTCAAATTCAGGCCAACAGCTCGTTGTGTCGCAGAGGCTCCAGGCCACCAGCGACAGAAGCCCTTATGTCGCTAAACCCCCCACTTATGTCGCATATAGCAACACAAGTGACTATGTCGCAAACCCTTCGGATGTCGCATTTAGAGACACAAAACAATATGTCGCAAAACCTATTTCTGTCGCATATAGAGACACAACATTTTATGTCGCATAAATTGCGGATGTCGCACTTAGCGACACAAGCCCTTATGTCGCAGATGTGATCTGCGACACAATAGACTATGTTGCACCTAGCGACACAAGCCTTATGTCGCACATAGTGTCGCATGAAACAGAACCAAGAAAACACATATTTTACTAATGGTCGAGACCTAAAATTTTATCACTCGATTTCACCCAAATTCAAGTCTAGGTGCGTTTTTCACCAAAGCAACATAATAGAAATAAAAAATTTTCGAGCTGACTTGGCATCTTGACCCCAACCAGGGGCCAGCCACTTGGACCCCGCCAGGGGTTGCCACCCCTGGGACCCCGCTAACCAGGGGCGCTGCCCCCGGACCCCCGTCATGTAAAGTTTATAAATACTTTTAAGTATAACACCGCTAAAAAAATCAAAATAATAATGTGGGATTATTATTACCAATAAATCACCAACGGGCCGTACACATTTTCAAACACTAAGATAATCAACCAAATTGTAATCATTTGGACATTCAAGTTGGACAAACAACTACAAGGTAGTCTTATTAGATGCCTTCACATGTTTATAACCATCGCGTGTCATGGACACCCTCAGGTTAAAAGTCTTTGGACTTCAATTCTTGGCTAATCGATTTCAGTTAATAAGATAAACTCTTCAGGCTCAGGTGAGTCTCATGGTCCCTCTTTTTACTGTTTTACTAGGGGTGCGATACATTGCTCTGTTTTTAACACGTGAATGCGAGTACGTATTTCAATATACTACATGAGTTGTTTTCAACTAATCAAATCAAAGTCCTCCGTCAGTATAGTATGGTAATACGAAAGTAGCGTGAATATTAGTATATGGTACCATGTAGGATTGACCCACCTTGTCCGGGTTAGTCGCGCTAACCTCTGCAATGGATGTACTAATATTTAAGAAGACAAGTGTAGATTAGACACTCGTGGAGGCACCTCGCTCGGAATTCTGTATATGGGACCCGACCCTCGAGTTAAGCTCAGACTATGCACTCATGGTTGTATACACTATTATTATCATTTGCTGGATGCAAATCAACATTTAAATCTTGCGGTTCTCACACTATTATTTGATATCTAAACCTGTGAGCTCACCAGCGTTAGCTGACCCATTTTAGCATGTATCACAGGTACTCAGCAGTAGATTTGGACTGCGCATCAGGATGCATATTAGCTCGAGTCTTCATGCAAACTTTAGAGATTTCATTGCATTATTAGCTTTTGTATAACTAATTATGTACTTAAATCTCTCATATACGAACACGAGCTATGTACGGGTTTAAACTGTTGTAAACCTTTTAATATTAATATATTTTGTTAAAATGACGCATATAGAGTCGTTTGCTATATATCTGTTTGCTTTGGTTATTAATTAGTAACACCTAAATTAAGCTTCCGCAAAACATTAAATTTGGGGGTGTTACAATCTACATCTTCTGCCATTCCATCATCCACTTCCACTATGACTAGCCTACCACTTCCTCCACCCGTTTCTTCATCTCGACAGAGGCCTGAGCATGTTTATTCGAGGGCAACATCCACCACATCTACTTATGTGGGATCAGGTTCAACCGACAATGATCCTGTAATTATTTCTAACCGCTAGATTATCTCTATGTTCTCTCAGGTGAAGGAATAAATGGAACGATATGGAAAGCATGAGGCCTAGGGAAGATATTCCCGTTGCTCGTGTCACTACTCCTATTCGAAGCAGGATCCTGGATTTCAATACTCCTCTTTCATCAAATCATTCTGGAGATTTCATATCTATGCAGGAGATTATCGGGATCCCGGGATCCACATATGATACTAGAGTCTCTATGTACACAGATCCTGAACAAACTTCAGGATCCCTACCGAGGGCAACGAATAGTGGCAATTTATCTTCTGGATATTCTTTTGGTACTAATGTCTTGTAGGATTCTGGAGTAAGCCCTGTTGTGGTAAGGGAATTACAAAAGCTTAAGGATATGATATCTAGTGTTCCTGGTATAGTACAACCTATCCCGGAAGTAGCACCATCTGCGCACAGCATCTCGAGATTTGCACCACCAATATGTGATGCTGAGATCCCGGAGAGATTCCAGACTCCTAACATGAAGCTGTATGATGAGACTACAGATCCTGAAGAACATATAGCATAGTACAGGGAAAGAATGGAATTTATCCCGATACCCACGGATCTAAAGGAAGCTGGTTTATGCAAAGGATTCGGATCCACTCTTACAGGATCCGCACTTAAATGGCTACTTAATGTTCCTGCATATTCTATTACATCTTTTGCTCATTTGGTTAATCTTTTTAATAATCAATTCCATGCAGTAGGACTTTTGAAAGATTAACCACTGATTTGTATAGGGTTGTCCAGAAGGATAGTGAAACTCTTCGAGATTTTGTAGGAAGATTTGGCGGAGAATCCTTAGATATCCCGAATCCGGATATGGCAACTGCAGTTCAAGCTTTCAAAGTGGGGATAAAGAGAGACTCACCTTTCTATGAAGATCTTGTGATGAACCCATGTCGAAGCTTGGATGAAGTTAGAAATAGAGCTTTGAGATTCATATAGCTAGAAGAAGATGCAATGATCCGGAAGAAATCGAATACTTCTTCAACGTATGATAAACCCAACAGGAAAGCGGAGATACATGTATTCAACCCAAGCAGGAGCAAACCATATTCCAGGAATGATAATCGCGGATCAACGTTGTGGATGAGGATGATGAGGATTGTCCAAAACTAACTGATTATTGTTTTGCAGTTGACACCACAAAAATCCTCTATGCAATGAGAAACCTTGGAGATGGAGTCAGATGGCCAAGGAAGAATGAAAATAGCACTGGATGGAAAGACAAATCAAAATGGTGTGCTTTCCATGAGGATTTTGATCACATAACTGAGGATTGCATAGCCTTAAGGAAGGAAATAAGCTATTTGCTCGAAAAAGGTCATCTGAAGGATCTCTTCAACAAAAGAAAGGATCAAGCTCGGGATCATGATGAATCTCATGATTCTGAAGTTCAGGATCATACCAAGATCCCGCAGAGAGCAGGATCACCACCTCCGAACGCCAAGGTAATTAACTTTATATCTGATGGTTCTGACATCTGTGGTACGTCTTATTCCGCAGCAAAAAGATACGCAAAGAATCAAAATCAGAAAGACAGGATAAGCCTATGAGATCAGTAACCTTGAAGGATGAGAAAGTGGTCACTTTTGGTGAAAATGACAAGGAGAACATTCAGGATCCTCACCATGATGTTCTGGTTATTACTATATACTCCCTCCGTCTCAAATCTATTGTCCCCTTGTTGACTTTGGAGTCTTTCTCTTTCAACTTTGACCTTCAATATTTTTGTTTGTGTTATATAATATTTGATGCAAAATATATGAATTGTTTGGATTTGGAATGTATTTTCATTGGTATAATTTGCATCAAGTATTATATAACACAAATAAAAAATATTGAAGGTCAAAGTTGAAAGAGAAAGACTCCAAAGTCAACAAGGGGACAATAGATTTGGGATGGAGGGAGTATATTGCGAATCATTTTGTACGCAGGATCCTAATTGATGGTGGTAGCGTAGCTCTTTAAACATCATCCAATTAGAAACACTCAAGAGAATGATGTGATCCCAGAATCCAAGATAATTGCTAAATCAACTGTTCTCGTTGGGATTAGTGGTGAAGCTAAAATTACCGTGGGAGAAATTAAACTTCCAATCTATATTGAGGGGGTAAACTCGATGCAACGCTTTTGTGTTATGAATTCATTATCTTGCTGTAACATTATTCTAGGTAGACCATGGATCCATGACATAAAGGCAGTTCCGTCAAGATATCATCAATGTGTGAAACTTCCCACTCCATGGGGAGTTGTCATAAATAATAGTGATCAACAGGAGGCTAAAGATTACTACACAACGTCAATGACGCCAGCATAGCAATTAAAGACGCGAGCACGGGGCATTATGGAAACAACTGAACAAGATGTCAAATAAGTGCCGCTAAACATTGATGATCCTGAGGAAAAAGTGTTCTTAGGATCCACAGTTTCTAAGGATCTTGAACATGATCTTGTGAAGTTTCTGAAGGACAGAAAAGCGACCTTTGCTTGGAAACCAGAAGATATGACAGGTATATCTAAAGATGTTATTACACATAAACTTGGTATTGACAATATTTTCAGGCCAATTCAGCAAAAGCGGAGAAAGTTCACCCCGGAACGAAATGTAATTATACAAGCTGATGTTGAAAGGTTGCTCAAGTCTGGTATGATTTGGGAAGTTAAATTCCCAAGATGGTTGACAAACGTGGTGGTGGTGCTAAAGAAGAATGGGAAATGGAGAGTAAGTGTGGATTACACTGACCTCAACAAAGCATGTCCGAAGGATCCTTTCCTATTACCTCACATAGACTTAATGGTGGATGCGACTGCTGGACATGAAATCCTGACCTTTCTGGACGCATCCTCAGGATTTCAGCAAATACAAATGGAACCATCTGATCAAGAAGATACGGCTTTCATGACACCAACATGTATATATTGTTATATCGCAATGCCTTTTGGTCTTAAAAATGCAGGTTCAACATACTAGAGGCTTGTGAATATGATGTTCAAAGATCACTTGGGGCAAGATCATGGAAGTCTACATTGATGATATGGTAGTTAAATCCAAGAAAGCTGAGGATCATCTTCAGGATCTTCAAATTGCTTTTGATATTCTGAACCAATATAACATGAAGTTGAACCCAGCTAAGTGTCTTTTTGGAGTAGGGGCAGGAAAATTTCTGGGATATATGGTAACCAAGAGAGGGATAGAGGCCAGCCCTAAACAAATCAACACAATCCTGGATTTGAAGTCTCCATCCAACCCAAAAGATGTACAAAGATTGACTAGTAGGATTGTAGCGCTTAATAGGTTCATATCAAGATCATCGGATCGCTGCAAAGAATTTTACGACATCTTGAAAAAGAATAAGAGATTCGAATGGGGGGATAAGCAGGAAGCAACATTTTTGGAATTAAAAATATATTTGTCATCGGCTCCATTGTTGATGAAACCAGAAGATGAAGAACCATTGTTTCTGTACTTGGCAGTATCCCGAAATGCAGTGAGTGCGGTGCTTGTCAAGGATCATGAGGGTCAGCAGCATCCTACATACTATGTAAGTAAAAGTCTACTTGATGCTGAAACCAGGTATTCCTATCTCAAAAAACTTATTCTTGCATTAATCATGGCCTCTACGAAACTTAGACATTACTTTGAAACACACCCTGTGTATGTTAGATCTAATTATCCTATAAAATCTGTGCTAAGAAAACCAGAAATGTCAGGAAGAATGGCTAAATGGTCAGTAAAGTTAAGTGCATATAATCTGATATATGAACCTAGGAATACCATAAAATCACAAGCTCTAGCAGATTTTATAGCCGATTTCACTAGTGATCTTCAAGATGAAGTGGATTTGGAAGTTCAACAATTAGATGAATTAAAAGATAAAAGGATCTTGTACACTGATGGAGCTTCTAATATGAATGGAATTGGATCATGGATAATATTAAGATCACCATGGGGAGATATTATGCCTCAAGAAATTAATTGTGAATTCCAAGCTACTAATAATAAAGCAGAATATGAAGCATTAATCGCTGGATTACAAGTAGCTAAAGATATAGGAGTAAAACATTTACAAGTTTACATGGACTCTCTATTAGTTGTTAATCATTATAATGGTACTTATGCTGTCAAAGGTGAAAAGTTGGCTTTGTATTTGGGTGTTATTAAAAAGCTTGCAGGTAATTTTGAGAAGTTCAGTATAGAGAAGATACCAAGAGAAGCAAATTCAGTAGCAGATGCATTGGCAAATTTGGGATCAACTCTCAATCCCGCTTGACGTCAGTATCTCGTTTGTTAATATCTTGTCACCGGCTATACAAGATAAGAGAGAAGAGCAAGTATGCGGAATTGACGATCTTGATATTGGAGATAATTCAGATACATCAGCTTCTGGGCGCAAATCGGATCATGGATGCAACCAATTATGGAATACTTATGAAATGACGTGATCCGAAAGGATGAACCAAATCCTAGAATTTTCAAGCTTAAGGTATCTCGTTTTATTATTCAAAATGGGATATTATATCGTAAATCTCTTGCAGGACCATTATTACGATGTCTTGAGGATCCTGAAGCACAAGTAGTACTTAAAGATATACATGAGGGAGACTGTGGAAATCATTCTGGGGGCAGAGCACTAATTCAAAAACTTTAAGAACAGGTTACTTTTGGCCCACTATGAGGAAGGATTCCATGGATTTCGCTTGCAAATGTGATGCTTGTCAAAGACATGGGAACATCCATCATCAACCGTCAGAACCGATGTATCCAATTATCTCTTCATGGCCATTTATGAAGTGGGGAATGGATATTGTTGGGAAGATACTTACTGCTCCTGGAGGAAAATTCTTTATGCTTGCAATGACAGATTACTTTTCGAAGTGGATTGAAGCTGAGGCATTTGTACAAGTAAAGGAAAAGAATGTGATCTCGTTCATCAAAAGAAATATCCTGACCAGGTTCGGGATCCCAACAGAGATAATATGTGATAATGGATCTCAGTTTATTGGAAATAGAACAACCAAGTTTTGTGAGAGCTGGGGCATCAAGATGATAACTTCAACACCAGTTCATCCCTAAGCTAACGGATAAGCGGAATCCAGTAACAAGATCATCATCAACAACCTTAAGAAGAGACTGGATGCCAAGAAAGGGAGATGGGCTGAGGAGTTACCTTTTGTTCTATGGGCTGATAGGACTATTGAAAAACAAGTGACCAAACAAACTCCTTTTGCTCTGGTGTTTAGATCTGAAGCTATGATCCCGACAGAAATGGTGATCCCAACGGCAAGATCCCAAATGCAGACTGAAGAAGCAAATAAGAAAGCATTGACTCAGGATCTAGACACCGTGGATTAGATTAGGGATCGTGCTAAATTCAGGATCGCGGCTTATCAGCAAAGGATTTCGAGATCTTACAATAAAAATATTAGGATAAGAAGATTTCAAATTGGGGATTTAGTATTAAGAAGGGTGTTTCAAAACACTAAAAATCCTGCTGAGGGCAAGTTAGCACCGAAATGGGAACGTCCTTATTTGATTGATTCGGATGCTGAAAGAGGGCATATTGGTTAGCAAACATGGATAGAGAATTACTTCCGAGATCTTGGAATGCTATTCATCTAAAGCTATATCATGCGTAAGTTAAATATTTACATTTAACATAAAAGGTATTCCTGTGATCCCTAACTTTCCATTGTATTTATTTCCCCTGTCTATATATATATATATATATATATATATATATATATATATATGTGTGTGTGTGTGTGTGTGTGTGTTTTATTATTCTCATATGAACCTCGTACTGATTTAAGCATCGGAGGGGTGTTAGGCAAACTAACACCCACCTTTACCCAAGATTTTGTATTTATTATAGATGATATATTTCAAGATCATGCAATGAGGATAAGAGGTTGGCCACCTCTCTCCCCCGATTAGGAATCACAGGGATTCCTCTACAGGTTTAGAGGATGCTAACGCATAATCACCTCTCTTTCATATGGGTTGCTACACCCAAGCCTGGAGCACACGTGTTTGATTATAGAATCAGGGTTATGGGACCGGTAATGCCTCTGGTACCTGACAATTTCATGACCTTTGACCTATAGATCAAATTCTTTTGGTTGTCATCCCTGAGTGCACTAGGTGTCGACCCCTCAAGATAGTAATGTTTTCACATTACACTTAGAAAAAGGTTTGTAATGCTTTCAAATTACCTAAAGGTTTTGGAGTATTCACGTCACTAAAGTATAAAAGGCTTATAATGTTTTTACACTGAATACCGCGCAAGGTTTGTAATGTTTTCACATTACCTAAGGATACTGGTATCTTCATACCATTCAAAAGATGGATTATCCCGAGAAACGGATAACCTCGTGAGCTAATGTGATGCTATTACATTGCAAAAACATGATTTTATTGGCCTTACCCAATCTTAAGTCTACTGATTATAATGTTTTCATATTATTCAAGAAGTTTTATCGAAATATCCGAAATTTTATAAAATGTTTTATAAACTTGTTTTAAGGATTTCAAAAATGATTTCAAAGATTTGTTTTAAACACATGATAAATGTGACTTTTCATAAGAATAAACAATTGTTCTATGATTACATTGCAGGATATGACTTATCCCTATATCATTGTTTTTGCGGTGCTCGATTTTACTCATCTGGGTGGGATGTTATTGGATCGTAACAGGATCTCATGGCAGTCTGATATTCTTGTTTTACAAGTTTTGCAGACCCTATATAATGTAACCCTTATTCTTATAAACCCTAACCTAGAAAAAAATTAATAAGATTTCTCTATAGTTGGTCGAGGATGAAACTAATCAAGTATATCTTGCTCATTTATATTCTCTCATTAACATTATTGTTTTTGCGTTGTTGTTGTCACACCATGTCTAAATCAAAAACAATGAGGTGCATCGAATGACTTAATCACAACACATTGAATAATAGAATTTGCTAAAAACAAACCAAGTGTTGTGACATCACGCTACACAAAGGCGACTTGTGCCGTGGACAAACACATCCACATTTGACAAAGTCATACAATAAATAAATGTTTACATTATTTGAAATGAGTCAAGGAAAATCACGCCCTTCCATAAATAGTAATATAGCATCTAGTTTATAATATCTAGTAATCCAACTTAATGCAACCTAGCGGTCCATTAAGTTCCTACAGTCTCATCTCTTATTATGATAGTATAAGTGAAAAGAAATGCTCGAAAAGCTCAACACAATGGTTGGTGAATTTCACAGGTTTACACATAACACACATAAATCAGTTTGATGTGCATATGATATATGATAGTAATAGGACAAATGAAATGAAATGCATGCATAAGTGAATTTTGTCAGTGATAAAATACTTGAAACCATAATGTTTACAATCCCAAAGATGAACCTTTAAGCATTTTTGGGATATGACTTATCCCTATATCATTGTTTTAAAGCATGTTTCAAGATCCTGAAATCCTGATTGAACAGAGTTATCCAGAGGGAATCTCCTCATGATCCTAGAGTTACGAAATGAGCTTTTTTAAAAGGCAAGGTTTCTATAATCTACAACCATTCTGGATATATTCTGAGGGAATCTCCTCAGGAACCTGATTATCAAACGATGCTTATGTATTGAGGGAATCTCCTCAGTATTTAAAAGCAAACAAGACCCTATCAAAGAAAGCTGTTACAAATGTGAAATACTAATAATAAATTTTGTTATTCTCGGGGATATTGACCTTTTAAGATAGACAATATGTCCTTCCAGATATCGCTTCTCCAAGAAGAAGCATTGAAACCTGGAATCAAAGCTTCATTAGCCATGGATATTCTAGTTTCAAGGACAAAAATCGCGGCATCATTTTCTGCCTTAGCCAGCATTATACGTTTCTCCCGCATCATTTGTGATTCAAATTCAGCGGATTTAGAAACTTCAAATTCTTCGATCTTTTTCTTGAGTTTAGCTATCTCATCGGCGTCTTCTTGTGCAGACTTGTTCTTGATAGAGATTATTTGGTCCATCGCCTCGATTACTTTCAATTTCTCAAGGAAAAATTTGGATGCGTGTTCCATGACCTTGGAAGAGGCGAATATAAAATTTTTGCTCTAACTCGAAAATTTTATAAAGAAAAGTGGTGTTTTACCTGATAAAAGAAGTCAAAAGCCTTGTCAAAACCAGACGAGGATTCATCGGTATTGAGGGCTTCTCCGATTTTTCTTTTCTTCATAATGGATTGAAGTACCTCACTACATGGTTTAGTGATCACCTCCGTTGTCTTTTCCTCAAAAAGAGTATCGTCGTCAATGTCTTCCAAGGTGAAGTGGGCAGCAGATTTCTGGGATCCTGTGGAAATCAATGATGTAAGGTAATAAAAGCCGAGGATCATGAAAGTTCTACTACCATACCTGACTTAGCTGATCTTGGCATTAAGGACTCTGAAGATGCCTTGAGATACCGGAAGGTCCTATATTCTTCAGGTATTTCCAAAAATCTTTGAATTCTGTTTTTTGTATCCTGGTGAGGTGGAGCCAATTTGGTAAGATTCACTGTAAAAAAAAGGATCCTGAGTCGAAGTGTTGTGGGTAGAATTTTCACTAACCATGCAGGATCCTAGATTAGTTAGTATGTTGACAACTTGTAAGGATCCTGGACTACTCCCAAAGAATTTATGCGCAGGATATTAGGCTTACAATCAGGATAAGGAAAGGTATGATATCGACTTGCTATATTATGCAGGATCCTCAGGTATGACTATATTATCCTTAAGATTATGTTGAAACATGGATACTAGTTATGTAACCTTACTGTTGAGATTATTATACTGCAGGATCCTGATAGGGATATTATTTTATATTTCAGGATCGTTAATGTATAACTATCCAGAAATAAACTAAGTCTGGAGTGACAAAGCTTATTGGACTCAAGAATACCTTATTTTCTTTATAGTATATGCTTATTATAAGGATCCAGATATCAAATATCTCGGGATCCCTTTGCTACTAATATTTTCGCATGTTTAATGTGTTTTGACTAGGTCATACAAGACGTGTGGAGTTACTTCCGATTTCTATGGATCGTATATTGCTTGAAGAATATTTGAATTACGAAGAAGGAAGTCAACACGTGCGGATTACTCAGTCATATGAATGTTGGATGCTACATTGAATATCGGAGATGATCCCGGATATTTCAGAATTATTTGTTATTCACTTGTAGTATAAATACGAGGCTAGAATGATCGAATAGAAAAAATGAATACTCACTGCTTACACTGAAACACACTCTCTGTAACTCGTTAACACCCACACACTTCATCATTTTCACACTTAGACGATCATTCTTGTGCTCTTTAGTTTGTAAACCTTTTTCATTTAATAAGATAAACATAAGGCAAGGATCGATTGATCCTTCCCGAGATTATGTGTCGGAGATCTATCATAGATCAACGGTTTTCCTCGTACATCACTGCGTTCTTTCATCTTTCTTTCATTTACTTTACTAAACTTGTTTTCTTGATCACGTTTACTGCATTATCCCGGAATTATCTCGGATTATATTCATTTTTCTGCATTTATCTTAATTTATTATATATAAATTCATCCTTTACAAAGTCTTTGGTGACATATTTAGCAAGATTTGATATTAAGTTAATCCATATTACCAAAATTACAAGTATTCATCACAAAGTATAACTTTCAAATAAATTATCTTGAAATCAAATTCAAATACACTAGCTCACTTTACTAATTTGTTCATTGAATTGCATTGTGTAATTTTTTGACCAAAACACGAAGATCATAAAAATAATCATGATGTTTACAGGTTATTCGAAAGACTTTGACACTATTGTGTCATTATAAAATGATAGTAATGTTTTCATGTTACTTTGGCAATCTTTGATGTTGTCATATTATAGGATATAATCATCGTCGTTGATGGTTTTTAATATGCTTCTCAATCTAAAGTATGTTTCAGGATCCTAAGATATGGGAATCTGAGTACGATGTTATTTCAAGTTTTCTAAGGGAATCTCCTTAGAATCCTAGAGGTGTAAGTAAAGTAAGCATGTGATGGCGGAATCCTCTCATTATTTCGAAATACCTACATATATGATCAGAATAAACACGTATTGGGGGAATCTCCTCAGTATTTTAAAAATCAGATTATCTCAAGTATGTCTTGAGGGAATCTCCTCAGGATCCTGGTCATTAGTATAATATAACTATATATTGAGGGAATCTCCTCAATATCCTGAAGACAGAGAATATATAAATCCTAATTGGTAGCCTTGGTTTCTTTGACTTCCTTGTTCTTTAAGTATCTTGAATAACTTTTCAAGATTCTGACGTTACTTAGAAGTTTTACGATTGAAAGTCTGTTCCAGGATCCTAGAATATTAGAATCCTTGGCACATGATTATTTCGAATATGTTTTGAGGGAATCTCTTCAGGATTCTGAGTGTATGGATGAAATAAACATATATTGAGGGAATATCACCAGTATCATTGAGATAAAAGATTGTTCAACGAGAATCAAGAGGAGCCTCTGTATGCTCTCTCTCTCTCTACATTCATCATCCAAGTTTGAGCCTTGCTCATCACTGAAACCCATCTCACCAGATGGTATCCATTCGATTCACGCCACCCTTAGTATCGTTCAATACAATCTAGCGGGTTATCCACGTAAATTATGGAGTGTAACGAATTGAACCAAGTCAATCCACAGTCGGGATTAGCTTATCCTGAATAAAAGTTCCACAAGCGGAAATTGGAAGGCTCAAAAAGACTAAGTGGTCAACATAAACCACTTGAACATCACCATGGCTAACCGTATCAGGTTAACCTCATTATTGGCACAGCCCAAGTATGTATCACATTGATAGGAATGGGGGCATCCCTTCAGTATCCTAAAGATAGTTGATTTGCAGAGATTTTTGAAAAAATGCCATGATCAAGGTCATGGAAATCTATGATACTTTGGATAAATGAAAAAGCTACGCCAAGCAATGAGTGCAGTTTGGGAGTAACATAGCTTGGTCACAGAGAATAATCAAGAAAATGGTAAAAGGAAGCTCGGGGAAACAAACCCAGAGGGTTGTATCACATGGAAATGTTTCGCTGGATCTCAACCGAGAGATATTAACATCAGATCAAATCCAGGATTCAGGTATGTTTATTGGTTATTAAAATCATTGTGGTAGTTTTCGTAGAAACTTGACGAAGAACAGATAGCCAAAGCCATTACGAAGTTTGAAGTCACGCAAATGAGGTATTAAAGGGTTTATGCTTATCAAAAGTTCAATCAACGTGGACATGGTTACCAATGCACGGTAATATCTTGCCTCATTAATTTAATGTTTATTTTTGGAAGTTGTGTCACCATCGGGGTCCTGAAGATAACACAACTTGGGGGCAATTGTTTGGGGCTAAATTTTATAGTTAGGATACGGGATCCTGAAGTCTCTAGTTACTATTGAAAATTATATCTAGGATGATGCATATGTTTAGGATAAAGCTAAGACTAAGGATCCTGAGATTCTATGTTTATATGATACATGTAATCAAGATCTTAGATATATCCAGGATCACACTTGGATCAAGGATCCCGATTATAGATAAGTATTTAGGTATATTCAGCCCTGAGTACTATAGAAATCTCATAACTACTCAGGATTTCACATATGTTTAGAATCTCGGATATGTTAAGTATCTTGGGATCAGATGTTACTAATGTTTATTTGTTAATTTTTGTTCAGGATCTTGGATATTTAAGATCCCGGGTGATCAGGATCCAGGATATATTCGGTATCCCGGGTGAAACACCACTAATCTTTATTTGACCGTTGTGTATCTTGACCAAGTCTTGCAGGAATAAAATGTGACTTAATTCTCATTACTTTCGGATCAAGGCCTGGAAGAAGTCAAGAAAACATGTTAATAATAAGTCAAGGTAGAAGACTGGAGGATCCCGAATATCTCGGGAGGATCCCTAATTTTTAGGAAAGTTAGTTTTATTGTATTTACTATAAATAGGAGGCATGTGATCGATAGGAAACACTCTGGGCTCACTCATAACACTTCACACACGCACTAAACACGATCAAACACACCTGCACTTCATCTTTTTCATCCCGTTCATCACAAAAACACTTAGTTCGATCATCATTATGCTCTTTCTTTGTAATTATCCTGCTTTTACTTAATAAAATCAACAAAGGCAAGGATTGCTTGATCCTTCCCGAGGTTTTATGCCGGCGATCAACCTTAATCAAGGGCTTTCCTCGTACATCCTTGTGTCGATCGCATTTATTTTATATTTTCGTTGTTTAATTTGCATTTCATCGATCTTTTGATCATAAATTCTGAATTATCCTGATTTTATCTTACATTTATCATAAGTATACGTATTCATCTTGCTTGTGATCACATTTGTATTATAAAATTTGTATTATCAATCTGTTTAATGCATATTTATTGATCGCAATCATGTTTTTATTGCCTAACTTGCATTATCCTGAAAATACTTTGCATTTTACTTAAACTTTTGAAATAATCTTAATTACAAACACTTGTTTTCATTATTATCTCTTTAACAAGGATTAACGTTTATATAGATATAAACCATATTTTTCATTCAAAATTATTATTTACTAATATAGATAATCGTGTTTCTACGTAATTATCTTGGAAGTAACTAAAAGCACAAATACCTCACTTTACAGATTTGATCACTTAATTGCCTAGGGTAATTTTTGACTAAAACAGTTACCATCGACATATTCTATATTAGAACAAGCTACTATCACATGTGGTACAAGTAAGTTTCTGTGTAATTTAGTATGATAAAATTTACTACAAGCTATAGTACCACATATTGTACTATTCAGTTTGTATCGACATACTATATACTACCACATGTGGTAATGGTATAACTCGTTTTCACTATATGTTCGTACCTGTAGCCTTTGCTGTAGGTGGCCGTTGCACATGTTGAAATCCTTCAATTACAACCATCTGTACAAGAATTCGTGATTGAAGATGTTAATTTAACAAATTATAACACAATTTCAACATCTGATAACGATCCTCCGTTTTTTCCTTATTTTCTTCAAAATAGTTGAAATTGGCTCTTGAATCAATAGAAATCAGTAAATTAATTTGATTACGAATCAAAATATAGATACGAAATCATAAAAAACCTTGAAAGAGATGTTAATTTTACAGTTCATATTTTTTGTACTTTACGTATATGAAAAAACAATAAATCACTTGAAATCAGTAGAAATCGATCTTATGTAGTGTGTAGTTTACGAAATTGATGAACAATATTGAAGTTCGTACCTTCGATTTGGTGATTTTTTAAGAGATCGATGATGAGTATTTCACAAACCCTAGCCTCTGTTCATTATTTTCTTTTCTGCAATTATGTTGTGTTTATTAATCATTTAATTAAATATGAAATTGTTAAAGGACAAGAATACCCCTTCAGTTTTGATGGAATCCAACGGCTAAGATCCATTCATGTGTTCTTTGTTGTTTTCCCATTCTCAAATGAACGCAACTCTAAACCCTGTACGTAAAAATTAAACATAAGATTTATTTTAGTACGTAGCATCGTAGTAACGGTTAGGACACTAGGACCTACTAAAAGGTTAATATGGTAATTAGAGATTAGAGATTAGAGATTGGAGAATCTTCCAGGATATTCGGTGTGATTATGACTAAAAATGAGGTAACTTGCACCGGCCAAATCCAGCACCTTCCTGAAACAGGTAGTTAGTTCAGTTACTCGCGACACGTGTCCTTCTTTCCGGTTTTTTCTCTTGGATAAATTTGCACCGTTGATTCAGGGAAAGCGACACCGTTTAATATACGTGAATCATATAATCATGGTGTCACCTTCTGTATTCATCCACGTACGGTTTCAACGACCACCGACGTCTTCAAGTAATATTTAATTTTTTATTTTAATTATGTGGTTAAGTTTGCACTTTTTATCTTTCATCAAAATTGGGCTCGAAAGTCAAATATCAGTTGTATATTGAACACCAGCTATAACATAAATCTTTGTAAACAACAACAACAATAATAATTATTATAAATAATAATAATAAATAATAAAAAATTAGTCGAATTCATAACCTTCATAATCTTTGTAAAACTATCAATAACTTAGATTTTTTATAGACGTAATTATTAAAGAAGGATTAATGTTTTTTTGTTAAACTTTAGTCGCATTCATAAGTATGTTTGTTTCGCAAAGACTTCTGATAACTATTGGTGGTTTGAACATTTTTTATAAGTTTCAACTCTTACGTTTTATTTAACAGCATAAAAAATATGTTTTTGAAAAAATAAATTTGTAGAAACTCTTAAAAATTTAAATGAAGCTTCTTAAAGTAAGTTTTAAATGGAAGTACGTAGTTGATGAACACATTCTTGGTATTTGGTTTGATTAATGTGAGTATCATATTTGGTGTTTGTTAATTAGTTGATTATTAAAAATCCTGACAAACTTTAACAACTAAATATTTCCATAACTAATAATCAAATAAAGTGGATAACGCTTTTTATCACCAAGAAGGAACAGAAAAGGAAATTACCAATGAGAGTTCAGCTTACTATAATTTTTCTATTTTTTTAAGAAATAATTATTTTTATCAAATAGTAGTATTTTAATGACCTCTGCTTCCTATATAAACCCTCGTACCCCGTAACTCCCATATCACCAAGAAACAACTTCAAAAACACTCATCAATTCAAAGGTACTAACTCACTTGATCACACTACTCACCATGGCTCCAGTTGCTAGAAATGTTTCGAACCGAACCACATCCGGTCTAGTCACGGCCAAAACGTTGCCTAGACGTGCCTACGTCACGTTTTTGGCCGGAAACGGTGACTATTGGAAAGGTGTTGTTGCACTAGCCAAAGGTCTCCGTAAGGCCAAATCGGTCTACCCGCTCGTTGTTGCAATGCTTCCCGACGTTCCAATGGACCACCGTCAGAAATTGATCTCCCAAGGATGCATCATCCGGGAGATCGAACCCTTGAACCCGCCCGAAAATCAAACCGAATTCGCTATGGCCTATTACGTTATTAATTACTCCAAACTCCGTATATGGGATGTAAGTAATCGATATATATATCTCTGTATTTTTTTATTGTATAATCATATTTAACCCATATATTAATAACAAATATTTATTTTCAATTTTGCAGTTTGTGGAGTATAGCAAGATGATATATTTAGATGGGGACATACAAGTGTTTGACAACATTGACCATCTATTTGACTTGCCAGATGGCAATTTCTATGCGGTTATGGACTGTTTCTGCGAGCGTAACTGGAGAAACAGTCCACAATACCAAATCGGGTACTGTCAACAGACACCCGATAAGGTACAATGGCCAGAACAAGAACTCGGCCCAAAACCGCCACTTTACTTCAACGCAGGAATGTTCGTGTTCGAACCTAATCATTCGACCTACTACGACCTTTTGGAGTCCGTAAAAACGACCCCACCAACATTATTCGCGGAACAAGATTTCTTAAACATGTTCTTTAAGGACATATACAAGCCCATTCCAACCGAGTACAACTTAATATTGGCTATGTTATGGCGCCATCCGGAGAACTTTGACCTTGAAAAAGTCAAAGTTGTTCATTATTGTGCCGATGGGTCGAAACCGTGGCGGTACACGGGGGAAGAGGTGAATATGGACCGCGAAGATATTAAGATGTTGGTTAAAAAATGGTGGGATATTTATAATGATGAGACGTTGGATTATTGGAGAATATGTGGACTAACAGCGCCCGGAGAGTTGACGCTGGTGGATAAACCGAAGCCGGCGGTAACTAAGAGGGGTAGTCGCTATATAACGGCACCGTCGGCAGCTTAGTCTATGGTGTGCATATGGATATAGTTATTTATACTTTTTTTTTATATTATTATTAGTGTTTCTCAAAGTAATATTGAATTTGAGAACATTAGTACAAGAGAAATAGTGGGGTGTGATTTATTTTTTTATTTTTATTATGTTCACTTTGTTGAAGTAAGTTATTATGGTTTTGGTGTGGGATTGTAACTATTAACTATTGGAATTTCCAGAATATTATTAATGGAGAATTCTGATTTGTATATCTATTTTGTTATGCCATCTAGAAATTGTAACTACTTTTGTGTTTAATATCCAGGCAACAATTTATTGAATTTATACATCACAAAGTGTCCGGACTCGTGGATGCTGGGTTATGGAGATTCCCTCTTAAAAATTTTAATTTTTTTTTTATAGAAAAAGGCAATTTTATTAAAACTATAACAACTTCTTGGATTGTTAGAAATCGATTAAATATCTGTCGAAATATATCGTTAATTCCAAACAACGTTATGGATGAGGATGTCAAAACAGGTTTGTGGATGATTTGGAGGCATCGTGATGAACGGTCTTCAACCGGATACTTGATCTTCGTTTTATTGGATTCAGGGGCGGAGTTAAAAATTTTTAGAAGGGGGTAAAAAAAATTTTCTTCTTTCTATCACATTAGGGGAGTCAAAATCATAAAGTATTACTAATAACCTTTAAAAAAATAAATTTTTTTGATGATTTTTGATTTCTAGGGGCACGACTGCCCCCACTGCCCCCTTCTAGCTCCGCCCCTGATTGAATTGGATGTGTAATCCAAGTAAGGCTTGTTCCTTGTAAATGTAACTCTGTTTAAGATCACTGTTATTAAATAAAAATAATCATGAAAATATTCTTGGAGGATGATCATACTACACAATTTTCTTTTCTTAGTTCTAATATGATACTATGAATATTGTTTTTACGTATATGAATTATTTATAATAATTATAATTATGATGTTGTGCTTTAGTACCATTCATTCTCCCTTAATATCATGATATACTACTTTTATCGTACTGTGGATAGAACCAAGTTGTTTTTCAGTTTTTGTATACGTCACAAACTTAACAACCTTGATAGATTTCTAAAGACAAACTACACGTAACTCTACCCTTGAAAAACAATAAGGCCACATTTGATTTTCGGATTTGTTTTTAAATAATTGGAATGAGTGAGGTTTAAATGAGAATGAAAAATTTGACGAGAATTGAGAAACCAATAAAATGTGTCATGTATCATAAAATACATTTTCCTTCCTTTTTTTAAAATCAAATATCACACAAATGTTATGTCAAAAAATTATAAAAATTACACAATTAAAATCAACATTTTTTTCCTTCAATTTTCCATCTCACAATGTATATTTTTGACGAATTTTTTTTTTGGTTGTATAAAATTAGTAACAATGTGTTACTGGTTAGTATTGCATGTGTTACTCAGTGGTAACACATATGTTACTCGCGCATAACACATGTGTTAATTGTTTTCAAAACTCATTTGAAAAACGGAAAAAAATGTTCGTTGAAAATATACCTTGTCATATCCCTAATTAAAAAGAATAAATCGCAGATTTTTATGGTGTAATTATTGTGATTTTTCGAATTACCGTTATGGAATGGAATACATAACGCGTTCGATTGAAGAAAAAACATGAAATAAATTCTAGTTATTGATAGTTGTATAAAACATATACTCCCTTCGTCCCACTACAAATTTCCACTATTGACTTTTCGAAATCTTTATTTTTCAACTTTGACCTTAAATATTTTTATTTGTGTTATATAATACTTGATGAAAATTATATCATTGAAAATACATTTAAAACCAAATTCATTAATATATTTTGCATCAAATATTATATAACACAAACAAAAATATTTATGGTCAAAGTTGTAAAATAAGAACTTTCAAAAGTCAATAATAAACATTTGTAATGGGACAGAGGGAGTAATAAAATAGATGTAATGTCAATATGCACTAATTAGATTATTATAAATAAATAATAAACATATAATTATAACACAAATATAAAGGGGTAAATAATCGGAAAAAGGTCATGTTTTTGTCAACATGTGACAACAATTATGACTGTTCTAAAATAACCCACAGATATAAAAAGTGTCATAAATTAAGTTGCAAAAAATAAAATCATTTAAAGGTAAAATTAATGATTGATTTATTTTTTAAATATTTTATCAGTTTAACTACGTGGAGATTCAATATTATCAATACAATTAATACATGACATTGTTGAGCTAGCAAACATATTATATATACATTAATATTACTTTTTGAGTGTTAAATTCTATTGTGACACAATATTAAAATGTAAAATTCTTTTACAACATGATTTCAAAATGTTATATCTTTTTTAATGCAGGTTTTCAAAAATATGGTTTTTCATGAACATTAGCGCACGCAAACTAACGATTAGATAAATTAATACTTAATCACAAAATCAATGTGCAAAGTCAAACTTATAAACACCTTCTCTAATATAGATAACATTATCGATAAAGACATGAAGTTAAAAATTAATCATATAAGAAAATGTAAATAAACAAGATAAAAATAAAGTATTACAAGTTTTAAAATATTAATGAATGTAATTGCACAAGGGAAAGAAATTTCCGTATTCGTTCATTAAACTAACAAGGGTTGTTGCTCGTGCTTCGCTACGGATTAGGCTGCTAGAACTTTTTATATAATTCAAAATATAACTGTGTTAAAATAAACTATTAATACTAAATAAAATAAAAATATAATGAATAATTGAAACTACACATAATAATTAAGAAGTATACTATTCACATATAATCACGTAAACTATTAATACTAAATAAAATAAAAATATAATGAATAATTGAAACTACACATAATAATTAAGAAGTATACTATTCACATATAATCACGCATAGTGGAAGAAAAATAATACTACTTCCGTCTCATTTAAATTGTCCATATTACTATTTTGAGTTGTCCCATTATAAATGTCCACTTTGATATTTAACCAATCAAAATAGACTTTAGTTGTTAGATTTAATATTTGATTGGAGAAAAGTGAAGTTAGTAGTGAATTCTAAAACTACATGCAAAGTCAAAGTGGACATTTTAAATGGGACGGATGAAGTAGTCTAAAAGATCGATCATATTTTTCTATAATATTTATTTTAATTTTAATACTATGTAATCTTTAAATTAATTATATCTAATTAATATTATTATAAATATCAAATATTATCAGCCATAGAAATATTATATGCATATATTACGCGTTTTCACAAACGCATCTCAAATAAAATAAGAAATTCATTATTATGTAATACATAATTAGAATGAGTCATTTACTTTGTTTATTAGCACATCGCCACATCCTAGCAATTTGTTCATGTAGATTTGTTTGATAGTTTATTTGGGCTTTTCGATAGTTTATTTGGGCTTTTCTGTATTGTTAATGGGCCATGACCATATCGAATATATTGAAACAAATATAGCCGCAATTGTTGAAAACATGTGTGTACTGTACTACCGTGTACTCTGCTGCATGTGATTAAAACTCGTGGTGAATAGTAAAATGATGGCCACCAATGTGTATATATACAATGGAACGAAAATAAATGAACTTTTCATCGAACAATTTAAAAAATATCTTTGAACATTCAGTTTGCTTACAGTGGTAGGTTGGTTAGATTAAGTGTTGTCGGCACCGCACACGATGTTTCCTTAATATGATAATATTTTATTGACCACGACAGCTAAGTTTGTAAATATAATGTGACCTTTTAATTAAATTACACGAAATGCAAATGTGTGTTTCGTAGTAATATTTTATTTACATGAGTAATGGATGTTTATTATATAAAAACAAAATTAGAGAAAGTTTGTAGAGGTTTGCACAAAGATAATCTAAACAATTACGTGGTAGGATTGTTGGAAGAAGAAAAGTAAAATTAATGACGTTTTTCACGTTATGTGTCGATACTTTTGGGGTAAATTGTTAGTCAAACTACAATCCACAATTTCTTTTTAATTCTTTTTTCATTTTCATGAATCAGCCGTTTATTAAAAAAGTCAAGAAAATTATAAACAACCATTATTATCACTTAAAGGATAATTATTCTTTGGCAAGTAAAAGAGGAGAATATATTATAAACAAAACAATTTCAATCATATTATATGCTTTCAGTTTGTACGCAGGCCCGGTCCTAGGGGTATTCAAAGTGTGCCAATGAACAGAGCCCAGGTTTAGTTAGGGGTCCACTTTTGGATTAAATTTGATCCATATATCTGTATGCATGGTAGTGTATCGACTGAATTAATTAAAATGAGCCCAAGTCCTTGCTAATTTAGTCTATCAGCACACATTATTTAAGTGGCCCAAGTCGACTTAATTAAAATGAGCCCAAGTCCTTGCTAATTTAGTCTATCAGCATACATTATTTAAGTGGCCCAAGTCTTAATTAATTTATATGAGTTTTGGACATTAACTCTTACTAAAAAAAGAGGGCCCTTTTTTTTCGTCGCACTGGGCCATCGAATTCCACGGGCCGGGCCTGTTCCTACGAAATATATTGGAGGTGTTATAGAAGTAAAAAACATGAACAATAAAGAAACAAGATACGTAGAAGAGAATAGAAAATTTTACTATTTATTTCACCCATAGAAGGTATATTTATAGTTAGGGTAAATGACGCAGATTGGCAACGAACTTTCCCTTTTTTGTCGAGTTAGGGTATGAACCCAATTTATTATACAGGTCGGTAACGAACTTTCAAATTAAGTTTCGAGTTAGGTAACAAACTTTTTTTTCACCTAACTCGAAAAGTTCATTACTTAACTCGAAACAAAATTTGAAAGTTTGTTACCTAACTCGAACGTAATTTGAAAGTTTGTTACCTAACTCGAAACATATATTGGACACGAACTTTCGAATTATGTTTCAAGTTAAGTAACATACTTTCAAATTATGTTTCAAGTTAAGTAACATACTTTTCGAGTTAGATGAAAAAAAAGTTCATTACTTAACTCGAAACATAGTTTGAAAGTTCATTACCGACCTGAATAATAAATTGGGTTCGTACCTTAACTCGACAAATAAAGAAAAGTTCGTTGCCGATCTGCGTCATTAACCCTTATAGTTATAAGATAACTTCGTGCACAAGTAATTAGTCTCCTAATATGATACAAACTTTAATTATTAATATAATAGATATGAACATCCATTTTATATTTATCCATAACACCTCTCTTGAATGTTCATTGTGTAAACTAACTAATGGAACATGAATATTATATATAAAATATTCATAAACATGTAATTGAACAAGGGAAAGAAATATTCGTGTTCGTTCATTTAACTAATGGAACGAAAATAAACGAACTTTTTACTGGACAATTTTAAAAGTATTCGTTTAACATTCAGTTTGCTTATGGTGTGAAGTTGGTTAGGTTAATTGTGTTAACAAGTTATTATTTAGATTATACAATTTTATATCGATTTGAGATCACATGGGAATGAGACCTTTATGCAATTTATATAAAATTTGGGGTTACACACTTCTATCCTCATTTTTATTTCTCTATCTCACAAAACACACACTAAAACACTCTCATCTATCTTCTCTCTTTCTTCACCAAACACACACATACATTCAAACACCGCCACCGCCCACCACCACGTTCGTCACTGCCACTCCACCGCTGCCACCACAGCTCCACCACCACCACCACCACCACCACTGTCACTGTCATCATAAACACAAAAAAAGAGAAAAAAAATTGAGTGTGAATTTTATGGCCAAAGAGTTGATATTCGAACCACCAACATTGGTGAACCGGCCTCCACCGGATGTAACCAACCGTAGTCGTTTTTCCATCTCTTCCCGCCGCTTACCGCCACTGCCGCCTCTACACCGCCACAACCATCGCTCCAATGTCACTACCATTTACCACCACCAACGCCGTTCAACCACCACCACCACCACTATATAGATCTAAATCTGAAAATTTGTAGATCTAGATCTAAAAAGTAGATCTACTTTTTAGATCTAGATCTACTTTTTAGATCTGACTGCATAGTACATTTTTTCACTGCATCCTACGTTGCCACATCTTACGTTACCGTATCTTAAATGCAACTAATGTATATTTTTGCTAATACATGTTTACCACATCTTTTACACCTTTATTGCATCTTAGAATTTTTTTAGCATTTTTATATGTTGTAAATCTTGATTTTATGTTTGACTTTAAAAAATTAGTTTTACTTGTCTACTACATCATGTATTCTTTGTTACTGCATCTTGTATATTTTTTACTACATCTTACATTCGTTAGCATTATGACTGAAACTTGCATATTAAATAGTTTTTGTTACTGCATCTTGTATATTTTATACTGCATCTTTTGTTCGTTATAATTTTGACTGAATCTTGCATATCAACAAGTATTTGTTACTGCATCGTGTATATTTTTTACTGCATCTTACTGTTGGTACATTTAGTGTGTCAGTCAGTTGGTCAATCGAGGTGTAAGTGTCGTTTATTAATTGTAATAGAAAAGTCATTTCTGGGTTAGTGACACTTAGTTTGGTTTAGGCGACACTTGCCTTAGTGATGCATATCGACACTTAGGTAAGTGACACATGAATGCGGCCACATGCGTCACTAACCAAGTTTCGCATGTCTGCCGATTTGTGTTAGTATAAAAGCAAACCTATGGGTTTCAGGCTAGGGTTGACGAAACCCTAGCACCATTTGTCGACTAAACTCTCTGTAATCATACTCAAACGTTTATAGTTCATAATATCAAGCTAGTATACTGTGATCATTCGTTTTCGGTTTGATATTGTGTTTGTTTACATTGATTACTTCCGTCATCTGTGATCCATCCTACGGGGCGCTCTCAACTGGTATCAGAGCCTTTGGACGATTGATTGAAGTTTTGATCTTGAATTAGAGAGTTTTCGGTTTTGTTCGTGAAGAAACACAAGAAGATTCAAGGATTTTTGGATCAATTGGGTGATATGCAGATGTTCAGAATCAATATTTACAGGTTTTGTTCGATTGGGATTCAAGAATTTTCGTTAGGTTTACGAAAATTCGTTTTTAGGGTTTTTGTAACTTCACATCCGTTTTTGCATCACTCGTTGCGTCACTTGACAGCGTCACTTCGTGCGACACTCCGTAAGTTCCAATTAGGGTTTTACCGATACTCTGGTGCGTCACTTAAAGCGTCATTTGTGATTGATACGACACTTACCTCAAGTGTCGTCTGCTTTAAT
The DNA here is from genome assembly GCA_963422505.1 of Pseudognaphalium luteoalbum. Taxonomy (NCBI): domain Eukaryota; kingdom Viridiplantae; phylum Streptophyta; class Magnoliopsida; order Asterales; family Asteraceae; genus Pseudognaphalium; species Pseudognaphalium luteoalbum. The sequence goes on from OY730194.1 coordinate 56,277,988, forward strand.
CTACCGTCACTCACGTGCGTCACTTTAACACGTCACTTGTTTGCCAAGCGTCACTTCCACTAGTGACGCCTGTTTGATTTACTGCGTCACTCAAGTACGACACTTGGGGCGTCACTTACTTGATTGAGCGACACTTGCTTCTAGTGTCACCAGTCACTTTATACGTCACTCGATAGCGTCACTTATTGAGTGTCGCTAGTCGTTGCGACACTTAGGTGCGTCACTTACCAAGTGACGCCTTTGGTACTAATAAGTTTTCTAGTTCTTGTTTTTGAGTTATTTTTCAGGATTTCCTTTAATGGCTGTTGCTGCTGATAAAGAAGATATTAGGGGAATCAGAGAAATGATCAAACAAAATCACGATGTTGGTTCTAACAGTAAACCTCCTTTGTTTACTGCTGATATGGATTACGCATACTGGCATGACCGATTCGAACAATACGTAGATTTCCATTGTCCAGAGCTCTGGGGTCCACTCAGAGAAAGATATGAAGCTCCAGTAGCCGAGGGAGATTATCGTGGTATCCCTCCATCCAAGACGTATAAATCTATGACTCCTGAAGAGAAAAATGAGTATGACATTGATAGAAAGGCTCATTCTTCTATCTGTATGTGCCTAACTAAAGATGTCTTACGACTTTTCAAAACTCATGATATCACATACAATCTTTGGAAGGCTATTGAAACAAGATGTGGAGGAAACAAGAAGTATAAGGAGGCTAAACTAGAACTGATCAAGAACAATATGATCTGTTTGATATTCTTCCTAATGAAACGGCATCAGGATTATTCACAAGGTACTCACAGCTGGTTAGTGAGTTAACCGAGGGAGGTTACAATTTCCCTCAGATTGAGGTGAATAAGAAGCTGTTGGATGTTCTGCCTAGTACTTGGGACGTAAAAGTACAATTTCTAAAGGAGAACCAAGAATTAGCAAAAATGAATCTGGATGAGTTAATTGGCGTTCTTCAAGCTCATACCATGGAGTTGAAGAAAAAGTCATGTAAGTCAGGTGGTTTTGTTCAAGACCCGACATTATATGGAGGAAAGGTAAACACCGGAAAGACATATGGTGGAATGGCCTTCATTTATGATACTAGTTCTCCATCGCAGTCTACTGGTGCTCATCATCCAGTCTATGCTTCTGGACCTTCACAAGGTTCACAACAGCAAGTTGCAATTTCCCCAGCCATTGAAGAACAAGCTGCTATCTATACAGCTTTTCTTAGCTCCTACAAGGATTTGGTTTCACAACCAAATTCTACACTAGAACTTGCTAAAGAAGATTATTCTCAATTGGATGATGATGATCTTGAGCAAATGGACTTAAATTGGAATATTGCCATGATCTCGAGAAGAGTTCAAAAATTAAAGCAAAGGACCGGATGCAAGAGTTTGGAAGGAAACGGTAAAACCAGCTTTGATTTTGATAAGAGCAAGGTCCGTTGTTATAATTGTCAGAATTTGGGATACTTTGCAAGGGAATGTGAGAAACCCAAAGTTCCTCCATCGGAATTCACGAAGCCTGATGCTCCTAAAGCTCAAGAGAAGGAAGAAGTGAAACAAGCGACAACTGATGCTTTAGTTTTCTTCGAGCCTACAAACACGAACTGGAGCATGTTTGCTGACAAATACCAACAGTGTCTTATGGCTCACATTACTAATGAGGTACGCAATGAACCAGATGAGCCTTTGAACTGTATTTCATGCATTAAGTTAACTGAATCTTTAAAGTGCTTTCAAGAAGAAAACGTATAATTAAGAAAAAAGGTTGCAAAACTTAATGAGTCCAATAAGTACTTAAAAGCTAATGAACAACTTTATGATAAGAAAATTGAGGCTTATAAACAAGACACTCAAAAGTACAAATCAAAGGTCTTTAGTCAACAAGATGCTATTAACAGCTATCTTGCTGAAATAGAATTGTTGAAAAAGGAACTCTCTGATTTAAAAGTTGAGTATGATAACTATAAGAACAAGATTCTAGGTTCCTCTTCCTCTACAGTTGCCTTCAATGAAATCCTAAATAAGCAAACGACAGATAATAAAACTAAGACAGGACTAGGCTATACTGAAGTCCCGCCTCCCACTGAATACTATCCTACGCTTGTTAAGGAAGGCACTGAAGAGATTCCTGTTGACTATGCATTGTTATATGGTATCAAGTCAAAGGTAACTAAGCAAAAAAAACAGGCAAAGGAGAAAACCAAGCAGCAAGAGTATCCTTCGCCTAAGTTTGTTAAGTCTGAGTCTGTATCTCCAGTCAGTGTTGAGGAGATAGTTGAGATTGAGGATATTACCGATGAGGAGTATCCTAAGGTTGAAAAGGTTGAGGTCAAAACTGAAAAGGTGATTTTGACGAATGAAGTTGTCCTTAAAGTACAAAATGATAAGGGTAAGAAAAAGGTTTTAACCGAGAAAACTCAAACTTTATAGACACCTGTAAAGATTTTGAAAAATAACTTAAATGTGAACAATGAAAGAGTTTATTGTAAAAAACCTTCACCCTCAACCAATCAACCGAGGCAAGCACCTTCTCAAACTTGCACACACTGTGCTTGTTCTAAAACTGCCTCACTATCTACTCCGGTAAATCCTCAGCCTTAACCAATTGTTGAGAATCGTTCCTGTTTCTACTGCAAGAAACGGGGACATTTAATTCGTGATTTTCCTAAGCTTTCTCATCAGCGCTATGGGAGAGATATGCCTAGAACTTCCTTTTATAGAAATTCATTTTCACCACCTAGGCGTTATTCCAACTCTCCCAAGCCTGTTGAAAAGCAAAGTAATGTTGGGCAAAAACCTTTGCCAAAACAAAAGCCCGACATTGCTCCCAAACCAACTTCCGAACAATCTAAAGTTTGGAAACAAAAGGAGTCTGCTAGTGACTCTTCCGTCATCAACAATAACACATTAGATGAAAATTCTGATTTGTTGAAAAATAAAGTTCTGTCCGATGTGATTATTGTTGATGACCTTGGTAGACCTAAGTCTGTAAAGGCTTTGGTCACCGTTTCTCACTAATCTCCTTACTTTTATGTGTTGCAGCAGTCAGAACATGTTAAAGATAGTGAATGGTTTATGGATAGTGGCTGCTCGCGACACATGACTGGCGATGTGTCTCTTTTGACGGATTTTAAACCACACGCCCGAGGACATGTTGCCTTTGCTGGAGATACCGGAGGAACGATTACCGGAAAGGGAACGCTAACTAATGGGAGAGTTAGCTTTGAGAATGTGAATTATGTGGCTCAACTCACTCCCAACTTGCTGAGTGTTTCACAAGTCTGTGATAAGGATTATACCATTGCATTCACAAAAACAGAATGTGTGATCTTGAAGCCAGGTATCATTATCCCTGAAGAATGGGTGCTTATGCGGGCGCCACGGAGAAACGATACCTATGTGACGAACATGTGAACTGTGGAGACTACAGATGAATACACTTGTCTTCTGTCAAAGGCTTCGGAAAAGGAATCACTACTTTGGCATCGACGGATGGGACATATTCATTTTCGCAAAATGAATTTTCTTATAAATAATGATTTGGTAAACGGAGTTCCAAAACAGTCCTTTGGTCTAAAAGATGACTTTATTGCATGCCACAAAGGGAAACTCCACAAAAAGTCCCATAAGTCCAAGGTAGTGAATTCTATTGCTGCACCACTGGAGCTCTTACATATGGATTTGTTTGGTCCTATTTCTACTAAGAGCATTGGTGGCCGATCCTATTGCTTGGTAGTCACCGATGACTACTCCAGATTTTCGTGGGTATACTTTCTTGCTGCAAAGAGTGAAATAACAGATATTTTGGTGTACCTGTTGGATAAGTTGGCAAATCTGTGCAACTTAATGGTGAAGAGACTGCGAAGTTACAATGGAACTGAATTCAAAAACTCAACTCTCGAGTTATATTGTGACTCGAAAGGCATTGATCATCAGTTCAGTGCTCCAAGAACTCCTTAACAAAATGGAGTTGCAAAACGTAAGAATAGGACTATTATCGAGACAGCTCAGACTATGCTGGCTGATTCTAAGCTACCTATCATATTTTGGGTTGAGGCAGTCAGCACTGCTTGTTACGTTTTGAATCGAGTGCTCACGGTTAAGAAAAAGAACAAGACATGTTATGAACTTTTCAATAACCGTAAACCAACTCTGCAGTTTCTAGAGCCGTTTGGGTGTCCGTGTCTGATTATGATCCCAAAAAAAAAAGTCTCAAAGTTTGGAGCTAAAGCTGTTGAAGGAATTTTTCTTGGATATTCAGTTAATTCTCCAAACAAAAGAGTCTACATTAAATCAACACACCAGGTGGAGGAGCATTTTGAGGTAAAATGCTTGCGTTACACGGATCCTCCTCAAGGAATGGGTCCGAATTGGCTATTCAATTATAAAGATGTGTTTAACTCTTTCGACATACCCGAATAAGATGATGAAGAGGAGGAGTTGGTTACCCTACTTCATGGCATCAGTCTATGTCAAGACACATCCACCGCAACACCTACTTCAACACCTACTCCAACATCCACACCATCACCTACTACAACCGAACCTTCTCCTATTACCCCATCTTCGAATGCTCCTTCGACTTCAGGAACGATTAATGCAAAAGATCTTCCTGATGATCCCAATATGCCTCCTTTAGAGGAACCCGAAGAAGAAGAAACAGTCTTCACAAATTTTAACGCTCATGATGAAGAAGGTGAGGAACCACATCAACTCGCGCAACCTGAACGTTCTACTACTCCTGAAACTACAACTGTTCCTGCCACTGAATGGGATATGAAAAAGTTGGAGTTAGTACTTGCGCCGGATGTAATCCCAGTGACACGTGTACACAGGAATCACCCCATCGATAATATTATTGGTGATCCTAATGCTGCGGTTCAAACAAGACACCAAGTGCAACAAAATCCAAATCAACAAATGTTGAATCTGGTTGCTCGGATAAATTCTTGTCATTTATCCCAAATTGAACCCAAGAAGGTTGATGAGGCCTTAAAAGATCCATCCTGGGTCGAGGCCATGCAAGAAGAATTACAGCAGTTCAACAAGCTATACGTTTGGGATGTAGTTCCATTACCTAAAGGTGCTCACTTAACTGGCACTCGATGGGTATTTCGAAATAAGATGGACGATCGGGGTATAGTGGTTCGTAACAAAGCACGATTGGTTGTTCAAGGTTTTAGTCAAATTGAGGGCTTGGACTATGATGAAGTCTTTGCTCCTGTGGCAAGACTTGAGTCTATTCGTATCTTCCTTGCATTCCCTTCTTTCAAGGAGTTTCGTGTTAACCAACTCGATGTTAAAAGCGCCTTACTGTATGGACAAGTGGATACGGATGTGTACGTTAAACAGCCTCCAGGTTTTGAAGATCCTGAACATCGAGAATATGTTTGTAAATTGAACAAGGCATTATATGGTCTTCATCAAGCTCTGAGGCTTTGATACAAGAGGCTCACTACTCACCTAATCAAGCATGGTTTTGTTCGAGGGAATATTGACAGTACTCTGTTCATCCGTAAAGAACAGACTGGGGATCGAGAAGATATGCTACTTATGCAGGTTTACGTGGACGATATTATCTTTGGCTCTACAAATAAGGCAATGTGCAAGCACTTTGAGGAGATCATGAAGTCTGAGTTTGAGATGAGTGCGATGGGGGAGCTCAAATTCTTTTTAGGTGTACAAGTTAAGCAGTCTGCAAAAGGTATTTATATTCATCAGTCAAAATATGTCAATGACATGTTGACTAGATATGACCTGCTCAATTGTAAAACTTATGGAACTCCTATTGAACTCAATCACAATCTTAGACTTGTTGAGGATGAGGAAGATTGCAAAGAAAAGGACTATCGTTTAATGATAGGTTCTTTGATGTATTTGACTGCCTCTCGACCGGATATTGTGTTCGCGGTATCCGTCTGCTCACGCTTTCAAGCCAAACCTAAGGTGTCTCATATTAAGGTGGTAAAGCGAATTTTTGGTTATCTCAAACATAGACCCAATCTTGGTCTATGGTTTTCATATGAGAAATCATTCGCTCTTACTGCCTATTCGGATTCTGATCATGGCAACTGCAGCATAGACAAGAAGTCCACAACTGGTGGATGCCAATTTCTCGGATCTCGCTTGGTCTCGTGGTAGTGCAAGAAACAGACTACAGTTTCTCTTTCAACAGCAGAAGCTGAGTACGTTGCTGCTGCCACTTGCTGCTCTCAGGTTCTATGGATTCAGCATTAACTGCGTGATTACGAGTTACTTCTTTCTATGACTCCTATTCACATAGATAACACTGCTGCTATATCTATCACACGCAATCCCGTACAACACTCTAAGACTAAACACATAGAACTTAGGTTCCACTTTATACAGGATTGCTATGAAAAACACCTGATAGACCTTGTCCACATAGACACCCTAAAGCAGAATGCCGACCTTTTCACAAAAGCTTTTTCGCGTACTCGATTTGATGAACTAATCAACATGATTGGTTTAAGGTTCTTTGTGATCACAAAGTAATTTGTAACTTGGAAAGTAACTTACTCGCTTTTATGTGTGTTATTATTATTATTTTTTTTTTTAAAAAAAGGCAACAACCAGTCTTTATACTTTTTAGTATTAAAGAAATGCACGGTTGCTACAATTTTAAAATAGACGTTGAAGTTGTGTCTGTAAAAAACTTGGGATATGATAGTACATCGGGTAACATGCACAAATTGGAATTTTAAGGTTTATCTTGGATGTGTCAGTAGATTTATCTGACATGTTGAAAACAATTTTTATAAACATTGTCTTCATCATACGATATATTAGTAGGTATGTTACAAAAAACTCTTTGAGACCTCTTAAGAAGCCTAATATCCAATTGTTTATTTCAAGTGGTATAACACCGTTAGATGTATGACAAAAGTCTTAATATCTTACTTATGCTAGACATTTTTCGTGGAAGAAGCTTATTTGATATCATTTGGGGGTATATATTGACAGTTTCCTCTGTTATACGTAAGTATAGACCTGGTCTCTGTTAATATATACTTAAAAATTAAGCAAACACAAGTCAAAGTACTTGCAAAGTCTTTAAAATTAAGATATCTAACAAGGTCGCCAAAATGGTTTGACCAAGTCTGGTTTTGCTTAAACCTGAATCAAGCTATGTTGCTCTGTTGTACGTAAGTACAGACCTGTCACCGCTGACTTGATTCTTAAAATTGATTTTCTTATATCTCTCTGTAAATGGAAGCATGGTCTATATCTTAAGTTAAGATGTATATCTATGGTGGGGACCACAATGAAATATACATACGAATAATAATAAAATAAGCTCCTAGCTGTGAGTGTAACATGTTTAAGAGGACAAATATACTGATAATCGTTTTGAAATAATTTTTATAAAAAAGTGTTTTTAGCATGCCAAGTAAATATAAAGTGGACAAATATACTGATGATCCCTAACCTGATTAAATCAACTCCGTCACCAAAAAGAATGTGTTAATTTTGTATTTGTAAATTTGCATTAATTTTGTGTTCATATATTTTATCTTAGTTAGTTTTATTTTGTGTTAAATCCAAGTTATAGTTACCTTCAAATTTGAGTACCAAAATCGACAAAATTTCCAAATTTTTTTCACTAAGTGACATTATGCGTCACTTCGTAAGTGACGCCTCAAGTGACGCTATAAGTGACGCGTTTTAGGGTTTTCATATAAATACTCCTTCACACGACACTCCATCTCATCACTTTCACTATTACTCTAGCGTCACTTCCACTGACATACCATCACTTCGTTTGTCTCTGCGTCACTTCAACTGGAACTTTTTCCTTGATCTTTTGTTGATTTTGAGGCTGTGTTTGTGCAATCGAGCATTACATTCTTGTTCACCACTTGATTACGCATCATTAGGTACAATTTTTAACCCCTGTAATTAAGTATTCATTCTTTAATCATCAATTAGGGTTACGGGTTTAACGTTTTTAAGGAAATCACTCGATTTGGGGATTGTTTGTTAATGTTATATGTTAATATGTGGTGTGTTTTACTCGTCTTTATCATGCGCACCTCGTGGTAACTTTGTTTTTAAGAAACCCCAAATTTGGTTCTTTGTGATTTCTGGGTTTGAACAGTGACGCGATGATCTTCATCGTTGAGTCACTTCATGTGTCACTTCCTTTAAGTGACGCTATTTGGTAATTTAGAATCCATACCATCACTTCTTCAGTGACGCCTCTAACTACGTCACTTCTTAAGTGACTCCCTTAGTGACGCCCTTGTCTATACCGCCACTTATACCGTCACTTCCTAAGTGACTCACCTAGGTTACCGTCACTATGCTAAATGACGCATAATTTTATACCGACACTCATTAAGTGTCGTATTTAATGACGCATGATTTAGCAACGTCACTTACACCAATGCCACCTGATAGCGTCACTTACCCTAAGTGACGCTATACTTGATTTCTGATTTTGAACACTATTTCCTGCTACACTTTCTAAGTGTCGGTAGTGTTCATGCGTCACTTCCCAAGTGACGCCTAAATCAGAATTTTGTTTAATATTTTCTGTGTATTTGTGCTAATTCTATAACAATGTTTCTGGTTATCTTTGTTCCGTATTTTAGCTTACAGATGGCTGCTCTGCAAAACTATTATCGCCGCACCAACACACGCCACAACATCGTTGCTTTTTTGGAGTCAACCCATGCGAACTCAATTCCATTCCGACCGATGATTGAGTTTTTACGCCGATCGAGGATTTACTATGCTATCACCGCATCTACTCCAGTGTACATGAACCAGATAGAGGAATTCTATGATCACGCATATATTAGAACTCAGGGTGATGTGCCAAGGATTGTTTCTACTATGTTTGGCGAGGAGATTGAGATCACTGAGAATTCTGTTCGTCGGGTTCTCCAATTCAACGATTCCCATACGATGTTGACTATGTTTGAGACAACCTTTATCTACGGTGGTCTTCAGCTAATGGGTTATCCGGCAAATCAGCTTTCCGACTTCAGAAAACAATATCTATGCCGAGTTTGGAGATATATATGCCATATCGTGATTGTCTGCTTATCTCCAAGGAAAGGAGGATATGATGCTGCGAGTCATTTGACTTTATCTTTGATGTTGGCACTGGTCTACAACAAGCCATACAATTTTAGCGGATATATCTTTGGAAATATGGTTGAGAACATCCGCACTGGGAAAGATAAGTGGCTGCAGTATCCAAGGTTTGTGCAGCTACTTTTGAACGATTTGAATCTGGACATCGCTCCCGATCAGCGCTCGCTATTGGTTCCGACGCCAATGCTCTTACGTGTCTTCAATGACTGTAAGTTAGCGCCCAAAGGAGAACAGGTTTTGGCGGATTGTGAGCTGTTTGGGCACATAGTAAATGAAAACTATGTTGTGCCACCAAATGATGGGTTTGAGGATGTCGTGATCCCTCCGATAAATGAGGATGACTTGGTTGATACGGAGGTCGCTCAGGATTTGGATGACATCGATCAGGTCGAGAATGTTGATGCCGAGGATGATGATGATGGTGGACCCACACCACCCGACTCTGAGGGTGATGTGCCCCTACCGAATGCTTTGGACGGTATTCAGATCGCCGATCCTAGACGCTTTAAGCGTATTTTGTGACGGATTTCTGCGGGAAGGGTTCATGTACCAAGGAATCCTGGAAAGCGACCAGTTGGGTCTTCTCCGTCTTATTCTGACTTACCTTTGAGGAGACGCCAGAAAACTGGAATTTTAATACAAGAACCTGGTCAGCGACCCACACAACAACAACAACCACAACAGCCACAACTTCCTTCTCTTCAACAGCTTCTGGCTCAGATCGAACGGATGAACAAGCGTTTTGATGATCAATCTGTGCTTATTGAAGTTCAGGCTGCGGAAATCAAGGAATTACATACCATGGCTGCTGAGGTTGGCAACTTAAAGCTTCAAGTGACAGATCTACAGTCTAGGTTGTCAGAGTTGGAGTCAGTTACTATTGTTTCGAGGGAAGATGATCCCAAAGAGTTAGAAACAAATGTAACTCCTCCCCCAGAACCATAAAATGTACAACCGTCTTCAATCAATGAAAATATATCTTTGGATTACTTTGTTGAGGTTCAATGTCAACCGAGACCAATTACAAATTACAGTTGACTATTCGTATGTAGATCTTACATTTCTTCAACGTATGATGAATGAAAATACGTCGATACCTGAGGAAGAAGTGATAAATGATCAAATGGCAGAGGATTGTTACTTTGAAGGAAACGATGATGTTGAAGTTGAGGGGAAGGAGATCCAAGAGTGATGAATGTTATGATGATGCTCCTATTATTGAATCGGATTCTTCAGAAGATGAAGCGGATCATGTATCAGAGGCAGAAACCACTGAGCCATCAGTTTCTACAGCTGAACCCTCAACGATAAAGCCTGATATAATGTTTAAACCTAGAGTTGAGGTACCCGTTACTTGTCAATTTTACAAAGTCAGAACTGACTATACGAGTTCGATCAAAAGCTGGAAGTTCGATGAAAATAATTCAGTATTCATGATCAAAAGGAGTGATGGCATTCAGTACTTCAACTTGAAGTTCTATCGAATAAGTATTTTGCCAAAATGAGAACTTCAAAGATTATCTCAGATACCCTTGATCAATCGCGCTCGAGATTCACGAGCAGATTTCTTTCAAGTTACTATTCATCAGGAAATCAACAGCAAGAAATACAATATGATTAAACCGACGTTGGGTATGAGATATAAGTTTAAAAAGAAGTTGGATCCGGTTACACGACAACCAATTGTAAGGATGATCTACCCACCAGCAAAATGCTTACAGAAGATACCTTTAGAGATCATTCCTTTGGATTTTTTTGAATAGGTTGCTATATTGGGAATATGATGATATTATGGGAGAACCTGTGATTGTTTTTGTTCCTAATTCCGAACCAGTTATGGATCGAGAGTCTTCAACAGATGCAGATTTGGGAGCTGAAGAGAACAGCATGGGATGTTATTCAACCTAAGAAGAGGTCTATGTGGGGTCTGAAGAGAAACAGAATTTTGTGTATTTGACCCTTTGAGTTTGATTAATCTTTCTGAATGAGATATGAAGAAACTACATCAGAACAAGATTCAGTTCAAAGCAAAGGATAGAACTGAAGCCATTAAGTTTCAGAAGATTGTTGATATCTGCGTAGCCAATGGGATACATGCTGGTGGTGTATTCCCAGCTGGCTGGAAATAGTTTGAAGACTTGAAGTTTTTTTTTTTTAAGACCAAGCTGCTGACAAGGGGGAGTTTGTTGGTACATTTAGTGTGTCAGTCAGTTGGTCTATTGAGTTGTAAGTGTCATTTATTAATTGTAATAGAAAAGTCATTTCTGGGTTAGCAACACTTAGTTTGGTTTAGGCGACACTTGCCTTAGTGACGCATAGCGACACTTAGGTAAGTGACGCATGAAGGCGACCAATTGCGTCACTAGCCAAGTGTCGCATGTCTGCCGATTTGTGTTAGTATAAAAGCAAACCTATGTGTTTCAGGCTAGGGTTGACGAAACCCTAGCACCATTTTTCGACTAAACTCTCTGTAATCATACTCAAACGTTTATAGTTCATAATATCAAGCTAGTATACTGTGATCATTCGTTTTCGGTTTGATATTGTGTTTGTTTACATTGATTACTTGTTTCCGCCTTGTAATTGATTACTTCCGTCATCTGTGATCCATCCTACGGGGCACTCTCACTTACGTTTGTTAGCATTTTGACTGAATCTTGTATATTAACAAGTTTTTGTTACTGCATCTTACATTCTTTAGCATTTTGATCGAATCTTGCATAATTAACTAGTTATCTGATTGAATAAAATTTTTTGATAATTTTTTGAAATTATTTAGGATAATTTTTCAAGTTGATCCATAATTTTTACAAAAATTGCAAAATGGTCTCTACTCCTTTGCAAAATGGTCCCTCCTTCCTATCCGTGTGCTCCTGTGAACCGTATCCTTTTATATCTGGCTAAGCCCATTTACATTTGGTTATGTATTTATGTTATGTTTCACACAATTATTTGGTCAAGGAGAATTATTGAGTTTTACATAGTATAAGACCAAAACCCTAAAATTATTTTCTCACCTAAAACTGTCGACTGAATTTACTACTCCTAAACTGTGACACTCGAAAAATTAGGACTTTAATTAGTGCCTAACACTTGTATAATGACATGTATTTAGTTTTGTATTAGGCTAAATACGTGTAACATTTTGTATATATAACATTATTATATATATACACGTACGCGATTAAGTTTAATCGTGCAAACTCGAACCGGATAGATATCCGACTGTACAAATATGGACGTTTGTGACAAACTTTTTAAATAATGTGGAATTATCCAAACAAACATTATTTACTTAAATATATTACGAAAATATATTACACGTTATACGTTTTGTGTAAAACGTAACCTAACGTGACGAAAACATGCGAAACGCGCCCGACAAACGAAATAATACCAATTTATATTTTTATAACTCAAAACAAAGTATTTTGATAAAATATTTCACTTAAAAATATCGTGTAGATACGATAACAATTATAACGTTTAAAAACGTTACACGATTAAATAAACGTTTAAACGAACGTCGAAACAAACGAGTAAACGAGCACCACACTTAACGTAAATTTGGGGGAAAAATTTATAACACACCCACACTTGTATGGGCCCCACTAAAACCGGACCACATGCCAAGTATGGCATGCCATCTCTCTTGGTTTACTTATTGACTAAACCAACCCCATGCCCACCTTCTTTCTTACTTCAACACTTCACCACCTTACCCCATCATTCTCACCTCATTTCTTTATCCTTTTCTCACTTCTTCTCTCCCTTTTTCTCTCAAAAATTTCGGACTCCACAGCCCCAAGAACAACCATTCATCATCCAACATCATTCCTTGAAGAAAAATGCAAGAAAAGTGAGCAAGGAAGCACAACCAAGCACTTTCCACTTTGATTCGGCTTTAGACCTTCGATTCTTTGTAAGGAACCCTTTCCTTTTCATTATTTTTACTTATAACAAACTTAATAACACTTTTATATGCTCATTCAACTATAAAATGTCCAAAACATTAACCGAAACTCATTTAAAAACTCAAATTCTGGTTTATGTTTCCTGTCCAGAAAAAGGACTAACTTCCACAATTTTTAGAAAAATCATTTTAACATGAAAATGGATGTTTCTTAAGTCTAAAATGAAATTCAAGAAGTAACTTTCCAAAAAAAATTGTCTCGTGACATTTGGACTTCATTTACTACTCCAAAACGTAAAAATGGAAGGACATATACTTTCTGTCTCGGTTGACAAAAAGTTGCACCAACTTCTCGAGGCTATATCACGAGCTACACACATCTAAAACACATGAGGCTTACTCCAAAATCTCAAAAATTTTGTTAACTTTAAAAAGGTTTTCTTTGTCATCTCTTGAAAATACTCGGATTTGCTCAAAAAAATCGATCTTTGGACTTATATCCGGATTGGTCATATTTGGACCTCATGGGACTTTCAATTTTATTAACCAAATAAACGACCCCTAAAACCCTTGGAAAAATCACAGAAAATAGCTAACATATAGGGGTATTATGGGTATTTTTCTCGGGAGTTATTGTAGATTTTAAGTTGTCGAGATCGTGAGAGGAATCGGGACCAAAATATGTGAAAACGAAACTAAGGGACTGTTTTCGTAAATGTTTAAAAATGACACTTGGGGTTAACCACGAAACATAAAGATAATTTTTCTAAGCTTTAAAAACATATTTATGACTTCCCTAAAAGTCTCGGGTCAAATCGAGGTCGTTTGGCCACGTTCACTAACTTAGTAAAACATCACAACTTTAGTGTCGCATCGGGCCCAATCCGATTGTAACACTAAGCCCAATGTCACTAAACTATTAGAAATCAATCACCTGTGACACTAATCTTAGTGTCGCTAACCATCAAATGTCGCAGAATGCGACACTAACCCTTGTGTCTCCGAAACCCTAATTTCACCACCTGCGACACTAACCTCAGTGTCGCATACTTATAAATTCTGATACCTGCGACACTAGTATTAGTGTCGCAACATCACTGATTTTCACATCTTGCGACACTAACCTCATTGTCGCAACCCACTCCAGTGTCGCTCCTAGTGTCGCTAATTACAGCAGACTTGTAAACATTTTTTACACTAAGTGTCGAACTTACTTAACAACATATACTTATATGCGATACAACTCGGGATCATACGAATTATACTTTTATATGTATACAATGGAACAACACATAATAACAATACTTTGAGAATTATTATTACAACTGTCACCAATGGGCCGTAAACGTTTTCTAAACGCAAACAACAAACAATCATTTGGACATAACTAGTTGAGTGGACAACTAGCATGAGTGGACATTAACCCTCCACTCACACTTAATTATATAAGTGGACATTAACCCCCCCACTTACACACAACCTTATGTGTTTAGGGCGCTAGAGGGTTGTTTATTGGGACATTGACACCCACAGCTTGCTTATTTACTAGCATACCAAACTCAGATGAGTTTCATAGCCCCACTTTTACTGTTTTACACTATGGAGTGAGATAACATACTCCATTTTTATGATCACAAACAACTGATAACAACCTTTATATGAATTGCATGAGACGTTAATCCACTAAAAGTCCTCACTTTATCATAGTTCGTTAATTGTATAAGCGTGAGTATTATTGGATAGATCTATCGGGGATTGACATCCCTGTCTGGGCTAGTCGCTCTAGCCAACCCATGGACACAGTATTTGACTGTTACGGGTGTACTGGATTATACACCTGCCCGAGGCACAGACCAGGTTAAGCGTCGAACTGTGAGACTCATGGCAATTATATACACTTATTTTTGTATTCGTACAAAACCGATAAACATTGTGATCACTACTCATACTTTTGTAACTGTTTAAACCTATGAACTCACAAACATTATATTGACCTTTTAGTATGTAATCTCAGGTACACAGCCACAGTATGTAACACCCCGCAATTTCGACATAATTATAAATATTAATTACATGCATTTTTAGACTAATTCCCTAACTTAGAGTGAATTCACAACACATTTTAGAGATAAGTCTAGAAAAGCCCGACTACTTAATACTCTTATTATTACATTTCTTAAATTGTTGTAAATACGTACAAAATAATTGGAACAAAAGAGACAAAAATATACGACTATTGGTGAACAAAATTATTTAATAAAATGAAATTATTAAATAACATTAACGTATATTAAATATTATGTTGATAATATTTACAAAGTATTTTGTAATGCGAAACATTTATTTCATTTATTTCGTAATCTGAAACAAAACAAAGTTAAAATATTAAATTAAAATATTTAAGTAAAAATATATTCGGTAACATATTTAAGAATTTATCATTTAAAAATATTAAAATATTTAACGATCGGGTAAAATACCACAAAAGTGGGACAAAAATCCCTTCCCTCCTTGTTTGGCCGGCCTACCCAACCCCCCTCCCCCCCCCCCCCCCCCCACCAAACCCATTTCTTTCTTTCATTCTCATCTCATCTCATCACCATCCACATCTCTTATTTTTCTCTCATCTTCAACAACAACAACACTAACAACAACCACAAAAACCAACAACAAATTGGACACACAACAACAACAAAACGTATCATCAACCTCATCTTCATGATCCAAGCTCAAGATCCACCATTTTCTTCTCCATTTTCATCTCCCACCTAACTTTCGATTTCAATCAAATTTGTTAGGATTTCACCACATTTCCTTGTTATTTCGTGAGTATAATGAGTGATATACCATGTATTAGTGTTTCTACAACAGATTATACCCAAAAATCGACCCAAAACTCGTTTCTCCCAAACTTTCATCGAAAAATTGGTTGTGTCACATTTGGCCCAAAAACAGTAGTGCGACACAAGCTTTTGTGTTGCATCATCTTCCCTACGTCGCACATAGTAACACAAGCCATTATGTCGCAGACTACTCAATGTCACACAGAGCGACACAACACCTGTTGTCGCATTAATTGCGGATGTCACGTAATGCAACACAAAGACCTATGTCGTAGTCATGACATGCGACATAACAGCCTATGTCGCACCCAGTGTCGCAGGAGTCAGAATCTGGGAAGACACAAATTTGACTAAGTGTCAAGATTCGAAATTTTATCACTTAACGATACCCGAAATAAAATTTTAGATGCGTTTTTACTACAGTAACATAGTAAAAATAAAAAAAATTTCAAGCTGACTTGGCAGCTCGACCCCAACCAGGGGCTCTGCCCCTTGGATCCCGCCAGGGGTTGCCACCCCTTGGACCCCGCTACCAGGGGCGCTGCACCCGGACCCCCATACACAATTTCATACCTTATGAAACACAATGAAACAATATGATAATGCTTTCAAAGATTATTATTACAAACCGTTACCAACAAGTCGTATACTTTTTCACAACTACAAATTGTGAATGTAAACATTAAAACAAACACTTGGGTCATAATCTAGTTGTGTGAACACTAGCATGGATGGTTAAACTAAGACATCTACATAATTATACTTATAAATCTCTTACTTTAGATCTTTAGAGATTTCACATGGACTTTAAGCTTTGCTAGCGCTCGTAACTTTACTTAGCTCAACAGGTGAGTTCACAGCTCCTACTTTTACTGCTTTACTACTTTTGAACAGGGATGGAAAACATAATACAAGTTTTACTGTTGCCATAACTTACTTTATTTTAGCGATTGCTAACTTGTTGATTACTTCCAACTATCAATTATTAATGATGATTTCATGTTTTAATTGATAACTAGAGTGTTTTGGAAACTGAACTTATACATTTTATGAATGATTTCATACGTGCAAACTAGTTATAAAACATCACGAGCTTTTATACAAACAGACTTTTATGAAACAACATTTTCATAAACACAGAGAAAGTCCCTACGTCTTGGGCAAACATACAGAAAATCCCTACGTCTTAGGCAAACATACAAAAAGTCCCTACGTCCTTGGCAAACATACAGAAAGTCCCTATGTCTTGGTCAAACATATAGAAAGTTCCTACTTCTTGGGCAAGGTTCCATCCTACGTCTTGGGTGAAAGCTCTACTTCTTGAGCAGTGGGTCCTACGTCTTGGATGCCAGTCCTACTTCTTGGACACAACCTGAAAAGTCCCTACTTTATGGGTAGCTATTGACAGGTCCTACATCTTGGACAAACATTTTGATTTATACTTTTGGGTGACATCCCAACAAAACTTCATCTTTGATGAACATTACTTGTATTGTTATGGCAAAGCATTACAAAGAATGGTTAGAAACAATTTGGTTGATTAAACTTACACTTAAACATAAAACATGTAAATTCACTCAACCTTGTTGTTGACTTTTACTATGTTTTTCAGGGAATTAGTTGCACGTAAGAACCACCTGCACTTATGGAACTCTAGGCGACCCGCAAAGCATTTAGGATGCCAGGTTTGAAACCGATGGATTTATTTTATATAACTAATCTGTTTTAGTAATATTTACCAAATCTACTTTTGTAAACTTAACAACTTATACACTTGTACGATTCGATGAATCGTAAACTTTGTAACTATTACTTTTTGCATCTTAATATATATGTTTTGTTGTAATCATATGCTCTGATATGTATGCATGTACTGTGTATACGTCGACACCCCCACTTGATCTAATGCTTCCGCAAACTTCTGATAAACTAAATAAACGATTTTGGGGGTGTGACACAGTAGGATGACCTACAGGGAACTCTAGCTCGAGTCGCATACTTTACAAACGAACAAGAGATTTTCCTGCATTACTATATTTGTAATAGTAGTTATGTATTAGAATCTCTAGGCTACCGAGCGAACTCGCAAGTTATTGCAACTGTAGTTTGTAAACAATATATTTTTATGAAATGTATTTTCAAACGTCTCATTTAGAGGTCATTTGCTTGTAACTATTATGTGATGATCCGTGATTAGTCATGCCCCAACCCGACTTTTGCTGCGTTTAATTTGGGGGCGCGACATAAATGACAGTCGTCGACATCAACAATTTGCATACTTTCAGTTAGATTGAATATTATAATATTCATCATGCATTGTATTGTTTATTTTCTTATTTTGTCTTAACATTTATGTCACACAATCCATTCATCAAGTTTAATATCATATAATTAGTATCCAGTCTTCCTGTAAAGAAAGATAGATCAACAAGAATAACACAAGAATCACTGAATAATGCACTCTATTAACATAACCGATCAAAGACCAAAAACAAGACAAAAAGTTTATCCTCACTTATACAAGAAAACACTTGGTGAATCTATTACCAATAGGTAATAATCACTCACACTCAAGAGATCAATTGATCAAGATGATCAATAATCTCTTCTAGGGTTTTGTATACGGCTCAAAGAATACAGAGAGAAAAAATAAAAAAAACGATGATAATGAATAATAGTACAACCATTACAATACATTCCCAATATAACCTAATAACAAAAATATCTCTTTGCCTCTTTACAAAAGAACCTTCAAGCCTTTATTTACATATATAACCCTGCATTATACAAACATAACATAACACAACCAACACAATATATTTTTACCACAAGAAGATTGTTAAATAAATGATCATTTTAATACTCCCCCTCAATCTTATTTTGGAAATGATCTATCATACCCAGATTTTTACAAAACAAATTACGCTGAGATGAATTCAAACCCTTAGTAAAAATATCTGTTGTTTGATCAGTAGAAGAAATTTTAACAATTTTAATTGTACCTGCAACAACTTTTTCTTTGATAAAATGAACATCTAATTCAAGATGTTTAGTTCTCTCATGAAAAACTGGATTTGTAGCAAGCTGTATAGCAGAATTATTATCACAATACACAAGTACAGGTAAAATAGTCTTTATATTTAAATCATCAAGAAGTTTAAGTATCCACATAATCTCACATGTAACAATACTTAAAGCTCTATACTCAGATTTTGCTGAGGATCTAGAGACAAATTTTGTTTTTTACTTTTCCACGAGACTAAAGAATTCCCCAAATAAATGCAATACCCAGTAACTGACCTTTTAGAACTCATGGATTTTTGCCCAATCAGCATCAACAAAACCCTTTAAGTCAAAAGAATTTGACTTTGTTATTGAAAAACCTTTACCAGGAGATAACTTTAAGTATCTAAGAACATGAAATGCAAGTTTCAAATGTGACTCCAAAGGTGAATGCATGTACTAACTAAGACATTGAACAACATAGGAAATATCAGGCCTAGTCATACTTAAGTAAATAAGTTTTCCCACCAGTTGCTGATACTTGGTAATATTCACCAACCTTTTATCTTTTTCAGACTCATCACAAGCAATAGATACATTCTGTTCAATTGGAGTAGATAATGGTTTACTTCCTAATAACCCAAATTCATGTAACAATTCAAGACAATATTTTCTTTGGGACAAACATACACCATTTGATGTATTCAAAACTTCTATACCAAGAAAGTACTTAAGCTTTCCAAGATCTTTAATTTGAAATTTTGAACTCAGATAACTTTTAAAACTTTCTATTTCATATAAATCATTCCTAGTAACAATAATATCATCAACATACACTAAAACAACAAGAAACATACTTTCACATTGTTTCACATACAAAGAATAGTCATTAAGACCTTGTTTAAAACCAATTTCCTTAAGAACAACAGACAATTTAGCATTCCATTGTCTTGGTGCTTGCTTGAGTCCATATAAGGACTTAACAAGCTTGCATACTTTATTTTCATTAGAAGAATAGTAACCTTGTGGTGGTGTCATATAGACATCTTCAACAAGATCACCATATAAGAAAGCATTATTAACATCTAATTGAAACAAAGGCCAATTATTATTAATAGCTAATGTAATTAAACATCTTACTGTTACCATCTTAACAACAGGTGAAAAAGTTTCATCGTAATCAAAACCTTATTTTTGACTAAAACCTTTTGCCACTAATCTTGCCTTATATATTTCAATCTCACCATTGGATTTATATTTAATTTTATATATCCATTTACAGCCTATAGACTTCCTTCCAGTAGGAAGATCAACAAGCACCCATGTTTTATTTCTATTGAGTGCTTCCATTTCAGCATTCATTGCATCAACCCAATGTTTATCTTTTGTAACACCCTCAAATTTCGGGTTGCGGAAGCGGTCGGGTCGGGTGTTACCAAATCAAATATCCCAAGCACAAAGGTAAATAATGAACGACTCTAAATGAGACGTTTGAAAATAGTCATACATTTCCATAATAAAAGTGTATACAAGTTGCGAGTTCGCAAAATAATTTCAATACAGAAGTTATGCAGAGAAGTCCAGTTGTTTGAAAACATGCGACTCGAGCTAGCAAAGCTTGTAGCAATCATAATCTTGCTGGGCATCTGAGAACATATGCTAAAACGAGTCAGCTATAAAGTTGGTGAGTTCATAGGATTGTTAGTTGATACATAAAGTATAAAACCTTTTATGTTTTGAAAAGTAGTTCAAAATCTACGATTTTGATATGAATTGTAATAAAGTTGTAACACCAATGTGTATACATCTAACGATGTATCTAATACCTAAGTGATAGTGGTGTGTACCTAAGTACATAAAGAGTGAGGCATTCCATGCCTTGATACCTATCAGGTATGGTGTAATTCTATTGAAGCGAAACAATACATGCCTAAGTATGATTTGAGTAATGTATGACCATGTCATATGACAATAAGTGATAAGTTGGTATGCCCCCTTGGCATATTGTGTTACCTCCAGCAACATGAAATTTGTAGTCCCGCAGAACTATGATTGAGTATTTAATCAAATAATGTGTTAACAACCTCGCGTGAAAGTTCGCCGATCCATTAATTGTACAGATCACGGCATAAGCTCGCCCATCCGTATATGTGTGTGGATCACGAGCATAAGCTCGCCCATCCATCGAGTGTATCACTTTACCGCGATATCGTACTTGTTCCCACTGCAATACCCTGGCATCGTTTTGTGCCCACTCTACCGTGGCATCATTTTGTGCCTATCTGGCATCGACCGAATTGCTCGCAAGCAAAGTATGTAATTGAGCCGGCAGTACTACGACATGCCCGACTTGAGTAATTGAGCCGACAATACGACATGTCCAACTTGAGTAATTGAGCCGACAGTACAACGACATGTCCGACTTGAGTAATTTAGAGCCGACAGTACTACAACATGTCCGACTAGTTCGATTGTGTTTGTATGCGGGTATGTATACCTATATACATAACTAAATTGTAGGTGGCACAAAGTGCTCGAGATGAAGTACAAGCATGTATGTATATATATATATATATATATATATATATATATATATATATATATATAAGTTAAACCAACAAATACCTCAGATGGGGTATCATGTAGCACATGAAATTGATATATTGTAGCTAAGTATGTATATACAATACTTAACTATTTGTTGTGTCGCAATAAGCCTAGGTATGACAAATCATCACCTAGTTGTTTTGGTATTAGTATAAGAGATCCATACTAACGTATATTTCTATTGTATACTCTAGAGGTGGCAAAGAGGTTGGGTCGGGTCTCAGGTCTTATCGGGTTTCGGGTCTAGATGGGTCCGGGTCTAGATGGATCATTTGGGATGATGGTGTAACACCCCCAAAATCACAGTTTAGCGGAAGCAAGCTTTGGGGTGCTACTAATCAAATATCACAGCACAAGAGTTAAGCAAACGACATCTATATGCAACGTTTGTAAAAATAGTTACATTTCCATACATAAAATGTTTGAAACATAACGTTTCCGGTTACAAAATGAAGTTCCCTAGAGTCCGCGTAAAAAGGCGGGAGATTCTATTACATAATCATAATAAATACAAAAGATAATGCTAAGAATCTCCGTTAAATGCAAGGTCGAAATCATGCGACTCTAGCTAGGTCCTGAGGGAATCCTACTCCGTATGTGTACCTGAGATACAAAGCTAAAAAGGTCAACACGAATGTTGGTGAATCTCACAGGTTTGTAAATAAAGTAAGAGTTTGAACACAAGATTTCATTAATAAGGCCCGCAGGCGTAAATCAGTTATTTGCAATACTTGCAATATAAAGTAAGTAAGTTATACCATTGCCATGAGGCTCATAATCGAAGCTTAACCCGTAAATAATAAATTTGCTCCCGTGACATGCTCGGAAATTGAAGAATGGAAACAATAACAACAACAATGCAAGGGGAAGAGCCTTTGTTCTGAATTCGGGAGATGCCCGTCAAGACCCGAACGTGGTCACGGGTATGTTCCTCCTCAACAATCTTACTGCTTCTGTTCTTTTTGATACCGGTGCTGATAGAAGTTTTATTTCCCATGAATTTTGCCTACTGCTTGACACCATTCCTGTTGCATTAAACGAAAAGTATATTGTTGAATTAGCTAATGGTAAACTCATTGAGACCAACAGTGTGATACCCAATTGCACTCTAAACCTCGCCGGAGAACTTTTCTCTATTGACCTCATACCCGTCGAGATCGGAAGCTTTGACATCATTGTCGGAATGGACTGGTTGTCTAAACACCGAGCAGAGATCGTTTGTTTTGAAAAAGTCGTCCGTATTCCCCTCACTGCTGGTAGAACCTTGGTCATACACGGGGAGACCGGCAGAACGGGACTGAACATCATCTCCTGTCTGAAAACCCGAAAGTTTCTCAGAAAGGGATATCCTGCCGTCCTCGCACACATCACAGAGAAAAAGTCAGAGGAGAAACGGCTTGAGGA
Source organism: Pseudognaphalium luteoalbum (assembly GCA_963422505.1). Classification (NCBI taxonomy): domain Eukaryota; kingdom Viridiplantae; phylum Streptophyta; class Magnoliopsida; order Asterales; family Asteraceae; genus Pseudognaphalium; species Pseudognaphalium luteoalbum. The sequence goes on from OY730194.1 coordinate 56,300,887, forward strand.
TGTGCCAATTGTTAGAGACTTTCCAGAAGTCTTCCCAGAAGAACTACCTGGTCTACCTCCGACTAGACAGGTTGAGTTCTCAATCGATCTTGTGCCGGGTGCCGCACCAGTAGCCCGAGCACCTTACCACTTAGCCCCATCTGAACTTCAGGAGCTTTCTACCCAGCTACAGGAGCTCCTGGATCGAGGATTCATTAGGCCGAGTTCCTCACCTTGGGGAGCTCCGGTCTTATTTGTGAAAAAGAAGGACGGTTCCTTCCGAATGTGTATCGACTACCGAGAGTTGAACAAGTTAACCATCAAAAACAGATATCCTCTCCCTCGTATCGATGACCTATTTGACCAGCTACAAGGGTCGAGTATTTATTCGAAGATCGACCTTCGGTCAGGTTATCACCAACTTCGAGTTCGCAACACCGACATTCCAAAAACAGCTTTTCGAACTCGCTACGGGCATTACGAATTCCAGGTGATGCCATTCGGCTTAACCAACGCACCGGCAGTATTCATGGATCTGATGAATCGGGTGTGCAAACCTTATCTTGACAAATTCGTCATTGTCTTTATCGATGACATCCTCATATACTCGCGAAACGAGCAAGAACATGCACAACATCTTAAAACCATTGTAGAATTACTCAGACACGAGGAGTTATATGCCAAATTCTCCAAGTGTGAATTCTGGATAGAATCCGTTCAATTCCTTGGGCATGTTATCAATAGTCAAGGAATCCATGTTGATCCATCAAAAATAGAAGCCATCAAAAACTGGCAAGCGCCAACCACTCCCACTGAGGTACGCCAATTCTTGGGATTGGCCGGGTACTATCGGCGATTCATTGAGAAATTCTCCAAAATAGCTCAACCTCTCACGACACTGACTCAGAAAGACAAGAAGTTCAATTGGACTGATAAACAAGAGTCAGCATTCCAGCTATTAAAACTCAAGCTTTGCAGTGCTCCGATTCTATCCTTACCCGAAGGCACCGATGACTTCGTGGTATACTGCGATGCTTCTCATCAAGGTCTCGGTTGCGTGCTGATGCAACGAGACAAAGTGATTGCTTACGCTTCACGACAACTCAAAATTCATGAGAAGAACTACACCACCCACGATCTTGAGTTGGGAGCTGTTGTCTTTGCTCTCAAAATCAGGAGACATTACCTCTACGACACTAAGTGCACAATCTTTACCGACCATAAAAGCCTCCAGCACATCTTTAACCAAAAGGATCTCAACATGAGACAACGTCGGTGGGTCGAATTACTCACCGATTATGACTGCGAGATCCGTTATCATCCTGGCAAGGCAAATGTTGTTGTCGATGCCCTCAGCCGCAAGGAGCGTGTAAAACCACTACGAGTCCGAGCTCTCATTATGACTATTCATAATGACCTCACCATTCAGATTCACGCTGCTCAACTCGAAGCTTTGAAACCCGAGAATGTTAAGAATGAAGCCTTGCGAGGCATGGATAAGCAATTCGAAATCAAACCTAATGGAGTTAGGTACTTCATGAACCGAATATGGTTGCCTGCCTTTGGAAACCTGCGAGACTTAGTGATGGATGAAGCTCACAAGTCCAAATATTCTAACCATCCTGGATCCGATAAAATGTATCACGGCATCAAGGAATTCTGTTGGTGGCCGAACATGAAAGCCGAAATTGCCGGCTATGTCAGCAAATGCCTTACCTGTTCCAAGGTCAAGGTTGAACATCAAAAACCGTCCGGGTTGCTCCAACAACCCAGTATTCCCGAGTGGAAATGGGAGCAAATCACTATGGACTTCATAACCAAATTACCCAAATCACCGAGCGGTTGCGATACCATTTGGGTGATAGTCGATCGTCTCACTAAATCCGCTCACTTCCTTGCAATCAAGGAAACCGATAAAATGGAGCGCCTTTCACAAATCTATGTCAAGGAGATCGTTACTCGATACGGTGTCCCAATCTCAATTATCTCCGACAGAGACGCTCGTTTCACATCTCACTTTTGGCAATCACTTCAGAAATCATTGGGTACTCGTCTCGATATGAGTACCGCATACCATCCTCAAACCGATGGCCAAAGTGAACGAACCATCCAAACACTGGAAGATATGCTATGAGCTTGCGTAGTTGATTTCGGTGCCAACTGGGAAAGACATCTGCCATTGTGCGAGTTTTCCTACAACAACAGCTATCATGCCAGCATAAAAGCTGCACCATTCGAGGCACTTTACGGTCGTAAGTGCCGATCACCGATTTGTTGGACCGAAGTGGGAGACAGCCAACTCACTGGTCCCGAGCTCATACACGAAACCACAAAGAAAATCTCTGAAATTCAGAACCGGCTCAAAGCCGTCCGTGATCGTCAGAAAAGTTATGCTGACGTGAGACGCAAACCACTCGAGTTCCAAGTTGGGGATCGAGTACTCTTGAAAGTATCGCCTTGGAAAGGCGTGATTCGTTTTGGCAAACGCGGAAAGCTAAACCCCAGGTACATTGGACCCTTCGAGATCCTTGAAAGGATCGGCCCAGTGGCTTATCGATTGCAACTGCCGTCCGAACTCAGCAGTGTGCACCCTACCTTTCACATTTCAAATTTAAAGAAATGTCTGTCTGATGAGACACTTATTATCCCCCTTGACGAGATTCGCGTCAACGAAAAGCTTCACTTTGTTGAAGAACCTATTGAAATCATGGACCGTGAGGTCAAACAACTTAAACAAAGTCGTATTCCCATCGTCAGAGTCCGGTGGAATTCGCGGCGTGGTCCGGAATTCACTTGGGAACGGGAAGACCAAATGCGACTCAAATATCCACACTTGTTCACGGACTCCCCTCATACCACGACTCAGAACTAAATTTCGGGATGAAATTCCTTTAACAAGCGGAGAATGTAACACATGACAAATTAGGACTATATTTAGTGCCTAATCATAAGTGTAAATACATGTAATTAGGATTAATTATATGTATCATTTTGTGCATTGATATACTCTAATATATGTACACACGTACGCAATTTGATTAAATCGTGCATTTTCATATCGGGCGGATCCCGACACAATATTACGGACGATGGTGACAAACTATTAAAAATAATGTGGATTTATCCAAACAAACATTATTTACTTTAATATATTACTTTAATATATTACACGATTATACGTTTTATTAAAACGTAACTGTAAGCAACGAAAACGTGCGAAACGCGCCCGACGGATGAGATAAAGTCAAAGTATATCTTATAACTCACTAATAAGTATTTTAAAGAAATACTTCAAGTAAAAATATCGTACTTTAAATCATTAACAAAACGTATTATATAAAACGTTATACGATTAACTAAAACGTAAAACGATCGGGTAGACGAACATCGAGCCTAACGTAACTTTTGGGAAATGAATTAAGCAACTACTTGGGGGTGGGACCCACAAAATTTGTGCAGAAAATCTGCCCAAGAACCCACCCCATGCCTTTGACTCTTTCATCCTTTGTTACTTACACACTCAACCCCCCCCCCCCCCCCATTCCTTCTCATCTACACACACACACTCCCTTTCCTTTCACCCACTAATTTCTCTGCTCTCTCTCTCTAAAAACGCACCACCACTCTCCTCCTTCATCTCTTCCAAGAACCACCACCAAGAACCACCACAATCTAACACCATCTCAGTCGGTTTTACAAGCACGAAGCCAAAGAAGACAGCAGCAGCCCTCGTTCAACCTTTTCGACTCTTAAGCTGCATTTCTTTGGTATAACTCTCTAAACCTTCTTTATGTCTACTTGGATAACATATATAAACATGCTAGACTTGGCCTCACCACTGATTATGTCCAAGAACACCTCAAAAATCGTTTGAATATACGGTTACCCATTGGATAATAGCTTTACCCACTGGACAATAAAATAGATCGACTTAGATCGGAAATATCGGACCCATAACCTAACGAAATCTCATGTTTCTTGGCTCCAAAATGAAGTTCGTTGAGTCTAGTTTCATAATCTGTAAACCTCATAAATTATTTCGTCCATTTGATATTTTTAAGAAAAGAAAATAAAGTACATGCACAGCCTGTGTTTCCTGACCAAAATTTCAGTCAAATGGAAAGAGACATATATCGAAAGATACATAGCAAAAATCGATGAAACTGGTTGGAGAAGTTAGATAATTTCGTTAGCTTTAATTCCCCTATTTACTCATCTGGTGAAGTTTAGTGAAACTTTAGTTATGAATTTTCAAATGAACACATGTCACCGAACTCACTATTTCGACACCCGACACTCTCCAAATTTTTATCTCAAGTTCTATTTATCCATTTGACATGTAAAAATATGATTTAGAAAGCTAAGACATAGAGGAACATCATATAAAAATTTCATGAATTTTTACGGAATTATACTTGGTCAAATAATCAAACGAAATCGGGTGAAAAACTTAACTGAACTACGAACCTTCTGTCCGTGAAATGCCAAAATCCGACAATGCCTATTGTCGGATTAGGCATTCCGTGAATACCAACAACCCGTGAATTCCATTATCCGACAATGCCTATTGTCGGATAATACACTTCGTGAATTCCAAGCCATAAACTTTGATATTGTCGCATAAGTAAATCCGACAATCCTCATTGTCGGATAAACAGTACAAACCCGTGAATACGTTATTGTCGGATAACCAGACCCGTTTATCATTGTCGGATAAAAATAGTATTATATGAATAAACTTAAATAAAACCTTATCCTATGTTATTATCGCATGAACAGTGCCGTGAATTCCTATTCACGCATAAACAGTGTTCGAGAATTTTAATCTCGCATAAACCTTATTATCGCATTGAAATTGTCGGATAAATAAACAGATAAAAACTCTTATTGTCGGACACCCATTCACGCATATATATATACATATATGTATTCTCGGAGTAACATTGTTGGATAAATTACTTGTAAAATTTTTATTATCACATGATTATTATTATCTGAGTTAATCACGGACGTTACCATTGACGTATATTATAATTGTCGTATGTTATAAACATATAAAACCTTATTGTCACACACTACCATTGTCGGAAATAAGTCATGGAAGAAACTAAACTCTTATTCTCGGACTTCCCATTGTCGAATAAACTGCACCCTATATAGTCAAAGATTCACGAAAATAACCCGACAATCCAAATATAAATATGTATATATATATATATATATATATATAGATATGTACAAATGTTTACTAATTTATTACAGAAGTGAACAATCAACAAACAACATAATAATAATACTTTTCGAGAGTGTTATTACAAACCATCACCAACGGGCCGTATACACTTTCAAACACCAACCAAATGTATTTGGACATAACTAGTGGGATGAACACTAGCATGGATGGTCTTACGAGACATCTACTTATATAACCTTATATGTCTAGGACATTAGAAGGTTACGGGTTCGGAGAACCTACCAGCTGTTTAGCACTCTACTTACGTTTATTGACATAAACGCAAAGACTCAGGTGAGTCTCATAGCCCCTCTTTACTGTTTTTACCCAGGGGTGGGATTACATGCTCAGATTTGTTTTACATATGAACACAAGTACAAAACCTCGATATATTGATTGCATGAGTTTGTTTTATCTAATCATGAAGTCCCTCACAACATAGTTTGTTTATATTGAGATAGCGTGAATGTTAGTGTATGGTACCATATGGGATTGACAATCCCCGTCCGGGGTAGTCGCGCTACCACGACTGCGGTCGAACGGATGCATTTTCATTTGTTCATACATGTGTAGATTAGGCACATGCCGGGGGCAAACTCGATCAGGTCCTTGAATGTGGATCCTGGCACACTCAGTTAAGCTCAAACTATGTGCTCATGGCAATAATATACACTTATATTTTATTTGCATGTTTGCAAATCACTAAACTAAATCTTGTGGTTCATAACTTGGATTTCATCAACTTACACCTGTGAGCTCACCAACTTTTTAGCTGACCTTTTAGCATGTATTCTCAGGTACCCAACAGTAGTAGATCTGCTCAGGATATATTAGCTCGAGTCGCATTCAGATTACAGAAGATTCACATGCATTTCTACATTTTGTAAAATTAGATATGCCTTAGAATCTTTTACATTTAGCTGCAAGCTTTTGTAACAAGAACAACAATGTAAAACCTTTATATTATTTATGTAATGTTTAAAACGACGCATTTAGAGTCGTTCACTTTATCTTATGTGCTTTGTTATTGATTAGTAACACCCAAATCTTGCTTCCGCTAAACCATAAATTTGGGGGTGTTACATGGTTGGCCTTTTGTTTGTGCAAAATACTTCAGGAAAAGCATAGAGAATACCAAATTTCGTTGGCTTGAAAATTATTCACAAGAGCAACATACGGATTACAGCTACCACTTCGACATAAAATTACCTAGACAAGTAATAAGTAAACAACAATCTATCAAGGGATCTTCAATTACACATATCAAAAGTTCAAAGCACATACATATTCACCAAAAGTCCTAAATCAAACACAAAATCGCAACAGATGTATATATTATAAAGGTTTAATGATTGAATTATGAACATGAAAACGTATTGGATAAGAGATACGAATTAGTAAGCAACAAATTCGAATCGGTGTACAAACTTGCGAACTTGAAATTTGCGATTGCGAACTTGCGATTGGAATTTGAGATCGAGATTTGAGTTGTAGAAGACGGAGTTACGAACTTTGATTGGAATTTGAGATCAAGATTTGAGTTGTAGAAGACGGAGTTACGAACTTGCGATGGGAATTTGAGATCGAGACTTGATTTGCAGAAGAGGGCTTTTTTTCGTGAGTGATACAATTTTATCCAAATGATATAACCATATGGTTATATTACAGACCCGATGGATACTTGTGATATATCTGGGCTTTATTATAATTATCCAATTAAACCCATCCTTCAAAATTAGAAAAACCCAACTAAACCTATCACATTTTAAAAATTAACCAACTAGACCAAAGTTTAATCAATGGGTCTTTTTTTGCCACCTCTAGTATACTCCTAGCCTCAGCCTAGCAAGTATGTTGAGATCCTTGGTTGTTGTTTACCTGAGTTCAATTGCAATTTAAAAGTCCTGGAATATATATATGAGCAGTTTTAGTTCCTAAGAGGAAGACTAATCCTGTAAAAGTCTAGTTGTTGCCTTGAGTAGGTAGGACTAAACAGCCCTAGTGTGTTTGATAACATTGTCCTGTGACAATATGGTCCGGGTATAATTGATAACTTAGTCAAGTTATGTAGTGATAATTGTTTGCCAACAATCTAACAGTGTACGGTTATAACCTATCTAGGCTAAGTATTGATATTGTTCCAAGACAAAATGATGGGTGTAATTCCTAAGTATTACACATTTCGTATTCCATGGCAGTAATATAGATAAGTGTGAATTATAAAAATTTATTATTATAATTCGAAAACAGTAGTTGAGCATGCGTCTCACCCCGAAAACAGTAAAACAATTGAAATAGTGGGGCTATGAAAGTCACCTGTGAGTTGTCAGCGATCCTAAGATACGCGTGTCGTCCGATGGGTAACCTCCTAGTGTCCTAAACACGTGAGGTTATATAAGTAAGAGACAAATCAATTTCTCTAAGCGAGTTGTGCAAATATTCGTTCGTCGCTCAGGTTTGAAAAGTGTGTACAGGGGTCCGGGGGTAGCGCCCCTGGTAGCGGGGTCCAAGGGGTGGCAACCCCTGGCGGGGTCCAAGGGGTGGCAACCCCTGGTGGGGTCCAAGGGGCAGAGCCCTTGGTTGGGGTCGAGTAATATTAGGCGATAAAATTTGAGTTTCGACACTTAGTGAAAAATGTGTATTTTCTGTTTTTAGCGACAATAGGCTAGTGTCGCTATAGGCGACACTTAATATTGGCGTCACTTGGGAAGTGACGCTACGGGCGTCACTAAGGGGCGTCACTCAGGGCGACACTTAGAGGCATCACTATTTGCGTCACTAAATGCGACACTTCCATGCGGCACTAAGATGCGTCACTACTATGCGACACTTACATGCGTCACTTAGGCAAGTGACGCTGCACTGCAGGTCTGTGGGCGACACTTCCGCCTGTTCAATGGGTTTTCACCCAAAAACGCAATCTAGCCCATTTTTAGGCCGAATCTTGTTGTTATAATGTTAATACGTGATATATTAAGTGTTTTTATCAAGAAATAACCAAGAAAAGTGGATGATTCCTTATGATTTGAAGATCGAGGGTTTGAGGATGATGATGAACTTGATGGTGATTGATTTGACGTAAAAAGTCATGTTTTACGTACATCTTTTACCTCATATTTAGCACTTAATTAACAAAATCATGCCAATAAAGTCTACATTTACCACAATTTGTTAAAAAGGTAAAAAAATTATAAGTATTACAAAAACAACGGTAAATGGACGAAAAACACACTTAAAAAGACATAATTCATTCGACACATGATTTTATCATAAAACTCTGATCTGGGACTTAATAAATGTCTTAAAATGTAGATCTGGAGAATACGAACGTGTGGGTATAAAGATCGTCAAAAACGGATCAAGAACGAAGAAGATAGGGCCAAACGAGCACGATCCAGCACACAAGACTTACGATCCAACACACAAGACCACGGACCAAGGCTCACCACCCCCACAGGGGCCGTATACCACCCTCTAGGGGCCGTTTACGCCCCTGTAGAGGCCGTATACGCCCTTCTAGGGGTGGTATACCCCCTCTAAGGGGTGGTATACAACCCTGTGGTGCTGGATACGCCCCGTTTGCTACCGAATACGCCTTATTTGCTACCGAATACGCCCTATTTGGTGTCAAATATGCCCTATTTGGTGTCGAATACGCCCTCTTTGGTGTCGAATTTCATAGCTCAGGGGTGTATTTCAGTGTTAAAATGGATGCGAGGGTGTTGAGTGTAAAATTGTGACTTGGATGCCTATAAATAGAGGCTTCAACCTCCTCATTTCTAATCAACTCACAACAATTCCATTCCATTCAAATCAAACACTTTTCTCTTGTATTTTCATTTCTTAGTTAGTTCCTCTCTCTAACCTCTCTCTCTAGAGGGTTAGAGAGTAGTTAGTGGGTAGCTTGTAGATTAGAGTAGAGAGTAGCTGTTGTAATCAAGGAGTATTTGTGTTCAAGCTTTTATTCAAGGATTGCAAGTTCTATTCTCTTGTTACGCTGCTCTATTATCCGATGATATCTATTCCCTCATACTATTATTATGTATGATTTATCCATGCGTAATATTATGGTATGTATTTTATTTATTTCCATGTTTATTGAGTAGCGTAATATTGTGATTGTTGAAATGTAGATATTTAGGAGTAGGGATGATGTTAAATTAATCTTTAATTAAATATGTGATTGGAAGTTGTTATGTTATGTATCGGGTTAAACTTTTCAAGCGGTAGATCTAAACCACCCATTCCACCCTTTCCAAGCTTTCACGTGACTATTACTTTAGTATTAGGATATGATCAAACCTAGTATCGGTAGATAGTTATCTGTGTTTCTGTATGAAGCTGTGGAGATGCTGTAAAATGGCCCAGTACTTAGTATAGCGCTGGAAACACCGCTGGTGGAGTACAAATGCGTGGAAGCTACGGACCGGTCATAAGCATATGACACCGTGGATACCTGGAAGTCACCCTTCCTGAACATGGTCTAGGTATATATAAAAGCTATGGAACTGCTGAAAAATGTAGTATACACCATGAAACGAACCTAGGGATGAACGTTTGATCGCAAAGGAGGGTCTACACCTTGACAGAAGTATTTGTGCTCCTCGATTAAAATCTAAGGGATCTTGAAAAGAAAGCAAACATTCAGCTGTAGTGTAGGATGCTTAAACCCCTTGATCCAACTTAACTGACAGTTTAACATACATTAGCAAGCAATAGTACGACCCTTAATAAGATCAATTCGAATTAGGTGTTAAGAAAGGTCAGAAATTAAATATCGGTCTGTTGCCTTATTCATGCGCCCAGGAGTTAACTCCAAGATGGGTCACTAGTCCTCATCGGACAGTGTTGGGGGAACGAGCAGCCTGATCTGATCAGACTCATGATAACCTAGTATTCAGTGACATGCGACTTAGGTTTTCCACTTAATTCGTAGGATGCTAGTGTTGACACCAAACCTATGTTAATTTTATTAAAGGGAAGTCTCCAATCATCTTTTATAATGAACATCATCTCGAAACCTGAATATTAAAACTTCAACAATCACAATCTCTATCTATCTGCTTACCCTACCCGTAGTTTACTATTTACTTTTCAGTATCGTAGTTAATTTAGAAAACACCAAAAACAAACCCTACCTGCTCTTTTAAAAAGCCATCCTATTAGCTTCTATTGTTTAAAGTATTTACTTCATTTCGATTCACTCCGATTTTAAGAACGACACCTGAGTCAGTCTTACCGCTTGCTACACTTAACAAGAGCAGTAGGTAGTAATAAAACTTAGGCTTCTCAGCATTATAAATTTAAAACCCACTGATCACCAGCCTCCGACTGGAAGGTCCGCAACGACAGGGAAGTGATTCCTTGACCGACCGTTAGGGCGCGATCAGTGATCTTGATGAAGAAGATGAAGATGATGATGATGATGACGATTTGTTGCTGTTTTTGATGTTAATCTTGTTGTTGTTGTTGATTATTGTTTAAAAATTTAGAGAGAGAGATGAGATGGAGAAAAAAAGGAAGAAGATGATGAGAATGAGATGAATGAGGTGGGGGTTTGGGTTTTTGTTAAAACTCAGATCCCCAATTTGGGGACTGTAGTCTCCAACCACAATATAAAATGTCCGTGTTTTCGTACCCGATCATAATTTAAAATAATATTTTAAATTCTAAAATTTATTTGTGTTCTTTCTAAATGTTTTCGAGTGAAAGTATTTCATAAAAATACTATTTTGAAATTAAAATTTAGTAACTTATTTTCGTGCGGTTTCAGATATCTACAATGCGTTTTTACTTAAAACGACTTACATTTTTGAACACTTTGTTATAATCGCATATAAAAATACAATTAGTTGAAGTTTAAATTTGGTGCAAAAATTAACTTTTTGACCAGGTGTTACATTTTTAGATGCTTCCCAATAGTTAGAAGGTTCAATACTTTTATTAAGACTAGTAGTAAAATAGTGATTTTCAGAATTAAGTACTGAGTAATTAACTACCTTTTCTATACCATATTTAATATTTCCTTCAATAACAAAATCATCAAACTTCTTAGGAATCACAAATGTTCTACTACTAGTCCTTCTGGAACAACTCATATGAGTTGGCAATGAATCTGTTTGAACAGATTCATTTTCATTATTGTTTGGAAAAATGCCCTTAGGGGTTGATATATCACCATCATTCAGTGTTGTATGAGAATTCTGAAGAATCACTGCCATCACTGTTATCATTTTCATATCCCCCTTCATCCTTAGGACTTGAACTTTGAGTGTCATCAAAAAAAGACTAAAAAAAATCTAAGTGATTTACATCTAAATCTTCATTTTCAGAAATGTTTTTAGATTTCAGTTTTAAAGGAAAAACAGTTTCATAAAATTTAACATCTCTAGAATACAAAATGGTTTTATTGTCAAGACTTTACAATTTATAACCCTTTTTAACAGTTGAAAAACCAATTAAAATATATTTTTCTGCTCTATTTTCAAACTTATCATTATTATTTAAAACAATTGAAAAACAAAGACACCCAAAAGCTCTTATGTGAGAGATATTTGGTTTAAACCCGTATACCAACTCATACGGACACTTACCAGAGAGACAGAAGATGGCAACCTATTAATCAAATAAGTAGCAGTTAGCACACAATCAGCCCACATGTTCAGACTTATACCACTTTGAAACATTAAAGATCTAGCCACATTAAGTAAATGTCTATGCTTTCTTTCAGCTACTCCATTTTGTTGTGGAGTATACACACAAGTTGTTTGATGTATTATACCATAATTTTTGCATAAATTTTCAAAATTAGAATTAACAAATTCTGTACCATTGTCAATTCTAAAAACTTTGACATTCACATCAAATTGATTGTTAAGTAAATTCAGAAAATTAACAATATTTTCATATGTTTCATTCTTAGAATTCAAAAGAAATACCCAAACAACCCTTGTGTAATCATCAACAACAGTAAGAAAATATTTGTATCCTTCTCTACTTGTAACCTTATATGGCCCCCACAAATCAAGATGAATCAATTCACCTAATCTTTTAGTTTTATGATCACTAAAAGGAAAAGGTTCTCTAGTTTGTTTAGCTTTATGACATATTTCACAACGTGTGACCATTGGTTTATCATTGATTTGCAAATTATCTTTTAAAGGATGCAACACTTGATATGAAAATTAACAATATTTTCATATGTTTCATTCTTAGACTTCAAAAGAAATACCCAAACAACCCTTGTGTAATCATCAACAACAGTAAGAAAATATTTGTATCCTTCTCTACTTTTAACCTTATATGGCCCCCACAAATCAAGATGAATCAATTCACCTAATCTTTTAGTTTTATGGTCACTAAAAGGAAAAGGTTCTCTAGTTTGTTTAGCTTTATGACAGATTTCACAACGTGTGACAATTGGTTTATCATTGATTTGCAAATTATCTTTTAAAAGATGCAACACTTGATATGGAAATTAACAATATTTTCATATGTTTCATTCTTAGACTTCAAAAGAAATACCCAAACAACCCTTGTGTAATCATCAACAACCAGTAAGAAAATATTTGTATCCTTCTCTACTTGTAACCTTATATGGCCCCCACAAATCAAGATGAATCAATTCACCTAATCTTTTAATTTTATGATCACTAAAAGGAAAAGGTTCTCTAGTTTGTTTAGCTTTATGACAGATTTCACAACGTGTGACAATTAGTTTATCATTGATTTGCAAATTATCTTTTAAAAGATGCAACACTTGATCTGCAGGGCGACCCAATCTACTATGCCATAACTGTTTAGATACATAACATGCATAAGAACAAGTTGACATGTTTGTCCTACCTGACCAATTACTATTGAACACATACAGACCATCAGATTCATCACCAATCCCCAACACCTTTTTTGAACTCAAATCATGTATATAACATTTTTCATCATCAAAACCAACAAATAATTTACTATCTCTTGATAGTTAGTGCACAGACAACAAATTGACACAATACTCAGGAACATACAAGACACCAAATAATCTAATTGAATTATTTACTTGATAATTACCAATTTCCTTAACCAATGCTTTTGTTCCATTAGGATGACCAACAATTAATCCTAAATTTGTTACATCCACATCATCAATTAAAAAAGATTCATTACAAATCATATGTTGATTTGCTCCTGAGTCAATTATCCATTCTCTATCAAATACTTTCGGTTTTTTTTAATGTTAAAACAATTTTTTTTTATCAAAATTAGAGTTGAAAATAACATTTGAGTTTATAAAAAATCACCTGCCATATTAGCATTCATGCTAGGTCCAGAGTCAGGTTTGTCATTGATAAGATTCATCAATTTCATAATCTGCTCACTTGTAAATGGCATATTAGAAGCACTATGAACATTATTTCCACACATATCAGACACATAACTGTTATTATTAGCCACAAACTTAGGTGCATTCTGATTAAATGGTTTCTTTTTATACCCAGGTGGATACCCCACAATCTCATAACACCTATCTACAGTATGTCCCAACATACCACATTGAGTACATTTAAGATTAGGATTAGGTCCTCTTACAAATTTCTTATCATTATTACTTGCTTGAGTGAATGACTTAGCAAGAAAAGCAGTATTCTGACACTTAGTAGTTGAAGATTCATTAGAAGTATTACCCCTATGAGATTCTTCCCTAGAAATCAAGGTAAAAGATGTCTTGACACTAGGAAGAGGATCTCTACTAAGAATATTACTTCTAATTGGTTGATATACATCATCTAATCCCATTAAAAACTGCATAAGTTTAATCAATTGATTATGATCAAAAAATTGTTGAGAACCTTTACAAGTACAAGTTGGTAGTTTAATAAGAGCATCATACTGTTTCCAAAGAGAATTTAGTTTGTGATAATATTCAAAAACACTGCTTCCTTTCTGAGTCAAATAATTTATCTTATGATGTAAATTAAATGTGACAGATCCATCTATTTTATCATAAGTTTCTTTTAATTCTTGTCATACAATAGCAGCATTATTAGAAAATATTTGACCTAGATACAACTCATCAAATATGGAAGTTAAAATCCAAGTTAACACCACTGAATTACATCTGTCCCATTGACCAAATAAAACATCATCAGTATCATAACTTTCTTTTAAACATGTTCCATCAATAAATCATGTTTTATTTTTAGTTGCAAGAGCAAATGACATTGCTCTGCTCCACACATTATAATTTTCTGTACCTTTTAATTTTATTGAAATTAATGCAGTTCTTGTTGTATCACTAGCATGGAGATAAAGAGGATCTCCAAAATCAAGTTTGTTTATCAATGTAACAGATGTACCAGAATCATCATCCCCAACCATTTTTGAAATTTGATTACCTATTTTAACTAATATAGACTCAAGAAAGACCAATCAACAAACAATTCACACAATCAATGCACAGATTCACACAGATGTCTAAACAATGCACAATCACAAAGAGATCCTAGAAGGTTAGTCTAAGCAGTGATCCGTACAGGTGGTCTCTTAAAGGGATCCCACCCTAGGTCTTACTTAGAGACCTCTCTTCTACCACAAGAAACAAAAGTTAGACAATCTTAGATAATCACACACAGAATAATCGATAAACAACAAATTGCACTTATCAGAGATAACTATAAACAACACAAATCACAGTATATTAACAAGGAAATAAAAGGTAGAGTAAGAAACTCCTCACAGAGTACTCCGAGCAAAGCGTAATAAGAAAACCAGAAGAAATCACAGCGGAAGATAGAAGAACTACTCTGATACAGCCAAGAGTAAGCAAACCCTACTTTGAAAATTAGGGTTTTCAGTCACAAATCAACAAATGAGAAATAAAATCTCAACCGAATGTGAATAACAGAACAACAATCCTCTATCAACCCGATCAGAAGAGAAACAAAGGATTTTCGAATAGAAAACCCTAAATCCCCAAATACCGAAACCCTAGAAATAATCCGTGAGAAAATAACCACCAAATACATCGATCTAACTAATATCTCTCTGATGCCATGTAAAGAAAGATAGATCAACAAGAATAACACAAGAATCATTGAATAATGCACTCTATTAACATAACCAGTCAAAGACCAAAAACAAGACATATTCTGATGTACCGTTTATCATGAAAGCTATTAACATAGGGGCCGTCATATTACTTCCTAATATTGTACCGTTTCATAATATGACTACCTTCGGTCGTTCCTCGACTTCCATACATTTGTACTCCACCTTGGAGTGTTTCCAGTACTATATCGAGTAACAGTCGAATAGGGGCCATCGTATTACTTTACGATAATTAAGACCGTTTATATTTTACTACTATGATGATCCTAAGGTAACAATCAAACAAGAACATGCAATAAGACGATCAAAGCAATACTACCGATCTTTAATATTTAGTTATAAATCATCCCATAATTAACTAACTACATCACAAGCAAACACAACAAGTATACTACTCTCTAATCATGAAAATAACTAAATCTAGCATAATTAATATAAACGTAATTAATTAAGATAGATAAGGATAGAAAGAACCAGGATTAAATGCAAGAGATAATAGACTTGAATTTATTGACACAATGTCGAGCGTACACCGAAGATTACAATGCGTTCCTTGCTTTCTTTCTATTCTAAACAAGTTTCCTAAACTAGCCTAACTAATTTGGAATAAGAAAATAGAAGGAGAAAGTAGAACTAATAATAAGAGAGTATTATTAGTCTAAAGAAAAGTATGAAAGGTGTTTTTCCTAAGAAATGTGTGTTAGGAATGGTGTGTCGTCAAATGATCCATGGAGCCTCCTATTTATAGGAGAAAATAGGTGCATTTTAGCAACTTGGGGCACATGTTAGCAAAAGGTGGGAAAGTTGCTAGCACATGTACCCGAAAGCGTGTAAAGGTCTAGCACGTGTACCCTAGAGTTGTGGAAAAGGCCTAGCACATGTACCCTGCGAGTACGGGCAAGCATGAAAAAGCGCACGGGGGACAGGGGGAGGGCAGCCGGCAGCGGTGGAGGTGTGGCCAGCGGCGGCTGTGTTGTGGCCGGCGGCGGCTGCCCCTCCCCCGCCCCGGTTCGCCGTCTTTCATCTCGTTTCTTGATTCGTGCGTATCTCCTTCGTTATGTGTCCGTTTGCGTTGATTCTTTTTGAGTTGGATTCGTTTTTCAAAAACAAAGACTTTGATGAAAAGAAATCCCAAAAATATGTCTCTGATCTTTGGATGTCACGTTCGAATCGTTAGAATCTTCCGGCGTACGTAGAATCTTCTTTCTTCATCCGTTTTTGTTGATTCTTCTTCTGTTAGATTCGTATTTTGAAAACGAGTATCTTGGATAAGAGAAATCTCAGTGATGGGCACTTTTGCCTCTAAATCCTGTCTTGATGTCTTGAATCTTCAAACGTGTGTGAAATCTTTGTTTTTCGTCCGTTTCGCTTGATTTTTCTTGTGCAACTCTATTTTGACCTTCTTGGCAAAGTATTACTGATTTGTGCATTATTTGAGTTTATTTGCCAAGTATTGTTCCAGAATGAGAGAGATATCGGTAGTAAAAACGTGACTTTTTACGCGATATCACCAACATACCCTTATCACTTATTTTTTTATTCTCTTTTACAATTTGAAATTAATCAAACATAAAATATTAAACTATATCCATCCTCACAGCCCCACCATCCCACCCAACGAAACTCTGCAAGAATGCAATCCATGTACCATCACAACATCACCTCCGATTAAAACTCTTTAACAGCAACACCTTTTCTTAGCTCAAAAACCATGTACCATCATAGCAACACCTTTTCTTAGCTCAAAAACCACAATCATTCTATTCTGTATATTCAATACAAAAAACCGAACACTCAAAAAACCCTAATTTCAAGTTCAAACAGAAACTTAAGAGATTAACAATCGGCCACCGGCAACATAAATTTGTTGAATCCGAGCAAAGCTAACCGACCACCGGCTACATAAAAATCCTGCCAAAACACAAAAACCACTACCATCAACGTTTTCGTCGGTTCTGTTCTTGAATATACCACCAGAATGGCCTACCTTTCATCATCAACCGCTACCATGGTCATCATTCCTAACACGATTTCTGATGTAAAAATCGATTGTCGGTCTACACTTGCAACTTTCGGCTAACGAGACCTAATGAAACCTCCTGCAAATGACACTGAAATCTCGTCGTAATTTATTAACAATCTCGCCGGAATTAGACCTCAAAATGGGTTTCGAATTTGGGTTTCGTACAGATCAGTCTATTGCTTGCTCATTGTGTCTTGTTGAGGTACTTATTTATTCAGATTTGGTGTTTGTGATGATTTTGATGAATGAGATTATTGATCCAAGTTTCGTGTTGGCGACGACGGGCGACGGTGATACTATTCATCGGATTCTGCTAGTGGTTTAGTATGATTTTGGATAAAAAAAAT
Organism: Pseudognaphalium luteoalbum; assembly: GCA_963422505.1. Taxonomy (NCBI): domain Eukaryota; kingdom Viridiplantae; phylum Streptophyta; class Magnoliopsida; order Asterales; family Asteraceae; genus Pseudognaphalium; species Pseudognaphalium luteoalbum. The sequence continues at coordinate 56,318,570 of OY730194.1, forward strand.
CGAGACTGGCCGGAAAACATAGTAGAAGAGGGGGAGGATTTGTATGGATTGGCCGGAAAATATGTACATGATAAACGTATGTATGTATGCCATGTCTTTTATTTATTATAATAATATGAGTTATGATATATAAGATTAATAGTTAATATAACAAAAGAATTATAAGACCACTCCCAACGGACCCCGTCGGTTGCTCCGTCGGTTTCGTCACTTAAGTGACACCGATGGCACCACACGTCGGTTATGGTCCATCGGAAATCCGACGGAGCGTCGGTTTGGTCGTGCGGGTCCGTGTGGGCTGAGTGCAAGAAATAAAAAATATATATATATTTTAAAAAAGAGTCGTTGAATGCTTAATTTTTATTTTTTATTTTTTAAAAAAAGTAACCTTTAACGGTTATATCTTTTTTTAATTTTTTTTTTGTTAAATCTAATATTTTACCTAATTTATACCACACTTCCTTAATACATTTCACACACACATTCAACCCATTTCACTTCTAATTCTCATCTCCAAAAATGTTTAAAAACAACAACAAAAAATCAAAATCCAAACCCAAATCAAACCAAAATGATCAAGAACAAGTTGATCACGATATGTGGCAAAACATAATGGACAATCCGCTACCAAATCAACATAACTTTCAACCTCCACTGACGGGATTTGCGAGTTTTGCACATATTGCAAATCCGTATTCTTTGTCACCCGACGAACCCCAAAGAAATTACCAACATCCCAGGTGGTATAAAAATCCGCAATTTACACCAAACATGGATTAATCACCAAACACATACCACGACACCACCTCATCAAATCCACACAGCTTGCAACAAACACCTCCCCGTTACTCACAACCTCCACCAACCCAAAACTTCATCGTACCCGAAATCCAACATCAACATCTTTTTGAAAGTTCCGACGAAACCGACCCCGAACCCGAACCCGAGCCCGAGCCCGAAACCACAAAGAAAAATGGTAAAAAACCAAGACGAAAGACGGATGCACCCGTACGGGTTCAAGTTAGGTGGTACGATGACGAAGCGAGAATCTTGGCGGAACGGTGGATACATTGTTCCGAAAATGGCGTTATCGGAAACAATCAATCAAACGAGAGTTTTTGGAGAAGTGACCATTCGGGTTACAATTCGTTGGTTCCAAAGAAACGTAACCTCAATCAACTAACGGGCAAATGGAACAAAATAGCTCACGACGTCCGATCCTTCGAATCCATTCACAAGAAGTTTAGGGAGGTTTGCCCTCAAAGCGGTGCCGGAGAGAAAGACTTGATGGATGCGGCGAAGAAAGGTATTTATAGCCAATTGAATCGGAAATTTGGTTACGAGAGTTGTTGGGATGTTCTCAGACATTTCCCAAAGTTGTTCACCGAGCAAGGCGTTATGAACAACAAACGCCCTTTCCAATCCGTACCCGAAGCAACCGATCTAGGCGGGAACGACTTCTCGACTCCGTCCTCTCTCGAAGAGAACATGAGGACATTGTTCCGTGACGACCCGATACGTCGTCCACCGGGTCAAAAAGCGTCAAAGAACATGAGGTAGTATCTCATCTGAAAAACTTGAAGCCATTGAAGCGGTAAAAACCGCGGACACGCTTGACACAATCAAGAAAAACAACATAAAAAAGCGACGTTTAAGGCTTTGAGTTTTCTTTGCAAGAATATTCCGAAACGGGTCTCCAAAAAAGAATTAGAAATTATCAAGTTGGCACACAAAGAAGTTATTGAAGAATTTCAAAATGTCTACAAAACGACCAATGAAGATGAAGACGAGAACGATAACGAGAACAAGGCCGCGGACGAAGAATCGAGCTCGGATTAGACTACCGTTAATTTTAATAATAGTATTAATATTTATTAGTGTAACATTTTATTTTTCTAGGAACGTAACGTTTTTATTTTTAGTATTGTAATGTTTTTAATTTGAATGAAATATGTTTTTATTTTAATAATTATGTATCATTTAATTAAGTTATTTGGTTGTGGGACCCTGAAAAATGAAACTAACGGAGCACTGTTGGGAGGGGCCTGTCAATTTTCTGTCAGTTGGTTGAAAAAGCTGATGTGGCGCTAATGTGGCACGTCAGTTTCTGTCACTATTGGGAATGGTCTAATAACCTTTTTAAGATATTGAGAAATTAAAAAATCAAAGAAAATAAGTGAAAAGGGTAATTTAGTCATTTTAGGACAAGAGGGATCATTTTCAAGCAAAAAGTATACTTATTGGACTGAAAAGGTGAATAAAAAAAGTTCGGGGACATATTTCGTAAATCAGTGTAAACCAGAGGGACCATCTATGGAATTTATTAAAACTAGAAAGATATAAAACATGTTCGAATCTGAGTTTTCCAAAAAACTTTTCTAAGAAACGGAAAATCCTATTTTCTCTTTTACAACTAAAAATTTGAATGGTTTTCTAAGTTTCAATTTCTACTCTCTCTTGTAAAAGAGAAACTTTATCCCTCACATTTGAACGCATTTTCTAAGTTTTTAATAAAAAAATTTGACAAATAAAGTACTTTTCATCTCTTGGAAAAAAACAAAAAAAATAAGAAATTTGTCCATAACTAAACGTGACTTACGTAACTCTACCCTTTGCAAAAGAATAAGGCCACAGTTTATTTCGAAGATTTTTTTCCTGAAATCATTGAAATATGTGAAAGAAATTAAATCAAAATTCGAAAGACATGAAATCTAAATGAAATGGAATCTATAACACTTGTTAATTTGAAAAAAATTAGTTAATGATAGTTATATAAAAACATTTAATAAATTTAACAAAGACATACACTATGTGACGGAAAACATTATTAAAATCAATCGAAAACTATTGTAATTGACCGTTACATTGTTGATGTTATTAATATGTTTTATTGTTAATTTGATCGTATTGACAACTCTATCTTGACAAAATAAAAATAAAAATAATATAAATATCGTTATCAACCTATTTGAACAAAGAACAAAGAACAAAGAACAAAGTAAGAGTCGCCACCATCAGTCATTTTTATCATTAGTGAGCATCTCCAATGCATTAAACTCTACACAGTTTAATGCATTGACACATCAACATTTTATACTTTTACCTAAAATCCTTACAGTGCATTCAACTCTAACAATTTAGTGTATTAGATTGCCAACTCATCATGCTATTTTAATTACTTATTACTAAAATTATTATATAGTAAAACAAACTTAAAAATTAAATTTCTCCAATTATATAATCATAAATTCTACTTAATATTAGAATACCAATTATATAAAATACAAAACAATATAGTGAGAACACTTCGTTTGTATAGGAAGTAGATTCTTGTGTTTATTACCCATTTTTGTAGTATATGATTGATGATTGAAGTATTAAAAAGAAAGCAGGGTGACTGATTCTTTTTATGGATGTCTTAATTTTATTATCTACTTTCATAAATACATAAGAATAATGAAATAAAGTTCTTTTATTACCCTAATTTTTAAATGTAAGATAAAAAGGTGGTAAAAAAGTAAATGGTAAAACTGTCATCTTATCAAAAAATAAGAGAGATAATGACGTTTTCATAAACTGCATATTTTTTTGTATAGTGACAATAAAATTGGGACAGAAGGATTAAAATTTTTAGGGTACAAAATTGAAAAAGAAGGGATGGTGGCTCAACATTTGCGTCTTTAAGACGGATGGTAACAGAGAAGCACAAATACAAATACGTGGGCTTCTACAATGCATTAAGTGCTATGCTAGCTTCAACTCTCCCCTATTAAACCTTGACACCATGAAGCATTTGAGATGCTCTAAGTTGATCGAATCAGAGCTTGTGGCTGGAGCTGGAGCTTGGGGCTGTAGCTGGGGCTTGGGCTTCTTTTCACAAACCACTTCAAAAAGCTTTTTGTTTAGGGGCTTCTGAGGCTTATTTTTTCAAGAATCCTTATTTTTTTATGTTGCCTAACAAGACTTATAGTTGGAACTTATAAATATTCCCTAAAAGTCCCTAGAAGCCCATCATTCAAACATACTCATAATTACCCTTGTTTTTTTTCCTATGCCATAGTAGTTCTATAATAACTCAATTTAAAATTTTATAATAATCCAATATAATATGCGTAAGAAATATCCTATCCTTTAACGGCTCTATATGTGTCAAATATTATTTTTATTGTTTAGTAAAACTAAATATTTAGACGTCAAAAATAATGATTTTAATATGCACTTTCAATGAATGTGTAGTGCCTTTGAAACGTTAATTTGAAGGGTAATTAGTTTGTTGTTTATAATGAGTAAACCAATAAATGGTTTACATACAAGACTTGTTGTCTATACAAATAAACTAACCTATATTTGTAGTCGAATGTTATTTGAAAATGAATTCGATAGAAGATACTTTTTTGTTACCTCTTGAAAATAATAGTGAAATTTTTACATATGAATTGGTTTATCAAAAACATAGAATCTAAAAAACTGCAAGTAGGAAAACTATTTGATATATTGAGTTATTTTCATAATTGCATTTTATGAGTGTAATAGATGTTTTTCAAAATTAGATATAGATAGTTTGCGATCTTTAAATTTTGTGTAAGTAGGGGTATTTATGTTATTTGCGATCTTTAAATGCGTAATGCATTGAATAAAATGAGTAAACTAATTATAAGGGAGAATGATAGATGTAATTTCAATAGAACATTAATTATATTATAAAATGTAACTAATAAGAAACAATTAATCATTGCAGAAATATAAAGGCTAAATGGCCTAGAAAATTAATGTATTCGTAAAAATTTAAAAATAAAGAGAATATGATTTTTGTTCATGCCCTAAAAGGACCTAAATATTAAAATTGTCATATAAGGAGTTAACTTGTCAAAAAAATTCAATTAAAAGTAAAATTAACATTTAATTTAATAATAATTACAACTTTAAAATATAATCGAAATAACTCAACCTAGATACACTTTCAATTTTTGAACGCTTTTATTAGATGTACAGATTAAATACTCTACATTCAATTTATACTGAAATGCCCTATTATTATTATTATTATTATTATTATTATTATTATTATTATTATTATTATTATTATTGTAAAACTCACATATTATAATTCATAAATTCAGAATGTTTATAAATACAATTCAATCACATTTGGTCCCATGTAAAATCAACCACAAACTGCGTAACTTAATATTCTTATCTGACTTTACAAATTCAAATGCATATAACAATTATAACTTCATAAAAATTCTCTTTCAATTAACACATGGCACTAAACCACATTAAATCTTGGGCGATTTATACAATTGTCATCATTACGGTAATTTAAAAAAATAGAAGTTTGTCTCAACCTAAAGCAAGCTCCAATCCACGCTATCCTCGTACCATCATAAACCACCCATTGTGCACCTTTAGTTCAACCGAACCATTAACCTACAACATAAAACAACTAAAAGGATAAACAATTTAGCTTAGTGAGTATACAGACAATTATATGAATAATTCACCACATCAAACAACATACAACAATTATCAGTAATTCATTTATATGCATACACAAACAACTACTGAGCAATTGTAGAGATCTCCCCATAATACCCAACGATCCGTGGTCATATATCACCGTATGTGAGACACCATACTACATCGATATGCATACCAAGTTCAACTACGTAATGCTAACTGTATTTAGCTAAACACCGAATCTCTACAAATTACTCATTCCATATAATCCACATAATCACCACATAATTCCACTTATCAACAGTTTATAAAACTCATCAACAACACAAGAAACAAGCATACGATATGGGCATAAGAAATAACTTAGGAATAAACAATACTCTATAAGATTGTGTGAACCTCTAGCTCGGAAGTAATCCGGAACGCACAACCATTACCCACCGTATAACTCATATTTTCTTTTTAGGTAAGTACATGAATTCACATTTGATTAGCGAAGCCACCACTCTTGATCACCTAGCATATAACATATTAACATAACAACATATTTAACAACTAATAATCATCATAATCGATTAATCAACATTATCAACCTCACCATAATCACCATCATAATCATAATTAGCCCAAGTAATTAACTACTTGATTCAATACTTCAATTTCCACTAATAATAATCCAACAACATTTATAATCACTAATTAAGGTGTATTTACACCAATTTATCATCATTTAAGTAAAACCCTCAAGAACACATTAATAGATTCTCAATCTTTAACTCATTTTAGTGTCAATTCATTCACTAGCAAGATTTACTAACATCATTTCAATATATTAGATACCTAATATAACACCCTTTAAATACGAGATCATATTTTTTTAAAACCGGAAATGAATATTTAATAAATATATTATAGATTGCATATAATATAAACAAAAGTTGCAATCCACTTGTACAAGATCTTAAAAGTTAAGTTATCAATAATTACAAACATTAGGTTTAAGTGTTATGTAAATCCAGAACATAATGTTCAACCATTAACATGATTTTTAATTCAGAGTGAGCCTTCAAACATTCCATCAACCCTAAACTTCTTGAGACCCACACTCAAAACATATCCTGCAAGAAGTAAAGAGGGGGAATAACACAAAGCTAAGTGAATATCAACCTAACTCAGAATAACAATTGTTTACAGCTAAGCATCATAAACAATTAACTTCAAAGAGGATCGGTGGTCCCTGAGGTACCCTACTGCCACGGTGGCACCCAAGTAACACTTGCAACCACTGAAGGCCAATTCAGTGATCTATCCGATAGTTTAGTACTATTACTTCTTACAACACAAATACAATAAACAACACATGTACAAAGAGTTTGTGTTGTCCAAGTAATGGTACCAAAACCCAATCCATGTTGACCTCTGAACAATTCACATAATCCACAATCATCATGACAATATATAAACAAAACAGAATAAGCAATAAACCAAGTTTACCCGTTGTAACCATATTATTACAACTAATTTAGACTGAAAGTCCAAGATCCACTCACCCTTGTTAATCACAATCACCACTCAGTGGTCTTATATTACCGAGTCTTTGTTTTATCTGAGAACACAACCAAAACCCGAGTTAGATTCTCATGTTATGATTCATAGTATTCTATTCAAATATATAATGTCAAATAAACGCACATAATATACATTCAATACTATTTAAATAACACAAGTACACAAATCATAAGTTACAAAATTTGTCAATTTATAACATGCAAACGCGATCCAGGTTAGGTAAGGTGGGATCGCGTTGTCCAGTTAAAATCCTTCTGTTACCATTTGACATTGTGGAACGCGATCCGGGTTAGGGAGCTGGATCGCGTTTCAAAGAAGAAATCTAGTTTTATCATTTTTAACACATGCAAACGCGATCTTGAAAGCTTAGGTGGGATCGCATTCAAAAGGCTAAAACCTTCTGTAATTGATTTAACTATCAAACGCGATCCAGAAGAAGGACCAGGATCGCGTTCCAAAGAACAAAATCAAACCGATGTAATTTTATACCGAGGAACGCGATCCTGACATGATGATTGGGATCGCGTTTCTGCGTTTTTCAGCAACAAAACCCAAACCTGAATAATTTCAGCTCGAATCCAAATCCCAATTTTCTCCCAATAAAGTTGTAATACACGATTATATCTATCAAATGACTTCAAATATTATCCATAAACATAGTGTAACAACAAACAACATCATCAAGCTTCAATTTCTATACATGCATCAATTTTAACCTAAATCATCAAATAGCTCATAATTTTAAGAAATGCAACTTACAATTGAAATGGAGAAACAAGATGAACAAGATGAAGGGGATGTAGATGAAATCAGTAATTGCAACCCAAATCACAGCCTTCACTTGAAGAAATCAGTTTTGTGAATTTCTTAAGAGTGTGTGTGTGTGTGTGTGTGTTCATGTGTGATCTCAGAGAGATTTAGAGAAAATGAGATAGTTAGGTCGGCCTAACAACCTCAACTCAGTATACATGTTATAGTTTTTACTCCCCTTCTAAGTCTATTATCTGGAACCTAAAACCATTTTGCAAAATCAAATATTTTATTTTACCGATAACTAAAATAATTTAAAACAAGTAATTATTTATTAATCACAATAAGTTATTTAATCAACTGACCTATTCATTTCAATTATCTAATAATATATAATAATATTAAACACAATTAAATAACCAAATAAAATAAGAAAAAATACCGTAATACTCCTAGGCCCGAAACGAGGAAGTTACACCTAATTTCATATAAAAATCACTAGTTTCATAAACCCAATGAAAACCCATTTTAATCACTAATCACCATTAATGATTCTTTAACTCTAGCATGTAATAAGGTTACTAATCATTATTAATAACCTAAACTAACATCAATACAACAATTTCAAGTTCCAATTTCGGATTAAAACCATTAATTTCTCATAATCCCATGAAAACAAGCCCTAGGTTAAAACATGTAGAAAATCAACTTACAAGGGATTAGAGGTGAATCAAAGAAGCTTAAATTCGATTTCTATGGCTTAATTTGAAGAAATAAAACTGATTTTGGTTAACCCTAGCTTCCGCGCGTTTTTGTTCTTCACGTATGCAAATGTCTGGAAGGTTTTAGAATGGAACTCGGAAAAACACGTATTGTACATACATATATCTATATAAATTTATTCCGTTTAAACCCTATTGTCTAGAACTGAGAAACCATTTACGTATTCTATTATTTTATATCAATTATAACAATAACACTTTAAAATAATTATACCTTTATATTTTGGGGTGTTACATATACATAACATTGTCAACCTACAAACATACTATGTAAACACTAATATTACTTTTGAGTGTTAAATCTTTTTTTGGCACAATTTTAAAAATGTTAAACTCTTTTATAACACAATTTGAAAATGTTAATTTTTTTTATGGCACATTTTCATAAAAATATGCTTGTTCATGAATATTAGCGAACGCAAATGAACGGATATATAAATTAATGCATAATCGATTAATGTACGATGTTGGTGCATTTTGTGTGTTAGTCACTTGGTCAACGTTTGTAATTGTCAAAGTCAATTAGTCTTAGTATGAGATGTGATTAGTGTGTATATTCGAGTCTGTAAATGAAATATAATATACATAGAATGTTAGTCATGCGACACAGAGCTTGTGTCGCAATAGCGACATATGGTTTATGTCGCAAGGGTTAGTTTAGCGACACAATGGTTGTGTCGTTAGTAGGTTTAGACAGCCTATAAATAGAGTTGTAGGGTTTCAGTTGAAGGTTGATCAAACCCTAGAGAGTAAGAGAGGCGTGGTCAGAGAGAGAGAGGCAGAGATATTGAACTGTAATCATTATTCTTTAAGTGTGAATATATAAAAAGATTATAGATATTGAGTTTGTTTTATGCGTTAAACGTGTGAGTCCATAATCACTATTTAGTTAGTGATTATGAATCGCTAATAGTCGTTTAATTGTAGAAGGGGGGGTTGAATACAATTAAAACTTTTCCTTTTTAAATGTGTTAACTGATTAGACAAGTTTTAATTGTGTTAAGATAACAAGCAATTGAACAAGTGTATAAAACATAACAAACAGATCAATCACTAGGGAAAATCTTGGCTGAAAGATAAATTCTATTATTCATAAAATCTATCAATTGTTGATTGCGGAATAGATTAGCCAAGGCTAATCTAAATCAAACAATACAACTATTACAGGCTGAGATGAACAAGTAGTGGACAAACACGCTACTGTTCACTCGCTGGTGATGATCATATCTTAGACAAACTAGTCACTGACAAACAAGCGACAATACGAACAATCGACACAAATGAAGTACAACATACTACGCTATTTATAGACACTGAGTCCCTTGAAATCCGGATCTAGAACAACACGTGTTGCTGCTTGATTGGTCAGGAACAATTGATGTGACATATCATAGTTCCAACATTCTGATATAACCGCGTGTTGCTGCTTGATTGGTCAGGAACAATTGATGTGACGTATCATAGTTCCAACATTCTGATACGGGAAAGATCACCTTTTACCTTGAAGCCAATCACTTGCTGCCACGTTAGTTTCTATGGTGGACCAAGTTACGAGGAGCACACGTGGTGCCGTAATAACGTCGAATATGTCAACTCCTTATTAATGCAACATTTAATGCTGCAGTCACTGAAGTAATAGAGGCTCTCCTTACTCACTGCGAGCTAACTTGCTCTTGAAGAGTAACTTGAGCTACAGTACATGAGTGACTTCTTTTATTCAGCAGAAGGAATAACTTAAGAAGACTTGGAGACTCTCGCTGGTAGATGAGTATCAACGACACACAAAGTTGAGTCTTTTATCTTAATAGGTTCTTCATCTTCTAGCTGGAGAGATAGGATCAGAGACTAAAAACTTTTTGTAACAGCAGCTTCAACTAAGATCATTTCCGTGAAGTCTTTAAGGGAGAGGATCAGTGACTTTATATCAGCGACTAATGAATTGAGATCAGCGACCAGTGACTCAACAATCTCCCCCTAAATGATTATGATTGAAGCTCTGTGAGAATTCTTGTGTAAAATTTGTTGCAGAGAAGTTTTTAGTTGCCTGATAGTTGGTTGGTCATTCAGAGACTTACACTTGTAATCTTTTCTAACAAAACTACTTACAAGGAAATTTCGAAAGAAATCATTATATATAAATGTTTACAGATGCTATCTATTACAAGGTAATCTACGCTACTTATCTCTCCACTTTTCTCTCTCCTTCACAGTTCCAAGTTCAACTTCAAGCTCATATTTTTCCTGAGAGGGTAGGTATCTGACTTTTCTTGCCAAAGCTTCATCGAGAATAGCTTTTCTGATCTTTGAGTTCTTTGGAAGAATGCTTGCTGACCTGATTAGGTGAATAAGTTGTTTCTGATCAACCTTCTCAAGCTCAGATTCTCTCTGAAACCTTAGGACACCATTTAAGTCCCTGTATAACAGACCCTTCTCCCCCTCAGTGACCTCATGTCCTTCAAGTTTTGACACACCAACAGGGATAGATAGATTTAACCTTGAAGTACTGGGGATTCGATAGACACTGCTAGTGCCTAACCTATACCTTGGGCTTGATGGCTGAACAATCTCTTCACCATGTATGACAATATCTTCTGGCCTGAGAAGTTGCAGCAACACCATCTTTTGAAAAAGTCGATCTATCTCCTTCAGAACATCAGCTTTAGCTGCACTTGTAGAGTAGCTGATGGCGAGCCTGATTTCATTCCATTCCTCTCTGTGCAGCTTGTATACTTGATCAAGTAGCATAGCTTGAGTGTCTGTACCTCTGTAGATTAGGATCTGAGGTTGAGATTAATTCTTTGACTTCTTCAGACTGACCTTGGTAATAGGTGCAGGATTTGATCTTCCTGTCATTCAAGCTGCGAACCTTTTTCTGTCTATCTCATCCCATTTTCTGTCCACTGAAGACTTGCCCACTCCCCCAATCCTTTTTAAACTTTTGCTAGCTGATTTCTTTCTTTGCTCTAGCTCACTGTCTTCTTCTTCAGCAAGTGCCTTAGCAATCATGGCATCAGTCTCTTCTTGATCTTTCTTTAGTTTAAGCAATCTGGCCCTTTCATTGGCATCTTCAGCGCTTAATTGCAACTGGTAGGCTCTATCAGCATCTGATTGCTCTTTCAGAAGTCTTTTTCTTTCTTCCTCTCTTAACTCATCCTCAAGTCTCATTTTCAATATCACTTCAGGAGAGGGACTTTCTGAGGTTGAGTCAGAGGACAGAAGAGCGATAGGGGAAGAGTCAGCTGAGGATGTGATGGAAAGAGGAGCATGGAGGATTGGTAATATAGTGGTGGTAGTTGGGGTTTGAGTTGGAGTGGTTGCTGCTGGAGTGGATTTCTTTGATTGAGGTTCAGATGCAGGCGAGGTGTCACTGGTCCTTTTTCTTTTTATGATTAGAGATATGGGTTGCTGATCCTCCATGTTTGTATCATTATCTCCATCTTCATCATCTGAGCTTTCTCCCTGACCATTCCCATGACCACCTCCCTGTCCATCATCATCATGCATGATGGTATCATCTTCCTCATCATCATTGACCTCTCTGTTCATCCACTCCCAGCGAGCAAGTTCAAAACTCACTGAGGTGCCCTCCACCTTAGCTTCATCAGCTTCAGCCCATTGATTGATTAACAAATTATAATTTCTGAGTTCTTCAGCACAGAACTCAGGAAACCTATCAGCCTCAGCAACTTCATCATCAGTTACATCCATATCCAACCATGATAGCTCAGCAACTGCAAGGGCTTCCAAATCAGGATTCTCAGGGATTGGGTGAACAACATATCCCTTCAGCACTATTTCCCTGTGAGCTTTGTTTGTAAGCAGATCAGTCACAGCAGGAGGTATATCAGGATCAGCGATAGTGACTTCATCTTCATCTTCACTCTCCCCCTGACTAGTCTGCACAAACTGATCCACTGCCCTGTTGATCTTTTGAAAATATTCAGCATTCTCTTCTCTTAGGGCAGGGACCTCAGCTCTTGTAGATGCTAGATGTGAAACCATCTGTGGAAGCACCTTAACAATTTTGTCAGTATGATACAGGTAGTTGGATATAGATGTGGCTAAGGCTTGGTGGCTGTTGGTTAGCTGGGTAATGGCTGTGTCATGAGTGATAGAGGTGGAGGCTAGCTCAGTGAGTGTAGTGGTTAGGGTTTGCACCTTCTCAGTGACTGAGGAGCTCCATGGTTCAAAGGAGTTATAGACATCAGTGAGAGAGGTGACAACTTTGGTGAGTATGGAGACATTGCCAATAAGTGCCTCACGGTCTTCAGTGAGCATCTTAATCTGGGTTTGGGATTTGACAATGTACTCCATCAGTAGTTGATCGGAGGTGGAATGATATGTGGGAGTGACTGGTGGTGAAGTGTGAGTTGGTTGGTGTGGTGGAGATGTAGGTCGACTGGAGAAGGAGGTGGGGGAAATCTCCCTGATGGGTGAGGTGGTGATGTTGATTTGGTGGGTTGGTGGAGCGGGTAAAGTATCATCAGAGGTGTCCATGGCTGTGGCCTCCTCACCATCAGCTTGTGTTCTAGCTGGTGGTTCATCGGAAACAGAAGAAGCGACCTGTATCCCACCATGTGACAGTGGTGAGACATTGACGGCCGGTGCAGTGATAGAGATAGGTTGGCCCGGGTCTGTAGCCAGTGGTGTGACATCAGCAATGAGTGTGTTATCACCCACTGATGTCACTAGCCCTTTTTCTAAAATGTCATCCTTTTGGGAGGATGACAAGTGGCTAATGGGTTGACTCGATAGAAGGGTGTGGGATGCACCCGAATCACTGCTAACAATGGTTTGAGCCATTAAAGCTGTCTGTTGGTTACCCTTTTTAGAATCACTGGACTTTTGAGAGTCCAGCGAAGCAGTGGAAGGTTTGGGTTTATCAAGGGTTCCCGCAGGAGCTTAACGTTCAGTCACTGCTTCACCCTTGGATTGTTTCTGTTGGCTATGTCCCTGATCCTTTAATGTCAGGGACCCTAATTTGGATTTTTTCTTGGGAGCAGTAGGTGGTTTCTTGACTGCTGGTTGACCACTAGTAGTCACTGGGGGTGTGATCAGTGACGTGGTCGATGGGATAGCGGGATCGGACGATGGTACCATAGTTACAGGCTGGGGTGCAGGTATCCCCTGACGTTTCATAAATTTTGGTAAAACCGTAGTCGCTGGTTTTGAAAATATTTGAGATCCTACTAGGGTTAGCGCAAAGCCTTCAAAAGATACCCTATCATAGGCCTCAAACTGATCTCGAAAGATCAATGACAGAAACCTAGGATATGGAACATATTTAGCCCTAGAAGGCTCAGCGACTCGGTTGACCAGCTCAATAAAGATCACACTTGCATAATAAACTTGTAAAAAGTTGATCAGTGACCAACTGATCTGGGCTTCCAGGGAGCTAAACTGATCAAAGCTTCCGGTTTTTGTGCCTAAAGATTGAATAAAGTTTGTAAAAATTGCATTCCAAACACCATCCATATGGGATTTATGCACAGTGGAATACTTACGAGCACCACTCGCATCAAGAGTGAATTTACACTCGATCCCAGTGAGATCGACTATGCCTCCCTTGGCAACGTCACTCTCAGGGAGTGGTTCGTAAGTATCTTGTGCAAGAAGTTTTAAGACTGCACGGATGGTGTTGGTGGTGATGAAAGTTTGTTGGGTTCCATTATCGATGAAACCCTGGAGTTGTGAAACACCATTAACGACAGAGTGAGTGCAGGTAAACCAGAATTCACTGTGCCATTCAGGGTTCATTTCCCCAGGTGATAATGTTAGAGCAGGGAGGATGAAATGGTTGTTTAGAAATTTTATCACCTCCGCATACTCAGGTTTCGCACAAGAAACATTTCCCAAATAGTTAGATTTGGGAACTGAGACAATAAGCGTTTCACTGACCGCAGAAGCTCGAAGAGCTTTAATCTCTGTGGTCGGTGTGTAAGAATTGTTGAAAATTTTTGAACGAGCCATGAAAAGATTTACGCTTAATAGTTTTAGGTTTTCAGAAATCAGAGAGAATTTTGGTGAAGATGAAGTTTTGAAAAACAAGAAAGCGTAAAAAGTGAAACGAAACGTCGACTCACTGTTTAAATAGGTTTGAGGAAATATGAATCGTGTGGTTAAAATTGAAGATGCGTGGTCGATGGTGGTGGTTAATGGTAAACAAATAGGGTAATGATAGATTAACGAGGCGACATTAAATACGATGGAGATGACGCGCCGTAAAAGTGTACCTTGTGTCAGAGAAAAAAGGCAACTTTTACGGATATTAATAAAACATTTTTAAGGAATATAAATCGTTACACATTGAAAAACAGAACGTATTGAGTGTAACGAAATATATGTCGATATAAATGTCATATTAAATGAAATAAAAGACAAAAACAAACAAAAAAACCGAATATATATAAGTTATATCATAAAATAAGATAAATATCACACTTCACATTTGATTTCGCTGATTAAGTTACAACTTAGAATACTAACTTAATCAGCTAGATGAAATGTGAGATACAATACGTACTTAGTTTATGTAAAACAAAAAAAAAATCCACAGAAGATCAGCGAGTTAATTCTACAAATTTTATATCCCACAGACACGTTTATTAAATGACATGTTTAATCATTTAAGTTCAGCATCCCCAACTCGCTGATAAGAAAGTTAAATCTTTTCTCATCCAAAGGTTTTGTAAAGATATCAGCGAGTTGGTAATCAGTTGGAATGAAATGCAGTTCAATGTCACCTTTCATGACGTGATCCCTGATGAAGTGATATCTGACATCAATGTGCTTTGTCCTCGAATGCATCACAGGATTATTTGCTATGGCTATAGCACTTTGATTGTCACAATAAATTGGGACATTGAAAAAGTCAAAACCATAGTCAGCGAGTTGATTCCTCATTCACAGAATTTGAGCAGTGCAAGCCCCTGCAGCGACATATTCAGCCTCAGCAGTAGAAGTTGAGACTGAATTTTGTTTCTTACTTGACCAACTTACAAGCTTTTCTCCAAGAAACTGACAGCTACCAGAGGTACTCTTTCTATCCATCTTGCATCCAGCATGATCAGAATCTGAATATCCCTTCAGCGAGAAATCTGAACCAGATGGGTACCAGAGACCAAGATTTGGTGTACCCTTCAGATACCTAAATATTCTTTTGACATCGAGCAAGTGGGATTCCTTTGGATCAGCTTGATAACTAGCACCTAGACATGTAGCAAACATAATGTCTGGTCTACTTGTAGTTAAATACAGCAGTGACCCGATCATTCCTCTGTAAGCAGTGATGTTTACAGATTTACCATCAGATTCAGCATGTAATTTTACTGCAGATAACATTAGTGTAGCAAGGGATGAGCAGCTAGTGAATTCAAATTTCTTTAATAAATCTTTAACATAATTTCCTTGATTTATAAAAATACCAGTCTTGGTTTGCTTTATTTGCAGACCAAAGAAAAATGTTAGTTCACCCATCATGCTCATTTCATAACTTTTAGTCATGAAATCAGAAAATTCCTTGCACAAGTCATTGTTAGTAGACCCAAATATAATATCATCAACATAAATTTGGACCAATATAACATCTCTCTTATCTCTTTTGATAAATAGGGTACTGTTAATTTTGCCTCTGACATACCCACATTTAGATAAGAATGCAGAGAGAGTGTCATACCAAGCTCTAGGAGCTTGTTTTAGTCCATATAAAGCTTTTTCCAGCTTATAGACATAACCTAGATGCTTGGGATCAGTGAATCCGAGTGGTTGCTTAACATACACTTCCTCCTACAGCTTTCCATTCAAGAAGGCACTCTTTACATCCATCTGATATACTTTGAATTTCTTGTGAGCTGCATATGCTAAGAACAACCTGATTGCTTCAAGTCTAGCTACTGGTGCAAAGGTTTCATCGTAATCAATTCCTTCTTATTGACAGTAACCTTGTGCAACCAATCTGGCCTTATTCCTTATTACCACACCATCAGCGTCCATTTTGTTTCTGAACACCCACCTTGTTCCAATCACTGACTTTCCAGCTACTTGAGGAACAAGTTTCCAGACTTTGTTTCTTTCAAACTGAGATAACTCATCTTGCATGGCAGCTACCCAGTGATGATCAGTGAGTGCCTAATTAATCTTTTTGGGCTCCATCATCTAGACAAAGCTAACAAATAGACAAAAATTAGCAGTCGCTGATCTGGTCTGAACTCTTGATTGTGGATTACCAATAATCAGTTGATTATCAATATGTTTTGTCCACTTTGTCATTCATTGAGGTGCATCAGCAACTTGTGTACCCGTTGAAGGTATATCTGATGAGTCAGGATTAGAACTGTGAGAGTCATCATTTTGAGTATTTTGACTCTGATGATGAGTTGATGTTGATGGAGATTGAGAAGAATAAGATGATGTCGCTAATGTATTCACCGCTTATGTAGATCCAAGATTGATATCAACAACATTATCTTCCTTTTCAGAATCCGATGAATGAACCTCATGCTTGTCATCACTGATTGTATTAAACATGAGATCTTCATAGTCTTTTGGGTCAGTGAGTGATTCATCATAAGATTCATCAAATGTAACATCCATTGATTCTTCAATGCATTCTCTCCTTTTATTGTAAACTCTGAAAGCTTTTGAAATGGTTGAATAACCAACAAATATTCCTTCATCAGCTTTTGGATCAAACTTTCCTAAGTGATCTCTTTTGTTCAAGACATAGCATGTGCTGCCAAAAACATGAAGAAAACTTATGTCGGGTTTTCTCCCCCTTAATACTTCATAGGCTATCTTATCATGTCTTTTGACAATCAGGGACCTATTCTGAGTATAGTAGGCAGTACTCACTGCTTCAGCCCAGAAGTAGGTCTTAAGACCAACATCTATGAGCATTGACCGAGCTGATTCAATCAGAGTTCTATTTCTTCTCTCAGCAACACCATTTTGTTGAGGTGTTCTAGGGGCAGAGAAATTCTGAGAAATGCCTTTGGAATCACAAAAGCTTTCCAGATCAACATTTCGAAATTCAGTGCCATTATCACTTCTCAAGTGTTTTACTGAACAATCATTTAGGTTCTCCATCTTTTTGATAAAAGATATGATTTCCTGTGCTGCTTCATTTTTGGCTTTGAGGAAGAATACCCAAGTGTATCTGGAGTATTCATCCACAATTACCAAGCAGTACCTTTTACCACCAAGGCTGGGTGAACTCACTGGACCAAATAAATCCATATGAAGCAGATGAAAACATTCAGTTACTGAAGATGCTTGTTTACTTTTGAATGAAGAGCTGTGATGCTTTCCCTTTTCACATGCTGAACATAGTTTGTCTTTATCGTAGGACAACTTTGGTAGACCATTGACTAATCCATACTTGCTGAGCTTGCTGATAGCCTTGAAGTTCAGATGAGAGAGTCGCTTATGCCATAACCATTTTTCTTCTGAAACGGTTCCGGAATAAAAGCATGTCCCTGATTTTGCTGAGTCCATGTTGACTACATAAGTATTACCTTTTCTTTGAGCAGCCAGGACAACACTTCCATTCTTGTTGTAAACAACTCCAGCTTCACGATCAAATAGCACTTTATTCTTGGCATCACAAAACTGACTGATGCTAAGCAAGTTATGCTTTAACCCTTCAACATAAGCTACTCGCTTAAACATCACATTTCCATTTGACAGGACACCATAACCTCTTGTTTATCCAACCTTGTTATCACCAAACACTACATCAGGACCTTTTTCATCCTGGTAGTTACTGAGCAGGGACTTACATCCGGTCATATGTCTGGAACACCCACTGTCCAGATACCAGATAGTCTCTCTAAGAATGTCCTGCATCATAAATAAACAATTAGTTCAATTGATGAACCCATCCTAAGATGGGTTCATAGTGGCCAAGCTTTGGTTTAGGCTTCCACTGGTTTGCATCAATGGTATCTGAATGCTCACTGATTATTTGTGGTTTTGAAGATGATGTAGCTGAACATTCAGATGCCAAATGCTGACACACTGATGGTGGTTGGTTGAATGAAACTTGTGATGATGAACAATCTGATGACACATGCTGTCTACTTCCACATTTGTAACATTTTTTATTTGTGGTTTTAGATTTCTTTGACTTGATGTGCAGACCTGATGCAGACTTAGAAGTTCTCAGACTTACCAGCTCATTTTTCTTCTTTGACTTGAAGTCACTGATAATGAGATCATTAGTGACTGAAGTGTCGGAAGTGAGGTTGCTGATAGATTCTTGATCATCAGCGACAGTTTTGATAAAAGCTGAGCTAGTTGGTGATTCGTTGATTTCTAATTTTTTCAGTTCATCAATACTTGCAGCAATATCATAACTATTAGTATCCAGTGAGCTTCTCACAAAGTAATTTGGTTTAGGCTCACTGAGAACTGACAATGGCTCAAAGACAAATTCTGAGAAAGTTTTATCAGGATTGAACATTTGATCAATTTTGGTTGCATCAGCGAGAGCAACAGCAGTTTCATAATCACCTCCCAAAATAGCTTTAACTTGTTTTAGGATTTGATTGCTAATGCACTGATTCACTTTTAATGCAGATCTACACCATGACTTCATTACTTCATTGAGTTGTGAAAATTTAGTTTCAAATTTTACTTTCTCTTGAATGCATATTTGATTTGCATGTATTTGTGCATCAAGATCAAGTGTAAGATTTTTTATTTTTAACAAATTTTCTTCTTGAAGTTGAAGTTTAGATGTTAAGTCACTGATCATATATTCTTGTCTTCTCTGAATGTCATGAGCATTTGATAAATCAACTATCAAGGTCTCAAGGATTATATCTTTTTCAGTCGCTGATGCTGAATTAAAGCAATGTACCTTGTAGAGAGTTTCTGGATCCCAACCAGATGCTAACCACTTCTGAGCTACTTCTTTGATGTCTTCATGGAAAGCAGCATCGTCAGCCATCAGGCAGTAATCCTTGTCTAAACAGATCATAGCTTCTTCCTCATCAGATGATGAAGTTGAGTCAGAGTCACTGATAGATCCTTCTTCAGCAATAAATCCTTTACCCCTTTTCTTTGAGTTGGACATTTCCTTCAGCTTCTTGTACTTTGTTTTGTACTTGTTGTACTTGTCATTTCTGAAGCTGGGTTTTTGATCAGCGAAAAGATTGACAACTTTGGACCGGCATTTAGCTGCAAAATGACCAGGCTTGCCACATTTGTAGCAATCACCTTTTGGTTTAGAATCATCATTTGATGATGTACCAGCAGATCTGTTGAATCTGATGTTCTTCCTGAAGTTTGCAACCATCATGGCCATATCTCTTTCCAACTTCTCTAGTCCTTCATCATGGCTAACTTCTGACTGGTCTTCAGCGACACAACCTTCTTCATCTGCAATCAGCGACTTTGAGCTCAACTTGGTGATCTTTGCTTTCTGCTTATGATCAACTTCATCAAGCTCAGCTACAAGGGCATTCGAAATCTTTTGTCCTCCTAGTGCAGCACGAATGTGCTCACTTTGATCAGCTAGCTTCTCAGATTGTTCCCAATTCAGTAAAATTCAATAAACTTGAGTTAGATTGAGAGAATTATAATCATTTCTTTGTCTTATGCATGTTGCAATGGTTCCCCAAACTTTCCTAGGCAGCAGCTCTAGAAACTTTTCAACAATGAATCTCTGGTCCTTTCCTATATTAGCCTTTTCCATTTTATTAATTAAAGCTTGATATCTAGTATAGGTCGAGGCCAGTGACTCATTGGGTTCCATAGCAAACAACTCATATTGACGAGTTAGATTTACTTCTGTACGGCGAATTATGTCAGGAGTTCCAATGTAGATGTTTCTAAGAGTATCCCACATATGTTTTGCTATTGTGCACAATCTAATAGACTCAAACACTTCATCAGGAAGTGCCATGCTTATGTAAATTTCAGCTTGTTTGTCCAGCCTTACCATACGCTTATCCTCATCTGACCATTGTTCCTCCCTTTTAGGCATAAACATTTCAGTTATAGCAGGAGTGGTTGCAGTAGCTGCAACTGAAGGAACAATAGTAGTTGGGGTGTATGGATCATCAATAATTATTGAGCAAAGGCGGTCATCGACAAGATCTAAGAACATCATCATCCTGAACATCCAGGTTTCAATTCTAGATGGGTCAAAAGCTGGTGGTTTAGTAGTAGAGCCATTTCCCTTCTGGTAATCAGAGTCAACACAACTGTATTTAACCGATTCCATTGCAGATCTGGTTTAATTATATTTAAATCAACTCCGCTCTGATACCAAATGTGAGTCCCTAATCACTATTTAGTTAGTGATTATGAATCGCTAATAGTCATTTAATTGTAGAAGGGGGGTTGAATACAATTAAAACTTTTCCTTTTTAAATGTGTTAACTGATTAGACAAGTTTTAATTGTGTTAAGATAACAAGCAATTGAACAAGTGTATAAAACATAACAAACAGATCAATCACTGAGGCAAATCTTGGCTGAAAGATAAATTCTATTATTAATAAAATCTATCAATTGTTGATAAATCAAACAATACAGCTATTACAGGCTGAGATGAACAAGTAGTGGACAAACACGCTACTGTTCACTCGCTGGCGATGATCGTATCTTAGACAAACTAGTCACTGACAAACAAGCGACAATACGAACAATCGACACAAATGAAGTACAACATACTACGCTATTTATAGACACTGAGTCCCTTGAAATCCGGATCTAGAACAACACGTGTTGCTGCTTGATTGGTCAGGAACAATTGATGTGACATATCATAGTTCCAACATTCTGATATAACCGCGTGTTGCTGCTTGATTGGTCAGGAACAATTGATGTGACGTATCATAGTTCCAACATTCTGATACGGGAAAGATCACCTTTTACCTTGAAGCCAATCACTTGCTGCCACGTTAGTTTCTATGGTGGACCAAGTTACGAGGAGCACGCGTGGTGCCGTAATAACGTCGAATATGTCAACTCCTTATTAATGCAACATTTAATGCTGCAGTCACTGAAGTAATAGAGGCTCTCCTTACTCACTGCTAGCTAACGTGCTCTTGAAGAGTAACTTGAGCTACAGTACATGAGTGACTTCTTTTATTCAGCAGAAGGAATAACTTAAGAAGACTTGGAGACTCTCGCTGGTAGATGAGTATCAACGACACACAAAGTTGAGTCTTTTTGTAACAGCAGCTTCAACTAAGATCATTTCCGTGAAGTCTTTCAGGGAGAGGATCAATGACTTTATATCAGCGACTAATGAATTGAGATCAGCGACCAATGACTCAACAAAACGTTCATTACTAGATTGTTTGTATTCTGCACATTCAATTGAGTTAAACGATCTGATTAAGTCCGGTACAGGTTCCTACAAGTGGTATCAAAGCCGTGAATCAGTTATTCAACAGTTTCGGATCGTGATTTAAACGTTTTCGGTTTGATTCGTGAAGGTTTTATTGATTAATATTCGTTTCTGGGTTAGTTTGCTTGAAGATTTCGTTTTCTGAAGAGTTTTTCTGGGTTTTTTCGTTGTTCGTTCTTCGTAAATCGTGAGGGTTTCGAAAATTTTTGATTTTAGGGTTTTGGAATCTGCCCAGCGCCGTTTTACGACACAACCTGTGACACAAGATTTGTGTCGCTAATTAGGGTTTTCAAAGTGCGACACAAGTTCGCGACATACATTTGCGACACAAGCCTTTGATTAGGCGACATAAGCTGCGACACAAAGTTGCGACGCAACCTCTTGCGTCGCTAATTTGGAGTTTTTGAACTGCGACACAAAGTTGCGACACAACCTCTTGTGTCGCCAATCCTTGCCAAGGGTAAAAAAAAAAAAAAGTTTCATAGGCTTAAAACGTTTCATTTTACCCGGGCATGTTTGGACGTGTTCGGTTGAATTTTAGGTGAGAAATTCGCGAAAAAATTTGTAGTATCAAATTTTGTTTTTGAGCTTAAAAGTTCATAATTCTAGTTTGGGAAAAGTTTAGTTGTGCTCGCCCAATTTTCAATATTTTCAAACCAAATTTTGGTGGGAAAATCTGGTTGTCTGTGTTTTGCTAAAGTTCTTGATTAAAAGATGTCGCTCCTGCATAGTGTTCGCAACAACCTTTCGATATTCACCCAAAACACCAAATACTCAAGCTGGGGAAGAGATTTTGAGGCCTACATCTCTTCTAATGATCCAGACATGTGGATTTCATTGACCGAGAGATATGAAATGCTAGTCAAGGAAGGAACACGAACTACAAAATCATATAAATCAATGACTCTCGAAGAACGTAAAGCATGGGATGATGAACGGAAGACTTTCAAAGCAATTAAAGGATCTTTATCATTAGAGATCTTACAGTTGTTTAAGGATCACAAAAATGCGTATGCTCTTTGGGCTGCCATCGAAAAGCGCTGCGGTGGCTATAACAAGGAAGAAGAACCTCAACATAGTGCACTTGTGGCTCAAACAAAAGAGGTTGATTATGATGCATTTACATGTTTATCTTGCATTCAATTAACAAGCTCTAACAACAGGTACAAAGATAACATTGAAACCCTGCGATCAAATCTCGAAAATTTGACGGAGGCTAATAAGATTTTGAAAGAAAATGAATTAGCTTATGAAAAAAAATTCAAAGCCTATCAAGATGAGTCACAAGCGTTGAAAGCTAACATCTATATTCAACAAGATGAAATAGATAGTTATTTGAAAGAAATTTCTTTGCTTAACAAAGAGCTTGCTGACTCTAAATCTGAAGCTGATGATCTTAAACGAAAAATGTCAAATTTTGCTACGTCAAACATGATATTTGATCACATCCTTGATAAGTAAAGGACTGATACGAAAAGCAAGGCAGGTATTGGCTATAATCATGTACCTCCTCCTATGGACTATCTTCCAATGCCTGTTAAGGAAGCAATCAAAGACTTTGTGCCTTCTTCCTCAAAAGTAGACACAAATTCTGTTAATGTGCCAGTTAATGAGCAAGTTAAACAGGTCGAGCTTGTTAGGCCTACATTTGTTAAAGCTGAAAATAAACCTCCGGTCAGTGTTGAAGAGGTTGTTGTGATAGAAGATCTACCCGAAGTGTCTACCATTAAGGTTGAGAAAATAACTGTCAAACCAGACTGTCTTAAATGCAAAGACAAAGCTGAAGTTGATAATGAATCTTTCAAAGTTAAAAATGTTAAAAGGGATTCTAAATCTACTAACTCAACCTCAGGAACATCTACTTCAACATGTTCACCTAAAAGTGCATGTTCAACAAATGTTCCTGTTTATAGACCTTCTGTGTACTGTCCTCCACCGAAACGATTTGAGGGAACTCATTGGAATCAAGCTTATGTTGAGAGACGTTCTTGCTTTTGTTGTGGTCAACAGGGCTATATTATTAGGGATTGTAGGTTATTATCCCTAGATAGGTTTGGTAGAGGGATGCCAAAAACTTCTTCTTTTAAGAATTCTTTTTCAAAATCTTTTTCAAGGCGTCGTTCGTATTCGCCTGTATCTAGTTGTGCATCAAACTCTCCACAACCTATGGCTAGAGTAAACAAAGTTATGCCTAGTAGACCTCAAGTTCAACAGCACAACATTGTTGAAAACAAATCATCCGAACCTAAACAGGTTTGGAAACCAAAATCCACAAACAACACATCTATGAAATCAACTGAGTTTTTAAAATATCATAAACTCATGAATGTGATGATAATGGACAACCCAAGTTTATCAAGGCTTGGGTGTCCCATAAACTCTAATGTTTGATTGTTTGTGGTGATGCAGTCAGTTTCTTGTTAGCTAATATTTATTAGTAACTGCATGGATGTGGATATTGTTGGAAGAATGGTGACTGGAATGATGAAATTTCTCCAGTTCAGGTGGTTAAAGTGCTAATTTGATTTGACTTGATATGTGATTTTGAAACTTTTATTTTGGAATTTTTATTTTTTAGTTTTGCAACAGCCACTTTTTGTACTTTTTAGTATCAAAGAAATGCAATGTTGCGAAATATCTTAAATCAAAAATTACAAAAATATGTTTAATGTTTAAGGGGAGTACTTTTGAATTGGATTTTCGAAAAGAATTTGTTGTTCAGGGGGAGTAATTAAAACTGATTATTTAGATCAGAAATGTGAACAACAAGATTCTTGTTTCTTTAAAAAGATATTGGATTGTGTCTGTAAACAACATGGGAAATGATTGTACATCAGATGACATGCACAAAATGGAAATTTTAAGGTTTATGTTTGATGTGTCAGTAGGTTTATCTGGCATGTTTAAAATAGCTTTTATAAACATTAGCTTATTGTATGATATGTTTAAAGCGACATATCTGGCACCATATGATGTACGACTAAACGTCTTAATTCCTTAACGTAGCATGACATATTTCTATACCTGAGGTTTATCTGAAATCATTTGGGGGTCTATACTGATGTTTCCTCGGTTGTACGTAAGTACAGACCTGGTCTCAATTAGTATATGCTTAAAAGTTAAGCAAACGCAAGTCAATGAACTTGAAAAAGTCTTTAATCATAAGATACCTAACAAAATCACCAAAATGGTTTGACCAAGTCTGGTTTTGCTTAAACCTGAATCAAGTTATGTCGCTTTGTTGTACGTTTGTACAGACCTGTCACCGCTGACTTGATTCTTTAAAATGATACTCTTATATTTTCTCTGGATTCGGAAGCTATGCTCATATCTGGGTTACAGGGGTATGTCATTGGTGGGGACCATAGAGAAATATTCATACTAACAATAAAAGGTTAACTCACATACCCGAATGTAACATGTTTAAGTGGAAAAACAATACCAATAATCGTCTTGAAACAATTTTTTATAAAAGGTGCTTTAAGTGTGCTAAGTAAATTTAAAGTGGACAAATATACTGATAATCGAAATAACACTTACTAATTTCTAATAATTGCATGTTGGCCTGATATGATCTCTAAGCAGACGTAAAACAATCCTATCCCCAAATTTATTTTAATCTTTGTTCTTTACTTTTCCTTTATAAATAAAATACAAAAAGATTTTATTTCTATATTATTTTCTTCAAACATCACATATCTTGTTAAAGTCAAATACTGAAGATAATAAAGGATGTCGGTTATTCTCCAAAGACTGTGAAGATAAACTCTATTGGAGAAGCTGCTGATGATTGAGAGATGGTCACATAGTTTGAAGATCTTATTGTATGATAAATGTATGTCAGTCATATGAATCAGGACATCAAGATTGTTTAAAGACCATGCTATCTCAATGGGGGAGTTTCTGATTGTTAAAGACATGAAGGAGTTTGTTGGTGAAGGCTAATTGAAACTTATTTGACCAAGCTGCTGACATGGGGGAGTTTGTTGGTGCATTTTGTGTGTCAGTCACTTGGTCAACGTTTGTAATTGTCAAAGTCAATTAGTCTTAGTATGTGATGTGATTAGTGTGTATTCTCGAGTCTGTAAACAAAATATAGTATACATAGAATGTTAGTCATGCGACACAGAGCTTGTGTCGCATTAGCGACATATGGTTTATGTCGCAAGGGTTAGTTTAGCGACACAATGGTTGTGTCACTAGTAGGTCTAGACAGCCTATAAATAGAGTTATAGGGTTTCAGTTGAAGGTTGATCAAACCCTAGAGAGTAAGAGAGGCGTGGTCAGAGAGAGAGGCAGAGATATTGAATCTGTAATCATTATTCTTTAAGTGTGAATATATACAAAGATTATAGATATCGTGTTTGTTTGATTCGTTAAACGTGCATTACTAGATTGTTTGTATTCCACACATTCAATTGAGTTATACGATCTGATTAGGTCCGTACCGGGAACCTACATACGAAGTCCAATTTGTAAAGAACTTCACTAAAATGAATAACATTATCGATAAAGATATGAAACTGAAAATTTATTATAAAATAAAACTTATATTTTTCTATTTCATGGTGTATGCATGTGTGTTCTAGCCAAGGCTATAGTCTAGGTCTCTAAGATCTCTAAGTCACCTAAGAAATCTAGTTCGCTATAACCAATGGCTCTGATACCAATCTGTAACACCCCCAAATTTGTTGATTTGGATTAGCGGAAGCATTTAGTTAAGTATGGGGGGTGCCACAATACACAGTACATGCATACGTATCAGAGCTTATGATTACAACAGAACATAATATATTAAGATGCCAAATGCATTAGTTACAAAGTTTACGATTCCTTGAATCATACAAGTTAAAAGTATTATGTTTACAAAAATAGATTTCATAAATATGACTAAACAGTTTCAGTTATATAAAAGAAATCCAGTTGTCAAAAGTTGGCATCCTATTCATCGTGGGTCGCCTATGTTCCAATGTGCAGGCGGTTCTTACCTGCGCAGCTAATTCCCTGAAAAACATAGTAAAAGTCAACAACGAGGTTGAGTGAATTCACAGGTTTCATGTTACAAATACAGTTTGTTTAACCAAATACGTTCGTAAACAATTGTTGAATATCAAATATGTTCACAAGTAGTATTGCCATAATAATTGAATAAACGTTTTGTGGAATGCTATCCAAATATAGTTCGGTTGGGATGTTGCCCAAAATACAGTTCGCGTGGGATGTTACCCAAAATACAGTTTAAAATACGTAGCTGGTCGTTCTCCATCATTTTACAAAAAAGTACCGGTCGTTCTCCGGTCAAAAGACGCACGGGTCATTCTCCCGTCCAATAAAACAGTTTACTGTTCGTTGTCCGGTCTAGTTACGCACGGGTCGTTCTCCCGTCCAAACACAGCTGGTCGTTCTCCAGCGAAATACGCACCGGTTGTTCTCCGGTCCAGATACGCACGGGTCGTTCTCCCGTCCACTTGGCCAGACGTTTTCTGGCACCAAAATACGTAGCTGGTCGTTCTCCAGCGTTTTTATAAAAGTACCGATCGTTCTCCGGTATACCCAACAAAGTTTAACACGACATTCGTATGAAGATGTTGTATCATAAATTCCAGTTTTTGTGTATGAGTTTAACAGTTCAAGCACTCTAATCGTGTGAGCAAACAAGTATGATAAACAATCATATGAGAAAAGCAGTTATGGCAATAAGTAAAACAGTTGACTATGTTTTCCACCCCTGTTCAAAAGCAGCTGAAATAGTAAAAGTAGGGGCTGTGAACTCACCTGTTGGGTCGAGTATGTTTGAGTGCTTGCAAAGCCTAAAGCCCAAGAAGTCTACTCGAAATCTCCTAACGCCCTAAACGTATGAGATTTAGTAAGTATGTGGAGGTTTAAGTTTAACCATCCATTCCAGTATTTGTTTAACGTTTGCGTTTGTATTTCATAGTTGTGAAAATGTATACGACTCGTTGGTGTTGGTTTAAAATCAACGTTTCAATAAAATAAGTGTTTTCGTAATGTTACTAAAGTTTGTGTTTCGTATCGTATGTAAATGTTCATTATCGGTTAAGTCCAACACTTAGTGAAAAAGATTTGAAAGTTTCTGTTTTAGGCGACACCAGGCAAGTGACGCTATAGGCGTCACTAAGGGACGTCACTGGGGAAGTGACGCTACAGGCGTCACTAAGGGACGTCACTGGGGAAGTGACGCTACAGGCGTCACTAAGGGACGTCACTGGGGAAGTGACGCTACAGGCGTCACTTACATGCGTCGCTTAAGAAAATGACGCTATACTGTGCGTCTGTGGGCGACACTTCCGTCTGTTTGACGGGTTTTCATCCAAAAATGCAATCTAACCCATTTTTAGGCCGAATCTTGTTGTTATAATGTTAATACATGATATATTAAGTGTTTTTAACAAGAAATCATAAGAAAAGGTTAAGAAATCCTTACGTTTTGAAGATTGGGGTTTTGAAAATGGTGATGATGAACTTTGAAGATGAAGAGGATGAAGATGACGATGATGGATTGCTTGTTGTTGCTCTTGATGATGATGATTCTGAAAACACAAGTGATGGAGATGATGTTGTTGTTGATTTTTGTTATTGTTGTTGGTAGTGAGTTAGAGAGAAAAGAGATGAGAGAAAGAAGAAGAAAAGAGATAGAATGAGGATGAGATTGGGGTTTGGGGGGGTGTTTGGGACAGATTTTTGGAGTCAAGAAAAAGGGAGGGGACTTTGTCCTAAATTTGTGGTATTTTACCCGTGTTCGTTTACCCGATCGCTAAATGTTAATACGTTTTTAAATGGTAGGTTTTTAAATACGTTTTCGATTATTCTTTTAGTTGTTTTATTTTATTTAAAATAATGTAGTTGAGTAATAAAATTATAACTTTGTTTTATTTTAAATTTTACAAATGGGTTTTAAGTTGTTTTAGTTGTACGAACTAAACGTTATTTGCAACGAAATACTTTGTAAATATTATAAACATAATATTTAATAAATAAATATCGTTATTTAATAATTTTCATATTATCAAATAATTTGTTCACCAACGATCGTATATTTTTGTCGCGTTTTTTTCCAAATATTTTGTACGCAATTATACTAATTACGAAATATGTAATACTACGCGTAACAACTAGTTGGGCTTTGCTAGACTTACCTCTAAAATGAGTTATGAATTCACTCAAAGTAGGGAATTAGCCTAGTAATGCAAATGTTTAATGCTCGTAATTACGTTTAAATTTGCGAGTTGTTACATTCTCCCCCTGTTAGAGAAATCTCGTCCCGAGATTTAAATTCAAGTCGGAACGCCCGTCGCGTATGTTTTCCGAAAAGTCATTTTGTTAGAAATAGTAATAGTTTACGTGGCGCTCGAGTGTTGCCATAAAAGTTTTAACAATCAATGTATACTCGCGGTATAGTTCGGTAAATGGTACGTTTCGAAACATAGTCTACGTTTGGTCAGCATCAGGTTCGGATCAACATCCGGATAACGTATCGTTAAAATGTAATAATGGTTGTTTAAGACGTACCGTACTGATTTAGGGAACCACAGGCGCGTCCCGCGCTCCAATGATGTATGCGCGTCCGCGAGCGTTTGGAACGTTGGCGATGCGGTTGTTGTTGTTGTTGAGTTGTGGGCATTGGTTTCGGTAGTGCCCCGGTTCACCGCATTCAAAACACCCATTGTTCGTTCGAGCGGGAGGGTTGGTTTTACAGTTTTGGGCCAAGTGACCCCAGTTCCGACAGTCTTG
Organism: Pseudognaphalium luteoalbum; assembly: GCA_963422505.1. Taxonomy (NCBI): domain Eukaryota; kingdom Viridiplantae; phylum Streptophyta; class Magnoliopsida; order Asterales; family Asteraceae; genus Pseudognaphalium; species Pseudognaphalium luteoalbum. The sequence continues at coordinate 56,348,242 of OY730194.1, forward strand.
GCAAAAGGCGCAATCGCCTGCGTGGTGCTTTCCGCACTTGTCACATTTCGGTTTGTTGCCAAGGTAGGGTTTGGGTCCAGTTGGGGCGGTGGCAACGTAAGCCCGGGAGTTAACCGTAGGTTTCTTGTTTGCTTGGTTCTGGTTGCTGTTTCCCTCGTTGATCCATTTCCGTTTTTCTCCCCCGTGACCAACGATCTCAGTGCTGCTCGGTTCATTCTTCCCAGTAGCAGCTTTCAACGTGCCAATCAGAATGGCGTCGTCGGTCAAACTCTGAGCCAGGTCAACTGCGCTCCTAAAGGTGGTTGGTTTGGAGGAGATAACCATGCCTCTGATCTGTGGGGCCAAACCCCTGATGTATCGTTTGATGCGTTCCTTCTCAGGAGTCACCATGTGGGGCACAAGTCGTGCGAGCTCTTGGAATCTAGATGTATAACCGGAAATGTCAGCGCCGGTCATTTGGATATTCCACAGTTCAGTCTCGAGTTTCTGGATCTCGTTGGGAGAGCAAAACTCTTCTGTCATCATCTGTTTTAGAGTCTCCCATGAGATGGAGTAAGCAGTTGTACGCCTGAGGATTTGGACCTGAGAGTTCCACCAGGTCAACGCCTTGTCGGCGAGAGTACACGTGGCGTATTTCACCATGTTGTTAGTAGCGCATTCGCTGATATCGAAGACCGATTCCATTTTCTCGATCCAGTGAATTAGGCCAATGGCCCCTTCAGTCCCGGTGAAGGTGCTCGGTTTGCAGGCCTGGAAAGTTTTGTACGAACACCCCTGTTGGGTATTCGCAGGAGTTTCGCTGTTGACAGGAGTGGTTCCACTGTTGTGCACCACGTTATCACGATTGCGGCTTGCCTCGTACTGGGCAATTGCTTCAGCCACACGTCGTTCGATGATCTGTTCGGTAGTTTCGACGACAGGAGGTGTTGTTTCTCGGCGGCTGTTTCGGGTATTTCTTTGTTTAGGTGGCATGATGACGTTCTGCGATGAAGGAGTGCAGAAGTCAATGCCAATGAAAAGGATGTGAAGAATAAAGTTTCACATGTTCTCAGCTTTCGAGTATCAAGAAAAGTTGTCAAGAATCCCCATCACATATCTCGCGACTATGAAACGCCCATATGTACTTAGTATAATATAATCACGTTGGCCAGGCGTCATTATATGATGCTAAATACATACTTCTTTTCATCAACCACTTAATACGATCAGGTTCTCATGAGATCAGAGTGAGTTTGAACGAATCGAATGTAGTACGGTTCAAATAATGGATTGCTCGTATCGATGAGTCGTAGAATAGTTAAACGTATGCAAATGTGTGTATCCATGTGTGTTCTAGCCAAGGCTATAGTCTAGGTCTCTAAGGTCTCTAAGTAACCTCGCTATAACCAATGGCTCTGATACCAATCTGTAACACCCCCAAATTTGTTGATTTGGATTAGCGGAAGCATTTAGTTAAGTATGGGGGGGGGGTGCCACAATACACAGTACATGCATACGTATCAGAGCTTATGATTACAACAGAACATAATATATTAAGATGCCAAATGCATTAGTTACAAAGTTTACGATTCCTTGAATCATACAAGTTAAAAGTATTACGTTTACAAAAATATATTTCGTAAATATGACTAAACAGTTTCAGTTATATAAAAGAAATCCAGTTGTCAAAAGTTGGCATCCTATTCATCGTGGGTCGCCTATGTTCAAACGTGCAGGCGGTTCTTACCTGCGCAGCTAATTCCCTGAAAAATATAGTAAAAGTCAACAACGAGGTTGAGTGAATTCACAGGTTTCATGTTGCAAATACAGTTTGTTTAACCAAATACGTTCGTAAACAGTTGTTGAATATCAAATATGTTCACAAGTAGTATTGCCATAATAATTGAATAAACGTTTTGTGGAATGCTATCCAAATATAGTTCGGTTGGGATGTTGCCCAAAATACAGTTCGCGTAGGATGTTACCCAAAATACAGTTTAAAATACGTAGCTGGTCGTTCTCCAGCATTTTCCAAAACAGTACCGGTCATTCTCCGGTCAAAAGACGCACTGGTCGTTCTCCCGTCCAATAAAACAGTTTACCGGTCGTTGTCCGGTCTAGTTACGCACGGGTCGTTCTCCCGTCCAAACACAGCTGGTCGTTCTCCAGCGAAATACGCACCGTTGTTCTCCGGTCCAGATACGCACGGGTCGTTCTCCCGTCCACTTGGCCAGACGTTTTCTGGCACCAAAATACGTAGCTGGTCGTTCTCCAGCGTTTTTATAAAAGTACCGTTCGTTCTCCGGTATACCCAACAAAGTTTAACACGACATTCGTATGAAGATGTTGTATCATAAATTCCAGTTTTTGTGTATGAGTTTAACAGTTCAAGCACTCTAATCGTGTGAGCAAACAAGTATGATAAACAATCATATGAGAAAAGCAGTTATGGCAATAAGTAAAACAGTTGACTATGTTTTCGCAAATTTAAACGTAAATACGAGTATTAAACATTTGCATTATTAGGCTAATTCCCTACTTTGAGTGAATTCACAACTCATTTTAGAGGTAAGTCTAGCAAAGCCCAACTAGTTGTTACGCGTAGTATTACATATTTCGTAATTAGTATAATTGCGTACAAAATATTTGGAAACAAACGCGACAAAAATATACGACAGTTGGTGAACAAATTATTTGATAATATGAAAATTATTAAATAACGATATTTATTTATTAAATATTATGTTTATAATATTTACAAAGTATTTCGTTGCAAATAACGTTTATTTCGTACAACTAAAACAACTTAAAACCCATTTGTAAAATTTAAAATAAAACAAAGTTATAATTTTATTACTCAACTACATTATTTTAAATAAAATAAAATAACTAAAAGAATAATCGAAAACGTATTTAAAAACCTACCATTTAAAAACGTATTAACATTAGCGATCGGGTAAACGAACACGGGTAAAATACCACAAATTTAGGACAAAGTCCCCTCCCTTTTTCTTGACTCCAAAAATCTGTCCCAAACACCCCCTCAAACCCCAATCTCATCCTTATTCTATCTCTTTTCTTCTTCTTTCTCTCATCTCTTTTCTCTCTAACTCACTACCAACAACAACAACAAAAATCAACAACAACATCATCTCCATCACTTGTGTTTTCGGAATCATCATCATCAAGAGCAACAACAAGCAATCCATCATCGTCATCTTCATCCTCTTCATCTTCAAAGTTCATCATCACCATTTTCAAAACCCCAATCTTCAAAACGTAAGGATTTCTTAACCTTTTCTTATGATTTCTTGTTAAAAACACTTAATATATCATGTATTAACATTATAACAACAAGATTCGGCCTAAAAATGGGTTAGATTGTGTTTTTGGGTGAAAACCCGTCGAACAGACGGAAGTGTCGCCCACAGACGCACAGTATAGCGTCACTTGCTTAAGTGACGCATGTAAGTGACGCCTGTAGCGTCACTTCCCCAGTGACGTCCCTTAGTGACGCCTGTAGCGTCACTTCCCCAGTGACGTCCCTTAGTGACGCCTGTAGCGTCACTTCCCCAGTGACGTCCCTTAGTGACGCCTATAGCGTCACTTGCCTAGTGTCGCCTAAAACAGAAACTTTCAAATCTTTTTCACTAAGTGTTGGACTTAACCGAGAACGAACATTTACATACGATACGAAACACAAACTTTAGTAACATTACGAAAACACTTATTTTATTGAAACGTTGATTTTAAACCAACACCAACGAGTCGTATACATTTTCACAACTATGAAATACAAACGCAAACGTTAAACAAATACTGGAATGGATGGTTAAACTTAAACCTCCACATACTTACTAAATCTCATACGTTTAGGGCGTTAGGAGATTTCGACTAGACTTCTTGGGCTTTAGGCTTTGCTAGCACTCGAACATACTCGACCCAACAGGTGAGTTCACAGCCCCTACTTTTACTGTTTCAGCTGATTTTGAACAGGGGTGAAAAAAATAGTCAACTGTTTTACTTATTGCCATAACTGCTTTTCTCATATGATTGTTTATCATACTTGTTTGCTCACACGATTAGAGTGCTTGAACTGTTAAACTCATACACAAAAACTGGAATTTATGATACAACATCTTCATACGAATGTCGTGTTAAACTTTGTTGGGTATACCGGAGAACGACCGGTACTTTTATAAAAACGCTGGAGAACGACCAGCTACGTATTTTGGTGCCAGAAAACGTCTGGCCAAGTGGACGGGAGAACGACCCGTGCGTATCTGGACCGGAGAACAACCGGTGCGTATTTCGTTGGAGAACGACCAGCTGTGTTTGGACGGGAGAACGACCCGTGCGTAACTAGACCGGACAACGACCGGTAAACTGTTTTATTGGACGGGAGAACGACCCGTGCGTCTTTTGACCGGAGAACGACCGGTACTTTTTTGGAAAATGCTGGAGAACGACCAGCTACGTATTTTAAACTGTATTTTGGGTAACATCCCACGCGAACTGTATTTTGGGCAACATCCCAACCGAACTATATTTGGATAGCATTCCACAAAACGTTTATTCAATTATTATGGCAATACTACTTGTGAACATATTTGATATTCAACAACTGTTTACGAACGTATTTGGTTAAACAAACTGTATTTGCAACATGAAACCTGTGAATTCACTCAACCTCGTTGTTGACTTTTACTATGTTTTTCAGGGAATTAGCTGCGCAGGTAAGAACCGCCTGCACGTTGGAACATAGGCGACCCACGATGAATAGGATGCCAACTTTTGACAACTGGATTTCTTTTATATAACTGAAACTGTTTAGTCATATTTACGAAATCTAGTTTTGTAAACGTAATACTTTTAACTTGTATGATTCAAGGAATCGTAAACTTTGTAACTAATGCATTTGGCATCTTAATATATTATGTTCTGTTGTAATCATAAGCTCTGATACGTATGCATGTACTGTGTATTGTGGCACCCCCCCCATACTTAACTAAATGCTTCCGCTAATCCAAATCAACAAATTTGGGGGTGTTACATTAGCGAACGCAAATAAATGAATATATAATTTAATCTTCCCTTAATGATATAATCTTAAAGATTTAATTTATAAGAATAGTTTGATAGAGGAAAGTTCTTTGAAGACTAACAAATAAATGAAGAATGGAGGAACCATTCTCCACCCTTGGATCAACAAAATCAAGGGCTAAAAATAAATCAGATTTATTTTTTAGTTTGTTACATTTTTGTGTTTGAAAAATGTGGAGGGGTAGATGAGTCATTTTACATATCAATGTTAAGTTTTTCTACTAGGGTTTTTTCATTCACAGTTCCATCATCATCTTTTCAGACATCAAAAAGTCTATCTGCCCTAATTCCATCGCTCTTTTTTTTGCCCTAATTTTTCTCACAAATCATCAATAATCTTCAATTTATCTTGCTAAAACTCGCTTGTTACTCGATTCTCAATGTGAATCCATGTTGCGATGAAGTTTTGTTCTCAATTTTGATCCGTTTTTAATTCGTCGCTCATTTTTCCGTATTACATTCTTGACAAAGAAACGGAAAAACTAAAGTTGTGTAGATTCATATTGTGCATCTTATGGTTGAATCTAGCTAGATTAAAGAGATTTCCAGTACATCGGTTCCTCTTGATTTTGTTCCTTTCAATTTTCATTACTATCATCATTATAAGTTAATTTTGTTATTTTACTATAAAATATTGTTCATGATTACGTATTGTTCTTGTTATCTTAGTGACATTATTGGTTTCAATTTTTTTTTTGATTAAAATGTCCTTTTATTATTTCAGATTTGGAAGAACAAAATCATATAGATGATGCTTCTGTGGATAAGTCTCTTAAAGATTAGTTTACACTTTTATGCTTTGCTTACTGATTTCACTTTGTATTTTAAATTATTTTAGCTTACATGAGACATATGATTATCTTCACTGCACTTGATACTTCATTGCCATTTCTTAAAGGTACATGTTATGAAATCGCGATTGTGTTAAATCATGTGTGATCTGTTTAAGTGTTAACTAGCTTTTGTGCTTACTTCAAATGTGATTTGTGTAGTAGCTAAGGTTTTTGTTGTATGATAATCATATATATTTATAACACTTAGATTTTTATGTTCTGTTTATATCATAAGTGATAATATGATTATTGACGCTTTGATACATAATAAACTGCATTTTGTGCAATTTTTTATGTGAAAATTCATATGTAAATTGCATATGTCATGTTTGTTTTATAATAATCATATGTATTGTTATGATATATTCCAATGTTTTTCTTTTATATCATTAGTGAATTTTGATTATTTATGCTTTGAATCATACATTATGAACTTTCACATTCTGATAATGTTAATTCATGTGATTTGGTTAGTTGCCAAGGAAGTTACAAATAAATATTCCAGGATGAAATTACCTGTGAAAAGGAAGTTGGTAGGGGAAGTGATTGTTACTGATACGCAACAAATGCCACCTTGGGATTTACCAAGATGTCTATAATTGAACAAAAACAACCACTATCTCCTTCTAAAAAAACATCATCACTTGTCAACAAATCTGTCGAGAAGAAGATTTTCTGAGGAAGTTCATGAGAAATAGAAATCTGCTAAGAGGAAGCAAGCTGATGATGTAGGTAAAAATCGTAAGATTTCTGTACCGAAAAAGAAATCAAAGGTGAAAGAAGAAGTGACTGATGTCGGACACAAAGTCAATTAGAAAAAGAGTGGTGAAATTGTTCATAAGATGCTTTTACGAGATACAGGATTTGGTAGTTTCTATTTCTAACATAGTTTGGTGGGTAGTTTCCGGTTGTAAAGCATATACGTATTACTGTTGGTAGTTATAGCACACGTGATTGTTTAGTAAATAAATACATGTTAAAATCACTTGTGCTTTTTATGATGTGCTTTTTTTACTAACTTTGAAGTAGACTTTATGATATCACTTCCGTATATGATAAGTTTTGTGTAAATTGACATATAAATGTCATATAAAATCTCAACGATAGTAATTTTCTCGAAGCATTTATTTTTTACATTGTTTTATATCATATTAAGGGACTTTTCGGATATACATATGGCAAAATCACTTGTGATTTTTATAGCCCAAAGTCTCGTGGGATATACATATGGCAAAATCACATTTGTGGGATATACATATGGAAAAGTCACATGTGGTGATTTTTGTAAGATAAATCATTTATGATTATTCATAACATCACATGTGATTTTTCATAACATCACATGTGATTTAGACATAAATGTTGAGTTAATTGAAAAAAAATTTATTTCATATTATGTGACTTTTGTAGGATATACATAGGGCAAAATCACATCACTTACGATTTTTATACGGAAAAAGTCACGTGCGATTTGATAGGGCAAAGTCACATGTGGTGACTTTTGTAAGAGAATCATATGTGATTTTTGATAACATCACATGTGATTTTTCATAACATCGCCTGATTTTTAATTTCATAATATGTTTTATGTGAATTGCAGATAAAATTACATGTGATTTAGTATAGTTTTGAGAAATATACGATTCTAAATACATATAAAAATGTACACTAACATGTGATCTTTATTTACACTGCTACTTTCAAGTCAGTATACTTATTACAAGTCTTATAGATAACATTTTATTTTGTGTGCAATCACATGTGATTGTACCTACAATCATACATGATTGTTCATATCACATGTGATTGTATATGGAGGTATTACAAAATATACATGATTTTACATATAATTACATCTGATTACGCAAGTAAGTATAACCAGAATTTAAATAATTACTAAAGAATAGAGAATAACAACATAAAATCAAACTTCATCTAATATTATAATCCCTTGAAACATTACATAAAATATGAAAAAAGGATACATAAGAAAATGAACATGTTCAAATATCAATCATATTTGTAACTATCATTGCTTTTGAAGATGTACAAATCTTTTTGTTATGTGTATTGCTTCTCTTTCCACGATCTTCACATTCTCACTTCGGCTTCAAACTGTCAACAACATACGAGCCTATATGTACATTTGAAAATGTACAATCACATATGATTTTTAATTTCATGTAATCATATATGTAAGTCTTACAAATCACAACTATACATACAATCACATATGATACTACCTAGAAGTATTACAGAATATATGTGATTATGAATAATAACATTAATCAAAGTCCATTCAAGTATTACAATCCCTCAAAAAACTACATAAGAAAATGAAAAAACCATAATAATGTTGTTCAAGTATTAATCACATGGCTATCATTGGCTCCGGAGCTCTACAAGCATTTTTGTTATATATATATATATATATATATATATATATATATATATATTGCTCCTCTTTCCATAATTTTCACATTTTCATTTTGGCTTCAAACTGTCTTCAATTGACTTCTTTTTGTTACAAGCTAGCATCTAACACACGAATAAATCATATACGTAAACTTCAAGAAAGTTCTAATGTGATTAGTGTATACATCACACTTTATTATCATTAACGGAAAACAAACAAATAATCGCATGTGATACAATAAATATGTAACATTAATCTTCACAACAAACTTTTATAACTTAAATAGTGATTTATCATATGATTCTTCTATGAAAATCATCCATGCAATTTACTCCTTTTCATATATATAAACAATATCACATACTTCTTATGATATTCTTTATATCTTAAAAATAGCAAATCACATGTGATTATTTTCAGATTTAAATGTATCACATGTAATTTCACTATCAACTTCATGGTGCATATTCATGTATGAAAGAATCCTAACTATCAATCAATCACATAAGATATTTACATGGAAATCTAATGAGCAAACTAACTATGCATTTTATCGAGCACTTGGTGTGCGACAGATACATATACAAATTTTCAGTCTAATAGATGCATTTCATCAATCATCAAAACCAAACATTTTTTTATGAATGTCTATCAAAGAACAGAGATAGAGATTACCTGTAATTAAGGAACTTGCATATTGGTGCATGAATTTTAATGTGAGTTGTTTATTTTTTTATACCAATTTGATCCCATGAAGATCAAATTGATAATGATGATGTTTTAATGAAGAACATGCAATTCACATGATGTTTAACAGCTTGAATAGCATTTGAATTACATGATAATCACTTTGTGAGTTGTTGCTTTTTCTCCATTGAAAAATCGTGTTTTTTCAAATTCGTTCATGATCTATGTTAAATTGATCATGATGATTGTTGTTTATCATGATCATACAATTCGGATTATGTTTTTAGATACCTATCATAATTGAATTGGCTGTTAATTTGTAGATTGAAGTTGAATTTGAGAGAAACCCTAATCTGTAGAATTTGGGGAAGAACTGAATGGGATTTTGATTTGAGCAGTGATCTGTTTTTATATATAATTGTATTATTATAATGATTATGGAATGACCAATGTACCCCTCCTTACTTAAATAGAATGCTCAAATGTGATTGGTTCTCCCATTCTTTAAATATATATCATTCTTTAAAGAACCCACCTCTAATTTGATTAACAATATAAAAATGAATTATATAAAGGTTTTAAATTCGCACCCAGTTATAAATTTTATATTATAAATAAATATGTAAACTTAAATCAAATGAACTTTAATGAACGTTTACAAAAGTAATCAAACGAGTGAAAGACATGTTCGTATTCCTTCATATAACTATTCGAAGGAAACAAACAAACTTTCACTTGAACGATTTAAGAAATATTCATTAAATATTCGGTTCGCTTATGTCTAAGGTTGGTTAGAGCACAAGGTGTGGAGATTTTGTTTTCACAGTGTTCTGATGAGAATGTTGTTACTGCAGATTTTGTGGTGTGGTAAACAGTGTTCAGGAGCATCTGATTTTTAGATTTTTAAACTTTTTAACACTACTACAAAAACAACTATAGAACACCCCTAATAGACCATAATAGTGAAAAATCATAAACTTAGTGGTCTATTTGATTAAAATAGTCATTTTTAACTTTTAGATGTGGAACACAGATAAAAGAAATACGGAACACGGTTCTTACTTGTGAATCGTGATCTATTCACTTATAAAAACAAGGAACAATGTTCTAATTACATAGCGGTGGTTTATATGTATATATATATAAAAGGTACAAAGTTTCTACACTAAAAACCGTGGTCTTTCCTAAATTTTCAAAAGGACATAGAGGGTAGTCTATTTGACTAATTATATATAAAAAAGAACAAGGTTCCTACACTAAGAACTGTGGTCTTTTAGAAATTTCAAAAGGGTCACGATTCCTAATGTGGGAACCTTGACCATTTGCCCAAAAAAATTGAAATTTTGAAATTTTTTTCAAAAGGAACATGGTTCTTAATGTGGAAACCTTGGTCCTTTGTCCAAAAAATTGGGAATTTTCAACTACCCACCATTATATTCTCCAATATTTTTCCATACCATCTCACTCTCTTATATTTTTGCCCAAAAACCTTCCATTTGCTCCAATTTCATTATTTCAAATCAAACCCAATTTCATTATCTTTCACAAATATCATCTCCATTAATACACTATTACTCATTCATATACGATCAGTTCTTCCTTCTAATTTCTATAAATCTACCTTCGTACTTAAAGTTTGTTTACTCGAGTTACAAGCCAACGAGATTGTTTAAAGTGATTTGTTACTTGATTCTAATCATTTTATATTTATTATTTCTAGTTGGCTTTACATTTCTTCTTGTTTCTTCAATTTGGTTTTAGAGTTTTTATTTTTCTTCAATATATTTATATGAAGGTTATATAGTTTGTATGTATTTGGGTTGTACTTCAATATTTTAAGGATTATATGTCTTTTTACTTCAATATTTGCTTGTTTTAACCTCTCCATTTAGTGATATTTCTTTCCATTTAGGTACTTTATGTGTCAAAGGAGTAGTACATTGCTTAGACGGAAGAATCCCACATTATGAAGATGTTAAATTCATTTTTTTGTTGTTGTTGTTATTAGTTTAACCATTGTGCTAGAAATAGTTTGACTTCAAGGGTTATAATATTTTATTAAGGTTTGATGTGATGAGAATCATTTACTTATAATAAAGATATACAATATGTTTCCAAATTGTTATTTATGTTTTTGTAACAATCAAAATTTTATTATCAGTTTTGAATATGTTTTATAGAATTAAATGAACTAGAAAATAAATAAAAATTAAATATAATATTTTTTTATAAATTGTCAAATTGACCATGATTCTTATGTGAGAACCTTGTTCTTTTTTTTTATAACTAGTCAAATAGACCATCCCAAAAAATTTGAGGTTATTTATTTTTCAAATAGACTTTCTCCCTTATAGACCACTCCTCAAATTCCATTGTCTATATGCTATATATACCGTGCTCTATTTGAATTTTTCTACTAGTGTAAAGACAATTAATTCAATAAAAATGATTTAAATAACAATGGAATTAACACAATGCATAATGTAACACCTCAATTTTCGTAAGTGTGTATTTTTTATTTAAAATATTTAAATAGTATGTAGATTTCAATATAGTGAAATTAATATTTGTAGATTTGGGAAGTTAACTTGTAAGATATTGGTTAGTTAGTTAGTTAATTTATTTATGGTTGAGAAAATTGAGGGACCAAATACGATAAATCGGGAAAGTAAGGGGGGTAATGTGAAAATGTATTTTATTTAATTCCCTTCTTCTTGAAATCTCTGGAAGTTAAAAACACGGAGAGTGTGTGTGTGTATTGATAGACAAAAAACGGGAGAAAGAAGAACAAGTGGAATCTCATCAAATTAAAGCTTAGTTCTTATGATTTTGAGCCTATTACATAAAAAACCATCATCCTGGAGGTAATAATCATCTTCTAATGCTTTCAATTTAGTATTTTTGTTAAATTTCACATAAACCCTAAAAGTGGGTTTTGAGAATTGATTGATTGTTTGAAAGTTTAAATGTTAAATGATGATTATTGTATGTGAAAGAACTTATTTAAGCATAAATTATTGAATTTTGTTGTAGATATTAAATTCTTATGACTTTAGCCAAATTCAAGAATTTGGGTTTTGTATAAATAGTTGTATATTGAATTAATATATGATTAGTAGTTTATATTGAATACTATGAGGTAGTTTATGTATAAAAGCTATATAATCGTATGAAATATGAGTTTGTGTAGTTTAGCTAAATTAACGAAATTGGTGTAGTTTGATGAAAATGATGATGAATAGTGATTATTGAGTAGTTTTAATTATATAATAAGTACACCATGATAAATTATGTAGTTTTTATGAGTTTGAGTTTAAAGGTTAAAATTATGTTCTTGAATGAGCATAAGTGTAGTTTTGTATGAATTACGAAAAGCAGTTAAAATTATTAGTTAATTGGTAGTGAAAACTTGTTATGTAGAAGGTTTTATGCGAATAACCTCAATTGTATGTATATGTGATTAGATGACAAGAGGAAATGTGAGCTAATTCGATGCTTGAAGTCTATTGTCAATTGGCAAAGGTAAGTAATAGAGATGGTAGTCAATTAATTGAACTTAATTGTAAATCTTTATGGGTGACCAATTGAGTATTAGTAGTGATAAATAGCTTGTTGTGAGCAAGACATACAAGTATGGTAATTGTGTAGTATATTGGAAGCCAATTATGTAGTTTGTTGTAGATGTGGCATGTTATATGTTAATTGTGTAGTTTATTGTAGATGTAGTAAATTGTATACTAATCGTGTAGTTTTGTTGTTTATGCAGTAAACCCTATGCTAATTATGTAGTTTATTGTAAACTTGGCAAATTGAATGCCAAATGTGTAGTTTGTTGTAGATATGGCACATTGTATGTTGTTTGTGCAGGTTTAAAACAGAGGGTTCAAGTATGGCATTGCCTATGACTTGGCTCCCTTGTAGTGTTCCTTTGAATATGAACAAAGTAGTAGTAGAGATTGTTTCTTTGAGTAGAAATAATGTAGTAGAGGATCCTTGTATGCAAGTAGAACGACCATTCGAGAATGGTCTATGTAGTAGGTTGATCATATGAGTAATATCACCTAATAGCATGGTAGATAGAACATACAAAAATGTTCTATAAGGAGTAGTAAGTAGATCATATGTCTATGATTATCTTATAGTAGTTTGTAGTTGTAGTTCTTGTTTTCTATTACTTAATAAGCATGTTGTGCTTACTCCCATTGTTGTATGTTTTATGTAGGTTAAAGCAAGTTGGGGGTCCTAATGGGTGAGAATACAGAGATCGATTAGTGGTGGACTCACTAACGTGTTAGTAAGTGAATCTCTTAAATTGTAAAAATCATGCTCTTGATAGTATTATGAAAGCCCCATGAGTTTAAAAAAGTGGGTTGGGAATAAATTAGTAGTTTTGTATGTATTGACCCGTTTGTAGATTGTTGATGTAAAAATGGTATAGTTATGAATAGGGTCAATTACGATTGGTAGAAATTTGTAAAGTATATCAAAGTTTGTAAAGTAAACCATAAGGTAATTGTTGTTAGAATTGATTAATGGGTCACAAAGTGTCCAAATGGGCATTCACGGGTTAATGCGTTAAGTTAATTCACTATTTGAAGTATGGTACTTTTGTTATTAGTTTACGAATCACTATATATAATAGTGTATGTTGGAAAAAAGCCCGATTCAGAAACCATGTCGCTAGAAAAATGATTTGGTTCAAACAGTGGTCAAAATGACCGTAGATTAGTCATACGTACATTTTCTTCATTAACGCGTGTTTGAATTTGGATCTAAAACCTAAGTACGTCTTACCACTAGAATAGGCTTGTTCAAGCCTAAAACAAGTTAGTTATAGCGGTAGTATGTAACTAAAACAAGTTAGTTCTAACTGTAGTATATTACTAAAACAAGTTTGTTCTAGCTGTGTAGAATATAATTGATCTTGAACTAAAACAATCTTGATTGTTCTTAAACTAAAACAAGCATGTTCTACCTGTGACAGTGTACACGTAACCCATTTGTAGGTTGTTTTATTTGATTCAAAATATAATGTGTTATAAGGTATTAAATGTATGAGCCGTGGGGCCCTAGTAAAAAAATCATGCCGTTTCAAGTTGGTATCAGAGCTATGGTTTAAGGGATTCGAGTATCCACCATTAGTGGGTACCTGAACTTAGACCTGGTAGATTGTTAGTAGAGCATGATTAAAATTAATTAATTGTAGTAGTCGGTTAGTAGAGTATGATTTAAAGTAGTTCATTACATTTGTATGTGTAAAGTAGTTATTAAATCGTCGAATACTTATGAATCAAGATGTAATGTGATGATTATAACAAAGTACAATGTGATGAGATAATTATTGCGTCAGACCAACCTAATAATTATCATATGATGTTGTATTGAGTTATGAAAGTCCCATAATGTTGAGATGATTAAGTTATGACGAACCTAAATTGTGAGTAGCTATGTGTAAATTGTAAATTTGTAGTTGAGATTATGAACTATACTAACCCTGTAATTGTCTGTATTTTGTTGTAATAAAAAATTAGAGGGTTAATTATGTCAGGCACAATTACAGGTAGAACAGACTTACTGGTACAGACAAGTAGTTACACGAAAAACGATTAAAGAGGGTTGATTTTCGAAGAGGTAGATGCCGGTTGAGGTAAAATAATTATAACCCACTTATTATAATGTTATTTACGTAATAAAAGAGTAATAACATGAATTTAAGTTGGGGAGGAAGTTATAATTGGAGTAAAGTATAATTTGATGACATAGTAATAATTGATCAAAACACAACCTAGTGTGGATGAATGCCTGTGAGTTAATGGAGGTGAAGGATAATTAAAGACCGTAAATGGTCTGAGTAGTCTAGTTTTGAATAACCATAATGTTATTTTAATCAGAGAAAGAAATCAGTAGAGGAATAATTTAAAAGTAGTAATGCTAAAGTAGTAGAATTTATGAATCATAACAGTAGAGAATATGGCAATGTCAATGAGGTGGTCGTTAGATAAGAATTATGTATAAATACCTATTTGATAGTGGAAACGAGGGCGAAATAGAATAGTTAAATTGTAACTAGTGGAGATTAAAATGTGAAGTGAGCAAATGTAGAGGTCAGCTAATTTTGTTAGTATAGTTTTAATGTGGAAAGCAGTAGAAAGTCCAAGAGTAGTAATAACTTTTGCATTAGCAATGGTGACCGAGGGATACTTAAATATAATATAAACAACTACATAAGCAGTATAAAATATAATCAGTAGTAGCAATTTAGTTGTTAACTAGGTGTAAAGATAAAAAGTTATTGTAGTGTAAAGATTCTCTCGTGTTGCAAGTTCAAATTGTAAGAGATATTACTAGCAGTTAATTGCCTCATATATTACATGCGAACATATATTTGAAAGAGTTTAAATGAGTAATTAAAAATGACCCATGTAAGTGGTCATTTGACCCAAGGGTATAAAGTATATGTACGGTGTGTGTATGCAAGTAAAAATAGTAGAAATGTGCATTCTTAGGTGCATATATTTTTAAAGAATTGAGTATAAGTGTTTATATGCATTATATCATGCATTATATCATGCATAATCTGTTTCATTTGTCTAAATAGTTTTACGTGTATTGATCGACCACCCGAATGGCACGTTTTTCACCAGTAGAGATCGTCGTTAGTTATCTCCGGCTTGCAGCTCGAATGGACGTCAGGGGTTTTAAATTTATATTTTGCGGGGCTTAAACTATATGTACTACTTACTTTGGTGAGCAAGTGGTAAGTATGACCTAAGATCGTTCTAAAGATCACAATGTGACGTAGATTAAAGCTGGTGCTTGCGGTAGGGAAGTATTTAGGATGGAACAAAGTAGGTAGGATTTTTTTAGAGATTTTAAATTAAAGACATATAATTAAAATGCAGGAAGTTAAAATGCAGAAAAGTAGAAAAAGATAGATATGTGATTGCCGAGATTTTAATAATTAGTGTTTCGGGATGACAGAATAAACGAGGACATCATTAAGTTGAATCGGTGAACTATCAGGTGTAAACACTAGAACCCTACCAATCAATTTTCCCATTGGCGTGTCACTTGGAACTAGTTTATCATGATTCTGATCGGAGCAATATGCAAAACTTCCAATACTTACCTGGTTAACAGGTAACCAAACTATTTTGGTGGAATACCGAGTTGCATGAATCAGTAGCGTATCACCTCATAGGTCCGACCGTATTTAACTTCAAAAATAGTTTACCTGTTGATTAGTTATGCAGCTGATTAATGTTGTGTATTTAGACCACCGATTATGCTAGACTTAGTTGTTTAAGTATCCTAAGTCACTTAGACTCTTACTTTAAATCTAATACATTTTTTATTTTGTTTTAAAGCTATGGTTACTTCGACTTATTACTTAAGACTCTCCTTTTCAAACGGTTATACATCCTTGGATTTTTTGAAGTTTGTTAAAACGTGTTTCAAATGCAGACCATGCCTTTCGGTAATAAGCAGTGTATTTTACAGAGTAATTCCACGGCTTCCTACGTCCAACATGCTGCCAGGATTAATTGACAGTGAAAATGACACACTTAAACTAATTAAATAAAAAGCAGTGCAGAAATGTAAACCTAATATGTACAACGAGTGGGTTCACCGTATCTTACTTATTGCATGTCATGGGCACAGATAACTACTTACATTAATTAAGGTTGATCAGATCCTAATTACTAGGTTGCAGTCACGTGGATAACCGGAAAGGGTACTCCATAAATTAGAATTAAGTTCATAAAGTCTAAATGGCACAGAAGTTATTAATTCCTATTTATCTGAACGTATTTACGAACATTATCTTACAGTGCTTTGACTTTCATAGGATATACCAGTTAGTTTGTAAGATTGTATTATCCTTTCGGAATTCCAAGGTCAAACAAGAGCTGATTTCGTAATATCACTACGTTCGGTCGTTCTCAGACTTCCATACATTTGTACTCCGTATAGAAACATTTCCAGTACTATATCTGAGAAACAGTCGAATCGGGGCCGTCATATAATTTTACGATAGCCTAAGGTCGATTCCTGATATAACTACCTTCGGTCATCCCAGACTTCCATACATTTGTACTCCGTTTAAAACGTTTCTAGTACTATATCTGAGAACAGTTGAATCGGGGCCGTTACAACATTTCACGAACATTTACACTGATTATATAATGTCATTATGTTACATCCCAACAATCACAATAATAAACTACTCGCAATTCACGACAATAAATAAATCACGTACCAAGTAATAATGCATAATTAAATATAACATATAAACGAGTATGTAAAGGAATTAGATATCACCAGGAAAATAAAATCGCAGTAGCGTATTATTTATAATTGACAAAACTCCTCGCACATATAAAGAAAATATTCAATTCCGATCGTTCCTTCTAGTTCCTAATTTAATCCGAAGATTAACTAAACTCATCTTAGAGTGAGAAAGATTACAAAAATTAAAAAAAAAAATTAGAGTGAAAAAATGAAGCTAAAAATATCTTAGGAGTGTGTGTTTTTGAATTACCAATCCAATGGTATATTTATAGTTCAAATCCGGTTCACGATAGCGAAGTTAGGCTCATTTTAACGTAAAAGCGCGCACTGTACGTGTACGGGTTGAAAAAGGTGGTGCACGGACGAAAAAGTACCCGGCACCGGGTGACAACGGGCCGGCACCGGGTGGTCACGGGCCACCACCGGCCGAGTGGCACCAAAAAGCAAGCGGCGTCGCCAGGTTGCCAGCCGGCGGCGGCTGGTTGCTAGCCGGCGGCAGCTGGCGGCCGGCCGGCCTCGCCCGTATACCTTTTTCGATTCATGTTTTATTGCGTATATCCTTCGTTATGTGTCTAATTGCAATGATTTTTTTTACGTTGGAATTGATTTTAAAAACAAAGACTTTGATGTAAAGAAATCCCCAAGATGATTTTCCGATCTTCAGATGCCTTGTTCCGAATGTTTTGAATCTTTTGCAACCTGTAGATCTTCATTCTTTTTCCGTTTTAGTTGATTCTTTTTGCATTGGATTCGATTTTTGAAAATGAAGACTTCGGTATGGAGAAATCCGTGAGATGATTCTTTCTACTTGAAATTTTGTCTTGGTTGCTATAAATATTTAAACGCGCGTGAAATCTTCATTTTTCGTCCATTTTGCCTTATTTTTTTCGTGCTTCCTTATTTTAACCTACTTGGCAAAATATCATTGATTAATGTAATATTTGAGCTAATTTGCCAAGTATTATTCAGAAATGAGAGAGATATCGTTAGTAAAAACATGACTTTTTACATGATATCATGTATTAGTTGTTAAACTAAAAGTTACATTCGGTTGCAGTTGAGCAGTTGCTGATGTAGTACATTGTGCCTGAAATTGCACTAGGTGTCAGTGTACAGTAGTTAGTAGACAGAATTGTTTGCACATTATATGTGTCTAAATTAGTAGGTTCATATATATATATATATATATATATGTACATATATATATATATATATACAATTTTGTGTGTAAAATTGTAAAGAGATACAAATAAATTTTAACTGAATGAGTTGATAAAGTAGTGTGCACATTTTTTATGCATGAAATGATAACGTAGTATGCAAAGATATAATGTGCAACAGTTGATTAGACCGATAAAGTGTTACATTTATCATATATGTATGTTGTTGATGTTAAGTTAAAAAAAAATACATAAGGTATTTAAGTACCTTCGTGAGAAACAAAGGTAAGTAATGATACACTAGAAGTGTAGTTAATTGTTGTAGAATCTGAAAGTCCCAAAATCACTATGGCTTAGTTCTTATGATTTTGAGCCTATTACATAAAAAACCATCATCCTGGAGGTAATAATCATCTTCTAATGCTTTCAATTTGGTATTTTTGTTAAATTTCACATAAACCCTAAAAGTGGGTTTTGAGAATTGATTGATTGTTTGAAAGTTTAAATGTTAAATGATGATTATTGTATGTGAAAGAACTTATTTAAGCATAAATTATTGAATTTTGTTGTAGATATTAAATTCTTATGACTTTAGCCAAATTCAAGAATTTGGGTTTTGTATAAATAGTTGTATATTGAATTAATATATGATTAGTAGTTTATATTGAATACTATGAGGTAGTTTATGTATAAAAGCTATATAATCGTATGAAATATGAGTTTGTGTAGTTTAGCTAAATTAACGAAATTGGTGTAGTTTGATGAAAATGATGATGAATAGTGATTATTGAGTAGTTTTAATTATATAATAAGTACACCATGATAAATTATGTAGTTTTTATGAGTTTGAGTTTAAAGGTTAAAATTATGTTCTTGAATGAGCATAAGTGTAGTTTTGTATGAATTACGAAAAGCAGTTAAAATTATTAGTTAATTGGTAGTGAAAACTTGTTATGTAGAAGGTTTTATGCGAATAACCTCAATTGTATGTATATGTGATTAGATGACAAGAGGAAATGTGAGCTAATTCGATGCTTGAAGTCTATTGTCAATTGGCAAAGGTAAGTAATAGAGATGGTAGTCAATTAATTGAACTTAATTGTAAATCTTTATGGGTGACCAATTGAGTATTAGTAGTGATAAATAGCTTGTTGTGAGCAAGACATACAAGTATGGTAATTGTGTAGTATATTGGAAGCCAATTATGTAGTTTGTTGTAGATGTGGCATGTTATATGTTAATTGTGTAGTTTATTGTAGATGTAGTAAATTGTATACTAATCGTGTAGTTTTGTTGTTTATGCAGTAAACCCTATGCTAATTATGTAGTTTATTGTAAACTTGGCAAATTGAATGCCAAATGTGTAGTTTGTTGTAGATATGGCACATTGTATGTTGTTTGTGCAGGTTTAAAACAGAGGGTTCAAGTATGGCATTGCCTATGACTTGGCTCCCTTGTAGTGTTCCTTTGAATATGAACAAAGTAGTAGTAGAGATTGTTTCTTTGAGTAGAAATAATGTAGTAGAGGATCCTTGTATGCAAGTAGAATGACCATTCGAGAATGGTCTATGTAGTAGGTTGATCATATGAGTAATATCACCTAATAGCATGGTAGATAGAACATACAAAAATGTTCTATAAGGAGTAGTAAGTAGATCATATGTCTATGATTATCTTATAGTAGTTTGTAGTTGTAGTTCTTGTTTTCTATTACTTAATAAGCATGTTGTGCTTACTCCCATTGTTGTATGTTTTATGTAGGTTAAAGCAAGTTGGGGGTCCTAATGGGTGAGAATACAGAGATCGATTAGTGGTGGACTCACTAACGTGTTAGTAAGTGAATCTCTTAAATTGTAAAAATCATGCTCTTGATAGTATTATGAAAGCCCCATGAGTTTAAAAAAGTGGGTTGGGAATAAATTAGTAGTTTTGTATGTATTGACCCGTTTGTAGATTGTTGATGTAAAAATGGTATAGTTATGAATAGGGTCAATTACGATTGGTAGAAATTTGTAAAGTATATCAAAGTTTGTAAAGTAAACCATAAGGTAATTGTTGTTAGAATTGATTAATGGGTCACAAAGTGTCCAAATGGGCATTCACGGGTTAATGCGTTAAGTTAATTCACTATTTGAAGTATGGTACTTTTGTTATTAGTTTACGAATCACTATATATAATAGTGTATGTTGGAAAAAAGCCCGATTCAGAAACCATGTCGCTAGAAAAATGATTTGGTTCAAACAGTGGTCAAAATGACCATAGATTAGTCATACGTACATTTTCTTCATTAACGCGTGTTTGAATTTGGATCTAAAACCTAAGTACGTCTTACCACTAGAATAGGCTTGTTCAAGCCTAAAACAAGTTAGTTATAGCGGTAGTATGTAACTAAAACAAGTTAGTTCTAACTGTAGTATATTACTAAAACAAGTTTGTTCTAGCTGTGTAGAATATAATTGATCTTGAACTAAAACAATCTTGATTGTTCTTAAACTAAAACAAGCATGTTCTACCTGTGACAGTGTACACGTAACCCATTTGTAGGTTGTTTTATTTGATTCAAAATAGAGTAATGCAAGTAAATATCGCAATCAAAGTAAATGAGCAATAGTAGCTGAATTATGATTTTTATTAATCATAAAGACCACTGAGTGTTGATTGCGGAATGAACTAGCCAAGGCTAATTCAAATCAAACACATTAGCTAAAACTATTAAAAATGAGAGTAGAACAATTACAGACTTACAAACAAATTGTTTACTGGCTGCTCGCTAATACGTACTTTAGACAAACTGTAATCACTGA
Organism: Pseudognaphalium luteoalbum; assembly: GCA_963422505.1. Classification (NCBI taxonomy): domain Eukaryota; kingdom Viridiplantae; phylum Streptophyta; class Magnoliopsida; order Asterales; family Asteraceae; genus Pseudognaphalium; species Pseudognaphalium luteoalbum. The sequence continues at coordinate 56,369,517 of OY730194.1, forward strand.
CAAACAAGTGAATAATACGTATGAAAGGAAAATTTCTAAGTGCAAAGTACTGTGTTGTGTAGCACACCGGTCGTTGAAATTTCTAATGGTGATGCGAGACAACAGTGGGTTTTAAATTTGTAAGGCTGGGGCCTAGGGCTACTACTATTGCTAATCTAAAGGCTAGCAAAGGATAAGTTTGACCTAGAGTCGTTCTTCAAAGCGTGACAAATTAAAACTCGGAGGGTTTAGGAACTTTTATGAATTTAGCTGGGGCTCAGAAAGATGGTTTTGATTTTGGGGTTTTCTAAATTAAAATTAAATTTAAAGTGGAGGTTACTTCGGGTGTTCAGCAATTAAAGCGATTGTCTACTATGAAGTGGTTTAGGTGAAGTTAAATAAGAGGATTTCTAATGAGGATAAATTTGTAGGTTAATGTGAGCTATTCTACAGTCCTTCTATCGGGCTAACGCGGAGGTGTCCACAATCAGCCAAATATAATGTTACATGGGTTGCAGAATATATAAAAACATACACCGAAAGTTCTCTCAAATGCATGTCCATATTATCCAACAGTTAATCTCAAATCCTATTCCCCAATCTCGGTCATCAGGGACGTCCGAATCATGGCACAGTTTGTTGAATAAACAATCTTGTAAACGGGTTTTACCCTCACCGGAACAGGTTGGAATAACCGGTCTAGACGGTCCGATAGTATGTCATCACTTATTCATACAAATTATCAACATTACTCAAGTATGCAAGAAAACAAGGATGGTTTATACTAAGAATAGAAACCTAAGTAACACTGATATCGCGTAAAAAGTCATGTTTTTACTACCGATATCTCTCTCATTCTAGAATAATTCTTGGCATTTAAACTCAAAACCAAAACAAATCAATGATATTATGCCAAGATGGTCAAAACAAGGTTGCACGACAAAAATCAAGTAAAACGAAGATTCTACGCACGCTTGAAGATTCATGGCATCAAAACGAGATTTCAAGACAAAATTGCCCATAATCAACATCCATCTCATCTAAGATGTTAGTTTTCAAATTACGAATCCAACAGAAGAAGAATCAACAAAAACGGATAAAGAATGAAGATTCTACGCCCGCCGAAAGATCCAAATGATTCGTACGCAATATCTGGAGATAGGAGACATATTTTTGGGATATCTTTACATCAAAGTCTTCGTTTTTGAATTGCGAATCCAACGCAAAAAGAATCGTATACTTGTTGTGCTAGATTTAATTACGTTTATATTGATTATGCTAGATTTAGTTATTGCCATGATTAGAGAATAGTATACTTGTTGTGTTTATTTGCAATGTAGTTAATTAATTATGGGATGATTTATAATTAGATATTAAAGATCGGTAGTATCGCTTTGATCGTCTTATTGCATGTTCTTGTTTGATTGTTGCCTTAGGATCATCATAGTGGTAAAACATAAACGGTCTTAATTATCGTAAAGTAATATGATGACCCCTATTCAAATGTTACTCGATATAGTACTGGAAACACTTCAAGGTGGAGTACAAATGTATGGAAGTCGAGTAACGACCAAAGGTAGTTATATTACGGACTAACATATAAAATGAGAAACCTAGTTTAATTAACCTTTCTAAATAAACTTTTAAACTTAAATTAATCTAATCGCCTTTCCACCAATAAACGTGATTACAACACCTCTTTAACGACGTCCAATTGAGAGGTAGTTAGTCATCTATGTCAATATAATTTGTCCAAGGTATGAAACTATGGAACCGCAAGGCAACATGGGGGATTATCGTAGGACAAGACGTGGCCAAGGTTTGAAGCGGCGGAACCACTTTAAGTGAGGAACGCTGCGGATAATTAGGGGATTTATTGGGTAGTCTTAAGCAAGGGCTGGTTTAAATGAACCGTTTTAAATATACGAATATGTTAGGATGACGAGGAATCATTATATGATTCAGTTATGTCTAGTACCTTAAGATTTCGCTCCCGTTCATATGAAAGTATTATTAAACCATAATTAAGATTTTTCTTATTATTCTAAATACTTTGTGATGTTACCATAACCTAGCTCCCGGTGTGACATGCTAATGGGATTTTATTTAGTAGGGAATCAAGTGTTTACATCACGAGTATTCAAGATTAATAATTAACAAATATCTTTCAACACAGTTTCTCCATACATCATCCCACAACTTAATTAACGAAATCTCAGTAAACACTATCTTTATTTTATCTGCTTTTTCTTTTATTTTTATTTCGCTTTTATTTATTTATTTGCCTAAGTTAGTTAATAGAAAAACCAAAACTCCCCCACTATTTTATAAACCCTTCATTAGTTTGAAAGCCCTCATCTGCCACACCTTAGTTTCAATTCAGTCGGTTTGAAGAACGACTCTAGGTCATAACTACCACTTGCTCACCCTTAGGATTAGCATTGTTAGGGAAAACTTAGGCCCCACAATTACAAATTTAAAACACTTCACTGATGCCCGCCTCTGGTAGCCGGTGCAACGACAAGGGTTGAAATCCTTACCGACCGCTGGTGGCGCATCATGTTTTTGGCGCCGCTGCCGGGGACCCAACTGTACGATCCTTAGGCGTTAAGACGAACTTACTTACTAGTGAACCTTTAGGATTTCTTAGACCCCTACATCTTTCTTATTTTTCCTTCCTTTTACCTTTTTTAGAAATGACCACCCCTATCCATTCAACTAGTCAACCACCTATTGATGAGACTATGATAGCCGCACGTATCACTTTGGCTGATGACTCTAAACCACTGATTGAAGGTCGAGGAGGACCAATCGTCTATCCGGAAAATGATAGAACTTCATTTGAATTAAAGCTCCACATTGTTCAGTTAGTCCAAAACCTCTGTCAATTCCGTGGCTACCAAATGATGATCCCAACTCCCACCTTGACAAATTCATTTCCTTATCCAACTCCTTTAAGCCGATTGGGGTTAATCAAAACATAGTCTATCTATACCTTTTTCCCTATTCACTCACTCTCAATGCAAAAACCTGGTTTAAGGAACTAGAAATCAACTCTATAACCTATTGGGTAGAATTAGCAACCAAATTTTTAGCCAAATATTTCCCCCTATCAAAACAAGCCACGTTTAGGTCCATCATAAACTTCCGTAAAGTGCATGATGAATCAATCTACGATGCATGGGAACTCTTTAAGGGATTGCTTAAGAAATGTCCAAATCATCATTTTGAGCGCTCAGACCAGTTGCGTATTTTCTACAATGGTCTCTTCCCACATCACCATCCTTTACTTGATACCGCCTCTCAAGGTAGTTTTATGAACTGTACAGCCGATGACGCTTGGAGCCTTATTGAGAAAATGACACTACACAACCATGACTGGAACAGTGAAAATCACCCCTCACTAGTGAATTCACCTACTACAATCGGGAATGAATCTATCAAAACCCTCACTCAGCAAGTGAAAGAACTAACCAAAGAGATCAAGGAATTGAAAAGTCAAAAACAACAAGTCTGTCAAGTACAAACCTGCCTTAATTGTGCTAATCCGAACCACTTAGCCCAAATTCCTCAGTCTCATCTAACTTCACCCAATACTAACCCTTCTCTTAACCCACCTAGGAATAGCCTACTAACTTACCAACCTCAACCTTTGGAACCATCTTCCTCACAAATCTATAGTTTTGACGACACCCTGATACAAGTCATTCAAAGACTCTCAGCTAGACAAGACCAAACTGATATCATCTTAAGAGATCATTTGACTTTGTTAAAAGCTTTGGAATCCCATTTAGGACAATTAACACAGCGTATTAACGCTAAACCTCAGGATAGTCCAACTACTTGCCATAAGGAGGCTTCCCATATTCAAGACTCTCAGGTAGCACATAGCCTATCTACGATTTCTTCTCCGGTGAAGGAACCATCTATTGTCCCATCGACAATAGATTTAGAGTCTACACCAAATAGGAAAGTAAACATTCCATTTCCGGCTCGCCTTAAACAACTTAAGTCTTTTAAGCTTGATAGGAAATTCCTAGATACCGTATCTGAAGTTCATTCCAAAAAGTACTTCAGAAAGCTTCTTATAACCAAGGATAAGGTACCAGAAGTACCCAATGTCCCGCTGAATGAGGAATGTTCAGCTATCTTGAAAAATACCATTCCATAAAAACTCGGAGACACCGGACATTTTACTCTCCCCTGTTCTATCTACAATTCAGGCATTATCTGTTCTCTCGCCGATTTAAGAGATAGTGTCATTCTTATGCCATACTCGCTTTTCAAGAGGCTTGAGTTAGAAAATCTCCGACCTACCAAAATGACCATACAACTTGCTGACCACTCGGTCAAATACCCTAGGGGAATAGCTGAAAATGTTTTAGTAAGGATTGACAAATTTCTTTACCTAGCAGATTTTGTAGTAAGGGATATGCAGGAAGACGTACACATCCCAATCATACTAGGAAGACCTTTCATGAATACGGTCAAGGCAATCATCAACGTCTTCGTACAAACTATCAGCTTGCAGTCTCAGGGAGAAACCATCACTTTCTATATCGACAATCCTAACGTTGGGGACCAAGCTGATATGTACATGATCTCCATGAACAAGACCACAAAAGATGAAGAAACTGCAAAGTCAATAAGTGAAAGGAAATCTAGCAAGGAACTGGCAATCATGCCATATTTTCCGATTGACCTCCGAAAAATAGGACAAAAGATGAAAAATGCATCAGTGAAAAACTCAACGATGGAAGAAATTGGGATGAGAAAGATGGAAAAAGAAAACAAAAGCATCATACCGCCAGTTAATCCATTTACCACTGAAGAAATGGCGGGGAGTAACCACAACCATCCCACGAGAGGAGAAACACTGGAGGAATATTCCAAACGCACAAGATACCAACCGAAAACCATCATAGATCACAAAGTGCTCGAAGAATTGATCCAAAGATTTGACAAAGTAGTGGGAGGAATAAGCAGCGTAGTCAACATGCTGGCTCTTTCCCCTGCTGAACTGCAATTCTGTCAACAACAGAAACGGACTTATGCTAGGATCTACAATGCCCTTAAAAGATCTAACATCCCATTCACCTCAACGCAATGGGAGATGTTAGGATCCATTAGAGCGCATATGGAAGAGACTACTGGAAACCAAGCAGTCATGCCGACATCTTGACGATGAATGACCTAACATCATTGCTTGACTTTCTAAATAGAGAATATCACCTTAGTTCCAAAGAAAGCGGATCTATGGTTATCAACTCCACTATTGAAAAGAAAATTGAGTTATTGATTGAAGAAATTAGTGATCTCGTTTGGGAGGAATCAAGGCGCGAACGACCTTTTAGGGCCACACATGAATCACCACTTAATATCGCTACTTTTGTTACGATCCATCTACAGGAGATTCAACAACAGAAAAGTAACTCCAGAAGAAAGTTCATATTCCACTCAGGATGCAAGGAGATACTTCGTCAGCTTATTCTAGTTTTCTCAGAATCCGACTTTCCATTCAACAACCATCAACACCGGCAAATAGAGGACATGTGCACATCCATCAGAAGATTCAACGAAGACCCCAAGACCGAGAATTATGAAGACATAAAACTGCAATTCTTGGCATTTGTAAGCTCTCTCTGGAAAACCCCCGCCAAGAGAGGTTGTAAGACAGACACAACCACCATGACCGACCCTAGTAGGACTGTCACTAAAGTAGTCGATTACGTCACCTTCGGACTTCACAGCCTTGCGAAGACAACTTCAGAGCATCTTCAGAACTACAAGGCAGAATCAAGAGATAGTCTATTTGAATTAATTACGATAATAGTCAATTATTTCATGAGAATCTATCCACCTCGATACACTTTTCCGCAACCTAGGGCCCATAACATCAACACAGTGAATCCCATGGATGCATCCATCTCCATCTAGCTAGGAGAGAAGAAGTCGAGCTCTCAACTTTAAAAGAGCGCTTCTCGGGAGGCAACCCGTGTTTACATTTCTGCAATTTTACATTCCAAGAAGTGATGAAGTCTCCGACTATCTTTCACACTTGGATATACGAAGAAGACCTACACATCAAGTTTTTGGCGCCGTATCAAACATCAAGTTTTTGGCACCGGAATTAAGAAAAGTATATCCAACGTGTTCACACCTATGAGACAAATCACAAATGACTTGAAGAAATCGGAGCACACAACAGCAACGAAGGGAATCTACGGAAAAGTCGGCAATCATGTGCTTGGGAGCACTCCTCATCATCACCTACAAGCCACATATATAAATGGGGAGTACTTCTGTTCTAATCTCTTTCTTTCGTTTATAAATATACCATATCCACTATGCTTATCACTAAGTGTGGGATTCAAACCCAACACACACTACTGAAAGAATACATCTTAGATGTTTTAATTCTTAAGTGTGGGATTTTACCCCAGTCAGAGCTTAGAATAACATCGAGGATGATGTTCCTTTAAGTGTGGGATAGCAGTAGTTACACTACTGTAAAATGGATAATGGTATATGCTTGATTCTAAACTCGTTGCTCTTTAGACCATCCTTCTCCAATAAGCAAACAAAATTTTTCAAAATTGAGTTAAAAATATGTTGAAAATGAAAAATTTTAGACAAAGAATAATTTACTTTGGGGAAGAAGGATAAATAAAATACGAATTCCTTTGGAAAATTATTTTAGTAATCCCATAAAGAGCATCGCATGACTAGGCACACAACAAACCAACTTTCGATTTGTGAGGTATCTTGAGCCATATAAAGCATTCATTTTTAATGCTTCACTTCTTCGATTCTTGAGTGTGCCGATGCATGCGTTTAGAATAAGAACTTGCTCCTGTTATGCATTTCAAATCCGGATTGGTGAGTAAAGAGGAGATCGAATCACTTCATTCTTAAACCCATCCATACACCCATAAATAAACACGTTATCCCTACCTTCTCGAAAGCGTCCCTCAAACTTCATTGTAAGTCCCAAAGATGAAAGAAAAGAAGCTACAAAGATATAACGTCAAAGAAGAAAACCTAAGAAAGAAAATTCAAAGAAAAGAAAATCAACTGGAGAAAAAGACTCCTTCTGCAAACACCAAAAGAAAAGGGCGTCAATCCTCCCAAAAATTCCAAAAAGAAACCAATGAAAAACCAACAAAACCCCCTCTCACATCACCAACACTTCACCCCAAAAACCCTACATCACTTCCCTTAGAATGATTGTGGCTAGATCGACTTCGCACTCACCAAAAAGGTAACGATTTGATTCTCGATCAAGCCTATGACGATAAACGATACATGACTGACGTTCTGAGTGATTGATAATTTTAGAATAGGAAATCCTAAACACTTTGAGTGATTTGAGTGACCACCTTGAGAGAATCGCCTAGTCATGTATCCAAGATCAAAGATCAAAAGCATGCTCCCAAAGATTACAACCTCGTTTTTCAAGGAACAAATATTTCATTTTTTCAAAACCCCCCTTTAGTAAAATTTTTTGCCTCAAAATATTTCATTATCTACTTATCTTTAACCATGTTGAAATTCGAGTTTGCTTAAGGACAAGCAAAGTTCTAAGTGTCGGATACTTGATATCGCGTAAAAAGTCACGTTTTTACTACCGATATCTCTCTCATTCTAGAACGATTCTTGGCATTTTAAACTCAAAACCAATAAAAATCAATGATATTATGCCAAGATGGTCAAAACAAGGTTGCACGACAAAAATCAAGTAAAACGTATGAAAAACAAAGATTCCACGCACGTTTGAAGATTCAAGGCATCAAAATGAGATTTCAAGACAAAAGTACCCATCATCAACATCCATCTCATCTAAGATGTTCGTTTTCAAATTACGAATCCAACAGAAGAAGAATCAACAAAAACGGATAAAGAATGAAGATTCTACGCCCGCCGAAAGATCCAAATGATTTGTATGCAATATCTGGAGATAGGATACATATTTTTGGGATATCTTTACATCAAAGTCTTCATTTTTGGATTACGAATCCAACGCAAAAAGACTCAATGCAAACGGACACATAACGAAGAAGATATGCACGAATTAAGCAATGCAACGAAAGACGACGGACCGGGGTGGGTGGCAGCCAGCCGCCGCCGGCCTGCTGGTGGGCGTCGCCGGCCTCTACCCCCCATCTCTTTTCCGATTTTTCATCCTTGCGTGTACCCGATGCACCACCTTTCACTCTTTTTCTAATGTGAGCCTAGGGATGCTAATGTGAGCCACTTTTCACTTATAAATAGCATCCCTAAGGCTTCATTTTCACACACACCATTCTTAGAACAATATACTTCTCTTAAGATATTGCTTCTAATTTCTTTCTATTTTCTTACTAAAAATTAGTTTTAGGCTAGTTTAGGAGCTTGTTTAGAATAGAAGGAAAGTACGGAACGCATTGTAAATCTTCGGTGTAAGCTTGGAATTGTGTCAATTAATTCAAGTCTACTTTCTCCCGCATTGAATCCTGGTGCTTTCTAATCCTTATCTATCTTAATTAATTACGTTTATATTGATTATGCTTGTGACACCCGGTTAAAAAGGGCCAAAATTAGCGACCAATTTAAACTTTAAACCTTAGTACTTAGTACAAGATAAAACAAAAGTATTGGATATTATATATGTATTTATATATATATATATATATATATATATATATATATATATATATATAACATAACGATTATTTAATCACGTGTAATCTTAAATACGGATGTTAGTGAAAAACATTTTCAAATAAAGTATTATTGTCAAGAATAATAATTATTTACTCCGTTAGAAATCTAAATACATTTTGGACACAAAAAACTTCCCGTAAGTTCAAAGTAAAACAAAGACATAATTTTTTTTAGCCTATCAAAAGTGTTTTTATAAAATACTTCGATTAAAAATATAAACGATTATATTTTTAGAAATTTATCATTTTAAAACATTATACTACTTTTCGATCGGGTACAACACACGGGTATTTTGTACCGTAAACGGGAGCCAACCAACTCCAATAATTGGAGTTGGTCGGCTACATCAAACACACCCTTCTTCCTTTTCATTTCATTTTCTTCTTCATCCATCTTCATCTCGTTCTCTCTCGGTTCATCACCAAAATCATCATCATTCTTGATCATCACCAACAACAGCAGAAGCAACATAATCATCATATTCATCTTCTTCTTCCTGATCATCATCATCGAGTTCATCGTCTCCACCCTCACGGCTCCAAATTTTAATTCGTAAGGAAACTCAAACTTTAATTTAATTTCGCGTTTATAATACTTATATTATCATATACTAGTGTTTTAGATATGAGAATTTGGTTAAAAATGAAGTTAAAAACTGGTTTGGGGATGAACTGCATGAACAGACCTGTAATTGGTACCTGAGCCGAACGGCTGGAAATCATCAGCCGAACGGCTGGATTTCATCATCCGAACGACTAGGTTTCCTCAGCCGAACGGCTAGGTTTCCTTACGGTTTGGGCTAAAAGTCACACGGTCACTCGAAAATGGCCCAATGATCAAAGCTATGTACCATAGCCTAGACGGTTTTAGGCCTTTCGGGGTCATCTGCGGGTCGAAAATGGCATATTTCAGTTTTCGGACCCGTACCAAATTTCATAACTTATGAAATAAAATGTAACGGATGTGACGAACTTGAGTAACAACTAAACTTATATGATGCGACTTACACACGAAACACATATACTTTTATAAGTACAACAAATCATGTAAAATAATAATAGTTTGAAATTATTATTACAAACCGTCACCAACGAGCCATATACCTTTTCACAAAGTCAAACACAAACACTTATACGGATGGTTTAGTTAAACATCCACTTACTCGTTATAATCTCACATGTTTAGGGCATTAGGAGATTACCATTGGAACAACTCACGTACATTAGGATTGCTTGCTCTTCAGTTGAGTCTCACGACCCCTTTTTACTATCGTTACTTTGGGGGAGATGCATTGCTTGTTTTACTTGTATACATATATGTATGTATGGTGATTACTAACTTATGTTTACTATCTTACCGGCTTGTTAACTCACTACTTTACTGACTTTACCAACTTACAAACTTACCGACGTATTGACAGGCTTTACTGCTTACAAACTTACTGACTACTACTTTACTACTTTACAAGTTACCGACTTATAAACTTACTGTTTTACAGACTTACTACTTTACGAACTGATTACTTTACAAACTTACTACTTAACAAACTGATTACGTTACAGACTTGCGACTCTACAAACATAATACTTACAGACTTAACTACTTACAGACCTTACTGACTTACAAACCTACAGACTTGCATGAGTTACGTCTTAATCCAATGAAGTCCTCTGAATCATAGTTGTTAGTTATGGGATAAGTGCGAGTTTTAGTATATGGATCCATATGGGACTGACAATCCCCGCCTGGGGTGGTAGCGTCACTACGAACCGTACTCGTATAAACAGGTGTATTCTACTCATTTCGTATGAGTGTTTTTGGATTAGCACTCACGGGGGCAAATTACAGACTTGTTAAGCTTCGACTATGATGGCTCATGGCAGACCTTACTTACCTAATTACCTTGGCATAATTGATACTTACTTACTAAATTACCGTTGTGTAATTGATACTTACTTACTAAATTACCGTTGTGTAATTGATACTTATTTACTAAATTACCGTTGTGTAATTGATACTTACTTACTAAATTAGCGTTGTGTAATTGATACTTACTGAATTACCGTTGTGTAATTGATATTACTTACTTAATTACAATTGGTGTAATTGTTTCTACTTATTGAACTGTGCTGGATTTTTCTATTACTATATACTACAAACCTGTGAGATTCACCAACCTTTTGGTTGACGCGTTTTAGTGATGCATTCTCAGGTACTCAGCCACAGTAGGATGGCCCAGCAGGATCTACTTATATGCTAAGCTAGTACGAGTCGCATGCATACACCCTTATGCAGATGTTACTCGCATTATCTATTGTACTGTGATTATGTATTTAAAATCTTCAGATTCATTTTGTGAACTCACTAATGATTCATACTTACGACTTAAAACCTTGTACTACTTTTGTAATGTAATGTATTTTCAAAAACATCTCATTTAGAGTCGTTTGCTTAATCCTTGTGCTTGATATTTGATTAGTCACACCCAAAAACAATCGCTTTCGCAAAGCATGAAATTGGGGGTGTGACAATGCTAGATTTAGTTATTGCCATGATTAGAGAATAGTATACTTGTTGTGTTTGTTTGCGATGTAGTTAATTAATTATGGGATGATTTATAATTAAATATTAAAGATTGGTAGTATCGCTTTGATCGTATTATTGCATGTTCTTGTTTGATTGTTGCCTTAGGATCATCATAGTGGTAAAATATAAACAGTCTTAATTATCGTAAAGTAATTTGATGGCCCCTATTCAACTGTTACTCGATATAGTACTGGAAACACTTCAAGGTGGAATACAAATGTATGGAAGTCGAGGAACGACCGAAGGTAGTCATATTACGAAATGGTACAATATTACAAAGTAATATGATGGCCCCTATTCGACTGTTATTCGATATAGTATTGGAAACACTTCAAGGTGGAATACAAATGTATGGAAGTCGAGTAACGACCGAAGGTAGTTATATTACGGACTAACATATAAAATGAGAAACCTAGTTTAATTAACCTTTCTAAATAAACTTTTAAACTTAAATTAATCTAATCGCCTTTCCACCAATAAACGTGATTACAACACCTCTTTAACGACGTCCAATTGAGAGGTAGTTAGTCATCTATGTCAATATAATTTGTCAAAGGTATGAAACTATGGAACCGCAAGGCTACATGGGGGATTATCGTAGGACAAGACGTGGCCAAGATTTGAAGCGGCGGAACCACTTTAAGTGAGGAACGCTGCGGATAATTAGGGGATTTATTGGGTAGTCTTAAGCAAGGGTTGGTTTAAATGAACCGTTTTAAATATACGAATCTGTTAGGATGACGAGGAATCATTATATGATTCAGTTATGTCTAGTTCCTTAAGATTTCGCTCCCGTTCATATGAAAGTATTATTAAATCATAATTAAGATTTTGCTTATTATTCTAAATACTTTGTGATGTTACCATAACCTAGCTCCTGGTGTGACATGCTAATGTGATTTTAATTAGTAGGGAATCTAATGTTTACATCACGAGTATTCAAGATTAATAATTAACAAATATCTTTCAACACAATTTCTCCAAACATCATCCCATAACTTAATTAACGAAATCTCAGCAAACACTATCTTTATTTTATCTGCTTTATCTTTTATTTTTATTTATCTATTATTTATTTATTTGCCTAAGTTAGTTAATAGAAAAATCAAAACTCCCCCACTATTTTATAAACCCTTGACTAGTTTGAAAGCCCTCATCTGCCACACCTTAGTTTCAATTCAGTCGGTTTGAAGAACGACTCTAGGTCATACCTACCACTTGCTCACCCTTAGGATTAGCATTTTTAGGGAAAACTTAGGCCCCGCAATTACAAATTTAAAACACTTCACTGATGCCCACCGCCGGTAGCCGGTGCAACGACAAGGGTTGAAATCCTTACCGACCGCTGGTGGCGCATCAAACACGTTTGTTAATCGATTCATAACATGACTACCTTCGGTCATTCTCGACTTCCATACATTTATACTTAGCTATAAGCGTTTCCAGTACTATATCGAAGAATAGTCGAATAGGGGCCGTCACATTATTTCACGACGATTAACGCTAAATATATTTTACTATCATGATAATCCTAAGGCAACAATCAAACAAGAACATGCAATAAGATAATCAAGGCAATAGTTCGATTTAAGCATACAAAGGTGTTATCTAAGTTGAGGATATTCCAAAAGTTGTCTCAAAAATATCGTCTGTCCGAATTAAATCTTAATCTACCTCTATTACCATGTTCCATGTCTCTTAGATCCTAGTTTGTTCCAGAGAACACCGGCCATGCCGAGCTCAATGATTCAATCTAACATAGTATAACTAAGTGACATATACCCTATAAGTTAGTTACGTTCATTTTTGGATAACGTTTTAGTCACAACATGAGTTGGGCAGATAAACGATAAATGTTCAATTCCTACATTTATTTATACTATAAAGCATCTGCAATCTCATGACATACAGTACAATCACATATTTAAACTTTTCCTAAACGACTATCATAGCAGACAATTGAGTTATTTACTTAATCATGGCAATTCTAGCATGCATATTTAAAATTTATTAATGAAAGAACAAGCATATTAAATATGGAAGATATATTAACACCTAGGAAGAAGTACAATAACTCGTAGCTAAAATATGCATCCCGGAGCACCTCCGTACAAATCTTCCTTGATTAGTTAATTAGCTAGCCTAATTAACTAGGAAGAATTAAAATTACAAAGAAAGAAAGATATCTAAAGTGTAAAAGTGTAAAGATGTTCTTCATGAGGTCTATGGGCTGCTATTTATAGATGAAATGTGACTCACGTTAGCATTTCTAGGCACACATTAGCAAAAGAATGAAAGGTGGTGCACCGGGTAAGAAAAAGCATGGAAAGGTGGCGCACCGGGTACGAAAAAGCATGGAAAGGTGGTGCACCGGGTACATGAAAAGACCAAAAAGCGGAAACGAGATGGGGGGGTGGTGCCGCCCACCAGCAGGCCGGCGGTGGCTGGTGGTTGGCCGGCGGCGGCTGGCTGCCACCCGCCCCGATCCGTCGTCTTTCGCTGCGTTTCTTAATTCGCGTGTATCTTCTTTGTTATGCGTAAGTTTGCATTGATTCTTTTTTCATTGGATTCGTAATCCAAAAACGAAAACTTTGATGTAAAGATATCCCAAAAATATATCTCCCATCTTTAGATGTCTCGTACGAATCGTTTGGATCTTCCAGCGTACGTAGAATCTTCATTCTCTGTCCGTTTTTGTTGATTCTTCTTCTGTTGGATTCTTAATTTGAAAAAGAACATCTTGTATTAAATGGATGTTGATGATGGGCACTTTTGTCTTGAATCTCGTTTTGATGCCTTGAATCTTCAAACGTGCGTGGAATCTTCGTTTTTCATCCGTTTTGCTTGATTTTTATCGTGCAACCTTGTTTTGACCATCTTGGCATAATATCATTGATTTGTATTGTTTTTTAGTTTAAAATGCCAAGAATCGTTCTAGAATGAGAGAGATATCGGTAGTAAAAACATGACTTTTTACGCGATATCATACTGCTCTATTTATAGTGCAGATGTCTCGTAAACATTTTCTTCAAATCATGATCTTGGAATGACACGTGTCAATGTTTGATTGGTTTGATCTTTGAGACTGATTATTCTGTGGTCCCAATTCTGTTTCCTCGAATATCACGTCTTTCTTAACACCAATCACTAACTGCCATATAATCCGTCAAATATTTATGAAGATATGGGAGACACTTGCTGACATAAGATTGAAGAGTAACTTGCACTTGACTATAAACTTATTAGTGTAGTCACTGAAGATGAAATAATTCTCCTCACTCACTACGAGCTATCATGCTCTTGTAGAGTGACCTGAATTGAATAACTTCAGCAACCAACTTTTATTCGGGCAGTGACTTTTGTCTTTATTCATTTAAAGATGTAAAACTCTTGCTGCAAGTATCAGTGACACACCAAGTTTAGTTTTAATCTTTCTCAGCATATCATTTTCCTTGAGTTGAACGAACAGTCACCAGCAAGCACAAACTTTAGCAACATCATCTTTGACATAAATCATTTCTTTTCTTGAACTGTATTTTATTGAGTTGGTCAGCGACCAGTGACTCAACAATCTCCCCCTAAATGATTGTGTTCGAAGCTCCTTAGACAAACTTGTTGAAATGAAAGTTTATAGTCAGTGTTTAAGAATTAAACATTCAGTGACTTGTACTTGTGATTCATTCAGTTTTCTTTTTGGATTCTTTTTTATATGATCTGAGTTTTGCACCTTGGTTTTTCTCAAAAGATCAGATATTATTGAACTGCAAAATATAAATATTACAAGTGGTTTCAGTTACAATAAATCTAATCTATTACAAAACTTATTTTTCAAAATATAAATGATTATGGTCGAATCTCCTTATAACTTGTTTTACAATACCGAGCTCATCAGCTAGCTCGTAGTTTTATGAAGAAGGTAGGTACCTGAACTGTCTTGCTAATCCTTCTTCCAAGATAGCCTTTCTCATTAATGAGTTCTTTGGAAGCATACTGACAGATCTGATCAAGTGTACAAGCTGCTCATGATCTATCTTTTCAAGCTTTGACTCTCTTTGAAATCTTAATACACCATTGAAATCTCTGTAGATAAGTCCCTTTTCTTCTTCAGTTACTTCAGTGCCCTCAATCCTTGGCACACCATCAAGGACAGAAAGATTTAACCTTGAAGTGTTTGGAATTCTGTATAAGCTACCAGTACCTGACCTAAACCATGGGCTAGGTGGCTACACTATCTCTTCACAAAATATGACAGTATCTTCTGGTCTAAGTAGATGAAGTGCAACCATCTTCTGAAATAGCCTGTTAATTTCTTTCAGCACTTCATTCTTAGCTGCACTTGAGGAGTGACTAATAGCTAGTCTGATTTCATTCCATTCTTCCCTATGTAACTTGCAAACTTGATCAAGATTAATAGCTTGAGTCTCCAAACCTCTGTAAATCAGTAGCTGAGCTTGAGATTTATTTTTTGGCTTTTTCAGATTTACCTTGGTGATAGGTGCAGGGTTTGATCTTCCAATCATTCTGGTAGCATATTTCTTTCTGTCTATTTCATTCCAAAGTTTATCCACTGATGGATTTACTCCCCCTTTCTTTTTCGACCCTTTGCCCTTTTTCTCAGCATCATGTTCTTGCTGAAGTTCAGACTTTTCAACATCTTCAAGTAGCTTGGCCATTTAAAAATCGAATTCCTCTTGCTGCTTTTTCAGAAGTATTTCTCTTTCTCTTTCTGCAGCCTCTTTTCCACTTAATTTAAATAGATAAGCATGATCAGCATCAGATTGTTCCTTTAATCTCCTTTTTCTTTCCTCTTTTTCTTTGGCCTCTTCCTCAGCTTGAATTCTTAGAATCATTTGTTGCTCTATTTCTTGTTTCTCCCTGGTCTTTCTAGCAATACGTTCTTCTTTGGTTTCATTGCTGTGAAGGCTACCTGATGTAGATTCATAAGAGATAAGAAGAGCTCGGGCAGAAGTATCTGGCATTGTGATTTCAAAAGGATTGGAGGCTGTTATTGTTGTTATGATTGTTGCTTCTGTGGGATTGCTAATGGTTGGTATAGGTAAGGTGATTTGTTGTGTTGGTGTTGTTGTTGGTATTGTTATTGTTGGTGGTGTTGGGTTTACCTGAGATATGACAATATCTAATTGAGGCTCTGGTGGTGATTCAGGGATTTCCAGAATTGTTTGTAGCTGATGCATGGTAGCTAATATATCCTCCTCAATGAGTGTTTTCTTTTGATGCTTGGAGGAGGTGGACCCAGATGTAGGCATTTCGCTGGTCCTTTTCCTTTTTGTAAGAATAAATGAGATATGTAATTGATCCTCCATTTGGTCATCACCATCTTCTTTCTTATTTCCTTTATCAGCTCCATTATCTTTGTCATCACCATCATTATCATCATCATCATCATCATCATCACCATCATATCATCATCTGTAACACCCATTCCTCGGGTCTGGTAGTATTTTAATATTTTGATGATGAATTATTATTAAATGTGTCAGAAAATAATTTTATTTGTTATTTGAAAATAAATGTGGAAAAGAGTCAAATAATTTATTGTGACTAATAAATTATTACTTGTTTTAAATTAACCTAGTTGACGGTAAAAGAAAATAATTTTCCCTGCAAATGGTTTTTAAGTTCCAGACAATGGAAAGTACGGGGAATGAAATTTAAACACTTAGAGTATATCCCCACAGGCTTAAGTCGGTTCTTATTTTATATCTATACATACATACGTATCATACATACATACATAACTCATGAAACCCAAGATGTAATCACTAAAATCAGTTCCTAACATCAAATTGGAGCTTCTAAACTCGAATTCAAGCCTCTCTAATAATCTTAATCAAGGTATGATCTTGTGTTCTTCAATTTCTAAAACCTAGAATTTGGGGTTTTTGGGATTTTGGGTTAATTAAAGAGTTTAATCCAAAATTGAAGCTTGGTTTTGTTAAATTGATGTTAGTTAAGGATTAATTCATGATTTCTAACTAAACCCTAACATAGAAATGGAGAATTTCATGTATGATTATGAAGAAAGTCATGGGTTTAAGTGATTATTCATAAATTATGATTTCAAAACTTAGAGTAATGATGTATACATTGATAAGTGTCGATTAATGATGATGATAAACATTATTCAAGTTAAAAGTTATAAATTTATTAAAGTGTTCTTGAGAATTATAATGATTGTGATGATTATCATAAGTTATATGATAAATTTGGTATGGTTTATGACATAGAACACTTAATTGATAATCAAGGAGTAAAGTTAGAACTTATGTGGTTAAGTATTCATTAGACCTAATATGGAGTTTTGATGAATTAGTGATACTTGAGGTTAATGACCTTGTTAATGGTTTAACTATGTTAATTGGTGATAATTAAAGTTGATTAAGTGGTGTTGTGATCATAATAACCATAACTTGATAAATGATTATGAAACATTGATGTTTAAAGTAGTTATTCATAAACTTGGTAAGAATTAAGTTAAAGTACGATAAGTAAGTGAATGATGTTATATTCATATTAAGAAAAGTGACTAACTTGTGTTATTCTATTGTATACTCAGATATGGAGAAGACTCAGTGACATTAGACTAATGAGTGGACAACTGAGGTAGTCGGTGAGTGGATCTTTAATCCTCAGTGTTATTTAGTTGTAACAGGTTTGGTTACAACAGGTAACGTATTATTACTGTTCTAGTTTGCCATGATTATTATGGTTGTTAGTAATAATATTATCGATATACTAATTAGTCTGATGTGTGACCTAATGAATATGTGGATATGTGATCACGTGATATATTTGGCCTTCGGGCATCAGTTGTTAATGAGGTCAACAAGTTGTTGAGTTGGTTGTGCTAGTTGGTTATTATGTGAATTACACAGGGTTTTGCTTCATTCGTTGTGTGTAGAACCTGTGTTTGAAGATAATAACCATTAGCTATCGGTCTTGTCCGTTATGGCCATACGGATATGGTTAGGTAAGTGTTCTTTGAGAGCCATCATGGCAGTAGGGTTTTTCAAGAGTCACCGATCCTCATTATTGAGCTGTGATGTTGTTGAACTGTTGCATTGTTGAAAAGTTGTATTGTGTACTTATGTGTTTAAGGTTAATTATTGTACACAAGGTTGTTATGCTAAGTTGGACCGTTATGCTAATCCCCCACATTAATACTTCTTGCAAGTATTAATAGGTGGGCAAGAAGTTGGACTGGAAGGAATGTTTGACAACTAGGCGTTACTCTGATATTTGATTTGCATAAATCAATGTTATCTTTTGGTTTTGAAATAACACCAATGTTGATGAACTATGATTTAAATTAGTTGGATTTTATATGTTGACTAAATGATGTAAATTATTAATAGTTATTTAAACTTGCGCTTCCGATATAGTATAGTTAAATGGTTCTAAAAAAGAGGGGTGTTATAAGTTGGTATCATAGCATAAGTTTGGGTGAATTGTACATTATAAGATGTTCAATCCCAAACTTAGAATTGTGTCAAGTCAAACATTCCAGGGTGTGGGATTAGTGGTTGTATGAGAAGTTGGTTATTAAATGTGTACTAACCAATAACAAGATGCAAGATTGTTGTTTTGATTGCAGAGATGGAGGAACATGAGGAACCGATCGATATTCTCAATCATTCCTCAATATTTGTGGGTCTAAGAGTATCAGGTAATTTTCGATAAGCTTGGTGAATTTCAATAAGCTTGAATTGTTTACTTTTCTATGATATGATTAGTAGTAAAGTAAATTGAGTCAGACTGATATGATTCATAGTGATGGGTCATTGATGATCAATACATGTTAATGTGATGCTATGAATATTAATTGAGATGTTTAGCATCATGAGTAGTTCTAAATGAACTAGAAATGAATTGTGTAAATACATGGTTGAATAAAGTGTAATAGTTGTATTATTTGGATTTAAGTGTGTATATAATATGATAATAAAGTATAAATCATAGTGTGATTATGAATCCTTGCTAGGGAATTAGTTGATACATGATAAACTGAATTGATGTGACTCCCTATAGTGAAATTAATGAGATGTTGGTATATCTCAATTAATAGGTTTCGAGTCATGTGGTTGTTTAAATGGGAAAGTGTCTAGTTGTTGCAATACGTGTATTTGACTTGCTAAAGTCAAAGTTGAATGTGGTCGTGTCAAACTTGGTAATAGCTATGTTATAAAAGTGATAAAGGTGGCTAGATGTTTATGTGTTTTGCTTTGATCATGATTGTGGTTGAATTATGATCTAGGTATTAAAAGTGGTAAAGTAAGAAAGTCAAAGTGGTCAACGAGCCTTTATATGTGTTGACAAGTTTGGAAAAAGGTCATTCTTGAAAACTTGTTGTAATTGGTATAAACATGATGATTTTAAGTGAAATCGGTGTTTTAGAATTATAATATGACACCAATAGTGAAAATGGTTTTGTTTGACTTAGAAAAGTCAAAGAAGTGTGAATTGAGTGTTAGAGTAATGGTTATATGGGTTGAAACCCAAATGGGTTGTAAAAGTGCCCAAATGGGTCACTTAATGGTTATATGGTTAAAAAGAGTGTTGGTTCGAGTATAATGAATGTCAAACTGACTTTAAGTCCTACATATAGTGGGAAGGTGTGTTGAAAGTGTTAATGTGGTCAATATGGTTGAATTTGGAAAAAGTTTCCAATTGGACACTTAAACGGGTAGACTAGTTAAAACATGATAGAACGAGTGTATGAAGGTGATGAATATGACCACACGTCACAAATGTATATAGGAATATGTTGGCAAAGGGTTGAAGTCAGTGACCAAGCCATTTGGAATATGGCGTGTCAACCCAAATGGTCAAAAAATGATCTAAAATGAGTCGTACGTCTTTTTTCTCGTAAACACAGAATTTGAAAAAGTGTAAAAAGGGAAAGTTTCATTTTTATTATATAAAGGTGCCTGCAAAATTTCAGACTCTAACTCTTTACGGTTTAGGAGATATGATTGTTTGAAATTCAGAAAATTGCACTAGTATCAACTTTTGGCTGCATAGCCGATCGGCTATGATTATCTAGCCGATCGGGTATGTCTCTTTAGCTGATCAAGTAATGTTAGCCGAATGGATAAAATAGAACAAAACGCTGACAACACATTGCATCGGAACAAAAAGCCTAGAATAGTCGTGATAGCCGATCGGGTATGTCATCTTAGCCGATCGACTATAAGTTCCTAGCCGATTGGGTAAGATGACATCCACTATGTTCATCCACTCCCAGTGAGCTAACTCGAAACTCACTGACTCTCCCTCAATCCTAGTTGCCTCATCAACTGCCCATGTTTTGACTTTTTCATTATACACCCTAAGTTCATCATGATGAAACTCATGGAAATAGATAGCATCAAAGTCATCATCATCAGCCTCAGTATCCATATCAACCCAATTAAATTCAGCAACAGCTTCAACTTATTTTTTTGGGCGTTCAGCGATAGGTCTCAAGATGTATCCATCAAAGATGATTTTATTGTGCTCAACATTTCTAGTAACATCTTCTTCAGAGACATCATCTGAATCACTCTCCTCCTTGTTGCTATGGAATGCTGTAACTAACTCTTGAACACAGGTTGATAATTGTTGAACATCAGTTCGAAGAGTAGCTACCTCATCTTTTGTTTTCAGCTAATGTGATGTGAGGGTAGGTCGTGCAGAGATGATTTTATGGCTATGCTGGATATATTTAACAATAGAAGAAGCCATCTCTTTTTGTTGATCAGTGAGAGTGGTAATGGTTGCATCATGAGTATGTAGGCTGATTTTTGTGGAGGTGGCCAGCTCAGAGAGTGCCTTTGATTGAGTTTGGAGCAGCTGAGAGTGATGAAGTTCAGCTGCAACTATAATTTTGACTTTTTCACTCACAGCTTCACTCCAAGAATGGATTGACTCATATGCTGCTACCAGTAAATGAATTTTATTTGTTAGTTCAGACACATTACCTTTTAAAACATCTCGTTCATTAGTGAGGAGCTTGATGTGTTGTTGAGATGAGGCAATGTATTCCAGTAGCAGCTTGTCGGTATATGTGGATGGTTGTGGTGATGGTGATTTTTGGTGGGTGACAGGTGAGTGAGGTGGAGTTGGTTGTGGTAGAGATTGGGCGGTGGTAGTGGGAGGTTCATCACCAGCTACTTTAGAGATATTGTCACTGGAGAGAGACATTTCATCCTACTCCTAGATGGGTGATGTGACAATAGTAGTTGGTGTAGCATTGGTGATGGGTGAAGGTGATAGTGCAGCTGTAGTAGAGGTGGTTGGTTTATTAGGTGGTGGTGGTGGTGCATCATCTGAGGTAGAGGTGTCCATTGGTTGGGCTTCCTCGTCATCACCAGCTTGTGTTTTACCTGATGGATCATCGGAAACAGAAATGTCAGCCAGTATCTCTTCATGTGACTGTGAAGAGACATTGGCGGCTGGTGCAGTGTAAGATGAGAGGTGGCTCGGGTCTGTAGCCAGTGGTGTGGCATCAGCGATGGGTGTGTTATCACCCTGATACCACTAGCCCTTTTGATGAAATGTCATCCTTGTCTGAGGATGACAAGTGGCTGATGGGTGGACTCGATAAGGGGGTGTGGGATGCACCCGAATCACTGCTAACAATGGGTTGAGCCATTGTAGCTGTCTGTAGTTTCCGCTTTGTAGAGTCACAGGACTTTCCGGAGTCCAGTGAAGCAGCTGTAGGTTTGGGTTTATCAAGGGTGCCCACAGGGATTGAAAATTCAGTCTCTGCTTCACCCATGGCATCCGTAGATGTCTTCGTTTTTCTACGTCTGATGCAGGTGAAAGCGTCTAGTTTTATTATTTATAAAGTACAGGATATACCAATCACTACTATCACACAACCAGGCAAGAATACCCGATCGGAATAGTATAGCTATGGTAAGTCTAGGTCGAACACAGGAACGATGTTATTTAATTAAATTGGAATTAAAAATAAAGCAGCAAAATAGGGGTTACGTTTTAGTTCCATACAAACGTTCAATATGAGCTAATTAACCAAACCAACAACATAAAACAAGATAATAGGAACAAATAAACAATCGGAGATAGACATGTAATTGTTTAGAGTATTCACACTCAGATTCATATTTTCCGGTTCATGTGTTTTGATTGTGATTCCTTTTATATTAACTTAGTTAATAATCCAAGTTAAATGTCAATTAGTCTCCGGTTCTGGTTAACTAATATCTACAACCTAGGGTCCCACATTAAACATCGATCCGAAATCACAAGAATGTTGCTCTATTGCGTGCTTTTCTCTAGATTGTGCATTAAGTGTTCATGACTTATTACGTTTAATCCACACGGTATGACTCAACAATACCTTCAAATAATCACTTATTAAATCATTCATTTTAGATTAATTAATTACTATGCTCTTAACCTATCAAACTCAATATATTTAGCAATGATCATAAACCTAGATTCATAATCATCAATAATCAATAGTATCAAAGGAACTCAATTTCAATAATCCTATTGATCACGTTAAGTAGCAACTAATAATCACCAACAAACAAGGATTCACAGATAACGTAATAATCTTCAATTAGAAAACTTATTCAAAACACAATTATAACTTTCAAACAATCATAATCCAAGATTATTTCACTAAACAATTTACATAACATCTAATCCATGATTTAATTACACAAAAATCAGATTCATGAACTCAAACGAAACACATAGACGATCTTCGAATTGAAATCGAAAAAAGATATGAAAACCGAATCATAAACCGAATGAAATAGAATCAATAGGAATTGATCCTAGCCTTTTCCGCCTCCAAATCACCACCGAATTGCTCCTAAAATGGGGGAAAAACCCCTGCTTGTCGGCTGTGGTGAAGTGGTGGAAGTTAGGGTTCAAATGAGAAAAATGAGAATTTTAACCTAATCATCCGAATTTCCCCATCCGTCGGATGGATGCAAAATATTGGCTCGGCCCGCATAATTGTCAGCCCAAAGAAATCAATCCAACCGCCGGATGGAATGTTTATCCGGCGGATGGAATTAAAAATCTATTTTTATTCAATTCTTCAAAATCTCTTTTTCCTAGCTTCAAATCCTTAGCTACTTTTCTTCACGATTAGCTCTTTCTCTATTTCTTTTCGATCAAAGCTCCAATTAAACTCCTAATTACAAATATGAATGACATGAGTATCTTATTCACATAAAATGCGTTAGAAATCTATCAAACACGGGGTAACTTAGTACTACAATATAGTACATTTTGCCATTTATCAAACATCCCCCACTTGAATCCTACTTATCCTCAAGTAGACTATCAACTAAAATGAATAGGTAAACGATGAAATGGGACTTACATACCAACTAGCATTTAACCAACCAAATTTTTATCTTATAAATAAACCTACCTTAAGATTTAGCAATCAAGTAACTCCTCTAGGAAAAGCAAATTGTCTCATTCATTATTATTATGCATAGCAGATAGCTCACAAGGATTACCAATATTGTTGTCCACCTAAACAATCTATACTTAGGTAATTGAGCTTGACTTATCATTGTTCTAGCAGCTTTACCCTTGATTCACAATAGCAAAATACCCTCATACATATAACGTGCTAATGTTACACATATTATGGATATCCAATTAAAACAATCTTTTTTCAAGTCAAGACATTGGTGACAGGTCTGTGCCTCAATACAACAAAGCGACATAACTTGACTTTGGTTTAGCATAATAACTTTTTAGTCAAACCATTGGTGGCAGGTTCGTACCTCAGTACAACAAATCTACATAATTTGACTACATTTTTAAAATCAGGAGTTCTTTTAAACTCTTTTTGCTCTTTTTCATTAAATATAATGGCGGAGACCAGGTCTATACTTATGTACAACAGAGGAAACAACACCCAGTATATCCCCAAATGATATTAATTGAATTCCAAAATTATGGCACATCGCACACTATCATATATAAGAATTAAGACTAAAATCATAAATTGCTAAAGTTCCTCTCGGAATATCGCATACTTCTTACATTAATTTTATTTAATAGCTTAACAACTTATACATAGATTGCCAATCGATACATCACATGATGAACTATCTAATATTTTTAAGTTCATTACATCCTTTAAAAATTCCCTAGATATGTTACAAGATTTTCTAAACTTAAAATGAATACATTTTCAAAGAAAAATTTGGATTGAAAAATGACCAACATAGAATGCCCTCTAGCTTGAAATTTATCAATATTTACCAATTCGTAACATAGGATAAACAAACTTCTTTTACCCATCCCCCACTTAAAATAAAGCAATGTCCTCATTGCAAAACAAGGAATCATAAAATAGGGAATAGAAAAGAAGTGAACAGAAAACTCCCCTGATCTTGAAGAAAAATACGTTCTTGATCTGATTATGAAAATATACAATAGCACACTTCCGTAGGCATCACGGTTGCATTTAGCATATGGAACAGGCCTTTAAACCCCTTGGTATCCCGAGTGGACGATTTATAGTCTCATGAAGGTTTCCAGGGAACACACCCACAAAGTTCAAAACTGCAAAACTAATAAGAAACAAAAAGTAGAACAAGAAAACAAAATATAAAATAACTAAAAATAAAACTAACAAATTAACAAACAATAACCTACATAATATAAGGTACAAGAAATAAACAATAATAATTAGTACATAATACATATGACAAACAGAGCAGAAAACAAAAATTTTCTCGCAAAAACGTCCTTCCAACTGTCGGCTAGTGCACTCAACTGCCGGTCGAATGTTGGTGCAAACCAAATTCAAAAACTTCTCTCCATTAAAAATTAAACTATATAACATGCATATACATATAATTAACAAATAAACAATTATATAAGCAAATAATTAAAATCCTTTTTTTATAATATTTTTTTTCAACTTAATCGAATAAGCACCCGTTCTCCGGTAGAACAATAGTCCAACTGGTTAAATGTTCCTCGGAAGCAGCGCCAAAAACTTGATTTGTGTGAAAGCGTCTAGTTTTATTATTTATAAAGTACAAGATATACCAATCACTACTATCACACAACGAAGCAAGAATACCCGATCGGAATAGTATAGCTATGGTAAGTCCAGGTCGAACACAGGAACACATGAATGATGTTATTCAATTAAATTGGAATTATTAATAAATTGGTAAAATAGGGGTTACATTTTAGTTCCGTACGAACTTTCAATATTAACTAATTAACCAAACCAATAACATAAAACAAGATAAGAGGAACATATAAACAATCGGAGATAGAGATGTAATTGCTTAGAGTCTTCACACTCAGATTTATATTATCCGGTTAATGTGTTTTGATTGTCTGATTGTGATTCCTTTTATATTAACTTAGTTACTAATCAAATAATCCAAGTTAAATGACAATTAGTCTCTGGTTCTGGTTAACTAATATCTACAACCTAGGGTCCTACATTAAACAAGTTAAATGACGTCGCAAGAATGTTGCTCTATTGCGCGCTTTTCCCTAGATTGTGCATTAAGTGTTCACGACTTATTACAATTAATCCTTGTGGTATGACTCAACAATACCTTCTAATAATCACTTATTAACTCATTCATTTTAGATTAATTAATTACTATGCTCCTAACCTATCAAACTCGATCTATTTGGCAATGATCATAAACCTAGATTCATAATCATCAATAATCAATAGTATCAAAGGAACTCAATCTCAATAATCCTATTGACCACGTTAAGTAGCAACTAATAATCACCAACAAACAAGGATTCACGGATAACGTAACAATCTTCAATTAGAAAACTTATTATAAACACAATTATAACTTTCAAACAATCATAGTCCAAGATTATTTGACTAAACAATATACATAACATCTAATCCATGATTTAATTACACAAAAATCAGATTCATGAACTCAAACGAAACACATAGACGATGTTCGAATTGAAATCGAAAAAACTTATGCAAACAGAATCATAAACCGAATGAAATAGAATTAATAGGAATTGATCCTAGCCTTTTCCGCCTCCGAATCACCATCGAATTGCTCCCAAAATGGGGGAAACCCCCTGCTTGTCGGCTGTGGTGAAGTGGTGGAAGTTAGGGTTCAAATGGGAAAAATGAGAATTTTAACCTAATCAGCTGAATTGATCCATCCGCCGGATGGATGCAAAATACCCACTGGCTTGGCCCGCGTAATTGTCAGCCCAAAGAAATCAATCCAACCGCCGGATGGAATGTTTATCCGGCGGATGGAATTAATAATCTATTTTTCTTTAATTCTTCCAAATCTCTTTTTCCTGGCTTCAATTCTTTAGCTACTTTTCTTCACGATTAGCTTGTTCTGTGTTTCTTTTCGATCCAAGCTCCAATTAAACTTCTAATTGCAAATATGAACGACATGAGTATATTATTCACATAAAATGAATTTGAAATCTATCAAACACGGGGTAACTTAGTACTACAATATAGTATATTTTGGCATTTATCAACATCCCTGAGCCTTTAATGTCAGGGACCCTAATTTGTATTTTTTCTTGGGTGCAGTTGGTAGTTTCTTGACTGGTGGTTGATCAATAGTAGTCACTGGGGGTGTGGTCAGTGATGTAGTTAGTGATGTGGTCGATGTTGGGGCAAGAACAGACAGTTGTACAGATTGTAAAGGCTGGGGTGCAAGTACCCCCTGTTGTTTCTTAAAAGCAAGAAGAGACACATTCGCTGGTTTAGAGAAGATTTGACTTCCTACTAAGCTTGGTTCAAAACCAGTGAAAGATACTCTATCATAGGCATCAAATAGATCTTTGAAAATCAGTGAAATAAACCTAGGATAGGGCACATATTTTACCCTGGTAGGCTCAACGATTTTATTGACCAGCTCATTTAAGATCATAGTTGCATAGTCAACTTTTAAAGAGTTGACCAGTGACCAGCTGATTTGTGCCTCTAGGGAGCTGAATTGATCGTAGCTCCCTGCTTTGGTGCCCAAGCTTTGAATAAAGTTTGAAAATAGGGCATTCCACACACCATCCGTTTTTGTTTTATGTACAGTGGGGTATTTACGATTTCCACTGCCATCAACGGAATATTTACAATCAATCCCAGTGAGATTTAATAGGCCTCCTTTGGCCACATCTCCATCAGGCAGTGGATCATAAACATCATGTACAGGGAGTTGTAGAATAGTACGGATGATGGTGGTAGTGATTATCATCGTTGTACCCTCATTGTCAATAAGACCCTGGAGTTGAGATGTTCCATCATCAACTTAATGAGTACAAGTATACTAAAGATCCCGTATCTCTGATCTAACGGATCGTTTAATCAACCAAACGTGCGGAATCCATTTAGTTAGCGATTATTGAACGAATAAAAAAACACACGATTTCTATAACGTTCTCTGTGTATTAACAATTGAAGTATAAACGTTTACACACACTTTCTCTCTCTATAGCCGCGCCTCTCTCTCTCTCTCTAGGGTTTGATCACTCTACAAATGAAACCCTACATGCCTATTTATAGGCTGTCCAACCCTATAGCGACACTAGCCAAGTGTCGCTATATGCGACACTAGCTAAGTGTCGCATAAACACTTATTTTGTGTATATATTCTATTTCACTATTCATTTACAAACTTACATATACACACTAAACACTATACATATGCAGACTAATTGACTTTGACAATTACAAACGTTTGACCAATTGACTGACACACAAAATGCACCAACAAACTCCCCCATGTCAGTAGCTTGGTCAAATAAGTCTTCAATTAGTCTTCATCAACAAAATCTTTCATGTCTTCAACAATCGGAATCTCCCCTATTGAGATAGCATGGTCTTCAAAGAAATCTTGATGTTCAAATTCATGTGACTGACACAAATTCATCATACAGTAAGATCTTCAAACTATGTTGTAGGACCCCTGTACCGGACCTAATCGAATCCCTAACAATCAAACGTAGTGCGGAATCCCACGATTGATAACAAAACGTTAAACAGATAAACAACGAATCAAACACAAAGTATATGAATTATATACCTATAATCGATCGCTTATATTAATTATATCAAAGACAATACACTTTCTGATCTCACAAATTCGTCAACCTCAACCCATGAGCCGTACAAGTCTATTTATACTAAACCTAATCTGACCTTTGCGACACAAGCTGTGTCGCCAAGCCGACTCATGCGACACAAGATGTGTCGCCAGGTTGACTATTGCGACACAAAGACCTTGTGTCGCCAAAACACAAAATGTAATTAAAAACAAACGTTATCAACTAACGTAATTACATATCGAACGCATTACAGACTTAGACCAACTGACGGACACACTAAGATGCACCAACAAACTCCCCCGTGTCTTCAGTTTGGTCTTTAAACTTTCTTCAATTAAGCCCAGCCTGTTGGAAACCTGCCTCCAGCATGAATCCCATGCGTAACACACACAGTCACCATTTTCTGGAATTGTCTAGCTAGAATCGAATTCACAACATTTCTTACGCTGAAGCGAATTGGATTATCAAACAACTTCCTCAAGTCTTTCTGTGACAAATTAATCAAGCTCATAGGATCAAATTCTTTAAATTGAGCTTTCTTCAAACCATAAAGCGAAGTTCTTTCTGGATGCTCAGATTCTGGAACAAAAATGAACACAGCTTTGCCTGTATGAGGATCGAGTTCCCAATAATGAAATCTTCTTAGAAAGTTAAAGGGAACTGTCTCCAGTGGTATCTCAGTTAAACAATCAGCTGGTGGATAACACATTTTGAAAATCGGCTGCCTTGTAACTGGATCAAGTTTCTTCTTGAATATGAATCTCTTACCAAGCGTCGGTTTGATAAAATTATATCTTTTGCTCTTCACTTCACGACGCAAAACCGTCTGTACAAAACCAGCTCTTGAATCCCTAGTTGGATTTATCAGTTCCAGTTGAGCCAGGCGATTTATTTCTCCCTTTGGCAATGTACTCAGCTTGTTAAATGATCTTTTAAAATACTGAATGTCATCGCTTCTTTTAATCATGAAAATTCCTTTATAGGTTTTCCAGCTTTTAATAATTCCTGTATAATTCCCACTAACTTTATATGTCTTGCAAGTAACGGGAATAGATACATCAGGAATAAAACTTATCACAGGCTGCTCAGAGGTTGAAGTAGAAGCAGTATCAGAAGCCGGTGTAGTTTCTGGAACAGTTTGCGAAGTTCCAGCTGGCTCTGCTTCATCTTCTGAAGAGTCAGTCTCGATTGTTGGAGCATCATCATAGAATTCATCAGGACGCATCTCCTCTTCTTCAATCTCGACATCATCATTTATTTCGAATTCAGGTTCAGATTCCTGATTTACCTCATTAACCATTCGCTGAATAAAAGATAGATTAGCATTTGAAAAGTCTACAGCTAACGGTCTTGGTTAACCTGGAATGTCATCAACAGAGAAATAATCCAAACGAAGAGATTCATTATTATCAGAAAGATTTACATTTTCATCTACATTATCTGTCTGTGTTCCGGCTGAAGCCCTAGATGTTGTTTCTATGGCACGTAGGCCTGACTCCCCCGGAATGACAGCTAGGGATTCTAGTTCTAACACCCTAGTATTCAAAGTAGGAACCAGAGTTGCTTGTTCTTCTAACACTTTAATCTGAGCAGCCTGAACTTCCAACACCGATGCCTGAGACTGAAGCAATTTAGCTTGATTATCCATAGTCTGCTGCATCTGATCCATTCTTTTCAACAAATCCTCGATAACCGAAGGCAAAGGTTGAATGGGAACCTCAACATGGGGAATGTCAACCCGTGGCCTTGAAGATGACGTAGAAGTACGACGAATAGAATGAGGTGGAACCCAGTCTTCATCATCAAGATCGGCACTTCTGGGTCGTTTGCCCAGATCAGGGCGAACATAACTCGTACCTGCTCGAATACGACGTTGTATTCGTTTAAACCGACGAGGATCAAAGCGTTGAATATTTCTCAACGCATCTCCGGAGGGGATATCCCTTGGAGAAGTCTCAGGAGTAGAGCCTCCATCTGAATCTTCAGGAACTGGATTTTCACGATTAGGGTGATCAGCCTGTTCTCCAGTCTGGAAATCCTCAATTTCCTGTAACAGATCATCGACCTGTATATGAGCATCATGGAGGTGCAATTCCTCCTCCTGAATTCCCTGCCCAGGTGCAGGCAAAACGTCCAGAAAACCGTCATCGGGCGGCGCAACATAAGCATCATTGATGATGTGCCCAAACAACGGAAAGTTGTTATTCGCGTTCGCACCTGCCGCACAAACCGTCCAGATTCGGACGTTCATGGGAGTAGGACGTAAGCGTTCGCGAGCATTCTACGGAAGGCCGGGAAGCTGAGTATCCAAAAACAGCTGAATGAAGCGTGGATATAAATTCCAACGCTTATCCCCAGCGTTAAGATTATCGACCATAGCCCAAAAGATATACCAGAAAAGTTAAAGGGCTTGTTGTAGATCAATGCCAACATGGCAGAAGCCGTAGAATGACTAATGCCGTCAAATCCTACCTTACGAGGAGAAAAGCAGACGATAAGAACATGCATCAAATATCTCCAGACCTTAGGCAGATTCGCCTTGCGATATTGGTCGTTTGGCACACCTGGATAGCCGAGACGTGTCATAGCCCCGGCAATAAGCTCATTTCCAAAAAGAGTAGGCATCTCCGTAGTATCTCCGAAGTGAAAGACTTCCCGAATAACCTGCTCGGAAATAATAAGTTGACGATCACCAACAGTATAGATAATCCTGGTGAATGGCAGCTCGGAGTTGATCATTGCGTTTTCCCAAAAATGAGCCACCTGATCCTTGTAGATAGTGGTTGTTGCAGTGATAGCAGTATAAATGCGAGATCGGCGTAGAAATGCCACCATTGGCCTATATGGCGCAGCCGTATCCTTCGAATCATCCAAGAATGCCACAATGTTGTGACGTGGCTCCCAGAGAATATCACCATCTGCCATTGCTGTGTAAAGAATAGAAATAAAACTCGCAAACCGTTAGCATTAGCAGATATAATCGAACCACACAAAGCAATTTGTGATTGTATGCGACACAGAGAATTGTGGCGCAGAAAGAATGCGACATAATCAGAATGTGTCGCTAATCGAACAAAATTGATTAGTCTCAAAGTGAGCGACATATCTAATTGGGTGGCAAAAAAATAATACGACAGACAGAGTTGTATCGCATTTTAGCAATTAAGTCGAATTTAATCGAATGTATGCGACATAAAGAGTTATGTCGCAGCAAGCAGGCGACATAAAACATTTGTGTCGCAAAGAGGATGCGACATAAAAAGTTATGTCGCATAACAGTGTGCTAATTCACATAAATAATACACAAAGAAGTCAAATAAGCACAAAATAAGGGTTTTATTGATAATTAAGAAGAATACATAGATATGATTACAAATTATCACATTTCTAAACCCTAAACCCTAAACCTAAATAGTATCCTCGGATACTATTAATACACAAAAAGCCAAGATTCAAGACAAGGCCAGGCTAAGATCCAGGACAAAAAGCCAAGATTCAAGACAAAAAGCCAAGATTCAAGACAAGGTCAGGCTAAGATCCAGGATAATGAGGGGATCCCACCAGACCACCAAAAACGGAAGGTAATCGATCAAGCACGAATGCTATCACGACACCTGAATGCACGTAAGCTTCCACGACCGGAAGATAACTCTCAAAGTCGCGGAAGTGCAAGACATGATAGTCTTTGGGCAGAAGCAGTGAATACAGTAGTGTATAACACCATTGTCCTGAACGAAATCACCTGCCATGGCTATACCATAATTGGACACAAGTGAGAAAGAGGCTAAACTAAGTGAAGCGGCATAAGATATGTCGCAATGACATTTGGCGACATAAAAGTTATGGCGCAACTTGGCATTTAGCGACATAAAAGTTATGGCGCAAGTTGGCATTTGGCGACATAAAATTTGTGTCGCAAGTGGAAGCAACATAAATCAAAATTTAGAAAACCTGCGACATAAAAAGTTATGTCGCAGGTTATGTCGCAATGACGAACTGCAAGCCCCAACCCAGAAAACCCAAACCTGTAATTTGGGGTTTTCGAAAACAAGACATACCCTAGGGTACGCCAACATACCAGAAGTATGAAAACATGTATATTAACAAATAGGAGTGTGATTTTCATGTCACATTAAACCAAAAACCGTGAACCCCAAAAACCCGTAATGAACATTAACGATTTAAGCGAAAATAAGCAGTAATATAGGGTGAAACTAGTACCTATCGATCGAGTGGAAGGTGGTGAACAAGAAACAGAAGGTGGATTGCTAAAACAAACACCGGACGAACGAAATCAAGACGCGAAGAACACCGCAGATTTTGTGTCGTAGGGGTGATTTTTGTGTCGCAGGTTTTTGATTTTGTGTCGCTTAAAGTGTAAACGGAGAAAGCGACTGGAGTGAGGTATTTATACCTCTGCCCCACCTAGCGACATAAAATTGCGACGTAGAAGGCGACATAAGTTATGTCGCAGAACATAACTTGTGTCGCAGTGCCCAGAAAACTTGATTTTTAATTTCAAGTTTTGTAACCCGATGGAAAAGTAACTAGTTGGACTTGTTAGAAATAAATATACAAATTTAAGATAAAAAATAACGGAATTATTAAACCTAAAATAAAACTTAAATTAATTTTCTTTTTGGTGACGTAGTCATTTTGTCTGCTAAGGGATCATATTAGAATAACATGCAATTTTTAGAGAATGGTAAGTGTTATCTCGATTATCAGTATATATGACCACTTGAAATTTACTTAGCATATTTAGAACACCTTTGAGAAATATTATGTCAAGATGATTACTGGTATTGTTTGACCACCTAAACATGTTACATCTACGGCTATGAGCAAAACTATTATTGTTAGTATGAATAATTATCTATGGTCCCCACCATAGACATACCCCTATAATTTAGACAAGAACATATCTTCCAAGATAGATAAAATAGAGGAAAGTCATTTTTAAGAATCAAGTAAGCGGTGACAGGTCTGTACAGACGTACAACAAAGCGACGTAGCTTGATTCGGGTGTAAGCAAAACCAGACTTGGTCAAACCATTTTGGAGACCGTGTGAGGTATCTTATGATTTAAGACTTTTTCAAGTTCTTTGACTTGCGTTTGCTTAACTTTTAAGTATATACAACTTAAGACCAGGTCTGTACTGATGTACAACAGAGGAAACAAGAAGTGTATACCCCCAAAATATTTCATATTATAAACTAAAATGGAAGTATGCCAAGCTGTATTAAGGAATTAAGACACTCAATCATACATCACAGGATGTTGACCACATGATAATAAACATGTATTAGAGTTACTTGTTAAGTGCTCAAGGCCAGTGTAACATGCCTACCAATACATCATATGATGAATCTAATATTTATAAAGGCTGTGGTAAGTATGCTGGATAAATCTACTGATACATCAAGGATAAACCTTAAAATTTTCATGTTGTGCATGCATCCTAATGTACTATCATTTCCCTAGTTGTTTACAGACACAACTAAACGTCTTTTTACAAATGTTGCAATTGTGCATTTCTTTAATACTAAAGAGTATAAAGAGTGGCTATTGCATTTTTTTTTTTTAAGATAGTCCAAGTCCAAAGAATTACTTCTTAAGCTGAAAGAAGCGCAAAGCAATCATGTTGACCAGTTCATCAAATCGGGCACGAGAAAAAGCCTTAGTGAATAGGTCAGCATTCTGTTTAAGGGTATCTATATGGACAAGGTCTATTAAGTGTTTCTCATAGCAATCCCGTATAAAGTGGAACCTAAGTTCTATGTGTTTAGTTCTAGAGTGCTGTACGGGATTGCGTGTATTTGAAATAGCAGCAGTATTATCAATATGTAAAGGAGTCATAGTAAGAAGTAACCCGTAATCATGCAATTGATGCTGAATCCACAGAACCTGGGAACAGCAACTAGCCGCAGCAACGTATTCAGCCTCTGTAGTGGAAGTAGCCACCGTCGTCTGCTTCTTGCATTGCCATGATACCAAACGTGATCCAAGGAACTGGCATCCACCAGTTGTTGACTTCTTATCTATGCTACAGCCGCCATGATCAGAATCCGAATAAGCAGTTAGTTCAAACAATTTTTCATTGGAATACCATAGACCAAGAGTTGGCCTATGTTTGAGGTACCCAAAAATTCGCTTTACTGCTTTCATATGAGAAACCTTCGGCCTAGCCTGATATCTAGAGCAGATGGACACAGCAAATACAATGTCCGGCCTGGATGCTGTTAGATACATGAGAGAACCAATCATTGAGCGACAGTCCTTTTCTTTACAATCCTCGTCATCAATGGTCGGTCCGAGATTATGATTAATTTCAATGGGGGTTCCATAAGTCTTGCAATTAAGCAAGTCATACCTGGTTAACATATCAGTGACATACTTGGACTGATGAATGTAAATTCCTTTGGCAGACTGCTCAACTTGAACACCCAAAAAGAATGTGAGTTCCCCCATTGCACTCATCTCAAATTCAGACTTCATGAGATGTTCGAAGTCTTTACACATGGAGTCTTTGGTAGATCCAAAAATGATGTCGTCGACATATACTTGTACCAGCAATAAGTCTTCTCCATCCATTTTTGTGAATAGCGTACTGTCAATTCTACCTCTTTCGAAACTATTCTTAACGAGATGAGTTGCAAGCCTCTCATACCACAGTCGTGGTGCCTGATGCAGACCATATAATGCCTTATTAAGTTTACAGACATATTCTGGATGCAATGGATCTTCAAAACCTGGAGGCTGCTTGACATAAACGTCGGTATCAACTTGTCCATACAGAAAAGCACTTTTGACATCAAGCTGATAAACGATGAACTCTTTGAAGGATGCGAAGGCCAAGAAAATACGAATTGACTCCAGTCTTGCAACAGGAGCGAAGACCTCGTCATAGTCCAAACCCTCTACTTGATGAAAACCTTGAACTACAAGCCTTGCTTTGTTTCTAATGACCACCCCTCGATCATCTTTCTTGATTCGGTAAACCCATCGAGTACCAGTTGGATGTGCACCCTTAGGTAACGGTACTAATTCCCACACATGCAGCTTTTGGAATTGCTGCTGCTCCTCCTGCATTGCTTCAACCCAATGTGGATCTTTTAAAGCATCTTCTCTACGTTTAGGCTCCACCTGAGATAGAAAACATGTTTTACCTCAACAGAAAGACATGCAAGAGAAACAGACTCAGAAGAGTCAGAAGGGGATGCAGGATGTGATTCTGCAACAACTTGACTTCTTGTCTGAATCCCCTTATCCAAAGGACCTATAATATTCTCTACTGGATGGTCCTTATTAACGCGTGAACTAGGAATCTCGTCAGGCACGATGATAGAGTCTAAGTTTGTGAA
Organism: Pseudognaphalium luteoalbum; assembly: GCA_963422505.1. Lineage (NCBI taxonomy): Eukaryota > Viridiplantae > Streptophyta > Magnoliopsida > Asterales > Asteraceae > Pseudognaphalium > Pseudognaphalium luteoalbum. Next base: position 56,405,232 of record OY730194.1, read on the forward strand.
ATCAGCTTCCTGTGCCGATTCAAACTCCCTTGTATTCTCAAATTGTTCATCTTCATCATCAGACACCGCAGGAACATCGGTATATGTTTCTTGGTTTCTTGTAGATGATTCAGGAACATCAACATTTGGTTGAGAAGGAGGTGGAGTAGCAGAGGCAGTTGGAATCTTTGGTCTAGATGGCTATGAAGTATTAGAAGATAAATCAAGGCCATGAAGTAATGTGACCACCTGATCAACATCATCATCTTCCTTAGGCAGATTAAATGAATCAAAGATTGCCTCATAATTAAACAAATGTGCTTGTCCCTTTCCTTCCGGATTGTCAGAGTAACGAAAGCACGTGACCTCATAATGTTCTTCCATATGCTTAGTTGCCAAGTTGTACACACGTTTTTTTGGAGAATTATTTGAAAAGCCCAATAATAACCCTTCACTAGACGTTGCTCCAAATTTAGCAACTCTCTCTTTCGTGTACATAATGGTGCAGGTACAGCCAAATGGTTCAAGAAACTGTAACGAAGGTTTCCGGTTATTAAGCAATTCATATGACGTTTTATTGTGCTTTTTAACCACGGAAACCCGATTAAGAATGTAACAAGCAGTATTTACTGCTTCAGCCCAAAAGGAAATAGGCAGCTTAGAATCTGCCAACATTGTGCGTGCGGCTTCAATGAGTGTCCTGTTTTTGCGTTCAGCAACTCCATTCTGTTGAGGAGTTCGTGCGGCGCTGAATTGATGATCAATGCCTTTTCTTAGACAGTACAACTCAATTGTTGAATTCTTAAACTCAGTACCATTATCCGATCGCAGTTTCTTAATTGACAAATTGCATAGGTTCTCTAGTTTGTCAAACAAATAAATGAGAATTTCAGGAACTTCATCCTTAGTAGTTAAGAAATACACCCATGAAAAACGGGAGTAGTCATCAGTTACTACCAAGCAGTATTTTGAACCTCCCATACTCTTCTTACTAACAAGTCCAAAGAGATCCATATGCAGTAGCTCCAAAGGACTTGAAACAGTATTAATCACTTTTAACTTATGGTACTTCTTGTGCTGTTTTCCTTTTTGACAGGAAACACAAAGATCATTGATTCCAAAGGATTGCTTTGGAACTCCATGCACAAGATCGTGCTTCACTAAATAATTCATCTTTCTGAAGTCCAGATGACCCATACGTCTGTGCCATAAAAGTGATTCTTTTTCAGGAGCTTTCGAAAGTAGACACGTATGTTGGGTTGTTTCAACAGTCTTCATATCTAGAATATACGTATCTTTTAGCCTAGGTGCCCTCAGTAGCACCCATTCCTCAGGAATTACAAATCCTGGTTTCAAAATGCAGCATTCAGTTTTGGTAAATGCTGTAGTGTACTCTTTGTCGCACACTTGTGATACACTGAGCAGGTTGTGAGTAAGCTGCTCCACAAAATTAACCTTTTCAAAACTCACTTGTCCATTAGTGAGTGTACCCTGTCCGGTAATAACTCCTCCTTTATCACCGGCAAAAGCAACGTATCCCCCATTATAATCCTTGACTTCAGATAACATAGATAAGTCGCCTGTCATATGTCGCGAGCAACCACTGTCGATATACCATCTACTGTTTTGAACTGCTTCAGATTGCTGCGACATAAAAAATAAAGAAATCAATGAGTAAGGGAGACCCAAGCCTTAACAGACTTGGGTGACCCAGTAGCATCATTCACAATGATTACATCAGTCAAAATTTTGTTTTTTAGCAAATCAGGATCATTGCCTGATGAATCATTGTCAGATCAAGAGTCAGAACATGACTCCTTGATCTTCCAAACCTTTTGAGGTTTAGATGGTTGCTTGTTAACACTATTGAGCTTATCATGTTTAACTTTGGTTGGCTCAATATTGTTAATCTCAGAAGTAGTTGGTGGAACTGCAGAACCTCTCATAGATTTTTTTGAAAAACTTTGAGAGTTAGAGGTTCGTGCATCTCCCCTTCGACCATACTTCTTAGCAAGCAACGGGCACATATTAATCAAATGACCTTGTTTCTTACAATAGAAACAAGATCGATGCTCAGCATTATCAGGAGATTGAGGTTTAAACCGTTGAGGATGGCCAAAAAATGGTTGTGCCAAACAAGTGCAATGATGTGCACAAGTAGAAGTTGAACCTTGAGATTTATTTTTAGAAGATTTTTTATTAGATTTGAAAGTTTCTTGTTTAGAGATCTCCTTTGTAGGTTCAGCCTTAGCTTTACCTTTTATTTTATAAATCTCATCATAACCTTCACTGGTGAAGATATGATGGTCGTTGGTTACATTCTTCTTTTTCAAATAACCGTATTCTTCATCGGTTATATCCTCAATCTCAATTTCCTCCTTCAAACTAACTGGAGGAATCAACTTAGTAACAGATTTGACAGATTTAGAAACTACAACATGCTTAATAAGCTCAGCCTTAGTTTCCTATTTCTCAATGGGCTTAAATGGCTCAGCCCTGACATCAAGCTTCTTAACTGAGTCAACCTTAGAAGCCTTCAAATTTTCAGGCTCACTAGTCGATGCCTTAACTGGCTCAGGCATACTAGTAACAGGTTTTTTTGACTCATGGTTAACAATTTCGGTCGTATCATCTTGATGATACTCTGTTGGTGGTGGGACTTGATGAAAACCTAGTCCCTCCTTTCCAACTTGAGGCCTACTTATCCTTACTTTAACATGTTTGACAGGTTTTGTATCTACTTGAAGAACAGTAGGTACAAAATCTTTGATGATTTCTTGCTGAGGCATAGGCAGATAATCTTTTGGAGGTGGGACATGGTGATAACCAAGTCCTCCTTTACTTTTAGTATCTGTCCTTTGCTTTTGAAGAATTTCATCAAAAACTAGCCGTTAATTTCTTCTCACTAGTCGATGCCTTAACTGGCTCAGGCATACTAGTAACAGGTTTTTGTGACTCATGGTTAACAATTTCGGCCGTATCATCTTGATGATACTCTGTTGGTGGTGGGACTTGATGAAAACCTAGTCCCTCCTTTCCAACTTGAGGCCTACTTATCCTTATTTTAACATGTTTGACAGGTTTTGTATCTACTTGAAGAACAGTAGGTACAAAATCTTTGATGATTTCTTGCTGAGGCATAGGCAGATAATCTTTTGGAGGTGGGACATGGTGATAACCAAGTCCTCCTTTACTTTTAGTATCTGTCCTTTGCTTTTGAAGAATTTCATCAAAAACTAGCCGTTAATTTCTTCTCAGATGCCTTATAACTTTCTTTCAACATTTCATTATTTTCTGTTAATTGTGAAATAGTAGCATTAAGGCGTTCGTTATCCTCTCTACACCTGTTTAACTGGTTAGTAAGTTTGATGCATGAAACACAAGATAAAGGTTCATCATCTACCTCATGAACCTCAGCCATTAGCGCAGTATTCTCGTCTTCATCATCAGCTGCATCTGACCAGTTGTTGTCCCATGGAGTTTCTGTCAGCATTAAAGCAGCTGACATCATGGCTTTCTCTTCTGCCTTACTTGGTGAAGGCTTGGTAAGACCTGAAGATGGTGTCTTATTCTTTTCACATTCACGAGCAAAGTGTCCATAGTTCTGACACTTATAACACCTCACCTTCCCTTTATTGAAACCAATGCCTTTTTCACCCGGATTATTCACGGAAGTTCTACCTATTTTTTGTAAAAAGTTCTTCACTCTCCTTGTCAGCATAGCCATATTCCATTTTAAATCCAACCTCTCCAATTCCTCTTGATCAATTTGACCAAAATCTTCATCAGAAAAATCACCAGCGCAGGCTAAGAAAGCTGAAAAGGTGGAAGAATAATCTTCACCAGAAGAGACTCCAGAACTCTGAAAATAAGTACCACCTGATGTAGTACTGGTAGGAGCATTTCCACTAGCATTGCTAGCGATGAATGCGGTAACATTAGGCTTGCTTGAAGATACCGGAACATTAACTCCATATAATTTTGGATTTTGGGGATGTGAAGTAGCCTTGGTCTCTTTTCTTTGCATCTCAAGAAGCTCAGCCTCAATGTGACCAATCAGATCTTCGAGCTCCATGTCCATAATATCTTCATCTCTTTCCATCAATAGCACTCGAGTATGCCACTTCTTTGGAAATGAATCTAGAAGCTTCTTGTTTACATCATTATGCTCAAGAACTACACCTCCTTCCATTAACTCAGTGACCAATTGGGAATATCTGCTGCACAGCTCTTCCAAAGACTCACCTGAAGCATATCAAACACTTCGTACTGCTTCTTGATTAGATCAATCTTTTTCTTCTTATATTGATCACTGCCACCACACTTTTTCTCAAATGCTTTCCAAAGATCATATGCAATCTTATGTTGCCTCAATTGTCTCATAATAGGTTGAGGCAATGCCATAGTGATTGCAGCATGGGTTTTCCTCTCCATATCAAAAGCTTTACATTCCTCAGGAGTCATTGATTTAATTGACTTCTCAGGAACTGGACCATTGAAGACTCCTGTTCTTAGAGGACGTTCATATCGTTCCTCTATATATATCATCATTTCAGGGTCATTTAATCCAACATAAGATTCGAAGCGTTGACGCCAATCAGAATAACTCATCCCTGGCATATACATTGGAGGTTTGTTTCCAGATCCAACCTCGTTGTTCTGTTTCAACATTGCTCCAACAGACTGAATAGAATGTGCTGAAGATGATGTCATTTTAAGTTACCTGAAAAACAATCGAAGACACAAATAGCAAACTGTTATGCGACACAAGTATGTGTCGCAGAGGTTCAAGCGACACAGAGATTATGTCGCAACAAATTATGTCGCAAAATAAGTGACAGAAGAAAAACAAATCTTATGTCGCAAGCTTGTGTCGCAAGATTGTATCGCCTAAATTAAGGCTTATGTCGCAAACCAGAATAAGCTTTGAGTCGCATGCTTATGTCGCCAAATTAAAGGCGTATGTCGCAGGTCAAGAGAAGCTTGAGTCGCAAGCTTATGTCGCCTAATGAAAGGCTTATGTCGCAGTAACCCTAGACGCGACACAAAAGTTATGTCGCATAATAGTGTCGCAGAAACGGCTGACCAGCAACCAAAAAACCCTAAATTTGAAAATTCTCGATAACCTAACGAAAATTCACAATTGGAGGATGAATAATAATTCCAATATCTTCCAGAAACACCAAATAACAATTTTTAAGCACTTTTCAATGAAGATTCTAACTCAAACTTGTTGTATTTATCCGAGAAACGTGTCAAAATGGATTCAATAACGCCAAATCCTGAGATAATGGCTCTGATACCACTTGTAGGACCCCTGTACCGGACCTAATCGAATCCCTATCAATCAAACGTAGTGCGGAATCCCACGATTGATAACAAAACGTTAAACAGATAAACAACGAATCAAACACAAAGTATATGAATTATATGCCTATAATCGATCAGCTTATATTAATTATATCAAAGACAATACACTTTCTGATCTCACAAATTCGTCAACCTCAACCCATGAGCCGTAGAAGTCTATTTATACTAAACCTAATCTGACCTTTGCGACACAAGCTGTGTCGCCAAGCCGACTCATGCGACACAAGATGTGTCGCCAGGTTGACTATTGCGACACAACGACCTTGTGTCGCCAAAACACAAAATGTAATTAAAAACAAACGTTATCAACTAACGTAATTACATATCGAACGCATTACAGACTTAGACCAACTGACAGACACACTAAGATGCACCAACATATGTGACCATCTCTCAATCATCAGCAGCTTCTCCAATAGAATTTATCTTCACAGTCTTTGGAGAATAACTGACATCCTTTACATCTTCAATATTTGACTTTAACAAGATATGTGATGTTTGAAGAAAATAGAAATAAAATCTTTTTTTTATTTTCTGTATAAAATAAAAGTAAAGAACAAAAATTAAAATAAAGTTGGGGATAGGATTGTGTTACGTCTGCTTAGAGATCATATCAGGCCAACATGCAATTATTAGGAAATAGTAAGTGTTATCTCGATTATTAGTATATTTGTCCACTTTAAATTTACTTAGCATACTTAAAGCACCTTTTATAAAAATTATTTCAAGACGATTACTGGTATTGTTTGCCCACTTAAACATGTTACATCCGGGTCTGTGAGTTAACCTTTTATTGTTAGTATGAATATTTCTCCATGGTTCCCACCTATGACATACCCCTGTAACCCAGACATGAGCATAGCTTCCTAATCCAGAGAGAATATAATAATATCATTTTTAAGAATCAAGTCAGCGGTGACAGGTCTGTACAAACGTACAACAAAGCGACATAACTTGATTCAGGTGTAAGCAAAACCAGACTTGGTCAAACCATTTTGGTGAACTTGTTAGGTATCTTATGATTTAAGACTTTTTCAAGTTCATTGACTTGCGTTTGCTTAACTTTTAAGCATCTACTAATTGAGACCAGGTCTGTACTTACGTACAATAGAGGAAACAATCAATATAGACTCCCAAATGATTTCCGATAAACCTCAGGTATAAAGTATGTCATGCTACGTTAAGGAATTAAGACATTTAGTCGTACATCATATGGTGTTTACCACAAGATCGTAGACACATATTAGAATTACTTCTTAATAACCCAGAAACCGGTGTGTATCATGCCTACCAGTACATCATATGATGAAGCTAATATTTATAAAAGCTATTTTAAACATGTCAGATAAACCTACTGACACATCAAACATAAACCTTAAAATTTCCATTTTGTGCATGTCATCTGATGTACAATCATTTTCCATGTTGTTTACAGACACAATCCAATATCTTTTTTAAGAATAAGAATCTTGCTGTTCACATTTCTGATCCAAATAGTCAGAATTTTAATTACTCCCGCTGAACAGCAAATTCTGATACCAATTGAAGATCCCGTATCTCTGATCTAACAGATCGTTTAATCAACCAAACGTGCGGAATCCGTTTAGTTAGCGATTATTGAACGAATAAACAAACACACGATTTCTATAACGTTTTCTGTATATTAACAATTGAAGTATAAACGTTTACACACACTTTCTCTCTCTCTAGCCGCGCCTCTCTCTCTCTCTAGGGTTTGATCACTCTACAAATGAAACCCTACATGCCTATTTATAGGCTGTCCAACCCTATAGCGACACTAGCCAAGTGTCGCTATATGCGACACTAGCTAAGTGTCGCATAAACACTTATTTTGTGTATATATTCTATTTCACTATTCATTTACAAACTTGCATATACACACTAAACACTATACATATGCAGACTAATTGACTTTGACAATTACAAACGTTTGACCAACTGACTGACACACAAAATGCACCAACATATACCAAAACTCACTCAGCGACTCAGGGTTCATCTCTCCAGGAGACAATGTAAGAGCAGGGAGAATGAAATGATTTTGTAGAAAATTGAGTATCTCCCTATACTCTGGTTTTGGACATGATAGATTTCCCAAATAATTAGATTTTGGGACAGTGATGACAAGATCTTCATTACTGCAGAGGCTCTATGAGCATTAATCTTTGCAGTGGGTGTGTAAGAGTTAGGAAAAATTTTTGATCTTTCCATTTGAATCCCTAAAACAAATTTGATATGCAGGTTAAAATTAGGGTTTGTGAAACTGAGAGATTTTGAAATATGAAAATCAAGTATGCGTAAAAAGTAAAAAATGAGTTTAAGTCATTGATTTATAGTGTACGCAACTTGATGAACATGTGGTGAAAAATTGATCGTCGTGTTTGATGGTGGTGGTAAGTGGTAGTGATATAGGGGTGATGATAGTGGAACGTGGTGGCATTAACGGTGATGAGAGTGGTGCACCGGAAAAGTGCAATGATGTAAGAAAGAGAGTGTCAGAATCATGCGAATTTTCCGTTATACCATAAACATTTATTTTGAAATCCGTTAAATTAAATACAAAATGTATTAAATATAACGAATGTTTGTCGATTAATTTACCACCATTAAATGCTACAACAGGAAGTCCCTGATGCATATAATCAATAAATTGATTGTCCACCAAAAAGGAATATAAATATCACAAGGAAGTAAACATAAATGTATATCTAGCTGATGCCTTATCACGCCGATTCAATCACAACTTAGAATACTGACTGAATCATTGAGATGTAGTAACAGTTTCAATATTCATTAGATTTATTATCTGTAGATACTTACATTGTTTTATTTAAAAAAATGAATATATATTATGTATTATATTAGATGTATAGCATATTTCTATATTAAGATTCACTGATCACGTTACAACTTAGAATACTAACTAGATCGGCTAGAAATAATATAGAGCAATGATATAAACTAAATATTGAGACATAAGTAGATATTTATGAAACTATACAAGTTATAAAATTAGATGAACAGAACTAACTGATTATTACACTTGTTGATTAGATTAGTTAAAGTTAGTTGACCAGTGAATGTGCTCTACTAAAATTATACCTCATATAGTTGTTTTATTGAAAGCAAATTAAAAAACTAAACAAAAATAACTAAACAATCTTGACAACTTATTTAGTCATTAAGGTTTAACATACCAAGCTCACTGATAAGAAAGTTAAATCCTTTCTCATCCAAAGGTTTTGTAAACAAATCAGCAAGTTAATAATTGATGAACTAAATCACTCGGTCTATGAAGAAGTAACGCGAGAGGTACCAACATTCATCTCAAATTTGCCACAAATCAACTTGGCAACTTATGTGATAACTCGACTGCGCGGGATGTACACCGAAGAAGATGTGGAAATTGATGTTTACCGCATCGGATATCGCGAGATATTCAGCAAATTAGCTTACGTGTTCAGAGACTCAGATTTTCCCTTCAGCCGTGAGCAACACCAACTCATCATATAAGTGTGCCAAGCAACCAGATCCTTCATAGGAGATCCTTTGGCTAGTGATTGTGAAGAAGTAAAAACTCAGTTCATGGCCCTAATCGCCTCAATAGGTCGAAATCACCCCCAGCGTGAGATTGCTTGAACTCACACCTGCACCAGAATTGACCCTAACGGACCAGTCACATGGTCAGTAAGATACATTAGATATGGGATGACAATCCTTGACCGATTGGCCACTGAACACTTCAAAAGCTTTAGAATGGAATCCACAGAACCAACGGACCTGATTGCCAACATGATAGAGCAATTCCTTTGATACTTTCCTCCACGATTCATCTTACCTAGGAGCCACAATGATCATTCTAGCTCCTGAGACGCATCCAACATCATCTGAAGAAGAAAGGACTAAGTTGAGCTCTCGACTTTAAAAGAGCGCTTCTCAGGAGGCAACCCGTGCTTTACATTTCAGCAATTTTACTTTCCAAGAAGTGATGAAATCTCCGACAATCTTTCACACTTAGACACACAAAGAATACTTCCTCCTCAAGGAAGTGCAAACATCCAAAGAATCTTATCCAACGTGTTCACACCTACGAGACCAATCACAAGAAGACTTGATTAAGAGTGAACCCAGCAAGACAAAGTTCGGCAAACACATACCATGGAACACTGTAGTTATTAGGGAGTACTTGTATACCAATCTTTTTCTTTCATTTTAAATATACCATATCCATTATGCTTATCACTAAGTGTGGGATTCAAACCCAACACACACTGCTAAATGAATGCGTCTTAGATGTTTCAAATCCTAAGTGTGGGATCTTTACCCCAGTCAAAACTTAGAATAACATCGAGGATGATGTTCCTTTAAGTGCGGGATAGCAGTAGTATACACTATTGTAAAATGGATAATGGTATATGCTAGATTCTAAACTCGCTGCTCTTTAGACCATTCTCTCCTAAAGTAACTCGAAAATTTTAAACAGAATTTTTCAAAACAAGGTTAAAAATATGTTGAAAATTAAAGTTTTAGACAAAGAATTATTTACTTTGGGGAAGAAGGATAAATAAAATATGAATTCCTTTGGAAAACAAGATTAATAATCCTATAAAGAGCATCGCATGACTAGGCACACAATAAACCAATTTTCGATTCGTGAGGTATCTTGAGCCATATAAAGCATTCATTTTTAATGCTTCACTTCTTTGATTCTTGAGTGTGCCGATGTATGCGTTTAGAATCAGAACTTGCTACTGTTATGCATTTCGAATCCGAACTGGTGAGTAAAAAGAAGATTGCATCACATCATTCTTAAACCCATCCGTACACCCAAAAAGAAATACGTTATCCCTACCCTCTCAAAAGCATCCCTCAAACTTCATAGTAAGTTCCAAAGATTAAAGAAGAGAAGATACAAGGATATGACGTCGAAAAAAAAAGAAAAAAACAAAAAATTCAAATAAAAGAAAGTATATTGGAGAAATAAGACTCCTTCCAAAAATCGCATAAAAAAGGCATCAATCCTCCCAAAAATCCCAACTTTCCTCTTCACCAAAAAGAAACCCATACAAACAAACATAACCACCTCAGTACTTTTTCAAAAGAATGAACATTTTATTTTTCCAAAACCCATCAGTAAAGAGTTCTACCCTAAAATATTTCATTATCTACTTATCTTTAACCATGCTTGAGATTCGAGTTTGCTTGAGGATAAGCAAAGTTCTAAGTGTGGGATACTTGATATCACGTAAAAAGTCACATTTTTACTACCGATAACATTCTAGAACAATACATGGCATTTGGGCACAAATAATGCATAAATCAATGAAACTTTGCCAAGAAGGTCAAAATGAAGCTGCACGAGAAAAATCAAGCAAAACGAACTAAAAATGAAGATTCTACACACGTTTGAAGATTCGAGGCATCCAAGATGAAATTTAGAGACAAAATATCCACCACCAAGGTTTATCTCATCCAAAGTCTTCGTTTTCAAAATACGAATCTAACAAAAGAAGAATCAACAAAAATGGATGCAGAATAAAGATTCTACATGCTACAAAGATTCAAATGATTCGATATAAAGACTTTTAAAGATTGGAGAAACATCTAGTAGATTTCTTTATATCAAAGTGTTCATTTCTGAAAATCAATTCCAACGCAAAAAGAATCATCGAAAACGGACGCACGACGAATGAGATACGCGCAAAACAAGAAACGAACAAAAGATGGTGCACCGGGACACGTGACACACCTTTTCACGCTTTTTTCTGTACTTTCAGGTACATGTGACACACCTTTTCGAGAATGGTACCGTACCGCCCGCTCAAGTTTTCTAACGTGAGCCTCCATTTGCTAATTTGCACCGGATTTCAAGTATAAAAAGGCTACCAAAGCCTCATTTGAAGACACCTTCCATACTTTTCTTTAGCTACTAGTTTTACTTTCTCCTTCTATTTTCTTTTTCTAAATTAGTATTAGACTAGTTTAGGAAGCTTGTTAGAATAGAACAAAAGCAAGGAACGTTTTGTAATCTATGGTGTACGCTCGGAGTTATGCTTATTCATTAAAGTCTATTCCTTCTCGCATATTAATCCGGGTTCTTTCTAACCTTATCTATCTTAATTAAACATGTATGCTTTTATTATGCTAGAGATAGTTTATGTCATGCTTAGCGAGTAGATTACTATTGTATTTGTTGTCATGTAGTTAGCATAAATAATTATGGGATGAATTTAAATATATCGTGAAATAATATGATGACCCCTATTCGACTGTTTACTTGATATAGTACTGGAAACACTTTTGGAGCGAAGTACAAATGTATGGAAGTCAGTAAACGACCAAAGGTAGACATATTATGGATCGACAATATAAAAATGGAAACTTTATGAACAGACTTATCTTATTCATATATTAAACCTAAAACTTATATTCACCTTTCGATTAACAAACGTGTTAGTAACCTTATAAAGAGGAGTCGCAAACCTTAATACTTGATCAATAGTTATCTGCGTCAAAACTATGGTTTACATGTAATGTTATGCAACCATCATAAAATGCAATGCGATTACGTGGAATTACCTTGAGTATAGTAGACCTCCAATCGCAATGTACTTATCATGTAAGCATCGCGATTGGTTAACGATTAAATACATTGTGAACTACCATAGTATTTTCTAACATGGTCTGGGTTTAACTTTATTCAAAAAGCCATCAGCATTTTAATTAGATTTGTTAGTTTAGATTAAAGTAGATAAAATATAGGCTAAATACCCATTTACGAAAACCTAGGGATTTGTTAATTGAATTAAGAAAGCAAGTTTAAAATCCAATCCAAAATGATAATTTTCCTTTAAGGTATGAAACTTAAAGTAAGGTACGCAAGAAACCTAAACGTTTTCCCTCACTTATCATTCTTAATTTTCATTAATAGGAATTAATCAATAAGTCCAAACATAAGCCCTAAGTTAGTTGTTTACCGGATTTGTAATCTTTATGGTATTAAGAACGGTTAGAATTATTTATAAACTTGCTACCCTGTTCCTTCACCGACGAACGAATGCGTTCAATAATAAGGGTCACTGACTCCTTCACAGGAGAGTGTGGAGAGTTGAGCATTGTCCGTCTGATCAGAATCACGACACCGTAGTTCCTCATGACATATTAGTTGATAACCGACTAATAAGGAATTTATCAGTTATACCATAAGTTATTGAATCCAGCAAACATCCTCAATTTAGTTAAAAGTTTCCCCCTAAAAGGTCATCATCCCATATTATGAGCTAATGAAATCACAACAAATACTACTTTCCATTATCTGATTTATTATCTTTTATTCACTTTATTTAGTTTACTTAGCTAACTGAACCAAAAACCCCCCAACGCACTTTTATAAAATCCCCTTTTACTAGAAAACGACAGATTGATTGCATCACCCCTGTTTCAATTCAGTTTCTCTTTAAGACCGACTATAGGTCATACTTACTACCTACTAGCCTTTGGTTCAGTAACATTAAGTCATACTTAGACCCCAGCAAAAATAAATTTAAAACTTTTAAACACTGTTGCTGCGTTGTGATTACTATTGAGGTGAACGCAACCGTCGCAACATGTGGCTAGTTGGTCCTTTTATACCCATTTTAAATGCATTATGTTAAAATTCTCGAAAGACACGATACATATGATTCAAATTTATAATTTTAATTTTTTTTAATAAAGTAATTTAAAAAGTATGTTCGTATTTTTCAGAATTTTTGCGCGAAGTCTGAGATTGTATTGTGAATCGTGCGCGAAAATCGTATACATTTTTATTTAAAACAAAACAATATTTTTGTGTTCTTTAAAATTTTAGACAAATTCAAAATTAATCTTTCAAAATTTAAAAATAAACTTTGTTAATTTTCTGAAAATGTTTGAAATTCGAAACTGTGTTGCGCGAATTTAAAATTTTAAAAGAACGTTTTCTTGCGTTTTATAATAAAATCTTTAAGACTTAATAATTAACCACTAATATTAATTAACCTAAATACTTAAAATAAAACTAAATTAACTAAAATTTGCGTTGCCTCCCAAAAAGCGTTTGGCTAAAGTCAATAGCTCGACTTTTGAACAAATTTATTTAAGATTGTCCAAGAGCAATTGTCCGAATGAATTTGGTGCTCTTGGTTGAGGGAAAGTGTAGTGAGGAATAAAATCACAAGTGAGGATTTTAATGAAGGTGTCAACTAGGTCTGCAGGATGTAATGAGAATTGTTCGTATTCGCTAAGAAACCTACGTTCCTTTTTGCCTAATTCTTGAAGACTATCAATAAACTTGTTAAATTCTTTTCTAATTTTCTTTGGGTTTGAAATTCCGTCTCGTGATCCATTATCAATATTATTTAAGTCATGAAGAAGCATTCTTAGGGTTTGCTAACATTCCCACTCTTTTCTTGAATTAGGGTCTCCGGTGGTAGTGTGAACCAAGTCCATGATATCCTCGATTAGATATTTTTGTGAAATGGTGAAAGGGAATTTTGACTGAGCGAATAACAAAGTGAGTGAAACTTTAATATCCTTTCTTTCAGAAAAGAAAGCAGCTTTTATATTATCGTTAGTGGCTCCAGGGAATATCTTCAACAACTTGTTGATTATGTAGGTATCGGGATCAACGAAGAACGGAACTTTATTAGAAATGACAAGAGATATTGCGGGATCTTTGTTGATCCAGAACTCAATCTCATTAATCATGGCCGCAACATAACGATTAATTAGGGTTTAAGAAACCGGTTGATAATTTTTGCAGGCGAATAGGTCCATTAGTAGGTCTATTTCTGATTTAAACTTTAGTTCTTGCTCTCGATAGCATGTGAAGATACCTTCTTCCTTTTGATTTCGAAGATGGTGGATAATACCTACCTATTTCTTTATCCTACGAGTGAATTCTCTTTGTCAACTGAAAAAGGAAAGTCAGACGTTTTGAGGTATCTGGAAAATGCCCGACAAACATCCAATCTCCTATCAGGATCAAAAGAGTTACCTACATAGTGGATAATTTCTTCATGTTTGGTTGGTAGATTCCTATCGATCACACGATAGATGGTGTACTCAGGTTCGGGTATGAGATTAAGAAAGATTGGTGATTTAAGAGGGTATTCGTAAACTTCTTCATCCCATAGTGGAAGACGTTCTTCAACAGTTGGAAAATGAAAGGTTTGGAGGTTTTCAGAGATACTCTCAACAAAATCAGATGAAGTAGGGAATTGTAAGAAATTTTCTAAGGAGTACGAAATCTCAGGAGCAAGTATAACCTGATAGCTTGGAATGCTAAAGACAGAAGCTGATATGTTCTGCTAAGATTCATGGATTCCTAAGTCAAGATCTAAGAATTGACCAAAAGTTCTAGATTCGTCGTCTGAATTAGTGGAGATTGCTTCGGAAGAAGACAAAGATGAAGAGTAGACATCAGATTCCAACTCTCGTTCTAAGCAGGCGAAGAACTCAACAACATCCATGGACATCATATCTTCAGTCGTCTTGTGGGTGAGTGGAGAAATGAGATTAGATGGTAGCGAATCGTAGAAAGATATTTTTTATTTTTCAATTTTAAAGAAAATTAATTAAACTAAGGTAAACTATCTAAATTATCCTAAGCATGTAACTTTCGAATAAGTTTGGGAATACCTAATTGAATAGGATCTCCTAAAAAGCTAGATTATCTAAGGTGGCTTCAAATCGTAACGCTCTACAATCCCCGGCAGCGGCACCAAAAACTTGATGCGCACCCAGCGTTCGGTCGGATATTACACCGATCGTTGTTCTGTCCACAAGGGCATGTACCGGGGTGTTTTAAATTTATAAGAGTTGGGGCTCAAACTATAAGTACTACCTACCTTGGGAGCAAGCAGTAAGTATAACTCGAGGTCATTATTTTATCAAAACGAATTGAAATGAAGCGGGTCACCAAAGATGAGGTTCACTTCATAGGATAGGAAAGGTAGATAGATTTTTGGATATAGGGTGCAGGGGGCCGTATACGGCTTTTGTGGGGCTGTATACAGTGTCATATGGGCCATATACGGGCTCTGTCAGTTTTCGTTCATTGCTTAAAACGCCCGTATCTTCTTCGTTACACGTCCGTTTGACCTGATTCTTTCGCCTACAGCTTCGTAATTCTGTTACACTTCTAATGGTGCCAATATCATATAAATTGGATGTGTTAATCTCAGGCGTTGCAGGAATGTCTTTTAGGTGTCTATAATCGTTGTATCTTCTCCGTTCTCTATCCTTGTTGCATGATTCTTGATTCACCGGACTCGTTTTTACCTATATTATCATATGAGGAAGTTAGAATGTGTGTCTCATAAGGTAAATGAGGTCGGAAGAATTGGTGTGTGTATATTCATCTTGATTTGCTCGTTATTTGGACGTTTTTAGTGATTTTTGCAGCGACGTCTATATTTGGACTACTTTAGTGAAATTTAGTAAGTAAACATCTTTTTGAAATGTTTTCACTAAAGATGAGCCAAAAAAGTTGGAATATTGTGCTTAAAAACATGACTTTTTATGTCACATCAGTAATTGTAGTGGAATAGTAGTTTTACTCATGCAATATGTATAAGTGTTTTCAATACTTGTGTTCATAAAAATAAAGTATGTAATCTCACCCCAAAGTAAAAAGCAGTAAAAGTGGGGCTATGAGACTCACCTGAGTCTTGTAAGCTAATGTACCATCTAGTTGGTGTTCATTTCCCAAGTGTAACCTTTAGCGCCCTAAACGAATAAGGTTGTAAGTAAGTGGAAGGTTAAGGTCCATTTATGCTCGCAGTTCACTCAAAAAGTTTGTTGTCCAAAAGATCGTTGGTGACTTTCTATAATAAAAATTCCCAATGATATTATTATTATCTTCGTTTCGTAGTATACTATACAAAAGTATATGTTAAGCGTTTCCGAGTTGTTATCGTACGTAGTTTATAATCATTTGTTATTATACGAAGTCGATACATAGTTTCAAAGTGTTTTCAAACTACTGTTTTATGCGACATTATAGGGTCTGATTCAAAGTCGCTTTTCGTCGAAGTGTTTTCGGGTGTTGTTATCATCCAGATTTAGTTTATACATGTCATTTTTGTCTAAGTTTTAAAATAGAATTACTAAAAATCATTTCGGGCTAAAATCCTAACGTTAATTGGTTTACGTTTATCATTTTGAGGCTCATTTTTATTGACTTCGTCAAACGTGCTTGGTTTAACTTGAAACTTTCACACGATTCTTAAATATGTTTTAGGACTTATAAAAAGTAATTTTTACATTTTGTGGTAAGTTCAAAAGTGTCGTTTTTAAATTATTACCAAAACAGTCCATGCCTTTGTTTTCCTCATATCTGTGTCATTTTAGTGGCTCATTTTAACGTTCGAGATGAATTCCAAGAAAATTTCCAGACCTTCCCTTATGTCTTAAGTTGCTAAATAAGTTTTCCACAATTTTGGTTAAAATTAAGTTGATCAAATAAATTGGTAAATCCCCTGGCGTCCAGTGGTGACGAATCTGGACACAAGTGTGAAGATTTAATTACTGAGAAAGATCTACATAACATCACAAGGTGTAATTATACTACTTTTAAAGCTAACACAATTTGTAGTTTGTAGGAAGAAACCTCATGTCATTTTGTGTGACACCCGTCAAATTTGGGCTAGTACGTAGTGCCTAATCATTGTATTAATACATGTAATTAGTTGTGTTTAGGGCTAATTATGTGTATCACTTTGTATATTGTTATATATACACACGTACGTGATTTATTTAAATCATGCATTTCATTGTTGGATGGAATCCGACACAATCACAAATACGGACGTTGCTGAACAATTTATTTATTAATGGGAAATTATTTAATTAACTCATTATATTTATATATTATTTGGATAATATATACAAACGCATTTCGTATCGTCTAAAACTAACCGTACGCAACAGAAATGCGCGAGATGCGCCCGACATCACAGTCATTGCCTAATCACTGTTTTTACTCCCGGGGTGGGAATACATGCTCAGATTTGTTTTACAAATGAACACAAATACAAAACTCGATATATTGACTGCATGAGTATTTTTACTAATCATAAAGTCCTCCACCACATAGTTTGTTAATATAAATTTAGAGTGAATATTAGTGTATGGTACCATATGGGATTCACAATCCCTGTCCGGGGTAGTTGCGCTACCATGACTGTGATGTCAAACGGGAACATTATCATTTGTTCACACGAGTGTAGATTAGGCACTCGCTCGGAGGCAACTCGCTCAGGTCCTTAAAGGTGGATCCTGACCCCTCAGTTAAGCTCAAACTATGGATTCATGGCAGTAATATACATATTTATTTGATTAATTTCAAGCATATCATTAAATCTTGTGGTTCATACATTGTGGTTTTATAATTTACACCTGTGAGCTCACTAGCTTTTAGCTGACCTTTTAGCATATATTCTCAGGTTCACAGCAGTAGTAGGACTGCTCAGGATATTACTTAGCTCGAGTCGCATGCAAACACGAACATCAAGAGATTTTTTTGCATTATTATATTTTGTATAAGTAGTAATGCTATAGAATCTTTCAGATCACGGTACCGAGCTTATGTAATCATTATAACTATTGTAAACATTTATTACAATCAACGTAATTTGTTAAAATGATGCATATAGAGTCGTTCATTATATCTTTGTGCTTTATTTATTGATTCGTCGCACCCCGACCCGATTCGCTTCCGCAACCCGAATTTGTGAGTGCGACAGATTGGTATCAGAGCCTAAGGTTATAGTGAACTAGGTTTCATTTAGTGGGCCTAGACTATGACCGTTAGGCAGTAATTCCTTATTAGGTATGATTGGTTCAGGAATTTCATCATACGACTCTAATTTAACATAGCCTGATCAACTACGTACAATTAAGGAAAGATGATGTGAGGTCTAAAACGGTTATATTGAACAGGAATACACTAGTTGACTCTGACCATGAGAGAAACGGGACCATTACTTGTCTGTGCTAGACACTCTAGGCTATATTATATAATATTATATATATATGCCTCACTTTCTAAACGTTCTTATCTCAGAAATGGCAAACACTCCTACTGAAACACCACCTACTTCGTCACGTTCTCATCAACCGAGATCACAAAACCCAATGATTTCTAGGAGGACCACTATGTCACCTTGAACTAACCCCTATTCCGTACCAGCTTTAGTCGCTAGGCTAAACCACCATTAGCGATGATTTCACAAAATGGACATAGAGCTGCAAGAGACTCATGAAAAATGGACTCACAGCCCTTGAACGTATCAACCAAGTCTTCGAAGATCACGAGAACACTGTGGATAACATGGACACACTTCACGACCAGCTGGGAGAAACTATCAAAACCATGGGAACTGTTCACAACCAAGTGATCAACAACCGAAATGAAATCTCTGTTCTGCAATCAAGGTTGCATCAGTGCAAAACATGCCTACGGGAAACCGAGGAGGCGCTCAGGATGGTTAGCCAGCTTGCAGAGTCCGTTGACCACCTCACTTCTCTATTGCCACAACTCAATCTAAGTCAAGACTAGTGTAGTCTTTATCTTGTAATCTGTTAGTTTCCTATGTAGAAATCTATGTAATTCGACCGGATGTAACAATTCCCAACATCTTTTGTGACTTTAGGTTTTGGATGCAAACCGTTCAATTCCTTGGACACGTGATTGACAGTCAAGGAATTCATGTTGATCCTTCAAAAATCGAGGCTATCAAGTGCTGGCAAGCACCTATTACGCCAACCGAAGTATGCCAATTCTTGGGTCTTGCTGGGTACTATCGGCGTTTCATTGAAAACTTCTCTATAATAGCCCAACCTCTCACGACAATGACTCAAAAAGAAAAGAAGTTCGATTGGACTGATAAACAAGAGTCAGCATTTCAAATGCTCAAACAAAAGCTTTGCAGTGCACCTATCCTATCATTACCCGAAGGCAATGATGACTTCGTGATATACTGAGATTCTTCTCACCAAGGTCTTGGTTGTGTGCTGATGCAACGAGACAAGTTTATTGCCTACACCTCTCGACAGCTGAAAATTCATGAAAAGAACTACACTACCCAGGACCTCAAACTTGGAGCTGTCGTATTCGCTATCAAAATCTGGAGACATTATCTTTACGACACTATGTGCACAATCTTTACCGACCACAAAAGTCTCCAGCACATATTCGATCAGAAAGATCTCAACATGAGGCAACGTCGATGGGTCGAGTTACTCACCGATTACGATTGCGAAATCAAATTCGATCCAGGGAAGGTAAATTTTTTTGCCGATGCCCTTAGTCGAAATAACGATCGAAACTACTTCGAGTCCGAGCCCTCAGTATGACTATTCATAACGACCTAAACATTCAAATTCTCACCGTTCAACTTGAAGCCTTGAAACCTGAAAACATCAAAAGAGAAGCCTTGGGAGGCATGGATAAACAGTTTGACATCAAACCTAACGGAGTTAGGTACCTCTCTGACCGAATTTGGTTACCTAGTTTTGGAAACCTTCGGGACTTGGTGATGTACGAAGCTCACAAGTCCAAATATTCTATACATCCTGGATCCGATAAGATATATCATGGCATCAAGGAACTATACTGGTGGCCTAACATGAAAGATGACATCGCCACGTATGTCAGCAAATGTCTTACTTGTTCCAAAGTCAAAGCCGAATACCAAAAACCTTCTGGCTTACTACAACAACCGGAAATTCCCCAGTGGAAATGGGAGCAGATCACCATGGATTTCATTACCAAACTCCCAAAAACGTCGAACGGTTGCGATACCATTTAGGTGATCGTCGATCGTCTCACCAAATCTGCTCATTTCCTCGCCATCAAAGAAACGGATAAAATAGAACGCCTCACACGAATCTATCTGAAGGAGATTGTGTCCTGACATGGCATTCTCATCTCAATTATCTCTGACAGAGATAGCCATTTTACATCTCGCTTTTGGCAGTCACTTCAGAAATCTTTGGGTACTCGTCTGGATATGGGTACCGCATACCATCCACAAACCAATGGCCAAAGACAAAGAACCATTCAAACACTGGAGGATATGCTACGAGCTTGCGTTGTTGACTTCGGTAAAAAATGGGAAAACCATCTACCATTATGCGAATTCCCGTACAACATTAGCTACCACACCAGCATCAAAGCTGCACCTTTCGAGGCATTGTACGGTCGTAATTACCGCTCACCTATCTGTTGGACCGAAGTAGGAGATAGCCAACTCACTGGTCCAGAAATCATTCATGAAACAACCGAGAAAATAGTTGGTATCTAAAACTGGCTGAAGGCCTCACGTGCTCGTTCGAAAAGTTACGCTGACGTGAGACGCAAACATCTCGAGTTCCAAGTTGGGGATCGAGTACTCTTAAAAGTCTCACCTTGGAAAGGTGTCATCCGTTTTGGCAAACGCGGGAAATTGAACCCAGATACATTGGACCTTTTGAGATCCTTGAAAGGATTGGCCCGGTAGCATACCGATTGCAGCTGCCACCCAAGCTCAGCAGCGTGCATCCCACGTTTCACATTTCTAACCTGAAGAAATATCTGTCCGATGAGACACTCATTATTACCCTTGACGAAATCCATATTGATGATAAACTTCATTTCGTCAAGACCCCAGTGGAAATCATGGACCGTGAGGTCAAACAGTTGAAATAAAATCGTATCCTTATCGTTAAAGTCCGGTGGAATTCGTGGCTTGGTCCGGAATTCACTTGGGAATGGAAAGACAAAATGCGACTCAAGTACCCACAATTATTCACAGACTCCACTTCATCCGCAGCTCAAAGCTAAATTTTTGGGATGAAATTCTCTTAACAAGGGAAGAATGTGACACCGCCAAATTTGGGCCAGTACTTAGTGCCTAATCATTGTATTAACACATGTAATTAGTTTTGTTTAGGGCTAATTATGTGTATCACTTTGTATATTGTTATATATACACACGTACGTGATTTATTTAAATCGTGTATTTCATTGTCGGATGGAATCCGACACAATCACAAATACGGACGTTGGTGAACAATTTATTAAGTAATGGGAAATTATTTAATTAACTCATTATATTTATATATTATTTGGATAATATATACAAATGCACTTCGTATCGTCTAAAACTAACCGTATGCAACAGAAATGCGCGAGACGCGCCCGACAAACGAAATAAACCCAAATTGTTATTTTTATAATTCATTATTAAGTATTTTGATAAAACACTTCAAGTAAAAATATTATGATTACACGCGCACGAATAAACGTTGAAAAACGTTACACGAGTTAAATAAACGTTCAAATATGCAACGAACGCGCAAACCGAGACCTGACAACATTCTAGTAACTTAAAGTAAAGTATTTAGAATAATGCTTTCATTAAAAATATTGCAATTTTAATTGTTATTTAAACACGCATACTAAACGTTTAACGTCTAAATAAACGTCGAAACGATTGGGTAAATGAACACCACACGGAACGCAAACGTAGGGAACAAAGTTTGGGACACACCCACTTGGGGTGGGCCCTACCAAACCGGACAAGGTAAGGGGGAGTCAAGCCCTCACCCCTTTTCCCCCATCTACACTCCAACTTCATTCCATCATTTTCACCACCTCACTTTTCTCTCAAATCTCTCTGTCCCTCTCTCTACTTCTCGGCTCTCTCTCTCTCTACAAAAACCACCACCAAAACACCTCCAATAACAAGAAGACTTGAAGCAAAAGTATCACCGTGACAAAAGCGACATATCCATCTTTTTGGATTCTTCGTGCGACGATTTGTAAGATTCCGACACTTTAGAAAATACTTATATTATGATTATTTTGCATGTTTGTTGTTTATCTTGCTAGATTGTGTCCAAATGATGTGTTAAAACTCATTTTTGAAACATTATCGGAAAATGTCGGTTTTGACCATTTTATAGATCTAACACTTCGGGTTACACCCGACACAAACCAATAACTTCTGCAAGCTTTATAAACTCATCTAAGACTTGTGTATAAGTTTCGGGTCAAACCGAAGTCGTTTGACCACAAACCCGACACTTTTTGTTTTGGACAGCCTATTATGTCGTAGAAGGGCTGGACCTTCTGCGACACAAGCCCTTATGTCGCTAAGAATAGGCTACGTTGCACATAGCGACACAAGTCACTATGTCGCCAATAATTGAATATGTCGCACGTAGCGAAACAAGCCACTATGTCGCATCAAATTGCGAATGTCGCAGTAGCGACACCACACCTTATGTCGCATTAAATTGCGAATGTCGCACATAGCGACACAACAGCCTATGTCGCACTAGATCTACAATGTCGCATATAGCGACATAAAGCCTTACGTCACACCCAGTGTCGCACAAATCAGAACCTTGAAAACACAGATTTTTACTAAGTGTCAAGATTTGAATTTTATCACATGCGTTACCTAAATTCAGATTTTAGGTGCCTTTTTCACTAAAGCAATATAGTAGATTAAAATATATGTTTCTACCTCGACACAAGCCAGGGGCTCTACCCCTTGGACCCCGCCAGGGGTTGCCACCCCTGGAACCCCGCTAATCAGGGGCGCTACCATCGAACCCCTGTCATTAAAGTTTGGAAATACTTTATACACTGTGTGTCAAACCTTTACAACCTTTGAACCACATACGATGTACTCGTACATGATATACATATACTTCAACACTTATAGACAATACAACACACGAAATATATACTTTAATAGTATACAATGAAACGACACATAATAATAATGATGTAAGATTATTATTACAAACCGTCACCAATGGGCCGTACATGTTTTCAAAACACAAACAAACAATCAAACGAACCAATGTATTTGGACATAACTAGTTGGATGAAAAACTAGCATAGGTGATCTTTTGAGATACCTACTCACGTATTAACCAACGCGCGTCTTGGACGCCCTCTTGTTACAGTCTACGGACATCATTGCTTGGTTTAGCAATGCACGTGTATTGAGATAAATGCATCAAACTCAGGTGAGTCTCATAGCCCCGCATTTTTACTGTTTTTACTCCCGCGGTGGGAATACATGCTCAGATATATTTTACACGTGAACATAAGTACAAAACTCGATATATTGACTGCACCAGTGATACATATTGACTGCACAAGTACAAAACTCGATATGTTTTACTAATCATAAAGTCCACCACCACATAGTTTGTTAATATGGATTTAGCATGAATGTTAGTGTATGGTACCATATGGGATTCACAATCCCTATCTGGGGTAGTCGCGCTACCAGGACTGTGATGTCAAACGGGCACATTATCATTTGTTCACACGAATGTAGATTAGGCACTCACTCGAAGGCAACTCGCTCAGGTCCTTAAAGGCAGATCCTGACCCCTCAGTTAAGCTCAAACTATGGATTCATGGCAGTAATATACACATTTATTTGATTAATTTCAAACATATCATTAAATCTTGTGGTTCATACATTGTGGTTTTATCATTTACATCTGTGAGCTCACCAGCTTTTAGCATGTATTCTCAGGTACACAACAGTAGTAGGACTGCCCAGGATATTACTTAGCTCAAGTCGCATGCAAACACGAACATCAAGAGATTTTTCTGCATTATTATATTTTGTATAAGTAGTAATGCTATAGAATCTTTCAGATCAGGGTAACGAGCTTATGTAATCAATATAACTATAGTAAACTGTTATTACAATCAACGTATTGATTCGTCATGCCTCGACCCGATTCATTATATCTTTGTGCTTTGTTTATTGATTCGTGATGCCTCGACCCGATTCGCTTCCGCAACCCGAATTTGGAGGTGTGACATTTTGAGTAGTGTAACTCCAGTTATGGTCTGGCAAAGTTAACCCAAGAAATCTGAACGTTAGGTCAGACGGTTATCCCATTTGGTGAATTCGTTTTTGGGTAGTAAACGGTAACGAAAAATTATGAAACCACTTGAAAATGAAAGCTAACTTCTTAAACTTAAGTTCTCTCTTATCATTTATCATTTTTGGTTAAATTATGTGTAGGAAACATTTACTTGAAGTCGGCTATATTTTCAGATTTAGAAAACAGTTGTACTTTTTGTGTAGTTTTTGTGTTATAAAATGATTTTAAGTATAGTTTTTGGACAAGATCTTCGAGTGAACTTTCTAACATGTTAATTAGTTAAATCAATGAAAGAAGGGTAGTGGAAAGTAATTCTTACAATAATCTAGATGAAGAGAAGAAGAAAATACGTTGTAAGCTCGAATCCTCGCGTTTTTCTTGAAAATCTTGATGGTGGCTCTTGGTGGTTGAACGTTGGCCTTGTGGTGGTTGATGGAGGCTATGAGGAGGTGTTTGGGGCTGCTGATTTTCATGGAAGAGAGAGAGAGAGAGAGAGAGAGAGAGAGAAGAGGTGAAAGAATGTGAAAGAGTGTGAGTAACGAGGTAGGGGTTATTGTGTATTATTTAAGTAAAGAGAACATGGTTTGGTCATAGGCATGGGCTTTGACAGATTTCATGGGACCCATAAGGGTGTGGATGAGTTAAATTGTGTTCTCCAACTTTATGTTAGGTGCTGGGGTTGTTTATCCGTTAGTTTCATTACTCGTTTAAACATATACACGTTTAATTGTTTTGTTTCGTTATCGGTACATTCACATACTTTTTGATTGAAGTATTATTTAAAATACTTTATTTTAATGTTATCAAAAGTTTGTCAGGTTTCGTTTGGTTGTTGGGTACGATTCGCATATTTTCTTCATGTCATAAAACATATAAGTTTTCGTGTATTATTATTATACAATAATAATATAAAGTAAATAACAACTATTTATTGTTTAAAATAGATTTATGTTATGTATGAAAAAGTTTTCACCAACGTCTTTCAAAGAGTCGGAATTCATCCAATAGTTTTGCATAATTTTAAGAAGTTACGTACATGTGTGTGTATATATATATATGTACATATGCATATATATATATATATATATATATATATATATATATATATATATACACGAAATGTTTCAATTATTTAGCCTAAGTATAGACTAAATATATTTAATGATATTTCTAGTTTAGGGTAAACAATAACCCTAAATTGTCAAGTGTCATATTATTACTATTTGTGGTTGCTAAAATGTGTAGAACCTGGGTAATGAGTTCATTACCTCTTTGTACTTAGTATTAAAGTGGTATGTAGATAACAATGTCATAGTGACTATTGTTATGTATAGTAGTTAATAAGTTCATATTGTTGTAGACATTGATTGTAGATAATAGTAATGTAGTATATACTAAAAGTAATAATACTATGTGTAGTAAGTAATCATTCGAATATGATCATCATTCAATAATAGTTACAATTGTCGTAAGATGTAGATATTGTATCTATAGAACATGGAGTGAACCTTTATTCAATCATAGTAAGGTTTTCGTGGTCGTTGTTGTGTAGCTGTTGACTATTAAGTTTATTATATTTGATTATAGTTAATTTTGAGGTAGATGTATTATATGTAGCTGCTGATCATTGTAAATGATCATTATCATTTTCTAAAAATAATTGATATGAAGGTAGTTACTTTGTGTTTAGCTAATGATCAATAAATTGATCATTATTTAATTGTAGTTAACATTGTATCACTAGTAGCTATTCTTTAAGAGATTAAATCATTGAATTGAATTTTACACAATTGAAGTATCATTAATTGTAGTAATAAAAATGTGGAGAATTTGATTGTAAGAAGCCGCTCATATAAGTAGTAAATAATTGTTAAATACCCTCATTGTTAAACTATTAATGAGATTGTAGTAATGATGATTATTAATTGGGTAGTACATGTTCCTTGAGTGAGAGTGAGAGTAAGAGTAAGTATAAATTTAAAAGTTTGGTAGCTTGTAGTAATTAATTCCTTGCGTTGGATTAATTTAATGGCTGGTTGCGTCACTTTGGTTTAAACAACCATTGTCTATTAAGGATGTTTTATGTAATATTAACAAATGCTAAGAAATATTGTAAGAATTCTGAGTTTACTTGGCAACTAGAAGTAAAATGACTTGGTATTACCAAGTAGTATAGAATAGATTGTGAGGACACAATCTTATTAAGTGGGGGAGAGTTGTAATACCCTAATTTTCGTAAATGTGTATTTTTTATTTAAAAAATTTAAATAGTAAGTATATTTCAATATAGTGAAATTAATATTTGTAGGTTTGGGAAGTTAACTTGTAAGATATTGGTTAGTTAGTTAATTTATTTATGGTTAAGAAATTTGAGGGAAAGTAAGGGGGTGTAATGTGAAAATATATTTAATTTAATTTCCTTCTTCTTGATATCTATGGAAGTTAAAAACATGGAGAGATTGATCGACCAAAAAGGAGAGAAGGGAGAACAAGTGCAAACTCATCAAATTAAAGCTTAGTTCTGATGATTTTGAGCCTATTACATACAAAACCATTATCCTGGAGGTAATAATCATCTTCTAATGATTTCAATTTGGTATTTTTGTTAAGTTTTACATAAACCCTAATAGTGGGTTTTGAGAATTGATTGAGTATTTGAAAGTTTAAATGTTACATGATGATTATTGTATGTGAAAGAACTTATGTAAGCATAAATCATTGAATTTATAGTAGGAATTAAATTCTCATGATCTTAGCCAAATTCTAGAATTTGGGTTTTTTTATAAATAGTTGTATATAAAGTTAATATATGATTAATAGTTTATATTGAATACTATGAGGTAGTTTATATGTATAAAAGCTAAATAATTGTATGAAACATGAGTTTTTGTAGTTTATCTAAATTAGCGAAACTGGGGTAGTTTAATGGAAATGATGATTAATAGTGATTATTGAGTAGTTTTAATTATATAATAAGTACACCATGATAAATTGTATAGTTTTTACGAGTTTGAACT
Source organism: Pseudognaphalium luteoalbum (assembly GCA_963422505.1). NCBI lineage: Eukaryota > Viridiplantae > Streptophyta > Magnoliopsida > Asterales > Asteraceae > Pseudognaphalium > Pseudognaphalium luteoalbum. The sequence continues at coordinate 56,432,549 of OY730194.1, forward strand.
TAAAGGTTGAAATTATGTTCTTGAATGAGCATACATGTAGTTCTGTATGAATTAAAGAAAATAGTTAAATTAATTAGTTAATTGGTATTAAAAATTTGTTATGTAGAAGGTTTTATGTGAATCACCTGCATTGTATGTATATGTGATTAGATAACAAGAGAAAGTGTGAGCTAATCTTCGATGCTTGAAGTCTGCATGTCAATTGGAAAATGTAAGTAATAGGGATGGTAGTCAATTAATTGAACATAAATGTAAATCTTTATGGGTGACCATTAAGTATAGTAGTGATAAGTAGCTTGTTGTGAGCAAGACATACAAGTATGGTAATTGTGTAGTATATTGGAAGCCAATTATGTAGTTTGTTGTAGATGTAGCATATTATATGATAATTGTGTAGTTTACTGTAGATGTAGTAAATTGTATACTAATTGTGTAGTTTTGTTGTTTATGCAGTATATCGTATGCTACTTGTGTAGTTTATTGTAAACTTAGCAACTTGAATGACAAATGTGTAGTTTGTTGTAGATATATCACATTGTATATTGTTTGTGCAGGTAAGAAACGGAAGGTTCAAGTATGGCGTTGCCTATGACTTTGCTCTCTTTTAGTGTTCCTTTGAATAGGAACAAAGTACTAGTAGAGATTGGTAGAAATTGGTGAAGTATATCACAGTTTTTAATGTAGTAGTTTGAAAGTAAACCATAAGGTAATTATTGTTAGAATTGATTAATGGGTCGCAAAGTGTCCAAATGGGCATTAACGGGTCAATGCGTTAAGTTAATTCACTATTTGAAGTACCTTACTTTTGTTATTAGTTTACGACTCACAATATATAATAGTATATGTTGAAAAAAAGCCCAAGTCAGAAACCATGTCGCTGGAAAAATGATTTGGTTCAAAAAGTGGACAAAATGACCATAGATTAATCATACGTCCGTTTTCTACATTGATGCATGTTTGAATTTGACTCTAAAACCTGAGTATGTCTTACCAGTAGAACAGACTTGTTCTAGCCTAAAACATGTTAGTTCTAGCTGTAGTATGTGACTAAAAAAAGTTAGTTCTAGATGTAGTATATGACTAAAATAAGGTTGTTCTAGCTGTATAGAATATGATTGTTCTTGAACTAAAACAAGCTTGATTGTTCTTAAACTAAAACAAGCTTGTTCTACTTGTCACAGTGTACACGTAACCTGTTTGTAGGCTGTTTTGTTTTGAGTCAAAATTTAAAAATGAGTTATAAGGTAGTAAATGTACGAGCCGTGGGACCCAAATAAAAAAATATTCAGGGCGTTTCATATAACACAATATATAAATCAAAAACTAATAATATAACTTATTCATTAAATATTTAATCTACAAAAAAATATTATTTAAGGAATTTACTATACATAGCCCTTAGGACTATGCATAACATTATAACCACCTCATAACTTCCATTAAAACTGACAACCACCGTGAAACCGTCAACCAATTATAGTTAAATAGTGAACATTAACCAACTAAGTTGGTTCTCTAAAAAATATATATTTAAAATTCCATCATAAATGGGCTTGCCCATAATAAATTAAAACCTATAATAATAAATAAATAGCCCATGTAAAAATAGCCTTGGCCCATTTTAAAGCTCTAGACCGGCTTCTTCTTCTTCGCAATACATAAAGTGGCAAAACACACATACAACACGCATTATAGTTTACAAAAGCACTGATAACATCAAATAATATCATATTTATATACTTACTATCTCTATATTTATATATACTTTTAGTGCATTTCTATAGATTTTGGTACTTAATTCTTTCATATTTGCAATTTAGGTATAAAATACAAGGATTGAAGAAAGGAACGAAAAAGGAGCTAAAATGAAGAAAAAATGAGAAGAAATGAAGACTTGAAGAAAACAAGACCTGAAATGAAAACTTAAATTATATTATTTAAGATTGGGCCGAGAATAGAGTGAAGACCCGAAGAAATAAAGAAAAGAGCCCAAAAAAGCCGGGCCCGAAGTTGGAACATTCTGGAAGACCCAACCGGTGGTTGGATTAACCAACCGGCGGTTGAATATTTAAATACCAAGGCGGTTCCAGACGCGGAGTTGGACTTGGAGCACAAGTTAACCCAACCGACGGTTGGGAGGTCCAACCGGCGGTTGGACTGGCAGTTCTAAAAAGTATAAATAGAGGCCACGGATTAGGTTAAGCCATATACGAATTTTAGAGGTAAAAGTCAATTATGAGGGTTAAGGAACAACTTTAATTCGAATTTGGAGGCTAGGAGGTTAGGGATTGAAGACCTTCAAACCTAACGAAGGGTAATTCAATATCTTTGATTTGTATTCTAAGTCCTTTTACTTGATAAATGACCGTTTACTTGTATTTGGAATATTGTTTATATTATCAATGATTATTGATTACTTCTTTAACATATTTGTTTCGATGAATTTTGTTTGTATGTTTATTTGAGTATATATTTATATTAATTGTATCTATGAATATTATTAAGGTTATGTCTATATCGATTCTATGATTAGATTATTCATGCTATATAGAGAACTCTTGTGTCGATTGACTTAATAATTTAGGTTTACGTTTTGATTATACCTAGATAAACGAGAACTTGGTGATAGGCTCTAGTCATTACTGGATTAAACTATAATTGGTCAGATAATAAAATTCGAGACCTCGAAGTTAGTTAACCTTAATATATGTTGAAGCACTTAATCTTAGGGTATTGAGCAGGTTCAAGGCCTTTATCTACTTTTATATTTCAACATAGATCAATTAGCTGACAAAGATAAACATATAGGAGAATTTGAATACAACTTAGCTAGTTTAGATAAAATATATCTTCTATCTACCTTATTCAGCTTAGATAATTCTTTAATTACTTTAATTGGCTTGTATATCCTAGTTCGATATCCAAAGTAAATATAAATATACATTCATACGGAATTAAAACGTACCCCCCTTATCTGTAATATTATATGTAATTAATTGTAATTAAAATATTAGTTGTGGAATAAATTAATTATTTTAATAATCATGTTCCCTGTGTTCGATACCTGGACTTACTTGTAAAAGATATTATACAAATGGGTTATTCTTGCCTGAATTGTGTGATAAAGTATTATTAGTATTGTAGGTTCCCGGTATAGATCTAATCAGATCGTATAACTCAATTGAATGTGCGGAATACAAACAATCAAGTATTGAACGTTTAATCAATTAACAAACACGATATTTATAATCTGTTGTATGTATTAACAATTGATGAACAAGATTACAAACTCTGTCTCTCTCTCTCTAGCTGCGCCTCTCTCTCACTCTCTAGGGTTTTATCAACCCACAAATGAAATCTAACATGCCTATTTATAGGTTGTCCAAACCCTATAGCGACACTAGCCAAGTGTCGCTATATGCGACACTAGCTTAGTGTCGCCTAAACACTAATTTGTGTATATTTTCTATTTCACTATTCGTTTACAAGCTCGCATATACACACTAAACACTATACATACGCAGACTAATTGACTTTGACAATTACAAACGTTTGACCAACTGACTGACACACAAAATGCACCAACAAACTCCCCCATGTCAGCAGCTTGGTCAAATAAGTCTTCAATTAGTCTTCATCAACAAACTCTTTCATGTCTTCAACAATCGGAATCTCTTTCATGTCTTTAACAATAAGAATCTCCCCCATTGAGATAGCATGGTCTTCAAAGAAATCTTGATGTCCAAATTCATGTGACTGACACAAATTTATCATACAATAAGATCTTCAAATTCAGTGACCATCTCTCAATCATCAACTGCTTCTCCGATAGAATTTATCTTCACAGTCTTTGAAGAATTACCAACATCCTTTACATTTTCAGTATTTGACTTTAACAAGATATGTGATGTTTGAAGAAAATAATATAGAAATAAAATCTTTTTGTATTTTCTTTGTAAAGTAAAAGTAAAGAACAAAGATTAAAATAAATTTGGGGATAGGATAGTTTTACGTCTGCTTAGAGATCATATCAGGCCAACATACAATTATTCGGAAATAGTAAGTGTTATTTCGATTATTAGTATATTTGTCCACTTTAAATTTACTTAGCATACTTAAAGCACCTTTTATAAAAATTATTTCAAGACGATTACTGGTATTGTTTGTCCACTTAAACATGTTACATCCGGGTCTGTGAGTTAACCTTTTATTGTTAGTATCAATATTTCTCCATAGTCCCCACCTATGACATACCCTTGTAACCCAGACATGAGCATAGCTTTCAAATCCAAAGTCAGCGGTGACAGGTCTGGACAAACGTACAACAAAGCGACATAACTTGATTCATGTGTAAGCAAAACCAGACTTGGTCAAAACATTTTGATGACCTTGTTAGGTATCTTATGATTTAAGACTTTTTCAAGTTCATTGACTTGCGTTTGCTTAGCTTTTAAGCGTATACTAAATGAGACCAGGTATGTACTTACGTACAACATAGGAAACAATCAGCATAGACCCCCAAATAATTAAAGATAAACCTCAGGTATTGAAGTATGTCATGCTACATTAAAGAATTAAGACATTATATGGTGTTTACCACAAGATCATAGACACGTATTAGAATTACTTCTTAAGAACCCAGAATCCGGTGTGTATCATGCCTACCAGTACATCATATGATGAAAGCTAATGATTATAAAAGCTATTTTAAATATGCCAGATAAACCTACTGACACATCAATCATAAACCTTAAAATTTCCATTTTGTGTATGTCATCTGATGTACAATCATTTCCCATATTGTTTACAGACACAATCCAATATCTTTTTGAGGAATAAGAATCTTGCTATTCACATTTTGGATCCAAATAATCAGAAATTTAATTACTCCCCCTGAACAGCAAATTCTTTTCAAAAATCCAATTCAAAGGTACTCCCCTTAAACATTAAACATATTTTTGTAGTTTTTGATTTACGATATTTCACAACATTGCATTTCTTTGATACTGAAAATTACAAAGAATGGTTGTTGCATTAATAATAAAATTTAAAAGAAAAGTATCAAAATCACATATCAAGTCAAATCAAATGCCTTTTATCACTTTTACCAGCACGAAACTTCATAAATTTCATCCAATCACAAATCATCATAACATTCTTCCAACAATATCCACATCCATGCAGTCACTAAAAATATTAATTTACAAGAAACCTTACTGCATCACCACAAACAATCAAACATTAGTACTAATGGGACACCCAAGCCTTGATAGACTTGGGTTGTCCATGATCATCCATAATCATCACATCAATGAGTTTATGATATTTTAAAAACTCAGAAGATTTCATTGATGTGTTGTTTGTGGATTTGGGTTTCCAAACCTGTTTAGGTTCAGATGATTTGTTTTCAACAATGTTGTGTTGTTGAACTTGAGGTCTACTAGGCACAACTTTGTTTACTCTTGCCATAGGTTTCGGAGAGTTTGATGCATAACTAGATACAGGCGTATACGAACGACGCCTTGAAAAAGGTTTTGAAAAAGAATTCCGGAAAGAGGAAGTTCTTGGCATCCCTCTACCAAACCTATCTAGGGATAATAACTTACAATCCCTAATAATATGGCCCTGTTGACCACAACGATAACAAGAACGACGCTCCGCAAAAGATGTATTCCAATGAGTTCCCTCAAATCGTTTCAGTGGAGGACAATACACAGAAGGTTTATGAACATCTGTTGAACATGCACTCTTTGGTGTATATGTTGAAGTAGATGTTCCTGAGGCTGAGTTGGTTGATGTTGAGCATTTATTATTTTCATATTTATCAACCATTTTATCTTTCTTTCTATCCCTTTTAACATTTGTAACCTTAATGGTAGACTCTTCAGGTATATCTTCTACCTCAACGACCTCCTCAACACTAACTGAAGGTACATCTTCTGACTTAACAAACTTAGGCGAAGGATACTCTGACCGCTTGGTTTTCTCCTTTTCCTGTTTGTTTTGTTTTGTTGCTTTTGACTTAATACCATATAACAATGCATAGTCAACAAGAATCTCTACAGTGCATTCCTTAACAGGCATATGACAGTACTCAGTGGGAGGCAGGACTTCAGAATAGCCTAGTCCTGCCTTAGTTTTGTTATCTGTCCTCTGCTTACTAATGATTTCATTGAAGGCAACTGTAGAGGAAGAGGAACCTAGAATCTTGTTCTTATAATTATCATACTCAATTTTCAAATCTGAGAGTTCCTTATTCAACAATTCAATTTCAGCAACATAGTTGTTAATAGCATCTTGTTGACTAAAAATCTTTGATTTGTACTTTTGAGTATCTTGTTTATAAGCCTCAATCTTCGTATCGTAAAGTTGTTCATTAACTTTTAGGTATTTATTTGACTCGGTGAGTTTAACAACTTTTTCTCTCAAGTCTTCATTATCTAATTGAGAGCATTTTAAAGAAGCATCAAGTATAATACATGATATACAATTAACGGGTTCCTCAGGTTCATTATGTACCTCATGTGCATTAGAATCAACCTCTTTTATTTGAGCCACGATTGCAGTGTGTTGATCCTCTTCTTCGTTTATCAACCTTTTCTTTTGATCATAAGTCTCTATAAGAGCGTCCCATAAATCTGTAGAAGTTGCTTGATTTTTGAATTTATTTATCACAACTTCTGGCAAGCACATGGTAATCATCTCATATGCGCTATTGTCATCATCAAACTCTTCCCATTCATTGGCTGACATTTGTGCTCTTGATTTAAGGACCTGATCGAGTCTTGGTTGCTCATATCGATCAATAGCGTTAAACCAGTTCCACAACTTTGGATCTTTGTGTTCAATAAAGTTGCATAGCTTAATCTTCCAATTAGCAAAATCACTATAGAACAAAGATGTAGAAGGAGGCATTTTCGTACCGAAAGCCATTTACGAATTTTCCCTCCAAAATTGAATTCGAAAATTTTGAAAACTTTCCTAGTATAGCGAAACTTTTCTGACACTAAAATTAAGTTATTTTAAGCTTAAAAACAAAATTTGAAATTACAAATTTTTTCGTGTTTTTCCCGCCAAAATTTCGTTCGAAAACGTCCAAAAAACGGTCTAGTAAAATCAAACTTTTTCCAGGCTAAAATTGAACACTTTTAAGCCTATAGAAAAATTTTGAAAACGCAAAAAAATTCGGAATTTCCCACCAAAAAACGGTCGAGTAAAATCAAACTTCTTTTTTTTTTAAATCTAGAGCGACACTAGATTAGTGTCGCTATGAAGTGTCGCTATATAAGTGTCGCACAATATCAGATGGCGACACTAGGATAAGCATCGCTGAAAGCCAAGTGTCACTATCAAGTGACGCACTGAAGTGACGCTAAGAAGTGACGCACAGAAGTGACGCACTGAAGTGTCGCACGGAAGTGACGCTCTAAGTGTCGCTATCAAGTGACGCAGCGAGTGACGCAAAAACGGATGTGAACCCCAAAAAACCCTAAAAATCGAAATTTTTGAAACCTTAACGAATATTGACGAACAGCTGATGAACTAGCACCAAAAATCAACCCAAAAATCGATATAATCAACACAAATAACCAAGAAACTGATTATAATCGATTAATACTTTGCGAATCAACCGAAAACGTTCTAAACACGATCCGAAACAATCAAGTAATGAACGTTTAATCAATTAACAAACACGATATCTATAATCTGTTGTATGTATTAACAATTGATGAACAAGATTACAAACTCTGTCTCTCTCTCTAGCCGCGCCTCTCTCTCACTCTCTAGGTTTTAATCAACCCATAAATGAAATCTAACATGCCTATTTATAGGTTGTCCAAACCCTATAGCGACACTAGCCAAGTGTCGCTATATGCGACACTAGCTTAGTGTCGCCTAAACACTAATTTGTGTATATTTTCTATTTCACTATTCGTTTACAAGCTCGCATATACACACTAAACACTATACATATGCAGACTAATTGACTTTGACAATTACAAACGTTTGACCAACTGACTGACACACAAAATGCACCAACAAGTATTTCTTTGAATTAAAACTTGTTATAAATTTATTTGCATATATTTCACGCACATCAAGTTTTTGGCGCCACTGCCGGGGAACGATAATTTAAAATCTTTAATTTTTCCCTGTAAAATTGTAAATTATTGTACATAAGTAAGTCAAATCGAAAAATCGGCTCACCTATTGGGAGTACTGACAAAAACAAAGGTATAAGGAGAGTTAAGCCCTACTTCCTTTAAGAAGTAAGGTGCTTCTCGAAAGAGATAGGTTTTTGCTTAGCGCTGACCTATTTCTCCGCTTTTGTGTACAACCAATGGAGCTACCGAAAACCTTTTGACTGAATGTATAAACAAACCTAACATAATTTTTGTATGTAATATTAACTAATTTGCATTATAGTTGGGTTTGGTATTCTTTTGCAGTTATTTAATTTTGAATGTGTTTTATTATTAAATTATTGATAAAAGATTACATTAACCTGATTCTAACTAACATTGCATTAACTAACTATTCATTAACACTTTAGTTTGATTTTTATTTTACTAGTACTGCTGAAGTTTTCTTTTATTGTTTAAAGATTCTCATACACGCCACCAAAACACGAGATTTCATCTAAGGAAAAAGATGATATATTTCATAACAGTCTTGTCAACACGGCTGAATACGGGTATTACTCAGGTTTAGAATTTGGTGAAGATAAAGTACCTTCTGGAGAACCTACGAGATATCCTAGTGATTCTGAACTAGATCACAAAAAGACAATAGGCATGGCAGACATAGCTAGCATGATGCTTGAAGATTACACGATTCAAACTCGTGGAGATCCTCGACCGAGGTGGTTAGGCCTGCTATAGCTAGAGAAGTAGAATTTGAATTAGAAGGGGAAATTTCTTAAGTAGCTCTGAGAAAATCATTTTAGAGGAGAGGATAAGGAAGATGCAACTGAACATGTTGAGAAAATTTTGGAAATTGCTGATATGTTTAATATTCCTAACATTTCAATAGATCAGGTTATGATATGAGTATTTCCTCTGACACTAAAGGATGGAGCTAAAAGATGGATTGATAATGAACAAGCCGGATCTATTACAACTTGGGAAGACCTTCGAACAAAATTTCTTAAAATGTATTGTACTCCTTCGAAGACCTCAAAAATGATCGACGAGATAAGTAATTTTAAGCAAAAAGCAAATGAATCATTGTATCAAGCTTGGGAGAGATACAAGGAGATGCTACATAAATGTCCACAACATGATTTGAATGTGCAACAGGAGATTACGGTTTTCTATAAAGGAGTTGATAGGGCAACACGTCAACAATTGGATGCACAGGGTCTAGTTCCTACAAAAACTCCCGCAGTAGCGAGGGCTGGAATAGAAGAATTAGCAAAACATACACAGCTGCGGGATGATGGTTCATCAGGAAGAAAAAGATTATCTGAAGATAGTGAAGGACTTGCAGCTATTACAGCTAAACTTGAAAGTTTAGGGAGATATATTAAGAATGTTAATGAACAAGTTCATGCTATTCGAATTGAATGCAAAATTTGTGGAGGAAACCATTTAAGATATACAAACTGAAGAAGTGATGTATGGAGATTATCAAGGAAATCCAAATTATCGACAAGCGATGAATTTTAGAAGGACTAATCAAGGTGGAAACCAGCAATATCAACAAACAGCACCGGGATTTTATGTGAAACCCGAACAAAATTCATCTATGCATGATAAGTTATATTCCACATTAAAGAAGTTTGATGATAGCAATAAAAGGATGGATGAGTCAGATACAAAAATGCGTAATCATGAAGCTTCTATGAAACAAATTGAGGGGTCTGTTCATCAAAGTTCTAAAGTACTACAAGAGAGATTTCCAGGAACTTTGCCAGGATTCACAGAGACAAATCCAAGAGAACATGCAAAAGCAGTAATTACGAGAAGTGGTAAGAATTCAAACCTTCCTTTTGTTCCTAATGAAAATGTTGAATCTAAGCAGGATTACAATTTGAAAGAAGTAGAAGTGGAGAAGATTAATGAACCAGCTAAACAGAAACCTATATTCAAAAATTATACACCTCCGCCGCCATATCCAGCTGCTCTTAGGAAAGGAAGGGATGAAGAGCAATACCATAAGTTTTTGGAGAATTTGAAGCAATTGCATATTAATATACCTTTTGTGAAAGCCATTCAGCAAATGCCTAAATATGCCAAATATCTTAAAGAATTGCTAACCAACAAGAGTAAACTTGACAACGTGACGAAAGTAACAATGAATGCAAGATGTTCAGCAAATATGCAGAATAAGATACCAGAAAAAGTTAAAGATCCAGGGAGTATTACTATACCTTGTGAAATTGGTAACATGAATATTAATAATGTGTTAGCTGATTTAGGAGCTAGTATTTCTTTAATGCCATGCACTTTATATAAATGTATAGGCCTTGGAGAACCAACACCTATTCGGATGTGTATTGAACTAGCTGATAGATCAGTACAATATCCTAAGGGCATCATAGAAAATGTTTTAATTAAGGTTGATAAATTCATTTTTCCCTGTGATTTTGTCATATTAGATATGGTAGAAGACCCTAAAGTGCCTATTATTCTAGGAAGACCATTTTTTGCTACTACCCATGCTTTAATTGATGTTTTCAATAGATAAATCACTATGAGAGTAGGAAACGAGAAAATAGTTTTTAATGTAAAAGATTCTATGAAATACCCTGATTATGTAGATGATACGTTTTATTATTTGAATTCTTTCAATTATATGGATAACACCATTATGCAGTATCTATTAGAATTAACTATTACAGATTATGAAAAGCAAATTGAGGTTGATGATAAGTTAGATGATGGTAAAGAAGCGATTAGTGAAATTCCAACTCAAGAAACTGAAGAAAATAGTGATGAAAAATTGTGCTCAGTTTATGGAATTCCGCGTTTACATTCTGAAGTTCTAGAAATCAAAACATCTTATGAAGAAGCACCTCAATTGGAATTAAAAGAACTGCCATCTCATTTGTAATATGCATATTTACAAGGTACATCAGAATTACCGGTCATAATATCTTCTAAATTGACAGGAGAAGAAAAAGCAAGTTTGATAAAAGTTTTAAAGGATCATAAGAGAACGATTGCATGGAATATTATAGATATTAAGGGCATTACTCCATTTTACTGTACTTATAAAATATTGATGGAATTTGATTACAAATCTGTAGTACAACCCCTTCGTAGACTGAATCCTAAAGTGAAAGATGTGGTGAGAAAAGAAATTATCAAGCTTTCGGACGCAGGATTAATTTACCCTATTTCAGATAGCCCATGGGTAAGCCCAATTCATGTGGTACCTAAGAAAGGAGGAATGACCGTTGTACGAAATGAGCAAAACGAATTAATACCAACAAGAACAGTTACAGGTTGGAGAGTTTGTATTGATTATCACAAACTGAATAATGTGACTAGGAAGGATCATTTTTCGTTACCTTTTATTGACCAGATGATAGAAAGATTAGCAGGTAAGGAATTTTATTGTTTCCTAGATGGATTTTCAGGATCTTTTCAGATACCAATCACGGCAGAAGATCAAGATAAGACTACTTTTACATGTCCGTTTGGAACTTTCGCGTACAGAAGAATGTCATTTGGATTATGCAATGCACCAGCAACATATCAGCGGTGTATGATAGCTATTTTTCATGACATGGTAGAAGATTTTATGGAAATACGTTTGGATGACTTTTCAATATTTGGTGATTCGTTTGAAGAATGCTTAGCAAATCTTGGAAAGATGTTGGAGAGATGTGAAAAATCAAATTTAGTGCTGAATTGGGAAAAGTGTCATTTTATGGTTAAAGAAGGAATAGTATTAGGACATAAAATCTCTAAAGTAGGGATTGAGGTCGATCAAGCAAAAATAGAAGCAATTTCTAAGTTACCACCTCCGTCGAATGTTAAGGGTGTTAGGAGTTTTCTAGGTCATGATGGATTTTATAGATGGTTTATTCAAGATTTTTCAAAAATAGCAAGACCTATGAATAAATTGCTGGAAAAAGATGTTGAATTTATTTTTGATGAAGCTTGCATAAAAGCATTCAATATATTAAAAGAAAAATTGGTATCTGCACCAATTATGACAGGACCGGATTGGAATCTGCCATTTGAGTTAATGTGTGACGCAAGTGATTATGCTGTTGGAGTTGTGCTGGGGCAACGGGTGGATAAGAATTTTTGACCAATTTATTATGCCAACAAAACTCTTACAGATGCACAAGAAAACTACACAACTACGGAAAATGAATTATTAGCAGTAGTTTTCGCGTTTGATAAATTCCGCTCTTACTTAATTTATCTAAAACTATTGGTTTTACTGACCATTCTACTTTAAAGTATTTATTCAATAAACAGGATGCGCGCCCTCGTTTGTTGCGATGGATTCTTTTATTGCAAGAATTTGATATAGAAATTAAAGATAAGAAAGGAACTGAAAATTTAGCGGCAGATCACTTGTCACGATTGGAAAATCCGGAATTAGAAGCGTTAGATGAATCAGAAATTCAAAATACATTCCCTGATGAACAATTAATGGCAGCAGAAGATATTTCAGAATTACCATGGTTTGCTAATTACGCTAATTATTTAGTAACCAAGATTTTAACTGCAGGAATGGATTATAAGAAGAAAAAACAATTCTTTTTTAATTTAAAGCATTATTTTTGGGAAGATCCGGTTTTATTCAAATCCTGTGCAGATGGTATTATTAGATGATGTGTTACAGAAAAAGAAAGTCAAGAAATTTTAGATCATTGTCATAAAGGACTAGTAGGAGGACATCTTGGAGCAAATTCTACGGCTAAGAACGTGTTTGATGCAGGATTTTATTGGCCAAATATTTTTAAAGATGCTCAGGAATTTGTAAAGAATTGTGATGCTTGTCAAAGATCAGGAAACATTTCTAGACGAGACGAAATGCCACAACAATCTATTCAGGTTTGTGAAATCTTTGATGTATGGGGGATAGATTTTATGGGACCATTTCCGTCAAGTAAAGGAAATAAATATATATATTACAGTTGCGGTTGATTATGTTTCCAAATGGGAGGAAGCAAAGGCATTACCTATAAATGATGCTAGGGTTGTTGTTCGATTTTTAAAGCAGTTATTTTCTAGATTTGGAACACCAAAAGCTCTGATTAGTGATAGAGGAACTCATTTTTGTAATTCTCAACTGGAACGAGTATTATCACGATATGGGGTTTATCATCGGTTTGCTACTCCTTATCATCCGCAAACGAGTGGTAAAGTAGAAAACACTAATTGTGCTTTAAAACGAATTTTGGAACGGTCAGTAGGAGCTAATCGTTAGGGTTGGTCTACTAAATTAGATGACGCGTTATGGGCTTTCAGAACTGCATATAAAATGCCACTAGGTTGTACATCTTTCTGGTTAATTTATGGAAAAGCAAGCCATTTACCGGTTGAGATTGAGCATAAAGCTTATTGGGCTTTAAGGAACGTTAATATAGATATGAAAGAAGCAGGAGAACATAGATTTTTACAACTACATGAATTAGATAAATTACGATGGAATGCTTATGAACATTCAAGGTTTTATAAAGAAAGAACTAAGTTATTGCATGATTCGAGAATTAGAAACTCTAAGGATTATGTGGAGGGAGATAAAGTTTTGTTATATAATTCTAGATTAAGGTTATTTCCAGGAAAGTTAAAATCTCGATGGACTGGACCATTTATAGTTTACAAGATATTTCCTTTTGGAGCTGTGGAGTTATTACTTAATAATGGAAATACTTTTATGGTTAATGGTCACCGAATTAAGAGATTTTATGAGAATGCAATGCAGGATTTCTCTGCGGAAATCGCAGATCTTATTATATGAATTAAATTATTATAGTCGAGCTTAACGACTGAAGAAAAAGTGCTTCTCGGGAGACAATCCATGTTTATATGTTATGTTTTTCTGTAGTTTGTTTAAATGTTTTAGGTTTAACTTTGTGGGTGTGTTCCCTGGAAACCCTCACGAGACTATAATTCGTCCACTCGGGATACCGATGGGTTTAAAGGCTTATTGCATATGCTAAATGCAATCGTGAAAGTGTGGATGTTGTATATTATTTTTAAACAAGACAAGGAGACAATCAAGATAGTCTCTACTAGCCGTCGAAGAGATATTTTTCGACAAGTCAGGGGAGTTTTTCGTTCTATTTTTCTTTTTCTTTTCCCTTACTCACTACGATTATCATTAATATACAATGAGGACATTGTATACATTAAGTGTGGGGATGAGGTTCATAAGGAAAGAAAATTTCTTTAATTTTTTATTTAAGTTTTTATTTGTCTTCTAAAAATTCATAAATATTAAATTTTTAAGTAAATAACTAGGTATTTATTAGTTGAAATTCTTTTATTAAATTTTGTTTTATATTTAAAAGTTTAGACTTTAATGTGGATTAACTATTTTATACATATAACGTAAGCAACTTAATAATAAAGTGATATATAGTTACATGATATGAGGTATTAATAGGCAATCTATATAAAGATTTCTGAATTTTAAGAAAGTAATAAATGATTTGTATATTATTTTATGATACATAATATGATGTGTGACATAAAAGTCTTAATTCTTAGATTTATTATACAATAATGTTATATGTCTTTATACTTATGTGAAAACATTTGGGGGTTTACTAATTATTTCCTCTGTTGTACGTAAGTACAGACCTAGTCTCTAATTAGTATTCTTAAATAAAGCAAAAGAAAGAAAAATCTTTCAGAAATATATAAAGATAAAAATCAAACTATGTCGCTTTGTTGTACGGCTGTACAGACCTGTCACCGCTATTTTGATTAAAAATAAAAATTGCTTTACCTGAATCAAGTTATGTCGCTCTGTTGCATGTCAATGCAGACCTGTCACCAATATCTTGATTCTTAAAAATGGATATCATATATTTATTTGGAATATAAAAGAAATTATATAATTAAGTTTAAAAGTATATCATATATGAAAATCATAAGTAATATACATACTATCAATAAAGGATATATTCAGAAAGATGAGTGTAGATTGTTTAAAGTGGACAATCATACTAAAGATCATTAATGAGCTATATGTTACACAAATAATAATAATTTTTATTTGTACGTTATAGTTATCCATGTTATTTAAATTGTTTAAATTTTTAATTTATGAAACATATTTTAATTTCAGTATTATGATTCTTAAATATTAGTTTGATGCTTATCAATTTTTATTAAGTTATTCTACTTGAAGACAAGCGGAACTTAATTTTGGGGATATTTGATAACATTAAATAATAACAAATTTATATACTTATTATCCCTATATTTATATATACTTTTAGTGCATTTCTATAGATTTTGGTACTTAATTCTTTCATATTTACAATTTAGGTATAAAATACGAGGATTGAAGAAAATGAACGAAAAAGGAGCTAAAATGAAGAAAAGATGAGAAGAAATGAAGACTTGAAGAAAACAAGACCAGAAATGAAGACTTAAACCATATTATTAATGATTGGGCCAATAATAGAGTGAAGACCCGAAGAAATAAAGAAAAGAGCCTAAAAAGAAGCATGGCCCGAAGTTGGAACATTCTGGAAAGAAGACCCAACCGGCGGTTGGATATTTAAATACTAAGGCGGTTCCAGACGCGGAGTTGGACTTGGAGCACAAGTTAACCCAAACGGCGGTTGGGAGGTCCAACCAGCGGTTGGACTGGCGGTTCTAAAAACAATAAATAGAGGTCACGGGTTAGGTTAAGCCATATACGAATTTTAGAGGTTAAAGTCGATTATTAGGGTTAAGGAACGACTTTAAGTCGAATTTGGAGGCTAGGAGGTTAGGGATTGAAGACCTTCAAACCTAATGAAGGGTAATTCAATATCTTTGATTTGTATTCTAAGTCCTTTTACTTAATAAATGACTGTTTGTTTGTATTTGGAATCTTGTTTATATTATCAATGATTATTGATTACTTCTTTAACATATTTGTTTAGATGAATGATGTTTGTATGATTATTTGAGTATATGTTTATGTTAATTATATCTATGAATGTTATTAAGGTTATGTCTATATCGATTATATAATTATATTATTCATGTTATATAGAGAACTCTTGTGTGGATTGACTTAATAATTTAGGTTTATATTTTGATTATACCTAGATAAATGAGAACTTGGTGATAGGCTATAGTCATTACTTGATTAAACTATAACTGGTTAGATAATAACATTCGAGACCTCGAAGTTAGTTAACCTTAATATACGTTGAAGCACTTAATCTTACGGTATTGAGCTGGACCAAGGCCTTTATCAACTTTTATATTTCAACATAGATCAATTAGCTGACAAAGATAAACATATAGGAGAATTTGAATACAACTTAGCTAGTCTAGATAAAATATATCTTATATCTACCTTATTCAGCTTAGATAATTCTTTAATTACTTTAATTGTCTTGTATATCCTAGTTCGATATCAAAACTAAATATAAATATATATTCATATGGAATTAAAATGTATCCCCCTTATCTGTAATATTATATGTAATTAATTGTAATTGTAATATTAATTGTGGAATAAATTAATTATTTTAATAAACACGTTCCATGTGTTCGATACTTGGACTTACTTGTAAAAGCTATATTATAGGAACGAGTTATTCTTGCCCGAAGTGTATGATAAAGTATTATTAGTATTTCTTTGAATTAAAACTTGTTATGAATTTATTTACATATACTTCACGCACATCAAGCACTCACATAATACACAAAATGCACACACAAAACAATGCACATTTTAAAGCTCTAGACCGGCTTCTTCTTCTTCGCAATCCACAAAGTGGCAAAACACACATACAAGATGCATTATAGTTTACAAAAGCACTCACATAGTACACAAAATGCACACACAAAACAATGCACATTTTATTTTCGAAATGAAAGAAAAAAGAAAAAGAAAGAAAAAAGATTAACACAACGTGTAGTTTGTCACATGCCCCGAGCCGAATCGAGACGATGCTCGGGAATACTAATTGGAACGGCGAGCCGGAGTGGCGGCCGACGGCCTTCTCGGCCAAAAACGTTGCCGAAGACATTTCCGCTCCTTATGCTTTTAGGTAATTGTTGACCCCACCGTAGCCGATGCTTCCTTAATATGATAAAATTTCCTTGACATCAACGACTAAGTTTGTAGATATTAATTGACATATTTAATAAAATACAAGAAATGCAAATGTGTGTTTCTTGATAATATTTATTTTTTGAGTCATGTCGATGTTTATATAAAATATGAAATTAGAGAACGTTTGTAAGGTTTGCACAAAAATAACCTAAACAATAACGTGGTAGGATTGTAGGAAAAAGAGAAGTAAGTTAATGATATTTTTCACATTATGCGTCGGTCCTTTTAAGGAGATAATGTTAGTCAACCAATCCATAATATGTTTTTTAATCTTTTTTTTCTTTTCTATCTGGAATGAATCATATATTTGTTAGAAGTCAAAAAAATTATAAACTACCATTCTTATAACTTAGAGATATGATTCTTTATTGTTTTGTATTTACAATTGTAAACTATTGTGCCACAGTCATTCGCAACAACAACAGGGTTTTAAATTTATAAAAAGTTGAGGACCTAAATTCTACTTACAATAGTAAGTATAAAATCAACTGTATTGTGAAACAGAGAAATCAGATTGTTCAAATCTGGCTAGTGAAGGAAGGTTTTGAAAAGAGTTGAATTTGGTATTTGTTTTGTTTGTTTTTCTAAATTATACTACTAATTAAAGTAAACAAATAAATTATACTACTACTAATTAAACTAGGAAATAATATAAAGAGGTAGCACTAGGGATACGTGTTTGTTGTGACTTCATTAGCCTTTCATTGTGATGATGTTTTAGTGTAAGTTATGAAAACGTCTTGTTAAAGATTTGTATTTTATTTTTTCAAGTATTTGTGGTGTAAGCACTAGTACCCTACTGGTTAATTGCTCAATCAGCATGTCACTAAGTAACTAGGCTGCAAAACTCTCAACACTGCCCTATTACGGAATGACGGCGCCTGAACAGTCAGGTTTTTGAAGCTCTCTCCTTGTGAGGGGGGGAGAACCCGTCCCCGTCGTCAAGGGACTGACTGGACAGTACCGAGCACCGATCGGTTGTTAAGTTTTAAATTTATAAAGAGCTGGGGACTCAATTTATAAGTACTACCTATCACACAGGGTGAGCAAGCAGTAAGTATAACTCGAGGTCGTTCTTAAATCGGAGCGAATTGAAATGAAGTGATGCCAAAGATAGAGTTTTAATTTTAGGATGGGTTTTGTGCAAATAGCTAGGTTTTGGGGGTTTTCTAATTTAATTAACTTATTAACTAAAGACAGGAAAAGTAAATAAGATAGAGAAGAATCGGTAGCTAGGTAGACAGATAGAGAATTGCGGCGGTTGAAACTTCAATAATCAGTTGCGGGGATGATGCTTATTATAAAGCTAATTGGGGACATTTTTAGTTAACAAACAGATGCATTATGGGTGTAAACACTAGGATCCTACTCATTCTATTTAAGTACCAGAATTAGTATGTCACGAGACCTAGGCTATCGTGATTCTGATCAGAACAGGCTGCTCAACCCCCCACACTGTCTTTGTGGACAAGTGACCCTTGAAGGGTGCAGAAATAAGGTAACAGACTGCCACGCAGGTAGTTCTGACCGTTCTTAACACCTAAATGTAAATGCCATTTCCTAAACATGTTCAGATTATTTAACTTGCTATTCTAAAGTATCAGTTTTGTAGAGTCTAGGGGTTTTAAGAATCCTGAACCACTGCTGGGCTTGACTTTCATCTCCAGACTCATTCCTTACATTTGATTAGTTCAACTACTTCTGTCATGATCTAGCCTCTCCTTTGCAATCAGTCATTCAGCCCTAGGAACACCAGCGGTGTACAATGCATACTCCTTCCACAACATACCAACCTAGGAACCGTTCACGATGTACTGCACTCACACAGTTCCACAGATTTATGTAACCAAGGATGTACTTGCGGTGTACTATGGTGTTTCCACAGCTTTTCATCCCTAGGTACAAATACAGTGTACAATGTTAAAGTGTTTCCATAGCTTCAGTTACAGGGGTAGACAGACTGTGTAATGTAACATTTCCATAGCTATATTGGTTTCTAGGCCATATTCTAGGGTCTCTAGGTAATCCACAGTGTCGGCACAGACGACTCTTTCTGGGGCATTTGCCTAGTATTACAGCCGGATTATAGTGACATACACGGCTTCTTTACTATAACACAGATAACTTCCTACTGTACCTAGAGTTGATCAGGTTCTAAGCCTAAAGTAATAGTCACGCGAAGGACTGGAAAGGGTAATCCAATGCTAGTCTAGATGCATGATAAGTTTAAACATAACAAATATAACAATCCCCAATTATATAGATTTAAAGATTAATTCAACATCATCCCTACTTCTAACTATCTACATTTCAACAACCGCAACAGCACACTTACTCAATAAGCATGATAATAACAGTAACATACATCATACAAACAGGCAGAAATAATTCGGACATAGTATAAGTATAAGTATGAAAAGATATCACCAGTAAAATTAAGCAGAGTAACAGCTGAAAAGAAAGGCAGAGTCTTGCACCAAGAATGCTTCTTATTACACCGTGATTACAATACCAGCTTTCCTTCTCTCTCTACTGCTAACCAACTAACTATCTATCTCTCTCTAGAGAGGGAAAACTCTAGAGAGAGAAACTATCTAAACTAATCTAGAGAGAGTAATAATATAAAAATGTAAGAAAACGAAGATTGTTGAGATGTGAAGTGTGAGATGTGTGAGAGATGTCTTCAAATGATGAAATGAGGCTTCTATATATAGAGATCGCACAGTCGTATCCGTAAACCGTATCCTAACCATGAAACGCACAACCGTATTGCAAAGGCGAATAAAAATCAGATTTTTATCACCCAAACGCACGATACGGCAGAGCTAGGGTGAATACGGCTGAACTGGACCGTATACGGCTGTGCATAGGGTGAATACGGCTGAGCTGGCCCGTATACGGCTGAGCACAGGCCGTATACGGTCTGCACAGGCCATATACGGTCTGTGTCCAGCTGTATACGGTCTGGCTCAGCCGTATACGGCTGTGTTCATCCGTATCCTGGCCCTTCGGTTCTTCGTTTCTTCGTTCGGGCGTATCTTCTTCGTCGTTTATTTGTTTTGAGCGTTCTTTATATCCACGCGTTCGTATATTCCTAACGAAGAAAATGAAATGAATGAATGAACGGATGTGCGATAAAGAAGTTTTGCCCGGTTTCTTACGTTTTTTATGCCATTTTTAGTGATTTTACAAACATCGACTCCGTTTTGACTTAGTTAACAAAACTTTATGAATAGTGTCCTTTTTAGTATGTTTTTGTTAACTTTGTGCCTAAAATGTGGAAGATAACGTACGTAAAAACATGGCTTTTTACGTGTTATCAAATATCCCACACTTAGACTTTTGCTTGTACTCAAGCAAACTTTAAAATTCTCATTTGCTGTAAAGGTTTTGAAAAAATCGGTTTTTTTTGGGTTTTGACAAGAAATAACCTGAGATTTTTACTTAATCAGAGACCAAGAAAAACCTTTTTAGAAAGCAAGCATCATTAAGATAACTCTCCCTTAATCCTGAATTGTCAACCTTGGCATACTTTCACAATCTCGATGGATATTGTACATGACTAGGCGATCTCACAAAGGTGGTCACTCAATTCACTCAGATTGTATCGGGTTTCCTCTCATTCAAATTAAACGAAATCGCTCATAAAGCCAGTCATGCATTGCTTCTCATCATAGGCTTGATCAAGAATCGGATCTCCACCACTTCAATGAGGATGGTGCTAATCATCCCAGGACATTCGGAATGGGTTGTAATGGTTGGTGAGGGTTTAGTGGTATGGATAAGTGGGAATTTTTTGCTTAAAATAGGGGGCTTGGTTATCTTTAAGAACTTTAAACTTTTTGGAAAAATATTACTTTAAACACCGTTTTAATGAAAACGAAAACGGATAAATGGCAAGGGAAGAAGATAGCTATTTTGACTTCTATCTTTTTGAAAATACTCGGGGGAGTTTATATCTTTTATAAGAATAGGAATTTTCGAGAGATTCGAAGCACTTAGCTTTATTCTATTTTCTTTTCTTTTCTTTTCTTTTTTTTTTTCATTTTTGGGCTATTCTAGGGATTTCTTATTTTCTTTCTTTTTGCCCTTTTTTGATATCCTTTCTTCTTTTCATATTTTTCATCCTTTTGATGACTTTGCATTTACTTGGTGTCAATTTTTCACACCGTAAACTTTTTTCAACTTTTGATTTTTATCAGGGGAACGCACACGAGAAAGTTTTGAGTAAACACCAGTATTTGTGATTTGGAGTGAAAGCAAAAAGGATAATTAAAATAACATTTTCCACAAGTTTAAAATTTCTAAGATGAGATTTTTGGTGGGTGTGGAATAAGTGGGTTCAAATTTTTGGGTTTTGAAAGAAACGAATAGGTTAAGGCTCAACAGGGTTTTCTAGGCGGATCATCAACACTAAAAGTGAGTGTTGGAAGGGTTTTGGGGCTTGAAAAGATATGATAGAAAGGGGTTTATATCCTAAGGAATGTCAAGGTCCTTTGACTGCACCTTCACCGCGTACGGTGCTCTTTGGTGTGGTCTCGAAGCATATACCAAGAGCAAGTTCTAACTTAAAGCACATGCATCGGCACACACATCAAATGAAAAAGTGAAGCATTAAAGATGAATGCTTTTATTAGGCTCAAATACCTCACTGCAATAGGGTTGTATGTGCCTTGCCGTGCAATGCTCTTAGATTAACATTTCATTTTTAAGGAAATCGTATCTTAACTTATTTTACTTTTCAAAGCAGTTTAATTAATTTTTGAAAAAATTATTTTTCTCAAGATTATTTAGAGTCAGAAAATTAAAAATTTTAGCAAAAATGAGGTTTTTAGGAAAAATTTAAGCTAACTAAATGAGTGAAGATACCCCACTGTTGAAGTTAAGCTTATTTTTGGAAAGTTATACTTTGGACAAGCAATCAAAGTCAAAGAATACGGTATACTATTTACTGCTCTCTTTTATTGCAAGTAATCTAAAAATTAACTAAGAACATCATAAAATAAGTAAATGATAGATAAACTATAAGATAAGATAGATAGATGGGTCCAACCAGATTACAGGTTGGAACCCAAATAGTTCATGCAGCAACAGTCAAATACAGTAATCCCAAATATCAGTAATAATAATAATAATAAGTGATATAGTTATCCAACACAAATGGAAATAAAATCTGATAAGATCAAGGGTGAGAAGGATCCTGGTGGGATGGTAGTCCGTGAGCTGGAGGAGGCATGGAGCTGTAAGGTGCATGACGGGAAGCATAGTGCTGTCCAATGGATATCCTGCGGGAGACTGATGCTGAAGACGAACTGCGCTGCCTGACGGATGTTGGTGGCTGGATCGGGTACAAATGGAAGTTGGGATCTAGTCCCATCTCTGCAACCTCATACGATCCTAAGGAAGCACCATGCATCGGGTACGGTGGAAGCTCAGAGGAAAGCACTGGGTTGCTCTGAAGCATCCCTGTGAGTCCTGAAAAAGTAGGCACAATAGTAGCAGTAGTCATATCAGGCAGATAATCAGTCTGCACCGGTACCTGGTCATCAACCTGCATGTCCTGTCTGAACCCTGACTGAGGTGAGTCTGTCTTCGAAGATGTGTCTGATGTGTCTGACTCAGTTGGTCTCGGACGGGTCATGGCACGGGAAGATGGCTGTCCAATATGTGGGATATGCGGCTCATGTGGTGTCGCAGTGTGCACAGAGAAAACCGGCTCAGCTGCAGGAGTAGTCCTGGTATGGCGGGCTCGAGGAATCTCCATGGGCACAGTGCGAGTGGAGGATGTGGGTGGTATGGAGGTGTAGGGAACGGTGGTAGTGGGTGGCATCATGGCAAATGGATGTAGTGGCATGGTGTGGTAGTTGGGTGGTCATGGGCCGCATACCCATGTAGGGCGTGTAGGTTGTGGGAATCCAAACTCAGTGGCTAAATATGTTTCCTGCGTGTAATGTGAGTTAAGCATACCCAACATACCGTACATGAGCTCGGATGATACCGGATCACCCCAACCAAACTCTCGAACAGGTGGTATCTGTGGACTTTGTGCTTCAGCAGCGGCTGTCTCTCCTTCCTCTCGCTCATGAGCAATAGTGGTCCTAGGCTGTCGGTGGACCGTGCTGTCATCGAACTCAAACCTAACACTCTTGCTCCTTGGGGGTCTCATTCGAACTCCCAGAATGATCTCACCATCCTTCCATCTTATCTGCCCATCAGCATCTTTCTCTAGCAACCAAACCTTAACCATATAGTTAATGTCATATGGCTTACATACCCTGTTCGCCACTGGTGTCAGGCTACCAATGACCTCCTCAGTCAATAGCCCCATTCTCCTAACTAACTTAGTGATTATTGCTCCTATATATGCAAACTCTGACTCGGTGTACCCTGACTCAGTAAGGATCCTATCAGCAACCAAATAAGCAACATTAACGTGTTCCTGCTCTATAATGCTCTTGATGATCTGCAAGTCCTTTACCCCAACAGCTCCTTTAGTCTTTCTCTTTCCTCGAATGCTGCAAGCGATGAGGTTGTGGAGAACTTGGTGGTGCTTATCAAGAAAAGAAGTGGCCTTGACATTGGACTGAAACTGATTGCCTGTCAATCCTTGCCAAATAGCAGTGTGGTCTCGTTGTTTTACCTCAGTGTTTGCCTTCAGGAAGAAAGAAGTGGTAACTTGATACTCAGTGTACAATTCAAGATGCCTGGCAAAGGTTTCTAATGACATGTGGTGAGGATTTCCCATGAAGTTGAATCTAATCATCCGGTCATCATTTAGCTTATCAATCGTTTTGTCGAACTGGAAGGTTACCATAAACTCAGCAACTAACTCTTGATAAACATTTTCCTTAATCTCAAATAGATTCCTCCATGCGCGCAGATGTCACTTCCCTTCCTTAAACACTATCAAATTTTCAAACCCTTCTTTCAAACCAATTTTCTCCAAATCTTCCCACACTAGGTACCTATTTTCTCCTAACTGATGTGTTAGCCATGTCTGATACCTTTCCCGTTTCTCTGGGCCCTTGATGATTTTCTGATATACCGGGGAATATCAGTCATCTGAAAAATAAGAGAAAACAAGAACATAGTGAATTACCAGGAATAATTACAAGTTATTTGACTAAATCATATTCTCAATTTTGTATAAAAATTCGAAATGTGGGCTTTAGAATATGAGCAGTCACAAAAACCTGTAATAGCTAGTAATACCACCAAACTCAATTTCCAATCACCACAAGAAACTTTGGTTTACAACAATAGGCTATTAGGTCTTAATGATTTCTACAAGAAAAGTCAAAGACTTATTTAACCATAACAAGCATGTATGATAAAGATTTAAATCTTAATCATGTAATTACCTTATCATGGCAAGTATAACCTATTACCACATGCAAACGAACCATGATATTCAAACAAGTATATAGCAATTTTGACCATATCATGCAAGTATCGCAACAAAGCTTCTTTAGTTGACAAATGTATTGCTTGATTGTATTTATGGTATTCTTTTAAGTAGACACTACTTTAAAATTTACAAGTAGTTAATTAAGGAAAATGTAGTATCCATTTAAGATTTGCCATAACACTTTCAAAGATACAATTTTACAATACCACCATGACTTTTTAACTAGAATGATTACTAGTATTACTAAAAATTAAGCATTTTATCTTTTAAAGTCAACATTACCAAAGTAAGGTTTCCTTTTTGTCATTTGCCAAATCTATCATAACACTAACTTGCATTAGCAAATCAAAGCAAGGCATTAGCATCCACTTAAATTAAAACATCATTTTATCAAAGGTTTTGTTTCAAAATGGTGACGTTTCAACAAAAGTCAACTTTTCATGCTTACTTTAATTTGCTAACTTGACCATATTACGCATTTAACCACAAATGAAGCAAATGAATAAGCTATACTAATCATATTTAGCATAAATCAATCAACAAACAGCTTATCATAAGCAATTTAATCATCAATTGGTCAAAATGGATCTACTAGTCACAAAAGTCAAATATAGTCAATTTTCCAAAGTCAAACATCAAATTGCTTCAATCTAAGAAGTAATGCTAGCTCCTACATCATCACTAAGCAAGAATCAAAGCTCAATTTCGCAATGCAAAGCAAAATCATCAAAAACTAACTTGAAACCCTAGGTCAATAAAGTTAGAGAATTTTGGTATTTTAAGCTTGGATCATACCTTAATGAAGATGCAATGATGTTAGGGGAAATAAAAATGACTTAGAGATGAATATTTGAGGCTTGGTTTGGTTAAAAATGGTGGAAAATGGTGGGTTTGGGGTGGGGTGATGGAGGCCGGCGCAAGGAGGGAGAAGGAGGGAAAAAAATGATTTTTTTGTTGTTTTGACTCTGGTTGAATCCTTTGTACCCTTTTTATTTACTCCTCCTTTTTACCATTTAAGATAAATAACATGTCAAGTGTAATTACTAGGTATTTTGGGTAATTAAAAACCTCAGCCAAATATTTTAGCAAAAGTTTAAAATTTGGTATTTGATTGTGCGCAGCAAAAGATTGTTTTATTAAAACGCAAGGAGAACTACGTAACTAGATAAAAATAAACAATATTTTTGGTTTAAAATCTTGACTCTTTAAAATCTAAGCAATTTAAAACTTTATAAGATATTTTAATTTAAGATTTTCAAGTATTCAGAATCTGCGCAGATTCTGCGGAGACAAAGATTTTAAAAGGGTTTTTAACTAAACTAACTTATTTTTAACCTAAGAAAATTATTTGAAAGACCTAATTAAAAATTTGGGTTGCCTCCCAAAAAGCTCTTGTTTCAAGTTTGTAGCTCGACTATTGTTCCAAATCTATTTAAAGGGGATTGCTTGAAAGCAATCTTGAAGTATAGCGAGGAATAAAATCACAGTTTAGAATGTTAATGACATAATCAACTAGCTTGGCAGGGTGTAATGAAATTTTTTTGAATTCGCTAAGAATCCTACGTTCTTTCTGGCCTAATTCTAGCAGATTGTTAACAAACTTACTAAATTCCTTTCTAACTTTCTTTTTACTTGAAATTCCTATTCGCATACCGCGGTCTATATTATTAAGATCGTGAAGAAGATTTCCTAAAATTCTTTGAAACCTAAGTTCCTCTTTTGAGTCGGGATCTCCATTTGTAGTTTGCAATGCAATGGTGATATCCCAAATTAAAGATCTTTGAGAAACGGTAAAAGGGAATTTGGATTGATCGAACAACGAAGCGAGTTTAAGGTGAATATCTTTTCTTTTGGCAAAGAAAACGGCTTTTATCTTGTCGTCGTCAGCTCCAGGAAATATTTCTTGCAACTTGGCGATTATATAAGCGGCGGGATCTACGAAAAATGGAATTTTTCCAGAAATGACGAGAGTGATCGCAGGATCTCTAGAAGTTAATAGCTCAAGCTCTTTTATCATTGCTGCAACATAACGATTAATCATGGTTTGTGAAACCGATGGATAATCGGTGCAAGCAAATAGATCCATGAGGCGATCTATTTCTAATAATAGCTTTCGCTCTTGCTCTCGATATCGAGTGAAGATACCATCTCCCTTTTGGATCGGAAGACAGTGGAGAATACCTACGAGTATGTCAATCCTTAAGATGGTTTTTCTTTGCTCGACTGAGAAAGGAATATCAGACATATTTAAGTGTAAGGCAAATGCCTTACATACACCTAACATCATGTCAGGGTCAAAAGAGTAACCAACGTATCGGATTTCATCACCATCTGAATCTTTCGGTATCTCCTTATCAACAACACGATAAATGGTATACGAAGGTTCTGGTACGAGGTAGACAAAAATTGGGGATTTTGGAAGATGTTCATGAATATCCTCATTCCTTATGGGGATTCGTTCTTCATTAGATGAGGAATGAAAGGATTGAGTGTTTTCAGGAATATTATCGACAAAATCAGGGAATCTAGGGATATTTTCTAAGGAATATTTAATCTCAGGCGCAGGTAGAACCTGATAGCTTGGAATGCTAGAACTAGAAGTTGAGATCTTCTGTTGAGATTTATGGGTTCCTAAGTCAAGATCTAAGAATTTCCCTAAGGTTCTAGAATCGTCGTCTGGGCTAGCGGAGGCTTCTTCTGGTGATGAGTGAAAGTCGGATTTCAACTTTAGTTCCAAGTGGTCGAAGAACTCAGCATCGTCCATAGCCATCATTTCTTTAGTCGTCTTAGAGGCGGACAGAGAAATGGGACAGGAAGGCGGCGAATCGTAGAAAGATATTTTTGCATATTCATTTTATTTTAAACTAAGCTAATTTATTCTAAGAAAAGTAACTTTCGAATAGGTTGAGGACAACCTATACGAAAAGGATCTCCTAATTGCTTATTCTATCTAAGACGGCTTCAGAATCGTAACGATCTACGATCCCCGACAGCGGCGCCAAAAACTTGATGGAACCCGAACAGTCAGGTTTTTGAAGCTCTCTCCTTGTGAGGGGGGGAGAACCCGTCCTCGTCGTCATGGGACTGACCGGACAGTACCGAGCGCCGATCGGTTGTTAAGTTTTAAATTTATAATGAGCTAGGGACTCAATTTATAAGTACTACCTATCACACAGGGTGAGCAAGCAGTAAGTATAACTCGAGGTCGTTCTTAAATCGGAGCGAATTGAAACGAAGTGATGCCAAAGATAGAGTTTTGCTTTTAGGATGGGTTTTGTGCAAATAGCTAGGTTTTGGGGGTTTTCTAATTTAATTAACTTATTAACTAAAGACATGAAAAGTAAATAAGATAGATAAGAATCGGTAGCTAGGTAGACAGATAGAGAATTGCGGCGGTTGAAACTTCAATAATCAGTTACGGGGATGATGCTTATTATAAAGATGATTGGGGACATTTTTAGTTAATAAACAGATGCATTATGGGTGTAAACACTAGGACCCTACTCATTCTATTTAAGTACCAGAATTAGTATGTCACGAGACCTAGGCTATCGTGATTCTGATCAGAACAGGCTGCTCAACCCCCCACACTGTCTTTGTGGACAAGTGACCCTTGAAGGGTGCAGGAATAAGGTAACAGACTGCCACGCAGGTAATTCTGATCGTTCTTAACACCTAAATGTAAATGCCATTTCCTAAACATGTTCAGATTATTTAACTTGCTATTCTAAAGTATCAGTTTTGTAGAATCTAGGGGTTTTAAGAATCCTGAACCACTGCTGGGCTTGACTTTCATCTCGAGACTCATTCCTTACGTTTGATTAGTTCAACTACTTCTGTCATGCTCTAGCCTCTCCTTTGCAATCAGTCATTCAGCCCTAGGAACACCAGCGGTGTACAATGCATACTTCTTCCACAGCGTATCAACCTAGGAACCGTTCACGATGTACTGCACTCCATCAGTTCCACAGATTTATGTAACCAAGGATGTACTTGCGGTGTACTATGGTGTTTCCACAGCTTTTCATCCCTAGGTACAGATACGGTGTACAATGTTAAAGTGTTTCCATAGCTTTAGTTACAGGGGTAGACAGACTGTGTACTGTAACATTTCCACAGCTATATTGGGTTCTAGGCCATATTCTAGGGTCTCTAGGTAATCCACAGTGTCGGCACAGACGGCTCTTTCCGGGGCATTTGCCCAGTATTACAGCCGGATTACAGTGACATACACGGCTTCTTTACTATAACACAGATAACTTCCTACTGTACCTAGAGTTGATCAGGTTCTAAGCCTAAAGTAATAGTCACGCGAAGGACTGGAAAGGGTAATCCATAGCTAAGTCTAGATGCATGATAAGTTTAGACATAACAAATATAACAATCCCCAATTATATAGATTTAAAGATTAACTCAACATCATTCCTACTTCTAACTATCTACATTTCAACAACCGCAACAACACACTTACTCAATAAGCATGGCAATAACAGTAACATACATCATACAAACAGGCAGAAATAATTCGGACATAGTATAAGTATAAGTATGAAATGATATCACCAGTAAAATTGAGCAGAGAAACAGCTGAAAAGAAAGGCAGAGTCTTGCACCAAGAATGCTTCTTATTACACCGTGATTACAATACCAGCTTTCCTTCTCTCTCTACTGCTAACCAACTAGCTATCTATCTCTCTCTAGAGAGGGAAAACTCTATAAAAATGTAAGAAAACGAAGATTGTTGAGATGTGAAGTGTGAGAGGTGTGAGAGATGTCTTCAAATGATGAAATGAGGCTTCTATATATAGAGATCGCATAGCCGTATCCGTAGACCATATCCTAACCATGAAACGCACAACCGTATTGCAAAGGCGAATAAAAATCAGATTTTTATCACCCAAACGCTCGATACGGCTGAGCTAGGGTGAATACGGCTGAACTGGACCGTATACAGCTGTGCATAGGGTGAATACGGCTGAGATGGCCCGTATACGGCTGAGCACAGGCCGTTTACGGTCTGTGTCCAGCCGTATACGATCTGGCTCAGCCGTATACGGCTGTGTTCATCCGTATCCTGGCCCTTCGGTTCTTCGTTTCTTCGTTCGGGCGTATCTTCTTCGTCGTTTATCTGTTTTGAGCGTTCTTTATATCCACGCGTTCGTATATTCCTAACGAAGAAAATGACATAAGTTAGAGGTCATAATTCGTTGCGTAGCTCAAAATGCATTGAAACGAATGAATGGAGGTGCGATAAAGCAATTTTGCCCTGTTTCTTACGTTTTTTATGCCATTTTTAGTGATTTTACAAACATCGACTCCGTTTTGACTTAGTTAACAAAACTTTATGAATAATGTCCTTTTTAGTATGTTTTTGTTAACTTTGTGCCTAAAATGTGGAAGATAACGTACGTAAAAACATGACTTTTTACGTGTTATCACGGAACAATGACCATTTTCTGGAATATGAAGATTCCTGGGTGCACGTATAGAGTAACAGACCCACTAATGTTCCGACCGTTCTTAACACCACAGTGATACTCAATTGATTAAAGCATTTAAGTTTAAGACTTGGTTAGTTTTTGATTACATTCCATCAATGGTTTTGTAGAATCCATGGGTGATAGACATATTTGGAATACTAGATGATTCCTCGTCTTCCTTTTTGGATTCATGAACTAAGTTTGTATTTAAGATCAAAGATTCTCTATTTATGATTTAAACCAGCCCTCATATGTATTAAACCAATAAATTCCCAGTTTATTCATAGTGTACAAAACTCATTTAGTAGTTCCATGGCTTCAAAACCAGACCATGCCATTTAACATATATAATTAAGTTGTAGTTTAATCACGGTGTACAATACTTGGTTAGTAGTTCCACAGTTGATATGACATCTTATCTAAAAGGTTTTAACCACGTTTATTGGTGGAAAGGCATTAGTTGAATGTGGTTTATAATCATAGATGGAACATGTAATCAAAACATCGAGTTTTCATTTATAAGATATAATAATATGAAACATTAATCCACAACGGATTGTGCCCACGACTTTCATAGCTTTCACATTATGTACTACACACATTGGTATTTCCATCGCTATACAAATAAAAGTTGTATTATGTTACCTCCGTTGTTTCATAATGACATCATCCAAATTAACGACTAATTACGTCACAACAAACACATAATATAACTATTTACTAATCATGGCATGAAATCCTAAATCTAGCATAACAACATTAATAACATGCATTATGATAGATAAGGAAAGATATAACTGTAAATAGCGCATAGCTTGAATATATGTTGAAAGATTACAACGAGCGAAACTTCTAAAATATCTTAGACAATATTACAAATGAACCTCCAAAGTATCTTCAACAATATTACAATATTACCCCTCCGTTAGCCTTGGTTAAATATGAACCATGAACTAACTGACTACTAACTTAAAACTAACCCTAAAATCTTGAGAGAGAAAGTTAGAGAGAGAAACTAGAGAGAGAGGGAGTGTGTGTGAGAGAAAGTGAAGAATGAGATGAGAGGAGAGGTGTGTTTAAATGATGAAGAGAGGCCTCAATTTATTAGCAAGCCTTGAAATCATCCGTACAAACACCAAAGCACCCGAAACAAGCCATAGAATCACAGGGAAATCACATACCCCTCCTATGGCCAAACACAGCCTTTTTAGGGGCATATACTGCCCAAAACAAGCCGTACATGGCCTCATCAGAGCCGTACATGGTCTGGTGCATGGTCGTGTGCTGCGTTCGACTTTTCCTCGTTGCTTAAAACGCACATATCTTCTTTTTTTTTATCCGTTTGCTTCAATTCTTTAGCCTACCATTTCGGAATTCTGCTACACTTCTAATGATACCAATTTGGTCAAATTTATATGTCTCTAGGGATGGCGTATGCGGAATGCTCTTGGTTTGCACTCAGGCGGCTCTATCTTCCTCGTTCTTTATCCGATCTGCACGATTCTTGATTCTCTATTCTTGAAATAACCCGTGACATCATATGAGACTACTTAAGAACTTTGCATCATCAGGTGACCAAAATTATGTAAGAATCGGTGTTTGAATAATCTGCCTCGATTTGTGTGCTGATAACACGCAAAAAGTCAAGTTTTTGTGTGCTATTATCTCACCTTTTTAGCCCAATTATGGATGAAAACATTTGAAATATACATTTTTATACTAAATTTTATAATGATGGCTAAAATATAGACGATTCTTCAAGAATCAACCAGAAAGGCCTAAAAACGAGTAAAATATAGCACAAACGATCAACAAATCTCTCGTTCACGCATTTCAGCATAATTTAAGCTATACTTGAAATTATGACCTCTAACTTATGTCATTTTCTTCGTTAGGAAATTATTGTTGGGATCGGAGTTAAATTGAATAAGTGGTGAAGACTAAAGTTCAAGTCTTAACCACTGTTAGAGTTAAAGACGGTCGCTGCTAGAAGAGTTGAAGACTAGCCACTGCTAGTACAAATGTAATAACTGCCATTGTTAGACATATACTTAGGAATTGTGTAATAAGTATATTGTAGCCTCTGTTAGTATAATATATTTACTACCACTGTTGGTATGTTTATTAGTAAGTCGGTTAGGCAGTTAGAGTTATGTATGGAATCAAATTATTTCCATATTAACTGGAGATTGTATAGGACTCTATGTATTATAAATAGAGATCCTTAGACCTAGAATAGGTTAACGATTTTACGCAGCTTCAAGGTTTTCTGTAACCCTAATACATTAAGTGTATTCGTCTTATATCATTAATAAGATTGAAGCTTTTGGTATTAATCATGTTCTACAAGTTATTCATAATATTCTTGATCTTCTCAATATTATTGAGTGTGATTTCGCAACTTCTCTATAATAATTCGAAGCTTATTATTATCTAATTGTTTATTAGATTATTCTGGCTTTCACAAGTGGTATCAGAGCTAGTTAAGCTTTGAATACAGGAAGATCTGGGATAACCGTTTGATCGATTTTACTTATTGAATCAATGGTATCAGAAGGTAATGAAGGAATCCAGGTTACTATGATCCCTATGCTTAGGCCTGATGAGTTTGATCTATGAAAGAATAGGATCAAACAATACATGCTTCTCACAAATTATCAGATGTGGGAAGTTGTGATTAATGGTCCTCCAGTAACACTTGATGGTGATGGTGTTGCACAAACAAGACCACCACCAACTTCAGAAGCAGAAAGAAAGGTTAGATCTATAGAGTATAAAGCACTCAGTACTCTGTTATTGTCTATTCCTAATGAATATCAGAGAAGGTTTGAAGCATGTCAGGATGCTAAAGTTCTTATGGAAACTATTGAAAAGAGATTTGGTGGCAATTCCAGCACCAAAAAGAATAGAAGCTCTCTTTTAAAGCAACAATATGAGAACTTTAATTCTGCAAAGTCATAAACTTTGACTCAAACCTTTGATAGGTTTTTGAAGTTAGTAGGAGATCTGGAGAATCATCAAGTGAAAATTGATAAGGATGATCTAAACAGGAAGTTTTTGAGATCATTAGGTGAGGAGTGCACAATCTACACTGTTATGTTGAGACAAAGTGCAGATTTGGAGTCAAAAGAGCTTGAAGATATTTATAATGATCTAAGAAACTTTGAACCTGAAGTGGAAAGCAAGAAGCAGGGTTCAGGAATCAACAACATCAATGCAACTGATATCGCGTAAAAAGTCACGTTTTTACCACCGATATCTCTCTCATTCTGGAGCAATACTTGGCATTTGTACTCAAACAACGCACAAATCATTGATAATATGCTAAGAAGATCAAAACAAGGTTGCACAAGCAAAATCAAGCAAAACGGCTGAAAAATGAAGATTCCATGCACGTTTGAAGATTCAAGACATCAAAATGAGATTTCAAGACAAAAGAGCCCCTCACCAACATCTATCTCATCCAAGATGTTCGTTTTCAAATTACGAATCCAACAGAAGAAGAATCAACAAAAACGGACGAAGAATGAAGATTCTACATACGCCGAAAGATCCAAACGATTCGTACGACACATCTATAGTTTAGAGACATGTTTTTGGGATTTCTTTTCCTCAAAAGCTTTGTTTTTGAATTACGAATCCAACGCAAAAAGAATCAACGCAAACGGACGTATAACGAAGAAAACACGCACGAATCGAGAAACGAGGCAACAGGCAACTAACCGGTGCGGGGGGTGCCAGCCGCTGCCGACCAGCCACCCCACCGCCGCCGGCTGACACCTGGCCGCCGCCATCCGCCACTCACCCACATGGATCACTCTTTTTTGTCCTTTCGTGTACCCGGTGCTAGACCTTTGCGCAACTTTACGTACCTCGTACACCACCTTTGCGCAACTTTACGTACCTCGTGCCACCACCTGCGCGTACCCGGTGCCACCACCTTTTCCACCTTTTGCTATTGTGAGCTACCACTTGCTAAAATGCACCAAAACTCTCCTATAAATAGGAGGCATGAGTTTCATTTGAAAAACACACCAAGGTATTAGGATACCAAGATACCTACATACACATTCCACATTTCTTTATTGTAATATAAGTGGTAATTCTTCCTAGTTAATTAGACTAGCTAATTAACTAGTCAAGGAAGATTTGTACGGAGGTGCTCCAGGACACATATTTTGGCTACGAGTTATTGTACTTCTTTCCAGGTGTTAATCTATCTTTCATATTTAATATGCTTGTCCTTTCTTTAATAAATTTAAATATGCATGCTAGAATTGCCATGATTAGCTAAATAACTCAATTGTCTGCTATGATAGTCGTTTAGAAAAGTATTAAATATGTGACTATGTGGTATGTTATGAGATTGCGGATGGTTTACTTTACAAATGGATATAGGAATTAAATATTTATCGTTTATCTACCCAACTCATGTTATGACTAAAACTTTATCCAAAAATGAATGTAGCTAACTCATAGGATACGGGTCACTTAGTTATACTATGTTAGATTGAATCATTGAGCTCAACATGGCCGGTGTTCTCTAGACCAAAATAGGATCCAAGAGACACGGAACATGGGAGTAGAGGTAGATTAAGATGAAATTCATATAGGCGATATTTTTGAGACAACTTTCGGAATATCCTCAACTTAGATAATAATTTTGTATGCTTAAATTGAACTATTGCTTTGATCATCTTATTGCATGTTCTTGTTTGATTGTTGCCTTAGGATCATCATAATAGTAAAATTTAAACGGCATTAATCATCGTGAAATAATATGACGGTCCCTATTCGACTGTTCTTTGATATAGTACTGGAAACGCATACGGCGGAGTACAAATGTATGGAAGTCAAGAACGACCGAAGGTAGTTGTATTATGAATCGAATAACAAACGTATTACTTAGATTTCTATTTGTGGCATAAATCATCCCTGTTTTGTTGCATCCCCGAGTAATGATGATAACTCGTACGAATAAGTGATGACATGTTATCCGGCCGTCTAGACCAGTTAGCCCAACCTATTCCGGTGAGGATAACCCTCGTTCATAAGATTGTTTATTCAACAAACTATGCCATGATTCGGGCATCTCTGACGATCGAGATTGGGGAATAGGATTCGAGGTTAACTGTCGGATAATGTGGGTGTACATTTGAGAGAACTTTCGGTGTATACTTTAATATATTGTGCGATCCACATGACATTCTATTTTCCTGATTGTGGACACCTCCACGTTAGCCCGATAGAAGGATTGTAGTAATAGCTCACATTAACTTACGAACTTATCTCCATTAGAACTCTCCATATTTAACAACCTCTAAACCACGTTATAGTAGACAATCGCTTTAATTAATGATGTAAAGACATAAGTTGATTAATACTTGTTTGAATTTTATTTTGTTCAAGTATTTCAAGTCCGTGAATATGATAGTGCGTGAATAAATAACTATCCATGAATCACAAGTGACAATGTGTCCGTGATTAAGTTTGAGTATCCGTGAATGATGAGGTTCGACAATACTTGAGTATCCGTGATTGCAGTGGATTCGACATTAGCATTCCGTGAATGCTTGGATTCACGGACGGTGTAATTCCGTGAATAGCTATTCACGGATTACACTTTGAATTGTCGTAGAAGTTGTCTATAAATAGAAGTAGTTGAAGTCATTTTGGATGATGCTTTTTGATGTAATTTTGAGAGACATTCACTTGTACATGTTAACCTCTTGTATATGAAAGATTGATTTAGCAATATAATCAAGATTTCATGTTGAATACTTTTATTTCTTTCTTCTTTACTATAATTCACATTGTGATTGTGTATATTTGTATTCCGCACAAATATACATACATTCTAGTTTGCGTATTCTGATCCGAGGACGCTCACAAGTGGTATCAGAGCTAAAAGGATAAGAAATTAGAATATTTTTGTGATTTAAAGTGTGAAGATGAAGATTTGAAGAAGTTACGTGATGTCTAGTATTACAATCATTTGAGACAGCGTCAAAATCAATCTGAAGGTGTTAACAAGTGATTTCTGATATAGAATCTCTTCTGAATTCATTCACATCTCTATATGATGACGAATTGATCAAGAAGTATCACAAAAGCTTACGTCTTTTCTGCATGATTGAAACTTTGACGATCAAAGTTAAAATTGATTGTTTCTGAGTGTCGGAAATAAAATTCCGAGCTCATTGCAACAAGTTTCATCCAAAACAAGCATGTTTTGAAGAATCTGTATCACTTTGAAAATTCTGGAAATCGTTTTCCGTGAATTAACACTTTCCGTGAATCAAAATTCCGTGAATATATATAATCCGTGAATATTACTATTGTCGCATAAACAGTATCCGTGAATTATACTATTGTCGCATAAACAGTGGTATTACATTCACGGATTAAAATTTTCAAAATATTATTAACTGTTTTTAATATTCACGGATATTAATTTTTTTTATTATTATTATTCACGGATATTGTATTCACGGATAATTGTATTAACGGATACTCTTATTCACGGATATTAGTATTATCGGATATTAATATTCACGGATATTAGTATTTGGTTAGTATTCACGGATATTGTATTCACAAAGAAAGATTAAAGAATTTTTAGTGTGATTCACTGATTTCATCTTGAAAGATGGCTCATGTTAATTGGCAAACGATGATGAAAAATGATCAAGAGACCGGAACAACTACAAAACCACCCAAGTTTCTTTGTCAAAACGATTACGATGATTGGAGATATCGTTTTGAATCATTTATTGCTTTGTATGATCCTGATTTGATGATTCCAATATTGGAACAATATATACATCCAAGAGCAGAAGGCATTTATCGAGATAATCCTCCACCTAAATCATTAAAGATGATGAATTCGGAAGAACGAAAAGAACATGATCGTGATAAGAAGGCCAAATCCATCATTTCAATGAGTCTTCCAAGTGATGTTTTAGCAGGGTGGAAAGATTTGTCTACTGCTTTTGAATTGTACAAAGCAATGGAAAAGCGTTTTGCTGGTAATGATAAATTGAAAAAGAGCAAACGTGATTTACTAAAGAAACAATGGGATGTTTTCACCTGTATTCCCAATGAGTCTTTTAACGATTTGATCGTTAGGTACTCACAGCTTATCAGTGAGTTAAAAAGACATGGAATGATTCTTGAGCGTCTTGAAATCAATGAAAAATTGATTGAAGCCTTACCTTCTCGATGGGACATCAAAGCAAATATCTTGATGGAAGATGAGTCATTAGGTGAATATGCTTTTGAGGATTTAATCAATAAGCTTCAGGTGTATGATGTGTCTCTTCAGAAAAAGGAGACAGGAAAAATGATGCAGTTTACTCAATTTGGTACTACCAAATCTTCTGAAACAACGGCATTATATTCAGGATCTGAAACTTATTCTGGTGGAAATCCAAGTGGAATCACATCTGGTGGTTATTCAAGTTTTGGTTTTTATGGTTCTGGAAGTTCTTCAACTTCAAGCCATGAACAACAACAGAATTCTAATCCACAAGTTTCAAGAGTGACTGAAGACCATGCAAATGTTGTTACTGCATTCTTGTCTTCATATGAAGCTTTTATTTCTGGAAGAATTGGAAATGTTGAGTTAGTTGAAGAGGATTATGATCAATTGCATCCAG
Organism: Pseudognaphalium luteoalbum; assembly: GCA_963422505.1. NCBI lineage: Eukaryota > Viridiplantae > Streptophyta > Magnoliopsida > Asterales > Asteraceae > Pseudognaphalium > Pseudognaphalium luteoalbum. The sequence goes on from OY730194.1 coordinate 56,470,354, forward strand.
ATGACCTAGAAGAGATGGATTTGCAATGGAATATGGCTATGCTTACTAGGCGGGTTAAAAGGTTTTTACAAAGAACTGGTAAAAATAAACTGGGAGGTAAACCAGGTTTTGACAAATCAAGAGTTCGTTGTTACAATTGTCAAAATCTTGGTCACTTTGCAAGAGAATGTGAGAAGAATAAAGCTCCTACCTCTGGTTTTACCAAGCCATCAACTTCCAAGACATATTCTTCATCTGCTCAACCTCAAACAAAGGAAACATCTGCTACTCCCACGTCTTCTGCACTCATTTCTACTTCTGATGAGTTTTATGATTGGAGCGCACACGTGGATGAGTATTCCCATAATCAAGCATTTATGGCGAATGTTTCCGAGGTCGATTCTTCTCTTGCTGATCAAAGTTGCTCAACTTGCACTGATTTGAATAATCAAATCAGCATGTATCAAACTCAAAATGCTAAACTTTTAACTGACAATGAAAAGTTAAAAATACAGAACAAGGAATTGGTTGAAAATAATAATCTTTTAAATAAACGTTTTGAGTCAACAAATGTTGAAACACATGATTTAAAAGCAAAAATCTTCAATCAGCAATCCATTATTAATAGCTATTTGGTTGAAATGGATTTATTAAAAAAGGAAAAATCTGATGCTGATTCTATGCTTTTAGATCTTGAAAGAAAATTGCTAAATGTTTTGACATCTGCTGTTGTTTTTGATGAGATAATCAATAACCAACGTTTAGATACTAAATCTAAATCTGGTATTGGATATCAAAATGATTTAAAAACAAAAGACTCTAAAGTTGAATATCATTTTGTTCCTCCACCAACTACCTATTCTGCATTGCCAGTTAAAAATGAAGCAAATGTTGAGTTTGCTTATGGAAAAGGAAAAGTTGATTTGAAAGACACACATCAAAAGGTGTCTTCAAGTGAGACTCTAGAATCATCTGTTAAAAATGATTCCAAAGTTGGTGATTCACTAACTGATGAATCCAAAGTTGATGCTTCCAAAATGAAAAAGCATGATTGTGAATGTAGTGACAAGATTAACGATTGTGTTTTAAAAAATTTAAAAGAAAAATCGAAAGCTTATGACACACCAACACAAGTTAAACAGATTTTGAAACAATCTTCTTCACCACAAAAATCACAATCATCAACTTCTTCATCAAAAGCTAAACTTTCTTCTTCTCACTTTGTTTCTGCCAAAAGTGAAGTGTCTACAAGTAGAAAATCACATTCTAAATGTGAGGCTTCTACAAGTAAGACTTCACTTCATGTTTCTAATAAAAGGGTTACTTCTCGGAAACAATATGAAACAAGAAAATGTTTCTATTGTCGTGTTCATGGACATCTTATCAATGAGTGTCACAAGCTTGCTAAAAAACGTTCAAGAGATATTTCAAAGCAAGCTAAACATTCTGAAATCAAAGATGATTTAAAAACTGTTCACGAAAAATCATCAAAACCGAAAGTAACATCTTCTGTTTCTTCAAAGAAGAAAACAAAATCTCATGATGCGTCAATCAAAAGGAATTTCAAAAAGAATTTGAAACAAATTGACGTTTTCATCATGGATGTCATTACTAGACGACCCATAGCCTCAAAGGCTTGGGTCTCCATTAGCAATTAATCTGTTTTTGATCAAATGTCTTACAGTCTTCCCGAGCTATTGATAACATATGGTACATCGATAGTGGCTGTTCAAGACATATGACAGGGAATCTCTCTCTGCTTGAGGATGTTAAGGTTAAAGACGGAGGATTTGTTGCATTTGCCGGAGACAAAGGTGGCATGATTTCTGGTGAGGGAACCGTTTCAAACGGGGAAATCAGCTTTGACAAAGTAAATTATGTTGAACAACTTCAACATAATCTACTTAGTGTTTCCCAAGTCTGTGACAAGAAACTGTCAACTTGGTTTAACGACGAAGAGTGCTTAATTCTTAAGCCAGGGTTTGTGGTACCTCAAGAGTGGATTCTTATGCGAGCTCCAAGGGTAAAGAATATGTATGTCTTAGACATGCGTACCATTACTCAATCTACAGAGCATACTTGCTTATTGTCAAAAGCTACAGAAAAGGAATCAATTTTGTGGCACAGAAGAATGGGTCACATTAACTTTAGGAAAATGAACTTCTTAGTTAAGAATGATTTAGTGATTGGGGTTCCTAAACAAACCTTTTCACTAAATGATCACTGTATTTCCTGTAAAAAGGGAAAACAAAAGAAGTCTCATAAACATAAATTGATGAATTCGATTAACATTCCTTTGGAACTTCTCCATATGGATTTGTTTGGACCCGTAAGTGTTCGGAGTATTGGGGGTAAATCCTATTGTTTAGTAATCACTGATGATTATTCTAGATTTTCATGGGTTTACTTCCTTAGTACAAAAGATGAGGCTGCTGAGAAAATTAAGTATCTAATTCTGAGATTAGAAACTTTGTTTTCTCTGAAAGTGAAAATTTTGAGAAGTGATAATGGTACAGAATTCAAGAACTACTTAATGGAAATGTTTTGTCTTCAGCACGGAATTACTCAACAATTTAGTGCGCCTCGAACTCCACAACAAAATGGAGTTGCTGAAAGGAAGAACAGAACTTTGATTGAAGCTGCAAGAACAATGCTCTCAGATGCAAAGTTGCCAACAACTTTTTGGGCAGAAGCAGTTAATACGGCTTGTTTCGTATTAAATAGAGTTCTTGTGGTCAAAGATAAGCAGAAAACGAGCTATGAATTACTGAATAATCGGAAACCGAATATTCATTTTTTGGAACCTTTTGGATGTCCGTGTTTGTTGTTGAAGACTAAGGATCGCATTCCTAAGTTTGCTGAAAAATCTGAATCTGGATTTTTCTTGGGTTATTCTGCAAATTCTCACAACAAGAGAGTTTATAACACAGCATCACATCGAATAGAGGAATGCTATGAAGTTGAATTTCTTCGGCATTCTCCTTCTTCTACTGGCATAGGTCCAAAATGGTTATTCGATTACGACACATTCTTTAATTCTCTTGCTATTTTTCAGCATGACGTGTCTTCTTCTTCTGCTACAGATTTAGATGACTTTGTTATTCCAGTTACATCTGTTCCTGCTGAACCGATTATTACTTCACCTCCACCAGTTTCTACTTCTCATCTTATTCCACCACAATCTTCTGATGACTCAATTGCTCATGAGATTTCTTCACCTTTGACAACTGTTGAAGAAGAAACAACTTCCAATCCTGACGATACTGACAATTTTCAGGAACCTTCTGCTGAACTAGAAGAACCAATTCTTGATGACTCTAGTGATGAAGTAGTTAGTAATCCTGAAGATTCTAACTTAGGAAATAATTTGCATGTAGATTCGGTTCCTACATTGCGAATTAATTCTAAGTATCGACATCCTCTAAAGAATGTGATTGGAGATGTGTCAGAAGGAATTAAGACTCGGCAGCAACTCAAGTCTGATTCTTCTTCTTGTTTTTTATCACAAATTGAACCAAAAAATGTTCAAATTGCTTTGACTGAATCCTCTTGGGTTCAAGCAATGCAAGAAGAATTACAACAGTTTGTGAAATTGCAAGTTTGGACTTTAGTGAAACCACCTAAAGATGTGCATCCGATTGGCACTCGATGGGTTTTTCGTAATAAGAAAGATGATCGAGGAATCGTGGTTCGCAACAAGGCCCGATTAGTCATTCAAGGTTTTACTCAGATCGAAGGTTTAGATTATGATGAAGTGTTTGCACCGGTTGCTAGACTTGAATCAATTCGGATCTTTCTAGCTGATGCTTCCTTCATGAGGTTTAAAGTATATCAATTGGACGTCAAGTGCGCATTTTTATATGGGAAAGTGCATGAAGAAGTGTTTGTCAAACAACCACCGGGTTTTGAAGACTCTAAATTCCCAGATTATGTGTATCGGTTGGATAAAGCTTTATATGGTTTACATCAAGCTCCCAGAGCTTGGTATGAAACTTTATCTCAACATCTGCTTGCAAATGGGTTTTCTAGAGGTCAGATAGACAGCACTCTTTTCATCAGAAAAGTAAAAGGGAATTTGTTGCTTGTTCAAGTGTATGTAGATGACATCATATTTGGGTCAACAAATGAAAGCTTATGCAGAGAGTTCGAGCAGATTATGAAATCAAAATTTGAAATAAGTTCAATGGGTGAAATGGCATTTTTTCTTGGGTTGCAAGTCCAGCAACTTGATTCAGGCATTTTCATACATCAAACAAAGTATGTTACTGAAATCTTAAAGAAATTTCTGATGACAGATGTCAAATCCATTTCTACACCCATTGATCTTGTTGAAAAGATTGGCCCTGCTCTTGATGATCAATCAACCGATGAAAAGGAATATCGGTCCATGATTGGGTCTCTTATGTATTTGACAGCTTCGCGTCCAGATATTATGTTTGCTGTATCCATTTGTTCAAGATATCAGGCAAATCCTAAAGTTTCTCATCTGAAGGCCGTTCAACGTATTTTTCGATACTTGAAAGGAAAGCCTAATTTAGGCATTTGGTATTCACATGATGATGATTTTTCTCTTTCTGCATATTCCGATTCAGACTATGGCGGATGTGGTATTGACTTCAAATCCACATCGGGTGGATGTCAATTTCTAGGAGAACGTCTTGTGACATGGCAGTGTAAGAAACAGGATACAGTTTCTACCTCTACTGCAGAGGCAGAATATATCTCTGCTGCAAGTTGTTGTTCCCAAATTCTTTGGATTCAACAACAACTTAGAGATTATGGGTTTCTTCTTAACCACACTCCTTTGCATATAGATAATACTGCTGCCATAAGTATCATACCCGTACAGCATTCTAAAATGAAACACATCGAAATTCGTTTTCATTTTATACGGGATTGCTATGAGAAACACTTGATTAATTTAGTCCATATTGATACTTTAAAACAATGAGCTGATCTGTTTACAAAAGCGTTTTCTAAACCTCGTTTTGAAGAATTAATCTTGATGCTCGGAATGAAGCATTTAGATCAAATTAAATAAACTTTGGATCTTTTTGAATTTTCTTTGTTGTTTATTTTTTTTACTTTTTCTTTAAACAAAAATTCAAAAACATATGAAAAATAAAAAATAGGGGGAGATTTTTGTGTAAAAGTTGGGAAATGATAGTACATTGGGAATTGTATTTACATATAAATCTGAAAAAGGAATGTTATGTACTATTTTTGATATGCTAATAGGTTTATATAGCATTTTTAAACCAAATTTTCTAATAATGTAATTTTAAATATGGTTTATTGGTAGGCATTTGTGGGTCTATCATATCTAGTCTAAGAAATGTCTAAATATTTTTGCATATTATTCTATATTTTCCAAAATATTAGTATATGACAATAAAATTATCAAAATGATAATAAAAGTCTTAAATTTTGAAGGATTAATATATTATGATTCATGATTTAGGGTCTTTATATTATGATATCTGGGAAAAATGTATTGACTATTTGTTGTACGGTGTACAGACCTTAGTCGGTATATTTTTTATAAACGGACATACAAATATTGATAAAGATATAAATATCTATCATAATAAACCCAATCACTTTGTTATACGATGTATAGACCTGTGATACAGTTTATTAGTCCAACTCGAAGTATGACATATGTGACTAAAAGTCATTCCAACATATGTATGTACTTCTAAAGATATCATCATATTTTCACTCTCTATATGAAAATATTAATATATTATGAATTTGAAAGTATATTTTTATTTTGGTTATATAAAATGATATGCATATTAATAATAAAAAGAAAAAGATATTTTAGATACCAAAGTGTTCAAGTGTATAACACATACCAAAAATCATATATAAAATGATTTTTAGAAAGTATGCTTTATTAATGCTATGTAAATTTAAATTGGTCAAAAATATTAGCAATCAAAATAGACTTTCATTTCTAAAAATACAAATTAAATACATTCATTTATCCCAATATGATCCCAAGTCACGAAAATTACTCCAACAAAAAGATTTTATTTTTGTACATATTTAGTTTATTAATTTTCCATTTTTCATTTTTAAATAGGTTACAAAATTTTATCCAAAGTTTGTTTAAATTGATAAAAATGTTTTATTTATAATTTTTGAATTGTCGGATGAATATATACCTTTATTCACGGATAAAGATATATATATTCACGGAATTATTTGTATTCACGGATGAATTGAAACAATATAAGTAATTTCAAAATTTGAAAAACTTACACTTTTCCTTTTCCGTGATTATTACTCCGACAATTCCAATATTCCGACAATTACTTTTTCTTCGATTTCTTCCTGATTACTTGGTTTCATTAAAAACCAATCCGACAGACTTACTCGTTTTTGTATTTCGCATCGACTGGTATAAATTTCTTTCATTTTTGTTAAAGATTTCATGCTTAATCGATCACTTCAAATAACGCTTGGTACTGTTCAATAAAATCGTCCGACAATTCGAATTGTCGGACCACCCGACAATACAGTATTGTCGGATGAACAGTGTAATGGTTATCCGTGAATATTGAATTCTCGGATAAACAGTACTCCGTGATTACTTCTTATGTTTGACTATATTGACCTGTTTGACTATTTGACTACGACAATCATATTGTCGTATAAACAGTACTTATTCACGGATGAATAGTACTTCGACAATATTATTCACGGATGAATAGTGTTACGACAATATGAATCACGGACAAAATTTTTGAAATATTATTTTAATTTTGAATTGTCGCATGAATATTATTCACGGACAATATGATTCACGGATAAATATATGATTGTCGTATGAATAGTACATCACTAAGTCATATTGTCACATAAGATTAATCATTGTCGCATGAACAGTAGTCATTCTGTTATTGTCGGATACTTGAAAATTTGAAAATTTTTCTAAGTGTTGAAAATATTTCAAATAAACTTTCTGTTTAGTTTGTGTGTCTAATAAACTCTTGGTGCAGATTTTATTTCTAAATGGCAGATTTAGATCCTATTGCTGCTGTTCAACCCGAGGTTCAACGTCGAGCAGTCGTGTTTGAAAAACGACATAATGCAACTGCATATCTTCTGGAACAACCGGATAAACCTGAAAATAGGAAGTTTTTCCCTATGATAAGGTTTCTTTTACGATCACGCATATCATATGCCTTGACTGTATCTGTTCCCAATCTGTACGAAGATCACATGATAGACTTCTGGACTTCAGCTGTATATCAAACAGATGTCAATCCTCCATGTATTACATCTACGGTTGATGGAAAACCGTTGTTGCTTACTGAAGAGCTGATTCGTCATACTCTCCAATTAGGAGATACTTTGAATGCATCAAATGACATTCCTCAAAACGTCATTGATCAGTGTCTTCATCAAATGGGGTGTACTAAAGGACCTCATGATGTTCAAATCCTGAAGAATCATTTCTGTCCCCACTGGAAGTTTTTGGCACATATGCTAATTGGGTGCATCTCTCCGAGGAAAGCTGGTTTTGATTCGATGAGTTATCAGCTTGCAGGGATCATGACGGCTCTTGTTCTAAATATCCCATTTAACTTTTCGAGATACATCTTTGAGAATATGGCTGGCAACATTAATGATGATGGATTCTTCATGTACCCTAGGTTTCTTCAACATATTTTTGATAATCATATCAACGGGATTACTTATCATGGAAGCATTCTACACTACACTCCTATTCCCAAAAGAGTGTTTGCTGATTGCAATGGATATAGGGGCAAACCAGTGCCGCCTACTGTTGATTTATTTGGCCATATCATTGATGCTGACTTTCAACCACCACAATATGCATTGCCACAGATTGTACAACCTGCTGATTCTTCTACTGATAGTGAATCATCTGAGGGGGAGCAGGAAGTTCCTTTGATTGATCATGAGGAAGTGGAATCTTCAAGTTCTGAAGAGGATCAATCTTTTCGTCTACAATCTGTTGAAGAATCTTTAGTTCCTCAAAGACTTATTGCTGAAAATATTGCAAAGGAACGACAGGATTTGAGACGTCAACGTGAAGAGGCACAAGATCCCGAATATGTACCTGATATTCGGCCTTCTCAAAGACGCAGAATTTCTGAACCTAGTTCATCTGCTGATATTGCTTCTACTTCTATGCCTGTTATATCATCTCAAGGTATTCCTACCTCTGTTCCAGCTACTTCTACAATTCCTGTTGCTGTTTCTGTTGCAGCTGGCACATCCTCTTCTTCACCTGGACCAAGTGTTAGCATGGCTAACCTTGATGCATCTTTACAACGTGCTGTAAAACCGTTGATGACTCTTGTTGAAAAGCTTCAAATGGATTTACTAAATGCTTTACAACAAATCAATTCTCAAGATATTCTTCTCGAGGAACAACAACAGCAAATTCTATCTCAGAATGATCGCATCGAAGAATTGGAACTTGATGTTTTTCTTTTGAAAGAAATGTTGGTTGATCAGGGGGAGAATAATGTTAATGATGATAATGATGTACATGATGATGATGGTGATGATGGTGATGATGATGGTGATGATGGTGATGATGGTGATGATGATGGTGATGATGGTGATGATGGTGATGATGATAATGATGATGGTGATGATGATGGTAATAATGGTGATCATGGTGATGATGATGGTAATAATGGTGATCATGGTGATCATGGTGATGATATGACTGAAAATGCTGATGATACTGAAAATGATAGTGATCAACCAAATTTCTCACAAGCATTGGTTGTATTCCAAGAAAACGAACCATTAGAAGTTGATCCAATTAATGCAATACATGAGTCAAGAGTATTTGAGCTTGGAGAATCATCTCATATTTTTGATCAGGAGGAATTAATGGATAGCATTGAAGATGAAGAGGTGCTTTGTCCAACTCCTTTGAATGTGATCATTGAAGATTTAATACCATTTGTTGAACTTTGCAATGATGGCGATTATGATTTTGAAAATTTCGATCCAGAATATCCTCCGGGATTTGAACCTGATTTCGATTATGTTCACGTTGAAGACTGGGAAGATTCTGAAGATGAACTTCATCTGGAGAATGTTCAGTCAGATATGTGTTCACAAGAAGGGTTATGGAAAGATTCTGATGATGATAAAGAGCCTGAGCAAAAAGTCTCTTGGTGGTTTCCTAAACAACCAACTCCAGTGATTACAGTTCGTAAGTTCTTTAAAATACCAAGATATGAATGCGTTGGTAGAATTATCAGATGGAAATATGATAATGACAACAAAGTATTCATTATTAAGAGAACTGATGGACTTCAATACTTTCACTCAACGTTCAAAGCTTTAGAAAAACTACCTAAGTGTGAAATCAATCATTTGGCTTCAGTGGATCTAATTAACCGATCAAAACATGGTTTGATTAATTGGATGGCAGACACTTTAACAAGAGAAAGTAATAATGGGAAATTCACATGGGTTAAGGAAACTTTCCCATTAAGAACCGTTGATTATTTCGATATCGAGCCGATTTCCAATCAACCAAGAATTACTTTGACATATCCTAGAGTCAAATGTATGACAAAGATTTCACTTGAGAAATTGCCTGTGAATTTTTCTAAGTTTGTGAATCATTGGAGATATAACGGATCGACTGGAGAAGCAGAAATTGCTTGTTATGATAGAGATGTGAATGGAGAAGTAATGTGGAACAGAGAATCAATTGTATATGTGTTTGATCCATTGAGCTTAATCAATCTTTCAAAAGATTATCTTGAAGTGTTGCTCGTAAATCCGATTGTTTATGATGATGCATATGACGATGAAAAAATGGCATTGAAGTTTCAACGGGTTGTTGAAGTTTGTTGCTCACATGGAATTTTTGCTGGATGTAATCTTCCGGGATACGCTTGAAGACTTGAAGAAAAGACTCAAGTATCATCAAAGGGGGAGTTTGTAAAGACATAAGTTGATTAATACTTGTTTGAATTTTATTTTGTTCAAGTATTTCAAGTCCGTGAATATGATAGTGCGTGAATAAATAACTATCCATGAATCACAAGTGACAATGTGTCCGTGATTAAGTTTGAGTATCCGTGAATGATGAGGTTCGACAATACTTGAGTATCCGTGATTGCATTGGATTCGACATTAGCATTCCGTGAATGCTTGGATTCACGGACGGTGTAATTCCGTGAATAGCTATTCACGGATTACACTTTGAATTGTCGTAGAAGTTGTCTATAAATAGAAGTAGTTGAAGTCATTTTGGATGATGCTTTTTGATGTAATTTTGAAAGACATTCACTTGTACATGTTAACCTCTTGTATATGAAAGATTGATTTAGCAATATAATCAAGATTTCCTGTTGAATACTTTTATTTCTTTCTTCTTTACTATAATTCACATTGTGATTGTGTATATTTGTATTCCGCACAAATATACATACATTCTAGTTTGCGTATTCTGATCCGAGGACGCTCACAGCTGAACGCCCGAAGTAACCTCCACTTTTTAATTCAGTCTAGTTTAATTTAGGATCGAAAAAACCTAAAACCAAAACCAACTCTTTTAACTCTAGCTAAATACATAAAAGCTTCTAAACTCCTTAGTTTCAATTTGTTGCGCTTTGAAGAATGATCATAGGTCATACTTGTCCTTTGCTAGCCCTTTGATTAGCATAATAAGTAACCCTAGGCCCCAACCTTATAAATTAAAAACCCACTGCTGTGTCACGTCACCATTAGAGATCCCAACGACCGGTGCGTGTCGCAATAAGTTTTTGGCGTCGCTGCCGGGGATCGTTGGCAACCGATTTTAGGATTTAGTAACTTTAGTGTTTAAGCGATCCTTTTGAAAGATTAACATCAATCAAGAGTTACCTTTTTGCCCTTAGGATTAGTTTAGATTTAGCTTTTTAACCAATTATGACAGCACATTTTGATTGGACCAACCACACACCAAATGAGTCTTTAACCCAACTTTTAGTTGTTTCCTCACCTACAAACCACTTACCTTCCTCAAAACAATCTTTGTCAGAATTTATGTTTGAACAAAACGTTATAAACAAAAGAGTAACCGGATTTCAGGATAACATTGACGCCATGATAAAAGTTTCAGAAAAATTAATCTCTAACATGAAATCCATTTTGAAAAACTTAAGTTTTATTGAGGAAAGTACGTCGGTAATCACTAATGACACCACTCATCCACCAAGTGATGATATGTTAATCGTGACTAGAGGGGGAAAAGTAACCAAAGTTGATCCACCGCCACCAGATAACACCCCCGAAAACACTTCTTTGTCCACACCTACACCTAGTGAAAATGTGTCAATTGACATCCCGGTCACAATACCTGACCCATCACCAGCCAAAACTCCAGATAATGCACCTCGAACGAGAATACCTTATCCTGGTAGACTTAAAAAGGAAAAGAAAGAAGCCCAAATCGGTAAATATATGGAAATATTTAAAAGCCTACACTTAAATGTTAGATTATTAGATGCTTTAGTAGAAATACCCTCGTGTGCTAAATTCTTTAAAGAACTCCTTTCAAACAAAGAAAAAATCAGGAAAATAGTTAGTTTACCCTTGAATGCTGAATGTTCATTAATTGTACAGCGTGGTCTCCCACCTAAATTAGACGATACTGGACGTTTTACTATACCATGTTTTCTCCAAGGAATTCAAATTAGTAACGCCTTAGCAGACCTAGGTGCTAGTGTTAATCTTATGCCTTATTCCCTCTACAAGAAATCAGGATTAGATGACCTATTACCTACTCGTATGACTATCCAATTAGCTGACAGATCAGTTAAACTCCCTCGAGGAATTGCTGAAGATGTCATGGTCAAAGATGATAAGTTCATTTTTCCAGTGGACTTTATTGTCATGGACATAGAGGAAGACACCCATATCCTGCTCATCCTAGGCAGACCATTCCTAAACACTGCCAAGACTGTAATTGATGTTAACAAAAAATCTTTAAAATTGAGATTTAGGAAAGAGGAGGTCACCTTTAATGTCGATTGATTGATGAAGCAACCTCTGGAAGAGGACCTTGGGTTGTGTGATACCATGCAGGATATTTTTGATGAGCATCTCAATGAAGTACTAGCACTATCCAGCCAGGATCCGATACCCAACACCATAATCACCGTTCGAAAGCTGTGTAATGAGGACCCTGGGCTGCACTCCGCAATCGCTTCGCCAACAACATCCAACGAACTACTATTTCCGCTGTTTGAAAAGAAGTCTCCTCACATCGATGGCAAAACAATCGTTGTTCCATTAGGATGCGGTACACCGATACCTTGGCTAAAGAGAGATAAACCCATATTCAATGAACCAAACCCATTTCCCTCAATTAGAGAGATCTTGGATTCATTCAAAGGAATGAGTGTTGAGCCACCATCGTTTGAACTACAATTATCCAACCAACCTGAACCACTGCCGTTTTCAAACCCTGAAATCACCATAAACCAATCTTCATCCGCTCAATTTCAAGAATTCCAATTCACTAACGACAGAGAGATCATCATCACCAGAAACAATGAAGTTTCCTCGTCATCAGTCAACAAGTACGAGCTAAAGACAAACGAATTCTCAAATAAAACTGAGTGGGTTGAAATAGCATCAATTTCCACATCTGAACCCGAGACAGACGAAGCACCATTCCAAGCTGAATACGAAAAGCTGAATAGAGACGAGATAGCTAGAATGAAGTCGTTTATCGATGAGCCACCAAACCTGGAATTAAAAGAACTACCACCTCATCTTGAGTACGCTTACCTCCCTGGAACATCACAACTCCCGGTGATAATATCAAAAGAGTTAAAACCCGAGGAGAAAGCTCAACTCATTGATGTTCTGAAATCGCACAAGAAGGCAATTGCATGGAAAATTTCCGACATACAAGGAATCAGTCCAAACTACTGCACACACAAGATCATCGTGGAAAACGATTTCAAACCATCCGTACAAAGGCAAAGAAGGGTAAATCCTAAGATTCAGGACGTGGTCAAACAAGAGGTTATCAAACTCTTAGATGCTGGATTGATCTACCCAATATCCGACTCACCTTGGGTTTGCCCTGTTCACGTGTCCCTACGGAACATTCGCATACCGACGAATGGCGTTTGGATTATGCAACGCACCTGCAACATTTCAAAGATGCATGATTACAATTTTCCATGACATGATTGAACAATGCATGGAAGTCTTTATGGACGATTTCTCTGTCTTTGGAAACTCCTTCGCATCATGTCTATCCAACCTCGATAGAATGCTCGCCAAATGTAAAGAATCAAACCTCGTGTTAAAATGGGAAAAGTGCCACTTTATGGTGAAGGAAGGAATAGTTTTAAAACATCGAATATCAAAGTCCGGAATTGAAGTAGACAAAGCAAAGGTCGAAACCATTGCCAACTTCCACCACCAACCAACGTCAAGGCCATTAGAAGCTTTCTAGGACATGCTGGGTTCTACCACCATTTTATCAAGGACTTCTCCAAGATTTCTCGACCTATCACCCACCTTCTAGGAAAAGACATCAAGTTTGTGTTTGACGAGAACTGCATGAAGGCTTTCAACTACCTGAAGAAGGAGGTTACAAATGCACCAATCATGGACGCTCCAGATTGGAGCCTACCATTTGAGATCATGTGCGATGCTAGTGACTTCGCAGTTGGGGCAGTTCTAGGTCAAAGGAAGGATAATCACTTTCGACCAATTTATTACGCTAGCAAAACACTTACAGATGCTCAAGAAAACTACACAACTACAGAAAAAGAGCTGCTAGCCATGGTATTTGCCTTTGAAAAATTTAGATCCTACCTAATATTGTCCAAAACAATAGTATATACGGATCACTCAGCTCTAAAATTGTGACACCCGTCAAATTAGGACTAGTAGTTAGTGCCTAATCAAGTTTTAATACATGTAATTAGTTCTGTGTTAGGCTAATTAATGTATCAACATATATATTGATGAATATATATACAATCATGCGATTTGATTAAATCGTACAAGTTTCACATTGAATGTAATTCGGTTCAATTAATACGGACGTTGGTGAACAATTTTATTAAATAATATAATATTATTTAATAAACGCAATTATATCCAAAATATTATTTAGATAATATTTCAATTCAAATTCGTATGGTACAAACAAGGACTACACGATTAGATAATTAAACGCGCAAACAAATCGAAACAAGTTAAAGTTATATTTTATAACGCAACCATTAAGTATTTGGTAAAATACTTCAACAAAAATATTGGGTAATTATTCGTATAAAATGTATATTTAAACGTATAAAGTAAACATTTAACGTTTAAACGAACGGGAAACTGAACACCGCACGGAGCACGATTGCGGGGACTGAAAAAGGTGAGGCTTTCACCTACACCCCATCTCTCTTTCCCTCTTTCTTTCATTTCCATTTCAACAAAAACACACACACACCACTAAACACTCTCAAACCCATCACCACCAAATTTTCGGATCTAGCATAACCGACAACAAAAGTTACATTTTCGGAATCACCATCAAGAGAGGAACACGATTAACAAAGGAACCACCCTCATTTTCTTCCTCGTTTGTCTCGATTTGCAATTGTAAGAAATTCTCTAAATATTTAGATCTACTCATTTTGGTGTATTATTTCGGTGTTATAATGTTTACACAACTTAGTATTGTCCAAATGTATGAGGAAAACACGATTTTGCAGCCTAAAAATGAGTTAGATGTGGGTTTTGGGTTGAAAAATCGCGACAGCCGCTGGGTTCTGGGCTGGTGTTCATCCATGCGACACAAGCATTGTGTCGCATTTAGTGTCGCAAAACATAAGGCACAAGCATTGTGTCGCATTTAGTGTCGCAAAACATAAGACACAAGCATTGTGTCGCATTTAGTGTCGTAAAACATAAGACACCAGCATTGTGTCGCATTTAGTGTCGCAAATCATAAGACACAAGCATTGTGTCGCATTTAGTGTCGCAAAACATAAGACACAAGCACTGTGTCGCATTTTGTGTCGCAAAACATGTGACACAAGCATTGTGTCGCATTTAGTGTTGCGGAACACAAGCATTGTGTCGCATATTATGTCGCAGAAAGCCAAAAACAGAAGCCAAAAACATTCTAAGTGTTTAAAAATCACTTTTCAATAACCAAGCCAAATACGATACGATTAATACGCAAAAATGGATAAATAAAAGTATAATAATAATAATTAAGGTTATTATTATAAATCTGTCACCAACGGGTCGTACACATTTTCAAAACACAAACCAAATAATCAACCAAATCGTAGTAATTTGGACATATATAGTTGTGTAACAACTGCAAAGGTAGTCCTTTGAGATACCGACTCCCGTTTATAACCATCGCGTGTCGTGGACACCCCCAGGTTACAAGTCTTCGGACATCGATACTTGGCTAATCAATCAAAGTTTATTTAGATAAACTTCTCAGGCTCAGGTGAGTCTCATGGCCCCTATTTTACTGTTTTTCAATCAGGGGTGTGATATTATTGCTCGTTTTGTTTTACAAGTTGAATGCAAGTACAAATCAAAATCAAATACTACATGAGTTACTTCAACTAATCAATTTAAAGCCCTCCATAGCATAGTCTGGTAATACGTAGTAGCGTGAATGTTAGTATATGATATCATATATGATTGACAATCCTCGTCCGGGTTAGCACACACTAACTGGTCAAACGGACGTATTAGCATTTGGGAAGACGAGTGTGGATTAGGCACTCGTAGGAGGCATTCAAGTTGGGTTTCCTTAATTAGACCTGACCCTCAAGTTAAGCTCAGACTATGTGCTCATGGCTGTATAACTTTTATTTTGCTTAATTGCTTTATAAATTCAATTATAAATCTTGCAGTTCATACAATTATGTGTTGACATACAAACCTGTGAGTTCACCAGCGTTTCGCTGACCTATTTTAGCATGTATCACAGGTGACCAGCAGTAGGTTGGATTGCACAATCAAGATCAATTAGCTCGAGTCAGCATGCAAACAATCAGAGATTTAGCTGCATTATTATATTTTGTATAGATTAATTATGTACTTAAATCTCTCAATTTCCACCGAGCTAATGTAACTCTATTTTTGATGTAAACTTTGGTTTTTATTAATACAAAATGTAAAACGACGCATATAGTGGTCGTTCATTATATCTTTGTGCTTGTGATATTTGATTAGTAACACCCAATGTATGCTTCCGCTAAACAGTAAATTTGGGGTTGTTACAGATTGGTATCAGAGCCTAAGGTTATAGTGAACTAGGTTGCATTTAGTGGGCCTAGACTATGACCGTTAGGCAGTATTCCTTACTAAGTATGATTAGGTTCAGTGACTACATTGTATTGGTTTAATTTAACATAGCCTGATCAACTATGTACAGTTAAAGGAATACGATGTGAGATCTAAAAGGAGTCATGGCTGAACAGGATACACTAGTGGACTCTGACCTCGAGAGAACCGAGACTCAAACACGTCTGTGCTAGACACACTAGGCTATTATGTGGTATATATATATATACATAGATAGGCCTCGCTCCCGCTCAATATCTTAGGCTATATTATATATGTATTATATGGATATAGGCCTCATTCTTTTTAACGCTTTATCTCAGAATGGCAAACACACCACCCAATTCATCACGCTCTCATCCGTATGGATCACGAAACCCAAGAGTGGCTATGAGGGACCCCAGGTCGCCTCGGGCTAGCCCATATCCTGCTCACCTTATTCTACCGAATTTAGCCGCTAGAGTACACCACCACGAGCAACGACTTAACGCTATGGATATCGAACTCCAAGAAACCAACGAAAACTGGACACTCACTTCACTCGAACGAATCAACCAAGTCTCCGAAGATCACGAAAATACCATCAACCACATGGACACCCTTGACAACCGTCTGGGTGAAACCATCGAAACTATGGAGGTTGTCCATAACCAAGTGATTGGCAACCGAAATGAAATTTCCGTCCTACAGTCAAGGCTGAATCAGTGCGAGACACGTCTAAGGGAAACCGAAGACGCCCTCCAAATGGTTAGCAGACTTGCAGAATCTGTAGACCATCTCACCGCACTGCTGCCACAACTCAATCTACGACAGGATTAGCTAGGGCTAAATCTGTACTTTATCATGCTTTCGTAGGACCTATGTAATTCGACCGGATGTAACAATTCCCGGCACTTTTGAAAACCTTCTAAGTTAGTAACTTTTGAAACTCATAACTCGAAATTGTCTGTAATCGTTTAACATCGTAATATCAATCGACAATTTCTCTCGACTATCTTACATTGTTAATCTTCTCTTTGTGATGTTGTATATTACCGCTTTAATATATACATCTGTCGAATTATCGTTCTGGAACAACTTCTCATGTGCCTCTTGTTTCTTTCTTGAAGAATCATGCCGCCAAAGAGAAAAAGTTACAGTGACGCTGAACTCGCTGCTGTCGTATCTCGAGCAGTGGCCGATGCTTTGGCTGCTCGGGATTCACCACGAAACTCCCGAAGTACTGGTGAGACCCCAGTCAATACCCCTGTTATCAAGCCTTGCTCTTACAAGGATTTTCTCAGCTGCAAACCACTCTACTTCAAGGGCACGGAAGGTGCTATTGGTCTAATAAGATGGATTGAACGTATGGAATCCGTCTTCAACCTCTGTAACTGTACGGAGGATAACAAAGTCAAGTTCGCTGCATACACCTTTCAGGAAGGTGCTCTTACATGGTGGAACACCCACGCCAACTCTGTGGGCATCGAAATAGCAAACCGACTCCCTTGGGCTGAATTGAAGAAGAAGCTAACGGAGAAGTACTGTCTCGAGGAAGCCCTACACCGTCTGGAGGAAGAATTTTGGCACTTGACGGTGCAGGGTACCGATATTGAGAGTTATACCACCAGGTTCCAACAGTTTGCCTTACTATGTCCGGGATTGGTTGAACCGGAGACAAAAGGCATCAAAAGGTACATCCGCGGCCTTCCTG
Organism: Pseudognaphalium luteoalbum; assembly: GCA_963422505.1. NCBI lineage: Eukaryota > Viridiplantae > Streptophyta > Magnoliopsida > Asterales > Asteraceae > Pseudognaphalium > Pseudognaphalium luteoalbum. The sequence continues at coordinate 56,488,358 of OY730194.1, forward strand.
AGAGCATTCAAGGAAATGTCGCTTCGGCTAAACCAACCACTACCGAAAGTGCTATCCGGCTAGCGCATGAACTCATGGCACTAGTTTTCAACCGTGAGACATCCAACAACTCCTCCAACAACAACAAACGTAAATCCTCTGAACCTCACCACAGCCAAAGCAAAAAGCCCAATACTATCCAAGTTTATAACACCAACTCTGAGCCCAAACGTAGCTACACTGGGGACAGGCCATACTGTTCCAAGTGTAACTATCATCACCATGGTCCATGCAAGTCTCCCTGCAACAAATGCAGGAAGTACGGGCATTCATCTAAGGATTGCCGAGCCCCTAAATCCAACAACAGCAACAACCAACAACCCAAATCCTATTATGGATGTGGAGAGGCTGGACATTACAGGAATGAGTGTCCTAAACGAAGTAGCAACAACAACAACAACAACGCTAAGGGAAGAGCATTCGTACTCAACTCCGGGGATGCCCGTCAGGACCCGAATGTGGTCACGGGTATGTTCCTCCTCAACAACTTAACTGCTTCTGTTCTATTGGATACCGGTGCCGATAGGAGCTTTAATTCTGATGAATTTTACCCGCTACTTGACATCACCCCCGTGGCCTTAGATGTTAAGTACACCGTAGAGCTAGCAAATGGCAAATTAATAGAAACCGATAGTGTGATACCTAATTGCACTTTAAACCTAGCCAACGAAACCTTTTCAATCGATCTTATGCCTGTTGAAATTGGAAGTTTTGACATTATCATTGGTATGGACTGGTTGTCCAAACATCGGGCTGAAATTATCTGTCATGACAAAGTCGTTCGCATACCCCTCACCGCCGGTGGAACTTTAATCATACAGGGGGAGACCGGCGGGACGAGACTCAATATTATATCTTGTTTGAAAACCCGGAAATTTCTGAAAAAGGGTTATCCAGCAATCCTCGCACACATCATGGAGAAAAAGTCGGAGGAGAAGCGACTTGAAGATGTGCCCATCGTTCGAGACTTTCCAGAAGTCTTTCCCGAAGAACTACATGGTCTACCACCACCAAGACAGGTTGAGTTCTCAATCGACCTTGTGCCAGGTGCCGCACTTGTGGCCCGAGCACCATACCGCTTAGCCCCATCCGAACTTCAGGAGTTGTCCAACCAATTACAGGAACTCCTGGAGAGAGGATTCATTAGGCCGAGTTCTTCACTTTGGGGAGCTCCGGTCTTATTCGTGAAAAAGAAAGACGGTTCTTTCCGAATGTGCATCGACTACCGAGAGTTGAACAAATTAACCATCAACAACCGATATCCACTCCCTCGCATCGATGACCTGTTTGACCAACTACAAGGGTCAAGTATTTATTCAAAGATCGATCTTCGGTCAGGTTATCATCAACTTCGAGTTCGCGACACCGATATCCCGAAAACTGCTTTCTGAACTCGTTACGGGCATTATGAATTTCAGGTGATGCCCTTCGGTTTAACAAACGCACCGGCTGTATTCATGGACCTCATGAATCGGGTGTGCAAACCTTACCTTGATAAGTTTGTCATTGTCTTCATCAACGACATTCTCATATAATCGCGAAACGAACAAGAACACGCGCAACACCTCAAAACCATCCTAGAACTACTCAGACACGAGGAGTTATATACCAAATTCTCCAAGTGTGAGTTCTGGATACAATCCGTTCAATTCCTTGGACATGTTGTTAATAGTCAAGGAATCCATGTCGATCCATCAAAAATCGAGGCCATCAAGTGTTGGCAAGCACCAACATCTCCAACCGAAGTACGTCAATTCTTGGGTCTTGCCGGATACTATCGGCGATTCATTGAAAATTTCTCAAAGATAGCTCAACCACTCACAACCCTGACTCAGAAAGACAAAAAGTTCGATTGGACTAATAAACAAGAGTCAGCATTTCAACTTCTGAAACAAAAGCTTTGCAGTGCTCCGATTTTATCCCTACCCGAAGGCACATATGACTTCGTGGTATACTGCGATGCTTCTCACCAAGGTCTCGGTTGCGTGTTGATGCAACGGGACAAAGTTATTGCTTATGCTTCGCGACAGCTCAAAATTCATGAAAAGAACTACACCACCCACGATCTCGAGCTAGGAGCTGTCATCTTTGCCCTCAAAATCTGGAGACATTACCTCTATGGCACTAAGTGCTCAATCTTTACCGACCACAAAAGTCTCCAACACATATTCGATCAGAAGGATCTCAACATGAGACAATGTCGGTAGGTCGAGTTACTTACCGACTACGATTGTGAGATCAAATACCATCCAGGCAAAGCGAATGTTGTTGTCGATGCCCTCAGTCGAAAAGAACATACGAAACCACTTCGCGTCCGAGCCCTCAGCATGACTATTCACAATGATCTAAACATTCAGATTCTCACTGCTCAACTCGAAGCTCTGAAACCCGATAACATCAAGAACGAAGCCTTGCGAGGCATGGACAAACAATTCGAAATCAAACCTAACGTGATTAGGTATTTCTCAAACCGAATCTGGTTACCCAGTTTTGGAAACCTACGAGACTTAGTGATGGATGAAGCTCACAAGTCCAAATATTCTATCCATCCTGGATCCGACAAAATGTATCACGACATCAAGGAATTTTATTGGTGGCCGAATATGAAAGCTGAAATCGCTACATACGTCAGCAAGTGTCTTACTTGCTCGAAAGTCAAAGCTGAATACCAAAAACCTTCTGGTTTACTCCAACAACCCAACATTCTTGAATGGAAATGGGAGCAAATTGCCATGGATTTTATAACCAAACTACCAAAGTCATCGAGCGGTTGCGATACCATTTGGGTGATCGTCGATCGTCTCACAAAATCAGCTCATTTTCTGGCAATCAAGGAAACCGACAAAATGGAACGCCTCACACAAATCTACATCAAAGAGGTTGTTTCTTGACACGGTGTTCCAATCTCGATTATCTCCGATAGGGATAGTCGATTCACCTCTCACTTTTGGTAATCACTTCAAAAATCATTGGGTACCCGTCTTGATATGAGTACCGCATACCACCCTCAAACCGACGGCCAAAGTGAACGAACAATTCAAACACTTGAAGACATGCTACGAGCTTGCGTAGTTGACTTCGGTGTAAAATGGGAAAAACATCTACCATTGTGCGAGTTTTCGTACAACAACATCTATCACACCAGCATCAAGGCTGCTCCTTTCGAGGCACTGTACGGTCGTAAATGCCGATCACCTATCTGTTGGACCGAAGTGGGAGACAGCCAACTCACTGGTCCTAAGATCATTCATGAGACAACTGAAAAGATCTTCGAGATCCAAAACAAACTCAAAGCCGCACGTGATCGTCAGAAAAGTTATGCTGACGTGAGATGCAAACCATTCGAATTCCAGGTTGGGGATCGAGTACTACTCAAAGTATCGCCTTGGAAAGGCGTAATCCGATTTGGCAAATGAGGGAAACTAAATCCCAGATACATTGGACCATTCGAGATCCTCGAGAGGATTGGTCCAGTGGCATATCGATTGCAGCTGCCATCCGAGCTCAGCAGTGTGCACCCCACTTTTCATATTTCAAATTTGAAGAAGTGTCTGTCTGATGAGACACTTATCATTCCACTCGATGAAATTCGAGTTGACGAAAAGCTTCGCTTTGTTGAAGAACCTACCAAAATCATGGACCGTGAGGTCAAACAACTCAAACAAAGTCGCATTCCCATCGTCAAAGTCAGGTAGAATTCGCGGCGTGGTCCGGAATTTACCTAGGAACGGGAGGACCAAATGCGACTCAAGTATCCTCAACTCTTCACTGACTCAACATCAAACACGACTTCAACTTAAATTTCGGGACGAAATTCTTCTAACAGGGGGAGAGTGTGACACCCGTCAAATTAGGACTAGTAGTTAATGCCTAATCAAGTTTTAATACATGTAATTAGTTCTGTGTTAGGCTAATTAATGTATCAACATATATATTGATGAATATATATACAATCATGCGATTTGATTAAATCGTACAAGTTTCACATCGAATGTAATTCGGTTCAATTAATACGGACGTTGGTGAACAATTTTATTAAATAATATAATATTATTTAATAAACGCAATTATATCCAAAATATTATTTAGATAATATTTCAATTCAAATTCGTATCGTATAAACAAGGACTACACGATTAGATTATTAAACGCGCAAACAAATCGAAACAAGTTAAAGTTATATTTTATAACGCAACCATTAAGTATTTGGTAAAATACTTCAACAAAAATATTGGGTAATTATTCGTATTTTAAAATGTATATTTAAACGTATAAAGTAAACATTTAACGTTTAAAAGAACGGGAAACCGAACACCGCACGGAGCGCGATTGCGGGGACTGAAAAAGGTGAGGCTTTCACCTACACCCCACCTCTCTTTCCCTCTTTCTTTCATTTCCATTTCAACAAAAACACACACACACCACTAAACACTCTCAAACCCATCACCACCAAATTTTCGGATCTAGCATAACCGACAACAAAAGTTACATTTTCGGAATCACCATCAAGAGAGGAACAAGATTAACAAAGGCACCACCCTCGTTTTCTTCCTCGTTTGTCTCGATTTGCAATTGTAAGAAATTCTCTAAATATTTAGATCTACTCATTTTGGTGTATTATTTCGGTGTTATAATGTTTACACAACTTAGTATTGTCCAAATGTATGAGGAAAACACGATTTTGCAGCCTAAAAATGAGTTAGATGTGGGTTTTGGGTTGAAAAATCGCAACAGCCGCTGGGTTCTGGGCTGGTGTTCATCCATGCGACATAAGCATTGTGTCGCATTTAGTGTCGCAAAACATAAGACACAAGCATTGTGTCGCATTTATTGTCGCAAAACACAAGACACAAGCAATATGTCGCATTTAGTGTCGCAAAACATAAGACACAAGCACTGTGTCGCATTTAGTGTCGCAAAACATGTGACACAAGCATTGTGTCGCATTTAGTGTCGTATTAAGTTGCATATCATAAGACACAAGCCTTGTGTTGCGGAACACAAGCATTGTGTCGCATATTATGTCGCAGAAACCCAAAAACAGAAGCCAAAAACATTCTAAGTGTTTAAAAATCACTTTTCAATAACCAAGCCAAATACGATACGATTAATACGCAAAAATGGATAAATCAAAGTATAATAATAATAGTTAAGGTTATTATTATAAATCTGTCACCAACGGGCCGTACACATTTTCAAAACACAAACCAAATAATCAACCAAATCGTAGTAATTTGGACATATATAGTTGTGTAACAACTGCAAAGGTAGTCCTTTGAGATACCGACTCCCGTTTATAACCATCGTGTGTCGTGGACACCCTCAGGTTACAAGTCTTCGGACATCGATACTCGGCTAATCAATCAAAGTTTATTTAGATAAACTTCTCAGGCTCAGGTGAGTCTCATGGCCCCTATTTTACTGTTTTTCAATCAGGGGTGTGATATTATTGCTCGTTTTGTTTTACAAGTTGAACGCAAGTACAAATCAAAATCAAATACTACATGAGTTACTTCAACTAATCAATTCAAAGCCCTCCATAGCATAGTCTGGTAATACGTAGTAGCGTGAATGTTAGTATATGATATCATATAGGATTGACAATCCTCGTCCGGGTTAGCACGCACTAACTGGTCAAACGAACGTATTAGCATTTGGGAAGATGAGTGTGGATTAGGCACTCGTAGGAGGCATTCAAGTTGGGTTTCCTTAATTGGACCTGACACTCAAGTTAAGCTCAGACTATGTGTTCATGGCTGTATAACTTTTATTTTGCTTAATTGCTTTATAAATTCAATTATAAATCTTGCGGTTCATACAATTATGTGTTGACATACAAACCTGTGAGCTCACCAGCGTTTCGCTGACCCATTTTAGCATGTATCACAGGTGACCAGCAGTAGGTTGGATTGCACAATCAAGATCAATTAGCTCGAGTCAGCATGCAAACAATCAGAGATTTAGCTGCATTATTATATTTTTTATAGATTAATTATGTACTTAAATCTCTCAATTTCCACCGAGCTAATGTAACTCTATTTTTGATGTAAACTTTGGTTTTTATTAATACAAATGTAAAACGACGCATATAGTGGTCGTTCATTATATCTTTGTGCTTGTGATATTTGATTAGTAACACCCAATGTATGCTTCCGCTAAACAGTAAATTTGGGGGTGTTACAGAAATACCTATTCAAAAAGCAAGACGCAAAGCCTAGATTGTTATGATGGATTCTACTCCTACAAGAATTCGACATCGAGATAAAAGATAAGAAAGGAGCAGAAAATGTCATCGCAGATCATCTAAGTCGACTTGAAAATCCGTCAATGGAACAACTTGCAGAAAGAGATATTAAAGATCGATTTCCAGAAGAACAGTTAATGAGTTTAGGAGAACAAATACAAGGCTCGCAATTCACTGACGATCCTTGGTTTGCAGACATTGCCAATTTTGTAGTTGGAGGGATCACAAGAAAAGGGATGATCTCATCGCGAAGACAAAAGTTCTTTCGCAACGTCAAACATTACTTTTGGGATGATCCATATTTGTTCAAGGTCTGTCCCGACCAAATAGTAAGAAGATGTGTCGATGGGAAAGAAGCCGAACATATACTCCACCAAAGCCATCACGGACCCACTGGAGGACATCATGCAGCTAATCTGACAGCAAAGAAAGTCTACGACTCAGGATTCTACTGGCCTACGATTTTCAGAGACGCACAAGACTTGCTAAAACGCTACGGTATTTGCCAAAGGTTTTGGAAATATCCCAACGCGTAACGAAATGCCGTTGACGAATATCCAAGCATGTGAAATATTTGACATATGGGGTTTAGACTTCATGGGACCATTTCCGAAATCTTACGGAAAAGAGTACATTCTAGTAGCTGTCGATTACGTATCAAGATAGGCCGAAGCCCAAGCCTTTCCAACAAATGATTCAAGAGTCATAACCAAGTTCTTAAAACAGCTATTTGGTCGGTTTGGAACACCTCGAGCAATCATCAGCGATTGAGGCACGCACTTTTGCAATACTCAGTTTATGAAACTATTGCAACAATATGGTGTTACCCATAAAACCTCTACGGCCTATCACCCGCAGACGAATGGGCAAGCAGAGATTACAAACCGTGCACTAAAAAGGATCTTGGAATGAACAGTTGGTCAACACAAGGAAAGATGGGTAGACAAGCTAGATGATGCTTTATGGGCATTTCGGACAGCTTATAAAACACCATTAGGAACAACCCCCTATAGGCTCGTTTATGGAAAGGCATGTCATCTCCCGATTGAACTAGAATACAAAGCTTACTAGGCACTGAAGAACTGTAGTTTAGATCCTACGATAACAGGAACGCACCGAAGAATGCAGCTAAATGAGCTAGCGGTGTTGAGGGATCAAGCTTACGAAAGTTCCTACAAATTTAAGGAAAGAACCAAGTTGCTCCACGATTCAAAGCTCCGCCCCACACACTTCAATCTAGGTGATATAGTTCTACTATTTAACTCCCGATTTAAGAAATTTTCTAGTAAGTTCAAAACACGATGGAGCGGTCCTTTCACAATCTCTAAAGTATTTCCCTATGGTGCCATCGAACTCGAAGCTCCAGACGGAAATTTCAAAGTAAACGGTCACCGATTAAAACACTACGTAGAAGACTTTTCCTTAAATGAGGAAGTCTATAACTACGAATCACCCTAATAGAAAAATGGGTATAAAAGAGTCAAGCTACGAGACTCGATAAACAAAGCACTCTTGGGAGGCATCCAAGCCTATCTTATATTTTCAGCATTAATCTTCCTTTACTGTTATGTTTGAACTAATCCAATTTTTTTATGCAGTACCTTGGCTTACAAAAGACTAATGATTTTAGACCATTAACCTTTTGTATTTTGCAAGATGAGTTTGCAGACAGACAGAGCACAAGCCCCCAGTCAGTGACGCTCGCATGCCATGCATCACTCCCGGAATTCATCACTGGATAGTAGCATGAGGACTGTCAGGGGATCCCAGTCACCACCTCCTAGTTTGGATGATATTTCGACAAAATCGGTGGAGGTGTACGTTCAGGAGTCATTCTTGTTATGTCTCATCCATTCTAGGTTACCTTCATCTCACCGACCAGCAGGACAGACCGCAGGGACCTCCAGAGTACCCACCTTTGAGCATGGGGTCACTACTGCAGACCCTGCTGTCACTTGGTCTATACTGAGATCCCTTGAGGTCCAACACACCGCCATCTGACGCTTGGATTCAGGATCCAGAGGATGGCACTGCGTTTCCTGTCTATACCATCGAGGAGTCAGCATCTCCTACATCGATCGTGGATAACACGATCTTTATGGATGATGACTTCACCGACTGGGAGGCACTATATGCTGACATGGATTAGCTTTTATTAGTTATTTTATGTTTGATATTAACTTATATTGACACTTGTGTTTTCTGAAGGATGTGTACTATGCAGAATTCAAAGTAGAATTTGTGGAACAAGTTCATTTTTAATTAGCCTGGTCCATTTCCAGCAAATTCACACACTTGAATCTGGTCCATAAAATCCAATGGCAACGCACGCAGCACAAGGAAGTATCTCTTCTAACCTTATTTTGCTTGAATTAACACGCTAAAATTCTAAGTAAAACTCTAAGTGTGGGATTACTACTCACAAATAGAGAATGACTTCGAAAATATTGACCTTTATTCAAAAATCTAAGTGTGGGATTGGCCTAACTTAGAAGTAGAACATCAGGGACAATGTTCTTTTAAATGTGGGATAGCAGTAGTATTGACTACTGTATTGCAACATAAACTTTTGATCAAACTTTTTAGCAAAACTCAGATTTTCAACAAAATTTTCAAAAATTTTGAATCAAGGATAGTCAAAAAGGGTATTTCTGGTCAACAAAAGTTCAAAAGGTTTGGCAAATCGACTATGATGAGCAAAACTCTTTGATAACTTTCAAACCAAGTTTCAAAATAAGCGATCACGTGACTAGGCACAAAACCACCCAAAATGAGTGAGGAATCTTGAGCCATATAAGAGCATCCATCTTTAATGCTTCACTTTTAAATTGTTAGTGTGCTGATGTATGCTCTCTAGAATCAGAACTTGTTCAAGGAATACATTTCGAGATTACAAAAATGGGCGTCATACGTGACGAAGGTGCAATTAGAAGACCTCGACATTTCCTAGGATAAGAACCCTCTCATAAAACCCTTGCTTTCAAACCTAACCAATGCTCACCTTCAGCATTGAAGATCAGCGGAAAACATGCTGAGCCTTAGCCTTTTCATTTCAAAAACTCACATCAAAAGCCAATCCCTTCTTTCATCTTTTGGCCATTGATATCGCGTAAAAAGTCATGATTTTACTATCGATATCTCTCTCATTCTAGAACAATTCTTGACACTTTAACTCAAAAACATTACAAATATGTAATATTATGTCAAGATGGTAAAAACAAGATTGCATGATGAAAATCAAGCAAAACGGACAGAAAACGAAGATTCCACGCACGTTTGAAGATTCCAGATATCAAAACGAGATTTCAAGACCAAAGATCCCATCACCAACATCTATCTGACCCAAGATGTTTGTTTTCAAATTATGAATCCAACAGAAGAAGAATCAACTAAAACGGACGAAGAATGAAGATTCTGCGTACGCTGGAAGATCCAAACGATTCGTACGACACATCTAAAGTTCAGAGACATATTTTTGGGATTTCTTTTCATCAAAAGCTTCGTTTTTAAATTACGAATCCAACGCAAAAAGAATCAATGCAAACGGACGAACAAATAAGAGAAAATGCACGAAACAAGAAATGAAGCAACGGGCAGCGAATCGGTGCGGGGTGGTGCCAGCCGCCGCCGGCAGCCACACAGCCGCCGCCGGCTGGCAGCCAGCCGCCCGCACGGATTGTGCTTTTTTGTCCTTTTTCGTACCCGGTGCTAGACCTTTACATGCTTTTCGTACCTGGTGCCACTACCTTTTTCGCCTTTTGTACCTGGTGCCACTACCTTTTCCACCTTTTGCTATCGTGAGCTTTGGGTGCTAACTTGAGCTTAATTTCTTCTATAAAAGGCAGCCCCTAGCTCTCATTTGAAGACACTCATATACTCTCTCATATTCACACTCATACTTATACTCTCATTCTTCCATTTTCACTTTCTCACTCTAAAAATCTCTTATATTTTAGTCTAGGGTTATTGTAATTAATCTACGGATTAACATAGAGGTTAGAGTGAACGTTAGGAGTTTGGAGATTCATCTTTGTGCGTGTGAACGAGTTATCAGTCATAATAATACGCTGCTGCGCATTTATTTACGGGTGATATCGAAACCTTTATCATACTTGCTTTATTTCATATTTTAATTATGTATTATTGCCTTGTATGTGATTTGTCTATTGCCATGAATTGCGAGTAGTTTATTATTGTGATTGTTGATGATGTAGATAATTATGAGTAATGATGACGTTATATAATTAAGTGTACGACAATTGTAAACGTGATGTAATGACCCATATTCGACAGTTTATCTGATATAGTACTGGAAACGTTTTATACGGAGTACAAATGTATGGAAGTCGATAAATGACCGAAGGTAGTTACATCACTGGAATCAACTCTGGTTTAACAGTTGGAATTCTGAAAGGATAATACAACTTCACAGGTATATCCTACGAAAGTCAATGCACAATGAAATGATGTTCGAAAACGCGTTCAGATAAAATAGGAATTAATGACCTTTGTATAGTTAACACTTTATGAACTTGAGTTTAATTTATGGAGTACCCTTTCCGGTTATCCACGTGACTGCAACCTAGTAATTAGGACTTGATCAACCTTAATTATGGTAAGTAGTTATTTGTGCCCATGACATGTAACAAGTAAGACACAGTGAACCCACTCGTTGTACATATTAGGTTTACATTTCTGCATCGCTTTACATTTAGTTAGTTTAGAGTGTCACATTCACCGTCAATTACTCCTGACCGCATGTCTGATGTAAGAAGCAGTCGAACTACCATGTAAAGTACATTGTCCGATTACTGAAAGGCATGGCCTGCATATGAAACACGTTTTTATAAACTGTGAATAATCTAGGGATGTATAACTGTTTGTAAAGGAGAACTCAAGTCATAAGTTTAAGTAACCAAGCCTTAATGCATAAAACAAGACTTAGGAATAAGGATAACATCCTCGTGATTCAAATACCTTAAAACACTAAGCCTTACACAATCAGCGGTCAAAACATACAAAGTTATTAATCTGCATGCTAATAAGATACTAAACTATTTTAGGGGTTAAGAAAGGTCAGACCTATGAGATGATACGTTACTGATTCATGCACCTCGGCGTCAAGCCAAAATAGGTTGTTTATCTTTCAACTAGATAAGTATTGGAAGTTTGCGTATTGCTCCGATCAGAATCACGATAACCTAGTTCCTAGTGACATGCCAATGGGAAATTTAGTTGGTAGGGTTCTAGAGTTTACAACTGATAGTTTAGACCATTACATTTAGCACTGTCCCTGTTTAATCTGTCATCCTAAAACACTATTTATCGAAATCTCAGCAATCACATGTTTATCTTTATCTGTTTTCCTGTAATTTACTTTTCTGCATTTTAATTACCTGTCTTTAGTTTAAAACCCCCAAACCTACCTACTTTGTTCCATCCTAAATATCTCCTACCGAAAGCACCAGCTTTAATCGCCCACATGTTTGGATTCATAGAACGATCTTAGGTCATATTTACCGCTTGTTAACCAAAGTAGGTAGTACGTATAATTTAAGCCCAACAAAATATAAATTTTAAAACCCCTGCTGCGCCCGCATCACCATCAGGAATTGCAACGATACTGAACCGATGGTTGCTGGTGCAACAAGTTTTTGGCGCCGCCGCCGGGGAACTCACAAACGTACGATTGAAAGCCGCCTTAAGTAGTAATATTTAGGAGACCCTTCCGATTGAAATCTTCTAAGAAATCTTTCGAAAGTTAATTTAAGTAATTAGTATTAGTTAGTTAGGATAACTTTAAAAATGACGACTCGAAAATCACTTCTTGCCTTACTTCAATGGATGATACGGAATTCTTTGATTACTTAGAGAAAGAGTTAGGATCTGATTTCTTTTCTCCTTCTAAGTAAACCTCCGACACCCAAGAAGAATATAGGACCTGACTTTCAATTCCAAATCATTGCCAGGATTTTGATGACATGGACCAATTACCTGACCTTGCATCATCTCCAGAAGATCACTCGCCAACTTTACACCAACCTGATTTACAAAATTCTTCCCACTTCGATTATTTTCTTGAAGATAATTCTGAAGAAAAACCTCCGAAGTCTTGTGACTTAATCACCATCATTCCTGAAACATCGGTGTATACTCAAACCACGCCCGATTCTCGGAATAACGGCATCTTTCCATTCATTTCACACAAACACCAATACACCATTTACCGAGTGGTGGACAAGGTTCCATCAGTCGAGCCGGAACAACCTTGTTTTAAAGAACGCCACCTCGGTGCTTCTTTCAATACTTCCCGTAGGGTAGATGTCTATAAAGCATTCGTCAGGCAATTAACCTATGCCAATCTCCCGTATTCCTACGAGCAACGAGAGACGATTGCCACATTAAAAAAACAAGTAGAATTCCTTCTTCGCTTGTCAAGTCATGAATGCGAAAACACTTCCACAAATTTCAGAGACCAAGAACTAAAGTTTATAGCAGATTTAGATCTACTTTTTGAATCACTCGCCATCATGGATTTTCTTCCAACATGTATGATGTTAATCAATCACAGTATCGCCGCAATGATCAACAAACTTGAGTTCTGGGAAGAACAAGATCCGATGATTTCTATCGTCATTCCTGGTAAAATTCCTTTCTTTGTTGACCCTGCCTCCTACCTGATCTCAAAATTACGAGACGTTTTACCTGATTCCACCAAGGAAAGAATCGACACAGTTTTCTTCGCAAAAAGGAAAGACCTTCACGTTAAGCTTACTCGAATTTTTGCCTTTACCAAATACCCTTTCACTTCCGTACAAAAATCCACAATTAGTGAACTCTGTAGGATAGTTAAGTCTACAACCGGAGACCCTGATTCACAGGAAGAGAACGCATTTCTGGAAGTCATGAATAAACTCACTCACGATCTTAATTACAAAGATCAAGGGCCACGCGTCAGTATGTCAAACCCTAAAAAGATAAGGAAAGCGTACAATAAGTTGATTGGTGATCTTGTCAATTTAGGATACGAAGAACGAGAAGTACTAGAATTAGAGAATCGTCATTACTATTTAGTTTATAACACCATTTTGGAACTTTCAAAATGTTTTGTGCTGAAAAACGTTCGCTTAAAGGAGCAAATCTCGACCCTTTCCCTATGGAGGGATCAGAACGAATCTTAAAACAATTCCTTCCGAAAAAGGTCGAAGCTCGCGACTTTAAATGAGCATATTTTAGTATAAATATAGTAATTTAATAAAATTTTGAAAGTTTCCTTTGAAAAAAAAAACATTTTTAAATTTTTGCTTGAAAACACGTGCGCGATGACAAGAATGTACAACGTTAAGCTTTTAGCTGAAACATGTACATTCAACAAGTCCACATCAGACAACTAATTTTAAAACACCCAAATAATAATTTAAGTTTAATATCTCAGGATTGCTTTTTAATTGTTCCACAAAAAAATTTTACGCGCTTCTTAAATTGTTTATAACGTAACGAAAGACTAACAAGTAACTAGTTACAATAAATATGTTTAGGATTCGTAATCATTATTAGTGGGACATTAGAAATTGATCTAGGGAAGTACTTAGAAGTACATAGGGGACCATGTAAGGAATATGGTACATGGGAGCATGACAAATATTCTCATGGACCACAAGCCTTCCATTTGATCACATAATTCAAAAATAACACAAGAAACCATTCTTCTCCTTCCTCCCTCACCTCAAAAACCGGCCACCCTCATTCCTCCATGGATCACCATCCAATCTTCACCAAACTCTCTAATTTCATGTCCTTTTGAACTCCTCATTGCATGATATTCTCGGTTGTACATTCGTTTTGAAGCATAACACACTAAAACAAGGTATGATCATGGAAAACCCACTTTGTACTTAAAATGTCTTATTTTATGAAGTTAGCTAAGATAGTAACTAGGAATTAGTGTTTTTCTTGGTTGAATGCTTAGAAACTACATGTTACTACCACTTACCCTTGGTAATTCATGCTAGTTTGGATCTTTCAAGAAAATGTACCTTAACCTAGTAATTAAGTCTAGAAATTGGCTTGATTAAGTGCTAGTTGTTAGATATTTAAGTAATTGAGGTGTTTTAAATAATTACCCTATGTTAATTGCGTAATGCGGATAAATTAGGATTAGCGAATTTGACTTTTGAAAGTCAACAAAAAGTTAACTAGCATGCATGATTAGAATAGTAAATTAAGATTACTTGAAAACTCTTGCTTATTAGGACACTTGTACTTGCTTGACTAGTCAAAATAGGCAATAGAGGATCATTACTAGAAACAAAAGTCTTGAATAAAACCAAACACATGGATGACATAATTTTTTTTGTATGCATGACCTAGCTTGTTATCTAGTAGGAAAATGCCTAAAATAATGTTTACATGTTTAGGTTATAATTTTGGTATGCGGACAAATTGGAATTATCATCCGAAGTAAGTTTTGACCTAAAAGTCAACTTGAAGTATTGCATTTTTAAATAAATTAATTGCGATTTTTATTCAAAACCTTACTTCAAGTTGAACTTTTAAAAGCCAAAAACCTACAATGAGACTATAAACTATGAAATAATGACGTTTCAAATTTGGCTAAACACCAGACTTTGTAAACGACATTACTTCACAAGTTGAGTTACCGCCATCCCATGACTATATGTTTCCACACATTAATGATTGCCTTACTATTATTACTTGGGGGCATTTGATATTTACTGTAATCTTTGGACTGTCAAGAATTTAAAGCCCTCATTTCGAAGTTTTCATTAGAAAATTCAGAAAGCGCTTTAAATTCCACCTTTCTTAAGTCCTATTACTTTAAATTTCTCATGTTCTCAGGTACTGTGTCGCTGAAGAAGAAAAAGCTAAAACCAGCACGTCCACTTACAGGATCTCTTGCATACCTTAGTGCAACACCAACATACGACCAGATGGCACGAATTTGGAGAGATAAACCTTTTGGCCGTTTTAGATATGTAGATTGGGAAAAGCTACAGACATCGGGATTCAGGCAGAAATTAGAGAGTCTACTCAGTTACTCAATAGAGGGTTAGCAGTTTGAGTCTTTCAAGAGATTGTTCAGCATTGACGAACCGGTGTATATGGAGATGATCACCGAGTTCATGGCCACCTATACATTTGAGCCAGGGAGTAGAGTTGGAGACGGGGTAATCACGTTTAGATATATGGGGAGCCTATTCACCTTGTCATTGGCTCAGTTTGCACGTCACCTAGATCTCTATACTCCAGAAGAGATAGATTCACCCCTGTTTACTGATGAAGACACCACGATTTCTCTCATGACTACTACCGCAGAGGCATGAAGTCATTGGTCACCAAAGCCATATTTCTCGGGTATTAAAGCCACCCAGCTCACAGACCCAGTCATGCAGATTTTGCATAAACTACTAGCTTGTTTGCTTGATGGGAAACATACGTCTAATGGCCGAGTGTCTGAGTTTGATGTTATCATGATGGCATGTATCCTCGAGAGGAGAAACATTCAGGTTGCCCATCTAGTTGCCTAGCGGATTTTGGAAGAAAAAGAGTTTGGTGCAAGAAGATCATTCATGGGCCCAATAATTACTAGGTTGATTCGGAAAATGGGATTGATTAGGATGACGGAGATAGTATAATTTAAAAGCCTGCCAGGATGGAGTGCCCAACCAATAGACTATAATTTTCTAAGGAAAATGGATATACTTAGGATTCTGAAGGATGGTACCGTTTACATCAGGGCACGATCATCAGACCCTGAGAGTATTGATACATTGGTAGCAGGTCTAGTCCTACCCAGGGAGTCCAGGAAGAGGAAGCAACCGAGAGAGGCCCGAAGTTCAGACTCCGATTCAGATGAGGAGGCACAAGATTCTGATGTCCCAGTTGCACCGCCACAGCCTACTAGGCCAGGACCTTCTGTCCCGGCCCCTAGAGCTCAGATACCAGCTTACATATACCATTACGGGACACCCCCGGGACCCGATTACTGGTACTGGCTGATGCAGATGCAAGTCAGAAGCTATAGAGCTATGAGGCAGCAGATTGCAGGGATACCAGTGAGCCCACTTCCGGACTTACCGTGCGGGATGGGCCGAGCCCCACCACATTTATATCCCCCTGCAGCTCCTACTCCAGCACCTCACCGACATCCAGTCCATGGCCATGGTTTACCACCTCGGACAGTTCCACTCAGGCCACAGGCACCGCGAGCACAGATTCCCTTTCAGAGACAGCAGATTCCCTCAGTCGTCGGCTCAGCTAGAGGACAGGTCTCGAGTAGCAGTAGGATATCCAGAGCCCCTACTCGAGCCACTTTTGTTCAGAGTCATAGGATTCTCAGGAGCACCAGCCCTGCAGCTGCACCGATTGCTCCAGTATCTTCTCACAGACAGACCGATCTATTCAGAGAGCACTCTATAGCTTTGACATGCCCGCAGGGGAGTTTGTTGATCAGTTGATACATGACGGGATATTCACTGTGGGTACACCAGACGAAGAGGATGATAGGGATGCATCAGATGAGGGCACCCAATATTAGCACGATAACTCTTCATCAGATGACACATCTCCCATAGCATCTTTGACTGCAGTACCACCACCAGTCGAGC
This sequence comes from Pseudognaphalium luteoalbum, assembly GCA_963422505.1. Lineage (NCBI taxonomy): Eukaryota > Viridiplantae > Streptophyta > Magnoliopsida > Asterales > Asteraceae > Pseudognaphalium > Pseudognaphalium luteoalbum. The sequence continues at coordinate 56,505,269 of OY730194.1, forward strand.
AATAGATTGCTCTGCATTCTTACTTCTTTCTATTTTCTACCACGACTTTATTATTATTATGTGTATTCGATGTACTGTGGATGCATAGACATCACATCTATCCAGTTACTACTTTATCATTTTATTACTTTGCTTTTCTTATCAGCAACTATTACTTGATTGAATTGAGTGGTTTGTTTGAAAAACTATAGAAGACCTAAGCAAGGGAGAACTGGGGACCACACAATGAAGAATGCCGAGAGCCATAAGCTACAAGCCACATACCAGCAAACTTCTAACGAGGAGCCAACAACGTGCACAGTAAAAGTGGTACACCGTTCCAAAACCCTCTTCCCGTTTTGATTATCTCATCCGATATTCCAAACACTAAGTGTGGGATAATAAAAACCACACGACACTTACGAAACAATCCAATAATAAGTAGAATCTCTAAGTATGGGATACTTCAACAAGAGGTACTCAACGAATATATTCGAACATTAGGGACAATGTTCCTCTAAGTGTGGGATATACGGCCTTCAACCGCAAGTTTTTACCTCTTGTCAGTAAGTCAAACAACATTTTTATTAAAAGACTGAAAATGGATAAAAGTTCAAAATTTTCAGATTCAAAAACATCGTCCTTTAGAAATCCTATCTTTCAAAATTATAAATTAAAGCAAGGAACGAGTTTTGACAACGAAACAAAACTGTTTTAGAATAAGATACAGACAAAAAAGGCAACACATGGCTAGGCGCCGATGTATGCATTTGAATTAGAACTTGCTCTTGTAATACATTTCGAGATCACACCGATGAGTGCCATACGTGGCATAGGTACAACCCATCTTGATAACTTCTAAGGAATCCAAACACCCTTCGACCATCAAACATCCATCCACTCAACACTCACTCTTCACACCCAATCAAAACCTCCTAACATTCGTCCCGAACCTACAGGAAATTCATTTTACAACGAATTCTCAAAGATAACCTTGATTTTCCAAGACTTTTGCAGCCTAACACAAAGCCATCGGAGTAAAGGAGCTCCAAAAAAAGAAATTCAGCAAAAAGCTTATATCGGAGCGTTCCCCAAAGGATGAGATCATCCGTAAAAGAAGCTCCAAGAAAAAAAAATTCAGCAGAAGCTGCTAAAAAAAAAGATCAAGAGAAAGGGCCAAGAAAAGGAAAATTCCAAAGAAAAGGCTATGTAGTCCTTTAAAAATCTGAGAAATTCCAAAGAAACTCTCTCAAGAAAAGTTTTGAGAAAATACAAGGAAAACCCTCACACCTTCTACACACCAAAAACACCTGATTCCTTCTAAGATATCTCAAAAGGTTAATACCGTCCTCATCAAAAGTGATGGAGATTTGATTCTCGATCAAGCCTATGACGAGAATGCTGCATTTGCCTAGTCATGATCATCATGTTGCTCGAAGAAGGTATCAAATTCAATAAACCCTTAGTTTCCGGTAAAAAAAACTATTTCATAACTGTAACTTTACATTCTTTGGAAAAAGGTATCTCTAAAAACTGATGCAATTAGAATCATTCCAGAAGCTTTTAAGAATGAGTTTGCTTGAGGATAAGCAAAGTTCTAAGTGTGGGATACTTGATATCGTGTAAAAAGTCACGTTTTTATTATCGATATCTCTCTCATTTTGGAACAATTCTTGGCACTTTAACTCAAAAACATTACAAATATGTAATATTATGTCAAGATGGTAAAAAAAGGTTGCATGAGGAAAATCAAGCAAAACAGACAAAAAACGAAGATTCCACGCACGTTTGAAGATTCCAGACATCAAAATGAGATTTCAAGACCAAAGAGCCCATCACCAACATCTATCTAACCCAAGATGTTCGTTTTCAAATTAAGAATCCAACAGAAGAAGAATCAACTAAAACTGACGAAGAATGAAGATTTTGCGTACGCCGGAAGATCCAAACGATTCGTACGACACATCTAATGTTCAGATACATATTTTTGGGATTTCTTTTGATCAAAAGCTTCGTTTTTGAATTACGAATCCAACGCAAAAAGAATCAACGCAAACGGATGAATAACGAAGAAAACACGCACGAATCGAGAAACGAAGCAACGGGCAGCGAATCGGTGCGGGATGGTGCCAGCCGCCACCGGCAGCCACACAGCTGCCGCCGGCTGGCAGCCAGCCGCCGCCGGCCACCTGTCACCATCACGGATTGCACTTTTTTGTCCTTTTTCGTACCTGGTGCCACTACCTTTTTCGCCTTTTGTACCTGGTGCCACTACCTTTTCCACCTTTTGCTATCGTGAGCTTTGGGGTGCTAACTTGAGCCAAATTTATTCTATAAAAGGCAGCCCCTAGCTCTCATTTGAAGACACTCATATACTCTCTCATATTCACACTCATACTTATACTCTCATTCTTCCATTTTCACTTTCTCACTCTAATAATCTCTTATATTTTAGTCTAGGGTTATTGTAATTAATCTACAGATTAACATAGAGGTTAGAGTGAACGTTAGGAGTTTGGAGATTCATCTTTGTGCGTGTGAACGAGTTATCAGTCATAATAATACGCTGCTGCGCATTTATTTCCGGGTGATATCGAAACCTTTATCATACTTGCTTTATTTCATATTTTAATTATGTATTATTGCCTTGTATGTGATTTGTCTATTGCCATGAATTGCGAGTAGTTTATTATTGTGATTGTTGATGATGTAGATAATTATAAGTAAGGATGACGTTATATAATTAAGTGTACGACAATTGTAAACGTGATGTAACGGCCCCTATTCGACAGTTTATCTGATATAGTACTGGAAACGTTTTATACGGAGTACAAATGTATGGAAGTCGATAAACGACCGAAGGTAGTTACATCACTGGAATCAGCACTGGTTTAACAGTTAGAATTCTGAAAGGATAATACAACTTCACAACTAACTGGTATATCCTACGAAAGTCAATGCACAATGAAATGATGTTCGAAAATGCGTTCTGATAAAATAGGAATTAATGACCTATGTATCGTTAAGACTTTATGAACTTGAGTTTAATTTATGGAGTACCCTTTCCGGTTATCCACGTGACTGCAACCTAGTAATTAGGACTTGATCAACCTTAATTATGGTAAGTAGTTATTTGTGCCCATGACATGCAACAAGTAAGACACAGTGAACCCACTCGTTGTACATATTAGGTTTACATTTCTGCATCGCTTTACATTTAGTTAGTTTAGAGTGTCACATTCACCGTCAATTACTCCTGACCGCATGTCTGATGTAAGAAGCAGTCGAACTACCATGTAAAGTACACTGTCCGATTACTGAAAGGCATGACCTGCATATGAAACACAATTTTATAAACTGCGAATAATCTAGGGATGTATAACTGTTTGAAAAGGAGAACTTAAGTCATAAGTTTAAGTAACCAAGCCTTAATGCATAAAACAAGACTTAGGAATAAGGATAACATCCTCATGATTCAAATACCTTAAAACACTAAGCCTTACACAATCAGCGGTCAAAACATACAAAGTTATTAATCTGCATGCTAATAAGATACTAAACTATTTTAGGGGTTAAGAAAGGTTGGACCAATGAGTCGATACGTTACTGATTCATGCACCTCGGCGTCAAGCCAAAATAGGTTGTTTTTCTTTCAACTAGATAAGTATTGGAAGTTTGCGTATTGCTCCGATCAGAATCACGATAACCTAGTTCCTAGTGACATGCCAATGGAAAATTTAGTTGGTAGGGTTCTAGAGTTTACACCTGATAGTTTAGACCATTACATTTAGCATTGTCCCTGTTTAATCTGTCATCCTGAAACACTAATTATCGAAATCTCAGCAATCACATGTTTATCTTTATCTGTTTTCCTGTAATTTAATTTTCTACATTTTAATTACCTGTCTTTAGTTTAAAACCCCAAACCTACCTACTTTGTTCCATCCTAAATATCTCCTACCGAAAGCACCAGCTTTAATCGCCCACACGTTTGGATTCATAGAACGATCTTAGGTCATACTTACCGCTTGCTAACCAGAGTAGGTAGTACGTTTAATTTAAGCCCAGCAAAATATAAATTTTAAAACCCCTGCTGCGCCCGCATCACTATCAGGAATCGTAACGACACTGAACCGACGGTTGCGGGTGCAACAGCCATAGCCTAAGTTTCTATTATGTCAGAAGAATTATTATAAGAAGTACGGAGCATTCCCCAAAAGATGATCATCATCCGTAAAAGGAGCTCCAAGAAAAAGAAATTCAGCAAAAGCAAAGCTGTCAGAAGGAACCTAAAAGCCCAAGGATCATTTAAAGTCAAGGGAAAGGTTCATCAAAAGAAAACTTGAAAGAAAAAGCTGCAAAAGAAGGCTCAAAAAGAGAAAAATCCAAGAAGAAGCACTACTAAGCACCAAAGATAAGTCATCACAGATAACTCTTAGGCGATATTGAAACCCCCAAATAAACCACCTACAAAACCCTTCATCCATATACACCACTTCCACCTTCTTGCGAATGTTTAGGGATAATTAGTATCGTCCTCATTTAAGTATTGTAGATTTGATTCTCAATCAAGCTTATGACAACGGAAGAGCTACATGACTGGACCCTGAGTGAATTAGAAGTTAGGAAACCTGATACACTTGAGTGAATTGAGTGACCACCTGTGAGGGCCCCAGTCATGTATATCTTACATTATGAAGATTGAAAAGAGAGCTTGTTAGAAGCAAAGGTTTGGGGAAACATCAAAGGATGGAACCTCGTCCGAAATCTTTTTACCAAACTTGAAGGAATCAAAGTTCTCCGGAATATGAAGACACCCTTCCAACCTTTCATCACAATTTTATGAAGGTTTGCTTGAGGACAAGCAAAGCCCTAAGTGTGGGATACTTGATATCGCATAAAAAGTCACATTTTTACCACCGATATCTCTCTCATTCTGGAGCAATACTTGGCATTTGGACTCAAACAACGCACAAATCATTGATAATATGCTAAGAAGATCAAAACAAGGTTGCACGAGCAAAATAAAGCAAAACGGCCGAAAAATGAAGATTCCACGCACGTTTGAAGATTCAAGACATCAAAACCAGATTTCAAGACAAAAGAGACCATCACCAACATCTATCTCGTCCAAGATATGCGTTTTCAAATTATGAATCCAACAGAAGAAGAATCAACAAACACGGATGAAGAACGAAGATTCTACGTACGCCGGAAGAATCAACCTTTATGTCTACGACTGGAACTAAAACAAAGTCAAGTCAAAAAGGCTCTACTTATGTTTCAGGAGGATGTGGATCATCATCAAACTGCTCGAATGATCAGATTTTAGAATCTTTCTTTGCTAGTAATGTGAACTCTTCACTTACGAATGAAGATATAGAACAGTTTGATGGAGATGATCTAGAAGAGATGGACAATAAATGGAAAATTGCTTTAATCACTCAGAGGGCAAAAAAAATTATGCAGAGAACTGGGAGAAACAACTATGCATATAAAAGGAATGATGCAAGTTGGTTTGGTAAGAGTAAGATAAAATGCTTCAACTGTCATAATATGGGGCACTTTGCAAGAGAATGTAGTAGTCCAAAGAAGGAACATAATAGCAGTGAGAATGGTCAAAGAGATGGAAGCAATGGAGCTCAACAAAGGAATATACCAATCCAGGGTGCTTCATCAATGCTCTTGTGTCTATGGATGGCTGTGGATGGGACTGGAGTGATCAAGAAGAACATGAAGTGAAGAATCAATGTCTCATGGCCATTGCTGAATCTGACAAGAAGTCAGAGGTTCCTTATGAGGTACAAAACAAACTATGTTCTGCTATTTGTAAACAAACTGTTAAACATTACAGGGATCATAATCTGAAAGTGTGTGGTGAACTAAAACAATGGGAAATCAAAAGTAAACACACCATAGCAGCAATTGAAAATCTTGAAAAACAGATAAAAGCATATGAGGTCAATGCAACACAGTTTAAATATGACTTAGAATATGCTAGGTGGGAAAGAGACACTTTTAAAGATAAGGTAGAATTGTTAACTAAGAAACTTGCTGAGGTCACATGTGAGAGAGATTGCATAAGACTAAATGTAAGTAACTTATAATGTAACAACCCGTCCCACATCGAAAAAAAGATAAGAATTTGGAGTCCCTTATAAGTATAAAGTTGTGGCTAATAGATACCTTTCACCATGGTTTTTAGTTGAAACCTGAAGGTATCCGATTAGTCACTGCTTTCGGCTTTGAGGGGCGTTTCATATAACATGCATCTAAAAGTGTAAATAAACTTATCAATTCACAGAGTCATGATAAGCTTAAGACTGGGTTAGGATACAGTAACGTACCTCCTCCTTATAACCACAACTACTTTCCTTCCAAAACTGATATTGATATCAATTTTCTTAAAGAAGGAATGAATGATGAGGATAAAAAGGCTGATCCAGTTAAGAGTTTAGAAGAAGATGTGAACTTTGATAGAGTTGTGGTCAGTGTTTGGAGTGAAGAAGATGAGGAGAGTGATAATACATCTGAAAGTGAGAATAGTGTAACAAATAAATCATCTAATTCATCACCTGAGAGTAACAAAAGAGTAACTGGTCTAGTTTTAGAACTTAATGTTGATAAACTAGAAATGGGAAAAAAATGTTTCAAGAAAAGGCTAAGCAACAGATAGAACATGTGAGCAAAGCTAATAAATCTAGGAATAGTTTAGGTTATATTAGTAAAACAGTTAGACAAGTGTCTAAATTTTTATCCGTTTGCTTCGATTCTTTAGCCTACGGTTTCGGAATTCTGTTACACTTCAAATGATACCAAATTGGTCAAATTTATATGTCCCTGGGATGGCGTATGCGGAATGCTCTCGGTTTGCGCTCAGGCGGCTCTATCTTCGTCGTTCTTTATCCGATCTGCACGATTCTTGATTCTCTATTCTTGAAATAACCCGTGACATCATATGAGACTACTTATGAACTTTGTATCATCAGGTGACCAAAATTATGTAAGAATCGGTGTTTGAATAATCTGCCTCGATTGTGTGTTGATAACACGCAAAAAATCAAGTTTTTGTGTGCTATTATCTCACCTTTTTAGCCCAATTATGGATGAAAATATTTGAAATATACATTTTATACTAAATTTCATAATGATGGCTAAAATATAGATGATTCTTCAAGAATCAACCAAAAAGGCCTAAAAACGAGTAAAATATAGCACAAACGATCAACAAATCTCTCGTTCACGCATTTTAGCACAATTTAAGCTATACTTGGAATTATGACCTCTAACTTATGTCATTTTCTTCGTTAGGAAATTATTGTTGGGATCAGAGCTAAATTGAATAAGTGTTGAAGACTAAAGATCAAGTCTTAACCACTGTTAGAGTTAAAGACTGCCGCTGCCAGAAGAGTTGAAGACTAGCCACTGCTAGTACAAATGTAATAACAGCCACTGTTAGACATATACTTAGGAATTGTGTAATAAGTATATTGTAGCCTCTGTTAGTATAATATATTTACTACCACTGTTGGTATGTTTATTAGTAAGTCGGTTTGGCAGTTAGAGTTATGTATGGAATCAAATTATTTCCATATTAACTAGAGATTGTATAGGACTTTATGTAATATAAATAGAGATCCTTAGACCTAGAATAGGTTAACGATTTTACGCAGCTTCAAGGTTTTCTGTAACCCTAATACATTAAGTGTATTCGTCTTATATCATTAATAAGATTGAAGCTTTTGGTATTAATCGTGTTCTACAAGTTATTCATAATATTCTTGATCTTCTTAATATTATTGAGGGTTATTCCGCAACTTCTCAATAATAATTCAAAGCTTATTATTATCTAATTGTTTATTAGATTATTTGTGGGTTTCACAAGTGGTATTAGAGCTAGTTAAGCCTTGAATACAGGAAAATTTGGGATTACTATTTGATCGATTTTACTTATTGAATCAATGGCATCAGAAGGTAATAAAGGAATCTAGGTAACTATGATCCCTATGCTTAGGCCTGATGAGTTTGATCTATGGAAGAATAGGATCAAACAATACATGCTTCTCACAGATTATCAGATGTGGGAAGTTGTGATTAATGGTCCTCCAGTAACACTTGATGTTGATGGTATTGCACAAACAAGACCACCACCAACTTCAGAAGCAGAAAGAAAGGTTAGATCAATAGAGTATAAAGCACTCAGTACTCCGTTATTGTCTATTCCTAATGAATATCAGAGAAGGTTTGAAGCATGTCAGGATGCTAAAGTTCTTATGGAAACTATTGAAAAGTGATTTGGTGGCAATTCTAGCAACAAAAAGAACAGAAGATCTCTTTTAAAGCAACAATATGAGAACTTTAATTCTGCAAAGTCAGAAACTTTGACTCAAACCTTTGACAGGTTTTTGAAGTTAGTAGGAGATCTGGAGAATCATCAAGTGAAAATTGATAAGGATGATCTAAACAAGAAGTTTTTGAGATCATTAGGTGAGGAGTGGACAATCTACACTGTTAGGTTGAGACAGAGTGCAGATTTGGAGTCAAAAGAGGTTGAAGATATCTACAATGATCTAAGAAACTTTGAACCTGAACTGGAAAGCAAGAAGCAGGGTTCAGGAATCAACAACATCAATGTAACCTTTATGTCTACGACTGGAACTAAAACAAAATCAAGTCAAAAAGGCTCTACTTATGTTTTAGGAGGATGTGGATCATCATCAACCTGCTCAAATGATCAGATTTTGGAATCTTTCTTTGCTAGTAATGTGAACTCTTCACTTACTAATGAAGATATAGAACAGTTTGATGGAGATGATCTAGAAGAGATGGACAATAAATGGAAAATTGCTTTAATCACTCAGATGGCAAAAAGATTTATGCAGAGAACTGGGAGAAATAACTTTGCATATAAAAGGAATGATGCAAGTTGGTTTGATAAGAGTAAGATAAAATGCTTCAACTGTCATAAGATGGGGCACTTTGCAAGAGAATGTAGAAGTCCAAAGAAGGAACATAATGGCAGTGAGAATGGTCAAAGAGATGGAAGCAATGGAGCTCAATCAAGGAATATACCAATCCAGGGTGCTTCATCAAATGCTCTTGTGTCTATGGATGGCTGTGGATGGGACTGGAGTGATCAAGAAGAACATGAAGTGAATAATCAATTTCTCATGGCCATTGCTGAATCTGACAAGAAGTCAGAGGTTCCTTATGAGGTACAAAACAAACTATGTTCTGTTGTTTGTAAACAAACTATTAAACATTACAGGGATCATAATCTGAAAGTGTGTGGTGAACTAAAACAATGGGAAATCAAAAGTAAACACACCATAGCAGCAATTGAAAATCTTGAAAAACAGATAAAAGCATATGAAGTCAATGCAACACAGTTTAAATATGACATTAAATATGCTAGGTGGGAAAGAGACACTTTTATAGATAAGGTAGAATTGTTAACTAAGAAACTTGCTGAGGTCACATGTGAGAGAGATTGCATAAGACTAAATGTAAGTAACGTATAACATGCATCTAAAAGTGTAAATAAACTTATCAATTCACAGAATCATGATAACCTTAAGACTGGGTTAGGATACAGTAACGTACCTCCTCCTTATAACCACAACTACTTTCCTTCCAAAACTGATATTGATATCAATTTTCTTAAAGAAGGAATGAATGATGAGGATAAAAAGGCTGATCCAGTTAAGAGTTTAGAAGAAGATGTGAACTTTGATAGAGTTATGGTTAGTGTTTGGAGTGAAGAAGATGAGGAGAGTGATAATACATCTGAAAGTGAGAATAGTGTAACAAATAAATCATCTAATTCATCACCTGAGAGTAGCAAAAGAGTAACTGGTCTAGTTTTAGAACTTAATGTTGATAAACTAGAAGAGGGTAAGCAACATATAGAACATGTAAGCAAAGCTAATAAATCTAGGAATAGTTTAGGTTATATTAGCAAAACAGTTAGACAAGAGTCTAAATTTTTGAATAATGTGAATGATAAATGTGTTAACTGTGGTTGCAAAACAGGATTTTCTGCACCAAAACCATTTAATAAAACTGCACCCAGAGGCAATCAAAGAAATTGGAACCAAATGGTTTCACAAAAATTGGGGCAAAACGTTAAATTGGTGAAAGAAAAATCTTGTTATATTTTTGGAAAAACCAATCATCTTCAACATGATTGTTAATACAATCCTAAAAATTTCAATAGGGTTGTGAAACCATTATGGACAGCTGCTAACATGGTTAACAAACAAAAATTTAAATCAAAGTTAATCATGTTGCCACTATCACGAGGATGAAGTATAAGGCTAACAGTGGTACAACTGCAGCCACTGCTACTTATGCTGCAGTGGTAAGACCAAACAAAGCCAACAGAGTCATGAAGACTAAGATAGTAGATAGTGTTGTCACTGTCAAGCATGGAGCCACTACTAGTGTTAAACGTTCCAAAAGAATGTTTACACCAAGCAAGGCTACCACTGCCAGAGTGATTAACACAAGCCTGAGAGTTACCTCTGTTAGGTCAATTCCCACTGTTATGTCTGATATAAGTTGGATTTGGAAACCAAAGAACACTATTACATCTAAAGGTTCCAGATCCAATAGTGCATCAGAATCAATTGTCTTTCAGAGAATTGATTTTAATGATGCACATGGGAAACCCAAAACAAAATTTTGAAAGCAATCCCAAAGGTGGGAAAATTACAGGCAAAGGAATAGTTCAGAGTGCAAAGCTAAATTTTGAAAATGTTTACTTGTGGTCTTTTTCAAAATAGTAGTTATAGGGTAATGTCATTCCAAAGTTCTTTTTCAAAATATTCTCTTAACTTGGTATATCTTCCACTTGTGGTCTACTTTGGTCATTATCATTTTCACTCTTCAAAAATAGTTTTTGAAACTTCAAAGTATGGACTTTTTCGTATCATCAAGTTCTTAGACAAATAATGATATACGTGAAGATCCAGACCAAGTGTTCATTAACTTGGATGAGGATGCAAATGTGCAATTATATGATAATCTTCAGGGACATTTTCTCAATCCGCATGCATACAAAAATCTGCAAGACCAATTGGTTAACTTGAACCAATCCAACTGGGAGTTGAAGCTTCAGTGTCGAGACATTGAAACAGCTCGAAGGATTGCTAAGTGTAGCATTCCTACTAGAGTTAAGGATCGTCTGATACACTGGAAAAGGAAAGTTTTAAGAGTCAAACAGAAGGCTAAGGTATGGATCTTACGCAAGTGTAGTTCCAATACTGAAGTGCCTACTGTTCCTGAATGTCGAGATTCTCTTCATAATCGTTATTATCCACAGGATATGACGTTTCCAGATATCGAAGGCTAAGACATTTTGATTTTGGTATTAAAAAAAATCATTGTTTACTAATAAAGCTAAGAGCTTGGCACTGCTAGTACTGAGTTTTGGTAACCTTGGTCGGTTGCCACTACTAGTGCTAGTAGCTTCTGTTAGCTTTATTGGTATGTTTCTCTTTTAGCTTTTGAAAAATTGATCCAAGTGTTTCCCACTGCTAGGTATTGTTTATACCTTCCCACTGTTAGTTATATTGGTCAGTGCCACTGTCCGTTCCTTTTCTAGGGCTTGACTCTGTTCATATGACTAACAGTATATAACCTTTAAACACTTCAATTTTTCATTACGCTTTCTTATTTTCCCAAATAACCACTGCAATCACATTCAAAATCAAACCTCCTCTTCTTCTACAATCAATTTCAAAATCAATTCCAAAATCATGGCTTCTTCTTCTTCTTCTTCATCTGACTTGAATCTGAAGGTGTACGAAGAATACAATATGCTGGCTTTTCTGATGAAACCCTCAAATGCACAGAATTTCATACAAATTGTTGAGTTTCTTGGTGCAAGTCACATTAATCATGCGCTTACCGTTTCCCCAAGGGTTTCAAGAGGACATCTTACAGATTTCTGGAAGAATGCCAAAGTAGAAGTGGTTGAGGGTAAAGAGCAATTGGTTTCCACAGTTCAAGAAACCAAAGTAGTGGTTACAGAGGATGCTCTCCGAGAGGTACTTCTTCTTGATGATGCCACATGTATCAATTCTTTAAATGACAGGGAATTGTATGTTAATCTTAGATTAATGGGGTATGAGGGTGAGTACACACGTTTTACATTTTTTAAATCATTCTTTAGCCCCCAATGGAAAATTTTAATACATACAATTCTCCACTGTTTGTCATCTAAAAGAACTTCTTTTAATGAATTTGAAACACAAATAGCTTATGCACTTGTGTGTTTGGCTAAGGGTCAAAAATATAATTTTTCGAAATACATACTTGATGGCATGATCAGAAACATCACAAAGGGCAAAAAGGATATGTTTATAATGTATCTTAGATTTGTGCAACTTGTTTTAAATAAACAGGTTACTGATTTAGTTGCACAAGAACTTGTTATTGGTGTTAGTACTCTCTCTGCAAGAATGTTAATAGAGATGAATAAAAATACCAATAAGAAGTTTTTTAGGAAGGATACAGCATTGTTTCCAACAATGCTTCCTGCTCCTTCCATCACAGATGTAGTACCACCAACTACATCTGAACCAATTGGTGACAGGCCAGTAGCACCAACTGAGCCTGAACACACACCAAGTGGGGGTACCAAAAGAAAACAAGGGACCAAACAGCCTACCCAATTAAAGCCAAAGAAAAATAAATTGAAACATGTAAGTGAGGCTCCTACTGCTCATTTGTCTCGGTCAAATATATCACCACAGCAGGTGACCCCACAGGAGATGGGTGGTCATTCTAGAAGGGTTGCCACTACTGTTACTAGTCCACTGACAGAACAAGACAGTGGTAACATCAATAAGACCCAACCAGAGGCAACTTCTAATGTTGAACCTACGGGTAATGAAGCAAGTGAAGGTCCCAGTACCAAGAATAAAGGGACTTCTACTGATCATGCTAGGCATGAGGCAGATGATACATTTGTCAACGATTCACCTTGGAGGTCACACTCTAATGGTGATGAGGCTAGTACTCACCCTGAATTGACGAATGTACAACTGACAGAAGCTGTGGATTTTATTTGGAATAAGTTGATTCATGAAAAGAAGTTGAATAGAGCTCGGGATGCAAAGATAGCAGAGCAGGCTGCTAAACTGGATGATCAAGATAAGTTGATTGAAGATCTGAAAGAGAGAATTATTGATCTTGAGAAGGTCTTGGTCAAGTTTTTGAAAGAAGACCACTTATCCAAGCCAGGAGAGGATGCTCACAACACTTTCACCAAGGGGGAGAAAAAGGCAGAGGATGAAAATACTGATGAGTTTATGTTTGATCTAAATGATCAAGAAGGTGTTGCTCAGACTGAGGTTGTGGGTGACACTGATGAGACACATAAAGATGATACTGAGGTCATGGATGATGTGCAGACTGAGGTTGTTGAAAGTGTTGTTCAAAAGACTATAGAGAGGGTTGAAGGTGAAACAGAAGTGGTAGATGATGTTGAAGATGGTGAAGAAGTGGTTCAACCTGTTAATGAACCAGTTGAGGATGGTGTGAAAGAAGGTGACGATGCAGGATTAGAGGTTAAGGGGGAGACTATTAATGTCAGAGCAGCAGAGCCTAAAATTACTTATGGAAGGAAGAAATCAATTCCATTTAGATCTATCAAGGCAGCTAGAATTGAACAGATGAAGAGGGCTAAGTCAAGTAGTCCCACTGCTAAGACAAAGGTAACTCCTACCACTGCTAGTGTTAATACTTCCACTGTTAATACTACTCCTGTTCCCACTGTTACATCAGCAACCCCACCAATCTATACAACTACTGCCACTGCTACAACAAATACAACAACTTCAACTAAACCTGCTACTGTACTTAAACCTACCACTGCTAGAACACTTGAAGTACCTTTCAGAATTAGAGAATCTACAAATTTGCCTAAGCCTGATTCTAAACTATCCAAGATTAATCCAAAAGATAAAGTCAAGGGTAAATTAGAAGAAAAACCAAAAATGAAGAAGGTACAACAGAATGTTGAGCATGATTATGAATATGCTTTGAGGGTGCAAGCAGAGTTGATTGAACAGGATAGAATTGAAGCAGAAAAGAGAGCTGCTGAATCACAGAGGTCTGTGCCAGTTCAAGTGAATGAATGAGATGTTGATGAGGTTGATGTATTGCTTGAATCTGGAAAGATTATGAAGATGACAAAAGAGGCAAGCAGGGTGTATGCAGATATGAAAGCAAAGGGATTAAGGGTAGAAGATGATACAGTCTATAATGCTTATGTTGAAAAGTCCAAAAAAAATCCTCTGCAGATGGCTTTGCAAAAGGCAATTGAGAGAGGCAAGAAAGAAAAGATTGATAGGGAAGTTGCTAAGAAAAGAGCAAGGAAACCAACTAAGGCTGAATTAGAAAATGAATTGGTTTGTAAGCTTAGAGGAGATAGGAAACCTACTATGACCTTAAGGAGAATGTCATTGGAGAGATTGCAACAATTATATGACAATAATCCTATTGTTAATCCTAAAGCAAGGAAAAGGTTGGAAAAGAAAAAGAAAGAAGATGAAGAGATTTAGAGAAGGCTACAAGTAAGATATGAACAAATTGATGAGGAGCTGGAGAAAGCAAAGGAAGAAAAGCTAAAGGCTAAGGAGTTGAGATTGAAAATTGAAGGGGTGAAAAGATCATTTGCTATTTTTCAGGAGTTGGATGATAGATTATGTGATCTGGATAGGGATGAAGAAGTGTTAGAGAAATTGTTGGTAGAAAAGTTTGATAGGTCTGCCAATACAAATGTTCATGATGAAGATTTCTCATAAATTATTAAATGGGAAGGAATTTTTCTGGAATCTGGTACAATGACTTTTGAAGTTAGGATTGTGAGGAAGAATGGAGATGTAAGCTTTCATAAATCAATGCAGTATATCTTGAAAAGAATTAATAAGTTTGATGTGTATGACATGTACAAGATTGGATTGGAGAAGGATGTGAAACTGATTACTATTGCTCTTGAAAGGCATGTATAAGAATGGTTGCAGATGATGTTTGAACCAAAATTGTATGGAGATATATTTTTGTGTGCTGAAGTGGTTGGATATTGGAGACATTTTGCTAAAGCTGGGGTACATTGTATATCACTGAAGAATGGTAAATATGTGCACATGCTGGAAGAAAGAGAATATGTCCTGAGTATAGCATTGTTGGAGCAATTGGTTAGAATGAAATTACAAGTAGCTGTGCAGACAGAGAAAAGCAAAGACATAGTATACAGGATTCTGAACCAGTATAGCAAAAGAAGTCAACCAACGGATTGAAGCAGAATGAAGAAACTAAATGTAATTGAAGATTGAATAAGTTTAGGGGAGATTGTTAGGATCAGAGCTAAATTGACTAAGTGTTGAAGACTAAAGATCAAGTCTTAACCACTGTTAGAGTTAAAGACTGCCGCTGCTTGAAGAGTTGAAGACTAGCCACTGCTAGTACAAATGTAATAACTGCCACTGTTAGACATATACTTAGGAAATGTGTAATAAGTATATTGTAGCCTCTGTTAGTATAATATATTTACTACCACTGTTGGTATGTTTATTTGTAAGTCGGTTAGGCAGTTAGAGTTATGTATGGAATCGATTTGTTTCCATAATAAGTGGAGATTGTATAGGACTCTATGTATTATAAATAGAGATCCTGAGACCTAGAATAGGTTAACGATTTTGCGCAACTTCAAGGTTTTTTGTAACCCTAATACATTAAGTGTATTCATCTTATATCACTAATAAGATTGAAGCTTTTGGTATTAATGATTCATAATATTCTTGATCTTCTTAATATTATTGAGTGTGATTCCGCAACTTCTCAATAATAATTCAAAGCTTATTATTATCTAATTGTTTATTAGATTATTCTGGGTTTCACAATTATGAACACGTGGACATAAGGATTGCTCAAAACGGATAAACGACGAAGAAGTTACGCCAAATCGAAGAACCGAGGAACCGAATACGGCTGTCCCAGACCGTATACGGCTGAACAAAGACCGTATACGGCCTACACATACCGTATATGACCTTCACAGAACGTACGGTTAGTGTTCACCCGTATTTGCTCCAATTCACCCGTATACTGCCGAAACCAATAGTATTTCGTGTTCAGGCAATAAAAATGAGATTTTTATATGGCTGTGCGATAGGGTTGTGCATTTGGAGGTTGGAATACGGTTGAAGAATACCGTTGTGCGTTTCCTATATATATGAGTCTTCACCTCCCATTTTCATCATCCATTCTCATTCACACTTCACTCTCTCACTACTCTCTCTCTAGATTTAGGTTTTTAGTTTTCGTAGTTAGTTTCTCTCTCTAGTCTTTCTCTCTAGTTTCTCCCTCTAGAAACTAGTGGGAAGATTAGGGGGACAATCCGTCGCTTTTAGAGGAGTTATGTAATATAGTTCGTAGAAGCTAGCATATGTAATACTTGGGATATTATTCGGCGAAATACAAATGTTATTCTGCTCGCAATTATTTACGGGTAATATCTATCCTTTCTTATATTAATTTGTCATAATGTTCTTGTTTGATGTTTGTGATTTATTAATGTTGGAAATGTTTATTTTTTGAGTAGTTACTTGATTGTTTGCCATGATTTAGATAGTTGTAATTTGGTATGATTAATGGAACTGTTAAACCTTGTATCTGTCTAAACTTATCATGTATCTAGACTTAGTTACGGATCACCCTTTCTAGTCCTTCACGTGACTATCACCATAGCTATAGGCCTAAGTTACGGTAGATTGTTATCTGTATTATCATACGAAGCAATGTTTGTAACTGTAATTCGGCTGAAGCACTGGGTATAGCGATGTAAACACCACTACAATGTGGAAGCCCCGAAAAAAGCTGTATGTACCGAAATTGTGGACTACCTAGAAACCCTAGAATATGGTCTAGGAACCGTAAAGCTGTGGAAAAATGTTATAGTACACCATATGTCTACCATTGGTTACAAAGCTGTGGAAATACCTTCACCCAAGTACACCGTAAACATACCTAGGGTTAGAAAGCTGTGGAAATATGCACTATACACCGCTAGTGTACCTAGGGATGAATGACTGATCGCAAAGGAGAGTCTAGATCATGACAAAAGTACTTGTTCTATTAAAACCTACTACAATGAATCTAGATATGAAAGTCAAGCCCAACAGTGGTTCAAGATTCTTAAACCCCTAGACTCTACATAACTGATAGTTTAGAATACAAAGTTAATAATCAGTACACGATTAGATAATAACATTTAGAGTTAGGTGTTAAGAATGGTTAGAATAACCTGAATGGCAGTCTATTACCTTATTCATGTACCCTCAATGGGTTACTGGTCCTAGTCGGACAGTGTGGGGGGTTGAGCAGTCTATTCTGATCATAATCATGATAGCCTATGTACTCAGTGACATACTAATTTAGAATCTATCTAAAGAAGTAGAGTCCTAGTGTTTACACCTATAGTTTACTTGTATGTTAGCTAAATGTGTCCCATAATGAATATCATCCCAGTATGCACTATCCCAAATCACGGTGAACCACGTCTCCATCATCCTTACGTGTTACATATATGCAAGCTTCCCTTTTATTTTATGCTTTAGTAGTTTAAAAATTTAGAAAACCAAATACAAAACCTATCCAACTATCGAAAAACCAGCTTAATTGTTAGGACATGTTATTGTGACAACAGATCTAGCTTGTAATAGTACTAGAGATTATTGTAATCAAGTTTGTAAATTGGTTTTGAATTTAATGAATATATTGGTTGGTAAACATTTTAGAGTTAAATGTTAAATACTGAAAAATGTTGACCAAAGGTTGACCAAGAACCTGCGAGGCGAACTGAGTTGAGTTCGCAGGGCAGATCTGCGAAGCGAGTCCATTGGATTCGCTGGGCTAACTTGGGTTGCGAACCGAGTCGGATCGCAGAGCCTATAAGCTTCGAACCGAGACGTGTTTATTAACAAATTAGGTTTGAAACCTAATTAACTTTTGCCAATTGATAACTACGAACGAATTGAACTTTCCAAAGCTTTCAACATAATCTAAAGGTTAAGTATTGATTGATTAACATCAGTTGTAATCAATACAAAACATATTAGATTATTGATTTCACTAATACTTGTGAAATAAACCATTTACAATCCGTAAACACTGTATTAAGGGATTCCGCACCTTAATACTAAAGATAACCTCGTTATCGATCCTAATACATACGGACTTACAATTGGTATAAGAGCAGGTAGATCATAATGGCTTGTAGATACAAATAGGTTCGTAATGGTTTGTGGATCGTATGTTTATAATTTTACATTTTGTAATTCATCAATTAACGTATAATTTATGAAAAACCAAACCAAAACCTTCGAAAACTCAAAACATATTGACCCAGTTCTGGGACAATATTGAGTCCGATGATGCGGCTAACCCTCCGGTTGTCCGTACACGGGTTAATGAACATCCTGTTGTCTTCTCTGCTGATGATCTACGCCAGATTATGAGATTAGGCACTGTAGAGCAGGAAGCTGGTCCATCTGCTTACTCGACGGATTTTATCGAGGGAGCTTTGGGCAGAATGGGATATTCTGGTCCCAGACGTGGACGTCAATTCATCAAGGCGTTCATTTTAGGGCAGTGGAGATTCTTATTCCACATCATTGTTACGATCTTCGGTAACAAGAAGGGAGGATACGATGAGCTCAGCCTCAGTTATTTTCAGGGCTACTGTCACTGGTTTATAACAAACCATACAATTTTTCTTCTTATATCTTCGGTTCTTTTATCGGTCAGATCACTGGAGCAGTTAAATCGAAGTTTTTGATCTATCCATAATTTTTTATGCTCATTGATCGTCATTGCACTCCTGATATGCCAGCAGTTTCTCCGGATCGATTTGTTGATCGAGTCAACTTGCGTACATACAACGCTTGTTTTCTCAACTCCTCAAGACGTCTAGACGTAGTGAAGCTGAAAGCGGTTGATTTATTTGGATATCTTCTAAATGAGAACTATGTGGCTCCAGCCAATGATGGGTGGTTAGATGTTGAGCCTGCTGCTGCGGTACCTGCACCTGTTGCTGATGTGGTTATTCCTGAAGATCCACAAGAGCTTCTGGATGACGTTTTAGAACATCTGGGACAAGAGGTTGATGTAGAGGTTGCTGCACAGGTTGTGCAGGAGGGGCAAGTACAGCATGATGATGCTATTGATCCTGTTTTACAGGCTATTGACCAGTATGTTGCATCACCTGAGGTAAATTTTATAATTATATAGTAATATAGGTAATTAGGTGTTACATAATTATAATATTATTATATAATGCAAATGTTATAGATATTTAGTTAATTAGATAATGTTTCTGATTATAAAATATAAATATCATTATGATCAGGGAGCTGAGACTGCAGACCCAGAGGTCACTCGACCTGAGGGTGAGCAGGGACAGCTTGATGGATCTGAGTGTTTACCTTCTAAGGTAATTATCAGATTAATCATAAAAATATATAGAACTTGTATGATAGAGCTTCTATCTAATCATAAATGTTTAATATGCTTAAAATTTAGGATTCTGATGTTGGTCCATCTGGAGGCCGTGATGGTGAATCGGCTTCAGATGATGATAATAGTACTCCTTCTCCACCACCAGATGCTGGTTATATTAGATATCGATCTATGATGATTCCAGATCCAGCTCTGAAGGAGAAGAGGAAGGCTAAGGAAGTCGACCCAGACTTCAGTATTCTTGATGAAGGTCCCGAGGAAGAGGATACACCTCTTATGTCTCAACGCCGTAAGCATTTGAGGACTTTGACCATTAGAGATGGTAAATTTTAAATCTTTAATTTAAAGTTAGATAATTTTAACTTGTTGTTTATCAGGAGTTAAACTGAGACAGTTCATTCTGTAACAGTTTCTCAAGATACACCACAGGTGGAGTTGATGACACCTGTGGTTTCTAAACCTGTATTTGTACCGACTGAGGTATGAGATAAACGTTTGGTACTACAAGTGTTATATAATTACTACAAGTGTTATCTATCTTAAGAGGCTGAGCTTAGGACAGAGTTACCGACACAAGAATCGGTTTCTCAGACTATCAAAGAAGGGGTTGTGGAATTGGTGCGTTCTGCACAGTTTCCTACGACCAAGGCAAGCCGTTTTGCAGCTGGCCTTCTCACGACTGCCTTATCTCAGGCATTCAACCGCTTACTCGTGAGTCTTTTCTTGCTTCGGTGACACCGCCTGGACCATCGACGATTCCAGTGACTCCTATGACTGATGCTGAAAGGATTACATCCTTAGATTCTAGGGTAAAGGAGTTAGAGAAATTGACGGGATCGGTTCCACGGTTGTTAGCTGAGAATCTTTCTTTAGCACAGAAGTTGGTCACTGTTAGTGAGTCTTATCGCACATTGATGAAGATTCATAACACACTGCTTGATGACTGCACTACTCAACGCCTGAAGCTTGACAACTTAGAAGAACTTGTTTTGAGTTTACATCAGGAACAGTCAGCTCAGGCGGAGATTAGGGTTTATAAGGCAGCGTGCAAAGAAGATGAGCTGAAGCTGAAAAGGAGACATGACAGAGATGATGATCCCAGTTCATATAAAGATAGTGAGCCGACTGGTCCTTCAAAGACTAGTGAGCAAGCTACACTTCAGGGGGAGTCTGAGTCTGATGGTATTTGTGCTAGTGCTGGTGCTAGTGGGAGTGGAGCTGGTGAGAAGTAGTTATATTTTGTATTTGAAACTGATATACTTTTGTAATCTTAAATTGATTGTAATATTATTTATAATCTTTGAAAGATTAATGTTTTGTAAGTATATAAGTTAAGTTGATATAAGATTTAGACTTGTGATTTTATAATTAACAAGTGAAAATTATATAAGATTAATTATATAAGATTTGAATTTGAGATGTTTTTATAACAAATTAAAATTATATAAGATTAATGATTAAATGTGATTATACGATTGAGATAAATAAAGGAAATTCTTAGATTGATTCAGGGAAATCAATAAAAGAATTTATATTATATTATATTATATAATTCGTGTTATTTAAAATAATTACCGAAAAGAATGTTGAAAGTGATTCTGATATTGAGATTGTCGATGAAGTTGAAGCAGAAATTGATTATGATCTAGAGGAAGGTGAGTTTGTACCTCCTGAAGATTGGACTTCTGTTGTCAATATTGGATTAGTTGAAGGTGTTGATCTTGATGCTAATATAGATGAACACATCATAAATCCTTCAAGAACAAATGAATCAACTGATTCTGATTTTGAAGAAGATCTTCCTGATTGTCATAAAGATAATCCGATCTTTAAACCTTTGATGAAGATGAAACAGGTGAAGACTGCGATATCAGAAATTGATATTACTGGAAAGCGAGTACCTAAAAAAGGTATAATCGGTTAGTATTATGACGCATATTTAAAGCTTTTTGCAATTAAAAGGTATGACGGGGTTCAATACTTTGAAAGAAAGCTTTCAGTTTTTAGTTCTTTACCGAGATTTGAAATACGAGACTTGGCTAGAATGGAAATGAAGAACCCTAGTAATGATCCTTATGGAAGATATGTCGAAAGGGTAATCAAGACTGAGGGTTGGTCAATGAAGTTTGAAAGAATTAAGCCAAGAGTCGGAAAAACTATTAAATTAAATGAAAGAAGTCAAAGAACAGGAAGACGACTGCGTAAAAAGATTTATCCAGCTGTTAAGTGCGTACATCAGATACCGTTAAAGCTTATGCCCTAAGATATTCTGGGAAATATGAAGAGATGGCATGTAGAAGCTGGAACTGGTGAAGCTGTGGTTTTTTAAGCTGATGATGAAGTCGAAGATGGAGAAAAAGAACTTTTGAGAATATATGATCATCGACACTTAGTAAATCTTGCCAGGAATGATCTGTTGATGTTATACAAGAACAGGATCACTGCTATTGAAGGTTGGGGAGATTTAGGAAGAGATTATCAGCTGATGGTTAAAACTTGCATTAAACTGAAGATGTATGCTGGAAGTAAAATTTACAAATGAAGATCAAAGACAATTTTGAAGACATAGATGCTAGAGTTATTGTCAAGGGGGAGTCTGTTGGGACATGTTATTGTGACAACAGATCTAGCTTATAATAGTACTAGAGATTCTTGTAATCAAGTTTGTAAATTGGTTTTGAATTGTAATGAATATATTGGTTGGTAAACATTTTAGAGTTAAATGTTAAATACTGAAAAATGTTGACCAAAGGTTGACCAAGAACCTGCGATGCGAACTGAGTTGTGTTCGTAGGGCAGGTCTGCGAAGCGAGTCCATTGGATTCGCTGGGCCAACTTGGGCTGTGAACCGAGTCGGATCGCAGAGCCCATAAGCTGCGAACCGAGACGTGTTTATTAACAAATTAGGTTTGAAACCTAATTAACTTTTGCCAATTGATAACTACGAACGAATTGAACTTTCCAGAGATTTCAACATAATCTAAAGCTTAGGTATTGATTGATTAACATCAGTTATAATTGATACAAAACATATTAGATTATTGATTTCACTAATACTTGTGAAATAAACCGTTATCGATCCTAATACTAAAGATTCCGCACCTTAATACTAAAGATAACCTCGTTATCGATCCTAATACATACGGACTTACATTAATCACTAAGTTATCCAAACGAGCTCTACTTCAATTCTACCGTCGTGAGGAACAACCCTGAATCATCATTTCCACTTACTTGTATCAGGTACTCGTACTTAGTATCAGTACGTTGTTCGGAAGGTTTAGGTCCATACAAAATATAAATTCAAAAATACTCATGATGCCGCCTCGAGCGTGAGGTCCGCAATGGCAGGACGCGATTCCTGGACCGACCGTAAGGGGTGCATCATGTGCCTTTTGGATGTTTTTAGCACATTATATAGCAATACCTATTATTTGACCTACTTAGTGAAATTAAGTAAACAAATGTTCAATTCAAGTATTTTCACCAAGAATTAGGTCAAATATGCAGGAAATATGTGCATAAAAATATGACTTTTTGCTACACATCAAATATCCCATACTTAGACATTGCTTGTCCTCAAACAATACACAATTTTTATAAAAACGGTTTTAAGAAGATTTGTTGAACTCTAAAATCCTTAGGAGCAATCACCCCGCAATATCAACAAACCATAATAGAAAATAAGGAAAAATAAGATAATCATCCCAGAAACAAGGAATGACTTTCTTAGGCATACTTTCAACTCTCACGATATTGGAGTATACATGACCGGGCAATTCTTCACAAGATGGTCACTCAATTCACTCAAAGTGTATCGGGTTTCCTAACATTCTAGAACAAATGAAATCACTCAAAAGCCAGTCATGTAGCACTCATTGTCATAGGCTTGATTGAGAATCAGATCTCCACCACTTAAGTGAGGACGGTGCTAATTATTCCAATACATTCATGAGGGTTGTAATGTTTGGTGAGGGTGAAAGGGTATGGAGAATGGTTTGTTTTGGGTGTAAGGGATTAGCTATTTTGCTTTATTAGATTTTTCTAGATGTTGATACTACTGAAAGCATTTAGCTTTATTCTAATATATTTTTTTTCTTTTTCTTCTTGAGAATTTCTCTGCCAAGTTCCTCTCTCCTTCATATATATCTTTTGACTTCTTTGTGAGAGAGGTGTGATGACACGCAAATACTCGAGTTTTTATGTGCATTATTCTCACCTTTTTAGCCCAAATCATGATGAATATATCCAAAATGAACAATTTATTACTAAAACTCATCACTTGGGCTATAACATAGATGATGTTTCAAAAATCAACTTAAATGGTCGAAAAACATGATAAATCTAACGAATACGATCACAAGCATTCTTGTTCACGCTTTTAGCACTTTTTGAGTTATAATTAGAATTATGAACTCTAAATTATGTCATTTTCTTCGTTAGGAAATTACGAACGCGGGGATATAAAGAACGCTCAAAACGGATAAATGATGAAGAAGTTACCCCCAAACGAAGAATCAAAGCCACCGAAGATCAACAATACGGGAGAGCCAAGCCGTATACGGCCAAGCTCAACTGTATACAGCCAAGCACATGGCATATACGGCCTAGCATGACCGTATATGGCCTTGTCTTAGCCGTATATGGCTTGTCTCCCCCGTATACGGCTAGGTCTCTCCCGTATCGCCCAATTTTCACCCAAATACGGCTGGACGTTCCGTATTTGATGTCTTGCCCATATAAAGGAGGACTTTTATATGGCTGAGGAATACGGCTAAGATTTTGGAGGTGGGAATATGGTTGAGGAATACGGCTGAGCGAAGTCTATAAATACTCACCACTACCTCCTCATTTACACACACCACACCAAGAATCACCACACAATTTCTCATTCTTTCTTTCATTTATCTCTCTACTCCCTCTATAGAATAATTTAGATTAGTTTAGTATAATTAAGCTAGTAGATTAGCTTTAAGCTTAGTTGTAACGGAGGTGCTCCGAGACTGCGATTACGCAAGATTTGTAATAACACTTCGTCGGGTATTATTATAATCTCTATCTTGTTATTTTAAATATGTTGCGTTGTTGGCATGATTATTTAATACTTGCTAGAGTTATTACCATGCTTAGCTAAACAAATATGTGTTTGCTATGATAGTCATTATGGTAGAGTAGTTATACTTTAATCATGTCGTTACTCTGCCTGTATGCTATTGATATATATTTGAATATATTGTGACACCCGCCAAATTAGGACTAGTGATTAGTGCCTAATCAATTGTTAATACATGTAACTATTTTTGTATTAGGCTAATTAATGTATCAAAATATATATTGATGAATATATACAATTATACGATTTGATTAAATCGTAAAAGTTTCAAATCGAATGCAATTCGATTCAATTAATACGGACGTTGGTGAACATTTTTATTGAATAATATAACATTATTTAATAACTCTATTTTGTCATTATTTAGAAAATATTTCAACTCAAATTTGTATCGTACAAACTACTATTATGCGATTAAAATAATAAACGCGCGCACAACCGAAACAAGAATAAATTATACTCCCTCCGTCTCAAAATAAGTGTCTCATTTTGACTTTTAAAAGTCAGTATTTTTTAACATTGACCTTAAATATTTTTAATTGTGTTATATAGTACTTGATGTAAAATATATGAATGGATTGAGTTTTAAATCTATTTTCATTGGTATAATTTTCCAGTTGAATTATATAACACAAACAAATATATTTAAAGTCAAAAAAGAAAATTAAAGACTTTTAAAAGTCAAAATAAGACACTTATTTTGGGACGCAGGGAGTATTTTTTAATTCAAGTAAAAGTATTTGATGAAATACTTCAACAAAAACCTTAACAAATATTCGTATTTTAAAATATTTATTTATACGATTAAACGATCGGGGAAACGAACACCGCACGGAGTACGGATACAGGAGATAAATATTTGGGACACCCACCTCAGTGGGGCCCACTGGAAATCAGCCAAAAGGTGAGGGTCATCACCCCCTCACCTCATTTACACTCCCACCCACACAAACTCTCTCTCTCTCTCTCTTTCTTTTACTTCCATCTCCACCACCATCACAAACCATCACCTTAATTCTCAAAATAACACCACAAAACGACCTCCAATCTTGAAGCTCCTTTAGAGAAAAACGATCACCTCATCTCGATCTACATTTCCATCTTTTCGGATTTCTCCGGCGCTAAGTTTGTTACAAGTCTTCGGACATCATTACTCGGCTAATCAACTCAAGTTTATTTAGATAAACACTTGAAGGCTCAGGAGAGTCTCATAGCCCCTATTTTACTGTTTTACTCAGGGGTGTGATATACTGCTCGTTTTATTTTACTATATGAACGCAAGTACGAAATCAAACAAATACTACATGAGTTATCTCACTAATCTTTTCAAAGCCCTCCTCAGCATTGTTTGGTAATACGTCGTAGCGTGAATATTAGTATATGGTACCAAATAGGATTGACCCTCCTCGTCCGGGTTAGAATGCACTAACTGGGTAAACGGATGTACTAATATTTGTTCAGACGAGTGTCGATTAGGCACTCGTGGGAGGCACCTCGATCTGGATTCCTTAAATGTGGACCTGACACCTCGAATCTCAGACTATGTGCTCATGGTTGTAAAACTTTTATTTTGCTTAATTGCATTTTAAATTCAACTAAATCTTGCGGTTCATACGAAATATGTGTTGACATACAAACCTGTGAGCTCATCAGCGTTTCGCTGACCCATTTTAGCATGTATCACAGGTACTCAGCAGTAGCTCACATCAACTTACGAACTTATCTCCATTAGAACTCTCCATATTTAACAACCTCTAAACCACGTTATAGTAGACAATCGCTTTAATTGCTGAACGCCCGAAGTAACCTCCACTTTTTAATTCAGTCTAGTTTAATTTAGGATTGAAAAAACCCAAAACCAACTCTTTTAACTCTAGCTAAATACATAAAAGCTTCTAAACCCCCTAGTTTCAATTTGTCGCGCTTTGAAGAACGATCCTAGGTCATACTTGTCCTTTGCTAGCCCTTTGATTAGCATAATAAGTAACCCTAGGCCCCAACCTTATAAATTAAAAACCCATTGCTGTGTCACGTCACCATTAGAAATCCCAACGACCGGTGCGTGTCGCAACAAGTTTTTGGCGCCGCTGCCGGGGAGCGTTGGCAACCGATTTTAGGATTTAGTAACTTTAGTGTTTAAGCGATCCTTTTGAAAGATTAACATCAATCAAGAGTTACCTTTTTGCCCTTAGGATTAGTTTAGTTTTAGCTTTTTAACCAATTATGACAACACATTTTGATTGGACCAACCCCACACCAAATGAGTCTTTAACCCAACTTTTAGTTGTTTCCTTACCTACAAACCACTTACCTTCCTCAAAACAATCTTTGTCAGAATTTATGTTTGAACAAAACGTTATAAACAAAAGAGTAACCGGATTTCAGGATAACATTGACGCCATGAGAAAAATTTCAGAAAAATTAATCTCGAACATGAAATCCATTTTGAAAAACTTAAGTTTTATTGAGGAAAGTACGTCGGTAATCACTAATGACACCACTCAACCACCAAGTGATGATATGTTAATCGTGACTAGAGGGGGAAAAGTAACCAAAGTTGATCCACTGCCACCAGATAACACCCCCGAAAACACTTCTTTGCCCACACCTACACCTAGTGAAAATGTGTCAATTGACATCCCTGTCACAATACCTGACCCATCACCAGCCAAAAATCCAGATAATGCACCTCGAACGAGAATACCTTATCCTGGTAGACTTAAAAAGGAAAAGCAAGAAGCCCAATTCGGTAAATATATGGAAATATTTAAAAGCCTACACTTAAACATTAGATTATTAGATGCTTTAGTAGAAATGCCCTCGTGTGCTAAATTCTTTAAAGAACTCCTTTCAAACAAAGAAAAACTCAGGTAAATAGTTAGTTTATCCTTGAATGATGAATGTTCATTAATTGTACAGCGTGGTCTCCCACCTAAATTAGGCGATACTGGACATTTTACTATACCTTATTTTCTCCAAGGAATTCAAATTAGTAACGCCTTAGCAGACCTATGTGCTAGTGTTAATCTTATTCCTTATTCCCTCTACAAAAAAATTAGGATTAGATGACCTATTACCTACTCGTATGACTATCCAATTAGCTGACAGATCAGTTAAACTCCCTCGAGGAATTGCAGAAGATGTCATGGTCTAAGTCGATAAGTTCGTTTTTCCAGTGGATTTTATTGTCATGGAAATAGAGGAAGACACCCATATCCTGCTCATCCTAGGCAGACCATTCCTAAACACTGCCAAGACTGTAATTGATGTTAACAAAAAATCTTTAAAATTGAGATTTGGGAAAGAGGAGGTCACCTTTAATGTCGATCGATTGATGAAGGAACATCTGGAAGAGGACCTTGGTTTGTGTGATACCATGCAGGATATTTTTGATGAGCATCTCCATGAAGTACTAGCACTATCCAACCAGGATCCGATACCCAACACCATAATCACCATTCGAAAGCTGTGTAATGAGGACCCTGGGCTGCACTCCGCAATCACTTCGCCAACTACATCCAACAAACTACTATTTCCGCTGTTTGAAAAGAAGTCTCCTCACATCGATGGCAAAACAATCGTTGTTCCATTAGGATGCGGTACACCGATACCTTGGCTAAAGAGAGATAAACCCATATTCAATGAACCAAACCCATTTCCCTCAATTAGAGAGATCTTGGATTCATTCAAAGGAATGAGTGTTGAGCCACCATCGTTTGAACTACAATTAGCCAACCAACCCGAACCACTGCCGTTTTCAAACCCTGAAATCACCGTAAACCAATCTTCATCCGCTCAATTTCAAGAATTCCAATTCACTAACGACGGATAGATCATCATCACCAGAAACGATGAAGTTTCCTCGTCATCAGCCACCAAGTACGAGCTAAAGACAGACGAATTCTCAAATAGCATCAATCTCTACATCTGAACCCGAGACAGACGAAGCACCATTCCAAGCTGAATACGAAACGCTGAATAGAGACGAGACAGCTAGAATGAAGTCGTCTATCGAAGAGCCACCAAACCTGGAATTAAAAGAACTACCACCTCACCTTGAGTACGCTTACCTCCATGGAACATCACAACTCCCGGTGATAATATCAAAAGAGTTAAAACCCGAGGAGAAAGCTCAACTCATTGATGTTCTGAAATCGCACAAGAAGGCAATTGCATGGAAAATTTCCGACATACAAGGAATCAGTCCAAACTACTGCACACACAAGATCATCATGGAAAACAATTTCAAACCATCCGTACAAAGGCAGAGAAGGGTAAATCCTAAGATTCAGGATGTGGTCAAACAAGAGGTTATCAAACTCTTAGATGTTGGATTGATCTACCCAATATCCGACTCACCTTAGTTTGCCCCGTTCAAGTCGTACCAAAGAAAGGAGGAATGACGGTCATTACAAACGAAGAAAATGAGCTTATACCAACTCGGACGGTTACTGGTTGGAGGGTTTGCATCGATTACCGGAAGTTAAACGAAGCAACTCGCAAAGATCACTTCCCGCTTCCAATTATTGACTAAATGCTCGAAAGGTTATCAGGAAATGAATTCTACTGTTTTCTTTATGGTTTTTCAGGGTATTTCCAAATCCTGCTCGATCCGAAGGACCAAGAGAAGACAACGTTCATGTGTCCCTACGGAACGTTCGCATACCGACGAATGCCGTTTGGATTATGCAACGCACCTGCAACTTTTCAAAGATTGATGGTTACAATTTTCCATGACATGATTGAACAATGCATGGAAGTATTTATGGACGATTTCTCTGTCTTTGGAAACTCCTTCGCATCATGTCTATCCAACCTCGATAGAATGCTCGCCAAATGTGAAGAATCAAACCTCGTGTTAAATTGGGAAAAGTGCCACTTTATGGTGATGGAAGGAATAGTTTTAGGACATTGAATATCAAAGTCCGGAATTGAAGTAGACAAAGCAAAGGTCGAAACCATTGCCAAACTTCCATCACCAACCAACGTCAAGGCCATTAGAAGCTTTCTAGGACATGCTGGATTCTACCGCCGTTTTATCAAGGACTTCTCCAAGATTTCTCGACCTATCACCCACCTTCTAGGAAAAGACATTAAGTTTGTGTTTGACGAGAACTGCATGAAGGCTTTCAACTACCTGAAGAAGGAGCTTACAAATGCAGCAATCATGGTCGCTCCAGATTAGAGCCTACCATTTGAGATCATGTGCGATGCTAGTGACTTCGCAGTTGGGGAAGTTCTAGGTCAAAGGAAGGATATCACTTTCGACCAATCTATTACGCTAGCAAAACACTTACAGATGCTCAAGAAAACTACACAACTACAGAAAAAGAGCTGCTAGCCATGGTATTTGCCTTCGAAAAATTTAGATCCTACCTAATATTGTCCAAAACAATAGTATATACGGATCACTCAGCTCTGAAATACCTCTTCAAAAAGCAAGACGCAAAGCCTAGATTGTTACGATGGATTCTACTCCTACAAGAATTTGACATCGAGATAAAAGATAAGAAAGGAGCAGAAAATGTCACCGCAGATCATATAAGTCGACTTGAAAATCCATCAATGGAACAACTTGCAGAAAGAGATATTAAAGATCGATTTCCAGAAGAACAGTTAATGAGTTTAGGAGAACAAATACAAGGCTCGCAATTCACTGACGATCCTTGGTTTGCAGACGTTGCCAATTTTGTAGTTGGAGGGATCACAAGAAAAGGGATGATCTCATCGCGAAGACAAAAGATCTTCCGCGACGTCAAACATTACTTTTGGGATGATCCATATTTGTTCAAGGTCTGTCCCGACCAAATAGTTAGAAGATGTGTCGATGGGAAAGAAGTCGTACATATACTCCACCAAAGCCATCACGGACACACCGGAGGACATCATGCAGCTAATCTGACAGCAAAGAAAGTCTACGACTCAGGATTCTACTGGCCTACTATTTTCAGAGACGCACAAGACTTGGTGAAACGCTGCGATATTTGCCAAAGGTTTGGAAATATAACAACGCGTAATGAAATGCCATTGACGAATATCCAAGCATGTGAAATATTTGACATATGGGGTTTAGACTTCACGGGACCATTTCCGAAATCCTACGGAAAAGAATAAATTCTAGTAGCTGTCGATTACGTATCAAGATGGGCCAAAGCCCAAGCCTTTCCAACAATTGATTCAAGAGTCATAACCAAGTTCTTAAAATAGCTATTCTGTCGGTTTGGAACACCTCGAGCAATCATCAGCGATCGAGGCACGCACTTTTGCAATACTCAGTTTATGAAACTATTGCAACAATATGGTGTTACCCACAAAACCTCTACGGCCTATCACCCGCAGACGAATGGGCAAGCAGAGATTACAAACCGTGTACTAAAAAGGATCTTGGAATGAATAGTTGGTCAACACAAGGAAAGATGGGTAGACAAGCTAGACGATGCTTTATGGGCATTTCGGACAGCTTATAAAACACCATTAGGAACAACCCCCTATAGGCTCGTTTATGGAAAGGCATGTCATCTCCCGATTGAACTAGAATACAAAGCTTACTTGGCACTGAAGAACTGTAGTTTAGATCCTACGATAACAGGAAAGCACCGAAGAATGCAGCTAAATGAGCTAGCGGAGTTGAGGGATCAAGCTTACGAAAGTTCCTACAAATTTAAGGAAAGAACCAAGTTGCTCCACGATTCAAAGCTCCGCCCCACACGCTTCAATCTAGGTGATAAAGTTCTAATCTTTAACTCCCGATTTAAGAAATTTTTTGGTAAGTTCAAAACACGATGGAGCGGTCCCTTGACAACCTCTAAAGTATTTCCCTATGGTGCCATCAAACTCGAAGCTCCAAACGGAAATTTCAAAGTAAACGGTCACCGATTAAAACACTACGCAGAAGACTTTCCCTCAAATGAGGAAGTCTATAACTACGAATCACCCTAATAGAAAAATGGGTATAAAAGAGTCAACCTACAAGACTCGATAAATAAAGCGCTCTTGGGAGGCATCCCAAGCCTATCTTATGTTTTCAGCAATAATCTTCCTTTGCTATTATGTTTGAACTAATCCAATTTTTTTATGCAGTACCTCGGCTTATAAAAGACTAATGATTTTAGACCATTAACCTTTTGTATTTTGCAGGATGAGTTCGCAGTCAGACAGAGCACGAGCCCCCAGTCAGTGACGCTCGCGTGCCATGCATCACTCCCGGAATTCATCACTGGGTAGTAGCATGAGGATTGTCAGGGGATCCCAGTCACCACCTCCTAGTTTGGATGATTTCGGCAGACTCGGTGGAGGTGTACGTTCAGAAGTCATTCCTGTTATGTCACATCAATTCTAGGTTACCTTCATCTCACCGACCAGCAGGACAGACCGCAGGGACCTCCAGAGTACCCACCTTTGAGCATGGGGTCACTACTGCAGACCCTGCTGTCACTTGGTCTATACTGAGAGCCCTTGAGGTCCAGCACACCGCCATCTGACGCTTGGATTCAGGATCCAGAGGATGGCACTGCGTCTCTTGTCTATACCATCGAGGAGTCAGCATCTCCTACATCGATCGTGGATAACACGATCTTTATGGATGATGACTTCACCGACTGGGAGGCACTCTATGCTGACATGCATTAGCTTTTATTAGTTATTTTATGTTTGATATTAACTTGTATTGACACTTGTGTTTTCTGAAGGATGTGTACTATGCAGAATTCAAAGTAGAATTTGTGGAACAAGTTCATTTTTAATGAGCCTGGTCCATTTCCAGCAAATTCACACACTTGAATCTAGTCCATAAAATCCAATGGCAATGCACGCAGCACAAGGAAGTATCTCTTCTAACCTTATTTTGCTTGATTTAACACGCTAAAATTCTAAGTAAAACTCTAAGTGTGGGATTACTACTCACAAATAGAGAATGACTTCGAAAATATTGACCCTTATTCAAAAATCTAAGTGTGGGATTGGCCTAACTTAGAAGTAGAACATCAGGGATAATGTTCTTTTAAGTGTGGGATAGCAGTAGTATTGACTACTGTATTGCAACATAAACTTTTGATCAAATTTTTTAGCAAAACTCAGATTTTCAGCAAAGTTTTCAAAATTTTTGAATCAAGGATAGTCAAAAAGGGTATTTCTGGTCAACAAAAGTTCAAAAGGTTTGACAAATCGACTATGACGAGCAAAAATCTTTGATAACTTTCAAACCAAGTTTCAAAACAAGCGATCGCATGACTAGGCACAAAACCACCGAAAATGAGTGAGGAATCTTGAGCCATATAAGAGCATCCATCTTTAATGCTTCACTTTTCAACTTGTTCAAGGAATACATTTCGAGATTACAAAAATGGGCATCATACGTGACGAAGGTGCAATTAGAAGACCTCGACATTTCCTAGGATAAGAACCCTCTCATAAAACCCTTGCTTTCAAACCTAACCAATGCTCACCTTCATCATTGAAGATCAGTGGAAAACATGCTGAGCCTTAGCCTTTTCATTTTCAAAAATCACTTCAAAAGCCAATCCCTTCTTTCATCTTTTGGCCATAGCCTAAGTTTCTATTCTGTCAGAAAAATTATTATAAGAAGTACAGAGCATTCCCCAAAGGATGATCATCATCCGTAAAAGGAGCTCCAAGAAAAAGAAATTCAGCAAAAGCAAAGCTGTCAGAAGGAACCTAAAAGCCCAAGGATCATTTAAAGCCAAGGGAAAGATTCATCAAAAGAAAACTTGAAAGAAAAAGCTGCAAAAGAAGGCTCAAAGAGAGAAAAATCCAAGAAGAAGCACTACTAAGCACCAAAGATAAGTCATCACATACAACTCTTAGGCTATATTGAAACCCTCAAATAAACCACCTACAAAACCCTTCATCCATATACACCACTTCCACCCTCTTGCGAATGTCTAGGGATAATTAGTATCGTCCTCATTTAAGTATTGTAGATTTGATTCTCGATCAAGCTTATGACAACGGAAGAGCTACAAGACTGGCCCCTGAGTGAATTAGAACCTAGGAAACCCGATACACTTGAGTGAATTGAGTGACCACCTGTGAGGGCCCCAGTCATGTATATCTTACATTATGAAGATTGAAAAGAGAGCTTGTTAGAACCAAAGGTTTGGGGAAACATCAAAGGATGGAACCTCGTCCGAAATATTTTTACCAAACTTGAAGGAATCAAAGTTCTCCGGAATATGAAGACGCCCTTCCAACCTTTCATCACAATTTTATGAAGGTTTGCTTGAGGACAAGCAAAGCCCTAAGTGTGGGATACTTGATATCGCGTAAAAAGTCACGTTTTTACTACCGATATCTCTCTCATTCTGGAGCAATACTTGGCATTTGGACTCAAACAACACACAAATCATTGATAATATGCTAAGAAGGTCAAAACAAGGTTGCACGAGCAAAATCAAGCAAAATGGCCGAAAACCGAAGATTCCACGCACGTTTGAAGATTCAAGACATCAAAACGAGATTTCAAGACAAAAGAGCCCATCACCAACATCTATCTCGTCCAAGATATGCGTTTTCAAATTATGAATCCAACAGAAGAAGAATCAACAAACACGGATGAAGAACGAAGATTCTACGTACGCCGGAAGAATCAACCTTTATGTCTACGACTGGAACTAAAACAAAGTCAAGTCAAAAAGGCTCTACTTATGTTTCAGGAGGATGTGGATCATCATCAAACTGCTCGAATGATCAGATTTTGGAATCTTTCTTTGCTAGTAATGTGAACTCTTCACTTACTAACGAAGATATAGAACAGTTTGATGGAGATGATCTAGAAGAGATGGACAATAAATGGAAAATTGCTTTAATCACTCAGAGGGCAAAAAGATTTATGCAGAGAACTGGGAGAAACAACTTTGAATATAAAAGGAATGATGCAAGTTGGTTTGATAAGAGTAAGATAACATGCTTCAACTGTCATAAGATGGGGCACTTTGCAAGAGAATGTAGAAGTCCAAAGAAGGAACATAATAGCAGTGAGAATGGTCAAAGAGATGGAAGCAATGGAGCTCAATCAAGGAATATACCAATCCAGGGTGCTTCATCAATGCTCTTGTGTCTATGGATGGCTGTGGATGGGACTGGAGTGATCAAGAAGAACATGAAGTGAAGAATCAATGTCTCATGGCCATTGCTGAATCTGACAAGAAGTCAGAGGTTCCTTATGAGGTACAAAACAAACTATGTTCTGTTGTTTGTAAACAAACTGTTAAACATTACAGGGATCATAATCTGAAAGTGTGTGGCAAACTAAAACAATGGGAAATCAAAAGTAAACACACCATAGCAACAATTGAAAATCTTGAAAAACAGATAAAAGCATATGAAGTCAATGCAACACAGTTTAAATATGACATTGAATATGCTAGGTGGGAAAGAGACACTTTTAAAGATAAGGTAGAATTGTTAACTAAGAAACTTGCTGAGGTCACATGTGAGAGAGATTGCATAAGGCTAAATGTAAGTAACTTTGATGCCAGCCGAACGGTCGGTCTTTAGGAATCGCTTCCTGTCGTTGCGAGCCTCCCCTTTGGCTGGATCAGTAGGTTTTAACAATTTATATTTGCGGGGCCTAAGTATACCTAGTTACTATTGGTGTATAGCAATAAGGATGACCTAGGGTCGTTCTCTAAGTCAGTGTATTGTGGGTCGTGGACGAAACAGGCGTACTTATCAATCTAGCGGGTTCTAAAAGATTTGATTGGGGTTTTGTTTTATACTTAGGCAGAAAATTTAAACTAAAGCGGAATAAAATAAATGTAAATAGCAGATAATCAAGAGAGGGTGTTTGCTATGATTTTGGTAGCCTTATTGATTGGAATGAAAACGTGTTCTAAAGGTTTGTATTTTATTTATTTCAGGTATTCATGGAGTGAGCACTTGCCCCTACTGATAGAGTTCTGGATCAGTATGTCACTGGGCGACTAGGCTATAATGATTCTGATTGGAGTAGTTTATCCAGCCCACAACACTAACCGGTGAAGGTAGTGACCCTTATATGGGATGAAACCCTGGGTGCATAAATAAGGTGACAAACCAACTCGATATCCGACCTTTCTTAACCCCACAATAATATCTAATCTAAATAAAACATTTAAGACCAAGTTTGAAGAGTGTGCTTGATTGCATTCTATCGATGGTTTTGTGAGTCTGGGTGTTGAGTCATGACTCGTGATTCACATAGACTGATAACAACGACTCTTTCCGTGATTACAGCACTGTACTCCACCGGAGGTGTTTCCATTGCTGAACCAAGGACCTAGTCGGTACCAGCTCTGCTGATCATAGAGTTGCCGTTATTTCACAAGGTTTAGTAACTGCGGCTTTTCCTCGGCTTCCACGTGTTAACTACACCGGAGGTGTTGTCGACGCTATACCGAGTAATCAGCCGACTTACGGTACCTTACATTGCTTCATAAAAGCTAACCCAGACTACTTAACTAAGTTTGTATTTAAGCATAATACTATCCATCTATGATATAAACCAGCCCTTACTTTTAAATCTCAATAAATCCCTAATTTGTCAACAGTGTAATATTCACGTTCAGTTAGAAAACCATATTTCCACGGGCACAGTGTACTTTGCGTTCAAAGTAGAAAGCAGTATTTCCACAGCTCCAGTGTACTTAGTGTTCAGATTGAAAACCATATTTCCACAGCCACAGAGTACTTTGCATTCGAATTAGAAAACAGTATTTCCTCGATGACGATGTACTTAGCGTTCATTTAGAAAGCGATGTGTACACGATTAACAAATCAGACCATGTTCATGTTTGACACATATATCCGTTTTGAGCGTTCTTTATATCCACGCGTTCGTATTTTTCTAACGAAGAAAATGACATATGTTAGAGGTCATAATTATTTGTGTGGCTCAAAAAGTGCTAAAATACGTGAACAGAAGATTCAATGATCGTTTGTGCTCTGTTTTACTCATTTTTAGGTTGTTTTTGCTGATTCTTGAAACACCGTCTATATTTTAGCCCTTATCATGAAATGTGATGTTTAAGTTCATATTTTAAGTGTTTTCATTAATAATTGGGCCAAAATGGTGAGATAATGGTACACAAAAACATGACTTTTTGCGTGTCATCAGGACATTCAGAGTGGGTTGTAATGGTAGTTGAGGGTTACGGGGTATGGATAAGTGGGAATTTTTGTAAAGGGTTTTTTATTATCTTAGGACTTCTAAACTTTTGAAAAACATTATTTAAACAACCTTTTTTTTAATGAAAACGAAAACGGATAACAGTACGGGAAGAAGATAGCTATTTTGACTTCTATCTTTTGAAAATACACGAGGGAATTTATGTCTTTTATAAGAGAGGGAATTTTTAGAGAGATTCGAAGCACTTAGCTTTATTCTATTTTCTTTTCTTTTTCTTTTGCTTCTATTTTTGGACTTTTATAGGGATTTTTTTATTTTGTTTCTTTCTTTTGTCCTTTTTGAAATCCTTTTCTTTCTTTCATCTTTGTCATCCTTCTGATGACTTTGCATTTACTTGGTGTCAAATTTTCACACCGTAAACTCTCAACTTTTGATTTTTATCAAGGGAACGCACGCGAGAGATTTTGAGTAAACACCAGTATTTGTGATTTGGAGTGACATCAAAAAGGACATTTAAATGACATTTTCCACAAGTTTAAAATTTCTAAGATAAGTTTTGGTGGGTGTGGAATAAATGGTTTAAGATTTAAAGGGTTTTGAAAGAAATGAACAGGCTAAGGCTCAACAGGGTTATCTAAGCGGATCATCAACACTAAAGATGAGTGTTGGAAGGGTTTTGGGCTAGAAGAGATATGATAAAAAGGGGGTTAAATCCTAAGGAATGTCAAGGTCATTTAACTGCATACCAAGAGCAAGTTCTAATTCCGGATGCATGCATCGGCACACTCAAACAAACGAATAGTGAAGCATTAAAGATGAATGCTTATATTGGCTGAAGATACCTTACTGCAAGTTTTTGGGTTTGTTTGTGCCTAGCCATGCGATGCCCCTCTTAGATTATCATTTTAGACCTAAGAAATTCCTATCTTATTTACTCTTAATTTCCAAAATACCCTACTCATATATGAAAATGCTCCTTCTTAAGACATTTTAACTCAAAAAAAACTTTTGAAATTTTTTAGCGAAAGTGAGTTTTTATGAAAATTAAGCCAACTGAATGAGTGACATCTCCACTGTCGAAGTTAAGCTTATGATTTTGAGAAACATTTCCTGAGTTTGCTTTTGGAAATAAGAATCTAACAAGCAAACCTAAGGTATTCTATACCGCTATCCCACACTTAGAGGAACATTGTCCCTAATGTTCTCTTGAGTTGGGATTTGAGAAAAATCCCACACTTAGAGTTTGAACAAATCGGAAAATGTTACTCAAGTGTTTTTTTGGGCTGGAATCCCACACTTAGTGATAAGCTTGGGATATGGCATAGACTGCTTTAATGAGAATTTAAAGCTAACAATCATATCAAAAACAAGAGTGAGAACGAGAGAACTTCCCTATCGATGCGAAGGTGGAAGGATGGGATTCTGGAAGATGCGCTGAAGAGGAGATCTTGACACGAATTCTTCTTTAGCGGTGGCTCCATGAAGATCTTTCGGCATTAGCGTGCGCAACTTACAAATAACAGCTTTGTCCTCCATCTTTACACTTCTTTCACTCTCTTGTGAAGATATCTCGTAATTGTGAACACGTTGGGTATATTTTTACCGACTTCTTATTATAGCTTTTTACCGAAAGTGCCTAAATCCAGAATGCGAAAAGATGTTTTTTTCAAAACGAGTTTTAAGTCATGTGTTTTTAAACGAGTTCGAGCATAATGCATGAAAGTAGCACGTAAGTACCTCAAATGCTCGAAACACATGTCTTGTTAAAATTTAATTCCTATTTTCCTGGATTAGGTGGTAAAAGCTGAAGTGATGTTTTGAAAGCATTTTGATACCCAAGTGTGAAAGATAGTCAGATATATATCACTTCTTGGAATTTAAAAACTAATATTATTAATACTAATACTAAGGATACTTATTTCACGGGTTGCCTCCTGAGAAGCGCTTTTATTTTGAGTCGAGGGCTCGACTTTTCCTCTTGGATCAGCCAGAAGAGGGATTCCCAGGACTTGGGGTGCGGAATGGAAGTGTCCTGGGTTTTGGTGGGTAGAATCTCATAAAGAGGATAGGTATGGAAATGCTCCTCAGCAGTCCTTTTCAAGTATAAAAGATCCATTATAGCATCTTGTACTGCCTTGGAGATTGGTCCATTAGTGTCCACAAGGGTGGCTCCATCGTGCTCAAGCGTCTCACGCACCGGTCGATCTGTCCGCAGGGTGTCCATAAATCCGAAGAAGCGTAGGTGGATGTCCTCATGAGTAGCATTGCTGATGTCCTTCCCTAGTTCTTCAATGGATCCGAATATGCTTTGGATCAGCCATTTCTGATGGTCGGTATACGTGAGCTCTGGTTTCAGGAAGATGTTAATCATCCTGTTGTAAACCTCACGTAACCCATTGTGGAATAGCTGTCTGGGCTGCTCCCATAGGATAGAACCGAAAATGTCCTTAAGTCGTTCAGAGATGAAATCTGCAACGTTAACCGTCAAACCTTCTGGAATAGAAGAAGGGATGGCACGTGCTCTCTCATCTGAACTGATGTGTTCTAACTTTTGGACGATTATCTGGGCGTGATGCTCGATAGTGCAGCTGATGAAAAACGTGTGTGGTGAGGACTCGTCAATGTGATCATTATCGGCCAAAGAATATAGAAGTCCCTTGAGATCCGCCATTAGTTGAACATCTACTTCATTTTCAGGGTTCCCAGTAGCATAATCCATTTTCAGGGTTCCCAGTAGCATAATCCATGCGGACCTGATAAATGCTTGATACACCCGGCCATACATGGTCTTCTGTGTTTCATAGAATTCCTCCTCATCGGGGAAAGGCTTATCATTGTCTGATGATTCTCCTGCGAGGTCGTTGGCGAAGGCGTTGATGCGACTAACTAGATGTTGCGGACTCAGGTAGGAGTTGGCTTCATAAACCTCATATTCAGTCTCAATGTCCTCAATAATATCCCTTTGACGTTGCGTGTATTCAATAGTAGAATATCGTATAATCGCAATCAGAGTTCGGAAATCCTCCCCATGTTCTTCAATAGCACTAAGCATTTCTTCTGGTTCAGACACGATCGGGATTTTGGTATTTCCTATAGTAGGAGGAGGGATAATGACTGGAGGAGGAAAGATTGGAGTGAGGTGAAGGTGAATGGAGCGGGTATCGATCGGAACATCAATGAAAACAATATCGTTCTCGTCACTCCTGATTGCTGAAGTGTCTGGAAACTCAACAGCGTTGGTGAGTGGTTGAGACTCATCGGTGATCTGTGATACTGGCTAGGAAGAGTCCATCTCGATATCCCTCTCGTCCTGGGAATCAGAATCATCGCTTGATCCAGATGTACCTCCAAGCTCGAAATGTGATCGAGGCTCGGATGAGTCAAGAGGTGGAATCCTTCGAGGAGGTATATGTGGCTTAAGTAGAGACTCATCATCCAGGGAGTGGTCAATCGAAGGTTCCTCTGAGTCGCTCTCTGGCAGAGGGATGAAGTTCAAAGCATAGTCTATTTGCATGATCTCTACGGTCGGAGGGTGTGTCTTAGGAATGTGTGGCGGTGTAGCTTCGACTGGATCTTCCTCTTCTTCTTCCTCAGTTTCCTCTTCTATCTCTTCTTCCTCAGTGTCAAAAGTAATCGTGAGGGGCTCGTCAGACATAGGGGTGTCTGGTTCAGAGTCATCATCCGTGGTAACTCTTCCTGTCGAAATCGCACATATCTCCACAAGCTCTATGACAGACTGATCAGCTTGATCGATCTTGAAGGTGATAGTCTCTCCATGAGATCTAAGACTGATAGTCTGAGAGTAAACATCTATGATAGTGCATGCGGTGTTCAAGAATGGTCTACCTAAGATGATAGGGATATGGACATCTTCCTGAATGTCCATCACTACAAAGTCTGTGGGAAATAGGAACTTATCAACTTGAACCATGATGTTCTCAGCTATTCCCTTAGGGTATCTAATGGATTGGTCAGCTAGCTGGACACTCATTTTGGTTGGTTTAAGGGATCCTAATTCCAATCTAGTGTAAAGCGAATAGGGCATCAGGTTGATACTGGCTCCTAGGTCGGCTAGAGAGTGTATCATGCCCGAGTGATAGATCGAACAGGGAAGGGTAAAGCGTCCAGTATCTCCTAATTTCTCAGGGATAGAGTTCTTTATAAGAGCCGAACATTCCGCGTTCAGTGGGATATTTGGTACTTCGGGTACCTTATCCTTGGTCGACAAGAGTTTTAGGATGTATTTTGAACTGGAAGGGGTTCGGGACACGGTGTCCAAGAACTTTCCATCGAGACGGAAGTCGTTAACCTTATAGGCTTTCTTAAGATGGCCGGGAAACGGGATGCGTACTTCCCTTTGTGGTGTAGGGACAGACGGGGACTCAACTGTCGGCGGGATAGGAGTATCTTTCTTCACCAGAGAAGGAGTGGGAGGTTGGCTCGGTGCCACCTTCTTGTCTATAGTACTCATCTGTTTGGCCTCTTCTACATGTGGGTTCTGTACCATGTTGCTAGGGAGATTACCCTGGGGCCTTGAGTCAAGACGTTGGGCTAGCTGTCCTATCTGGGTCTCAAGATTTTTGAGAACAGCCAGTTGGTTCCTAATGAATAGGTCGGTTTGGTCCTGCCTAGCGCTAGTCTTTTGGTTAATTTGATGCTGGCCTTGGATGAACTTAGTGAGGGTATCATCCGTACTAGTAATAGGCATTATGGTTTTAGAGGGTTCGGTCGATTGATCTGCGTCGGGTGCAGTCAATGATAGCGGTTTGTTATAGGTGAGTTGGGGTTGTTGTTGGTAAGATGGGTACCTAGGTTGGTAGTTGGGCTAAAAGGGTGGTTGGTTCCTATGTGGGTATTGGGTGCCTCTAGACCTAGGTGGAGAGGTTCGAGCGAAGCCAGGTGGATTTTGTTGGCGAGCTGGAAATTAAGCATAGTAAACCGCACCGTCAGCAGGATCCTCGTACTCAACCTGATAACTTTCTGTTGGGAGGTTGGCACAGTTCTGGCATGCATGAATTTGATGGGCGTGCTGGGATGGTTTCTTCATTTCGCCGATCTGCTTCGTCAGGTGCTCGATCTTCTCTGTCAGAGACTTGATAGCTTTGGTCTGGAAAGGATTGGGTGCAGCAATCGGTGCTGATGATGAGGAATGCTCACCAGAGTTCCAGTCGTGATGGTGCATCGTCATATTCTCGATCAAGTTCCAAGCTTCCTCATCGGTGAGTTGCAGGAAATTGCCCTGAGCAGCAGCGTCAAGGGTAGTGCGATGGTTCGGAGCGAGACCGTTGTAAAACGTGCACAGCTGGCTGGTTTTCTCTATAAGGTGGTTAGGGC
The DNA here is from genome assembly GCA_963422505.1 of Pseudognaphalium luteoalbum. NCBI lineage: Eukaryota > Viridiplantae > Streptophyta > Magnoliopsida > Asterales > Asteraceae > Pseudognaphalium > Pseudognaphalium luteoalbum. The sequence goes on from OY730194.1 coordinate 56,547,346, forward strand.
ATTTGTTCAACAGACTCTTATATATCTCCCATGCTGTGTAGATAGATTCGTCATGAGCTTGGTGGAAGTTCATTATGTAATTCTTGTACTTGGTTTGCTTAGCCGGAGGAAAGTACTAAGTAAGGAATTTTGTAGCCATATCCGTCCAGGAGGTGGTAGAGCCGGTCTCTAATCCCTCAAACCAAGTCAAAGCATGGTGAGTAAGCGAATAGGGGAATAGGTATAGAAGGACTATATCCTGATCAACCCCGTTCTGCTTGTACGAGTTGGTAGTCTGAATGAATCGGTTGATGTGGGCATTAGGATCGTCATGGGGTAAACCATGGAATTGGCAGAATTCCTTGATAAGCTGAACGATATGATGTTTAAGATCGAAGGACGCACCGTCGATGACCGGATAGCTGATGGGTCCACCTCGAACTTCAATTGATGGTTTGGTGCTGTCGGCAAGCGTGACACGTACAGCCATCAGTTGTCGGTTGTGGGTGCGTTTCTCCTTGCGGATCGTTCAGATGATCGTCTCAGGATCGGGTACGAAAGTGAGAGATTCGAATCCGGATGATCGGGTCAAATATCGTTGTGTGTTGTGGGAAGGAATTTTCGAATGGAACAAGGAAAAAGGAAAAACCTAAACTAAACTACGGGATACTAGAAAGAAAAGTTCATATGGAACGTCTTTAGATCTTACGGCTAACTCTACGGCAGCGGCGCCAAAAACTTGATGCCAGCTGAACGGTCGGTCTTTAGGAATCGCTTCATGTCGTTGCGAGCCTCCCGCTTGGCTGGATCCGTGGGTTTCAAAATTTATATTCGCGGGGCCTAAGTATACCTAGTTACTATTGGTGTATAGCAATAAGGAAGACCTAGGTTCGTTCTCTGAGTCAGTGTATTGTGGATCGTGGACGAAACAGGCGTACTTATCAATCTAGCGGGTTTTAAAAGATTTGATTGGGGTTTTGTTTTATACTTAGGCAGAAAATTTAAACTAAAGCGGAATAAAATAAATGTAAATAGCAGATAATCAAGAGAGGGTGTTTGCTATGATTTCGGTAGCCTTATTGATTGGAATGAAAACGTGTTCTAAAGGTTTGTATTTTATTTATTTCAGGTATTCATGGAGTGAGCACTTGCCCCTACTGATAGAGTTCTGGATCAGTATGTCACTGGGCGACTAGGCTATCCTGATTCTGATTGGAGTAGTTTATCCAGCCCACAACACTAACCGGTGAAGGTAGTGACCCTTATATGGGATGAAACCCTGGGTGCATAAATAAGGTGACAAACCAACTCGATATCCGACCTTTCTTAACCCCACAATAATATCTAATCTAAATAAAACATTTAAGACCAAGTTTGAAGAGTGTGCTTGATTGCATTCTATCGATGGTTTTGTGAGTCTGGGTGTTGATTCATGACTCGTGATACACATAGACTGATAACAACGACTCTTTCCGTGATTACAGCACTGTACTCCACCGGAGGTGTTTCCATTGCTGAACCAAGGACCTAGTCGGTACCAGCTCTGCTGATTATAGAGTTGCCGTTATTCCACAAGGCTTAGTAACTGCGGCTTTTCCTCGGCTTCCACGTGTTAACTACACCGGAGGTGTTGTCGACGCTTTACCGAGTAATCAGCTGACTTACGGTACCTTACATTGCTTCTTAAAAGCTAACCCAGACTACTTAACTAAGTTTGTATTTAAGCATAATATTATCCATCTATGATATAAACCAGCCCTTACTTTTAAATCCCAATAAATCCCTAATTTGTCAACAGTGTAATATTCACGTTCAGTTAGAAAACCATATTTCCACGGGCATAGTGTACTTTGCGTTCAAAGTAGAAAGCAGTATTTCCACGGCTCCAGTGTACTTAGTGTTCAGATTGAAAACCATATTTCCACAACCACAGATTACTTTGCGTTCGAATTAGAAAACAGTATTTCCTCGATGACGATGTACTTAGCGTTCATTTAGAAAGCGATGTGTACACGATTAACAAATCAGACCACGTTCATGTTTGACACAGATAACTAAGTACCTTTGATGGGGTTCGGTTCATTTAGAAAGTGATCTGTACACGATTAACAAATCAGACCATGTTCATGTTTGACACAGATAACTAAGTTCCTTTGATGGGGTTCGCGACGTCCCATCATTAAGGTCGTAATCACGTTTACTGGTTGAAAGGCGATTAGTTTGATAGGTTTAAAATCATAGATAGAATGTAAATCAAAGCACTATAACATCATTCCAACCAATTTACGACTAACTACATCATAGCAAACATGCAATATCACTACTCGCTAATCATGGAAATCAATCCTAAATCTAGCATGACAACAGTAATAACAATCATCATAATGAAATAGATAAAGGATATTTATAACCGTAATAAGAGCGTAGCTGAATACAACTTGAACGTTACACGAGCAGAACTACTAGTATACGCCAAGCAATATTACAAGATTGCCCCTCTACTAACTAGCCGCTAATCTACTACTAATTATAACATAAATCTAGAGAGAGTAGTGAGAGAAAGTGTGTGTGTAGTGTTGTTGGTGTTGTGGTGGGTATGTTGGATGATGAAATGAGGCTTGTATTTATAGAGATCGCACAGCCGTATCCGTAGACCGTATCCAAACCTTCAAACGCACAACCGTATTGCAAAGGCGAATAAAAATCAGATTTTTATCACCCAAACGCACAATACAGCTGAGCTGGACCGTATACGGCTGAACTGGACCGTATACGGCTGAGCACAGGGTGAATACGGCTGGACTGGGTCATATACGGCTGAGCATAGGCCGTATATGGTCTGCACAGGCCGTATATGGTCTGTGTCCATCCGTATACGGTCTGGCTCAGCCGTATACGGCTGTGTTCAGCCGTATCCTGGCCCTTCGATTCTTCGTTTCTTCGTTCGGGCGTAACTTCTTCGTCGTTTATCCGTTTTGAGCGTTCTTTATATCCACGCGTTCGTATTTTCCTAACAAACAAAATGACATAAGTTAGAGGTCATAGTTCTTTGTGTGTGTAACACCCCCAAATTTATTGTTTAGCGGAAGCAGGATTTGGGTGTTACTAATCAATAATCAAAGCACAGAGATTAATAATGAACGACCACTACATGCGTCGTTTTACATTGATATTGATAAAATAAAAGTTTACATCAAAATATTGTTTACATTAGCTCAGTTTAATATTGAGAGATTTAAGTACATAATTAATCTATACAAAATATAATGATGCAGCTAAAATCTCTGATTGTTTGCATGCTGACTCGAGCTAATAAATCTTGATTGAGCAGTCCAACCTACTGCTGGTCACCTGTGATACATGCTAAAATGGGTCAGCGAAACGCTGGTGAGCTCACAGGTTTGTATATCAACATATATTTGTATGAACCGCAAGATTTTATAATTGAATTTAAAATGCAATTAAGCAAAATAAAAGTTATACAGCCATGAGCACATAGTCTGAGCTTAACTTGAGTGTCAGGTCCAATTAAGGAAACCTAACTGAGTTGCCTCCTACGAGTGCCTAATCTACACTCGTCTTCCCAAATGCTAATACGTCCGTTTGACCAGTTAGTGCGTGCTAACCCGGACGAGGATTGTCAATCCTATATGATATCATATACTAACATTCACGCTACAGATGTATTACCAGACTATGCTATGGAGGGCTTTATTGATTAGTTGAAAACAACTCATGTAGTATTTGATTGAATTGTACTTGCGTTCTACTTGTAAAACAAAACGAGCAATAATATCACACCCCTTAATGAAAACAGTAAAATAGGGGCCATGAGACTCACCTGAGCCTTGAGTGTTTATTAAGATAAACTTGAATTGATTAGCTGTGAATTGATGTCCGAAGACTTGTAACCTGTCGGGCGTTTAAAACGCGCAATGTTATATGAGTGAGTAGATGTCTCAACAGACCATCTATGTTTGTTGTCCAACAATTAGTTATGTCCAAATGTTTGATTGTTCAACTTTGTTTATTCAAAAACGTGTACGATCCGTTGGTGAAAGTTTGTAATAATAATCCTTTAAGACATTATTATTAAGTTTGTTTTATTGCATACTATTCATTAGTACATATCGTGTGTTGCAAACAGATTATTTTAGTTTGTATAAGACATAAACCGTAGGTCAAAGTTGGTCAAGGTTGGTCAATCTATGAGTCACTTATAGAGTCACTTCTAGAGTCACTTCTAGAGTCACTTCTAGAGTCACTTATAGAGTCACTTAGGGCGTCACTCAGAGGCGTCACTTAGGGGCGTCACTTAGGTAAGTGTCGCTATAGGCGGCACTCAGTTGGTTAACGGCACTAGGTCAAGTGACGTTCAAATGTGATTTTAAATGGGCAGCGTCACTTGGGGTAGTGACGCTATATGCGGCACTTGGTTTAGGCGTCACTAAAGGTAAGTGACGCTATAGGCGTCACTTGGGTAAGTGTCGCTGGTAGGGCGACACTTACGTCTGACCAGATTTCAAAATTTAATCCAAGTGTTCTAAGTGTCGGTTATTCATTCGGGAAACTTTCTAAATTTAGTTTTTGGTCCAAGTTACTAACTAGGTCAACCAAACCCATTTTTGTTACCACTTTCCAAATATAGTAAGTTTTTCGAAAACTAGCCACTTTTGTTGACTTGGTCAAACTTACTCGGTTTGACCCGAAACTTTCACCCAACCCAAATATCAGTTTATAGAGTCTAAATAAATTGTCGGTTTGTGTCCGAGTTCACCAAGAGTGTCGATTCTTATAAAAGTTCCAAATATTCAAGATTTCATATTTTCGACTTTTTGTCGGTTTATTTCGCCAAATGTTTTATCAATTTCTGGTCCAAGTCAAGTCTCACACTTTTTGTCAACTGATCTTTTATGTGTGTAGTGTCTAACATATATTTTTCCAAGAGTCTTAAGTCCATAATCATAGAGAAACAATATAATTAGTCATACATAGTTCAGTTTCTGCTTTTAGTCAGGTCAGTCCCAAAGATTGAAAAATAGAGAAAAATACGTTCGGATCTGGTAGAAACGTAAAACATGAAAGTTGTAGATCTTTTCAATACGCAAATTTTAAAAAAAAATTCATCTTCTAACTCTTCCTATAACTCAAGATACGACGTTTTTAGTAACCTGTGTTTTTCTGGACAGATTGTGTATCCTTTGTGAAAAATTCATAAAAACGTATTTCAAGCTTATATTTGGACATAATCTTGTTAGATGAGTTTTATAACATATAAATAAACAATATGAAAGTAAGAAAGAGTTTCCTTACAAAGATTTTAATGGAAATGAGATGAGGAGAAAGAGTAGTTGTTGTTGAGCTTGTGTTCTTTGTAAAATAGTGACTTTGATGGTGGTGGTGCTATGGTAGTTTATGGTGGTTGTGGTGGTGGTGAAATGGCTGAGTTTTCTCTGGAGTTTTTGAGAGAGAATTGATAGAGAGAAGGTGGAGAAAGTGTGAGTGAATGTGTTAGTGGAAATGTTCTTGCATGTTGAATGTATGGAGGCATATGTGAGTGGTGTGCATGAGAGTTTAGAGGGTGAAATGGGAGGTGGTGCATGTGGCACATGGGGGGAATGGGGGGGGCCGGCCTAGGGGGCCCACACAAGGGTATTTTGGTCATTTTCTTGTTCCCAATTTAATTTGTGACGTTTTAGGTTCGTTTACTCGTTCGGTTTGGTGTTAAACGTTTATTACGCGTTTTTAAGTAACGATTTAAATTTCAATACTTTCACTTGAAGTGTTCTTTCTAAATACTTGGAAAAACATTTATATAGATGATTCGTTAATCTAGGGATCTCGTTTGTTCGTTGTACGGATTTTAAATCACGTAACTGTTGTTTGTACGATACGAATTGATTACAAAGTATTATTATCAAGATAATATTTTGGGAAAGATAGTGTTATTAAATAATGTTATATTATTTAATAAAATTGTTTCACCAACGTCCGTATTTAATTGAATCGAAATACCTTCGATTTGAAACTTGTACGATTTAATCAAATCGCATAATTGTATATATTCAATAATATATATATTGGTACATTAATTAGCCTAACACAGAACTAATTACATGTATTATTAATTGATTAGGCACTAATTACTAGCCCTAATTTGACGGGTGTCACATTCTCCCCCTGTTAGGAGAATTTCGTCCCGAAATTTAGTTTAAAGTCGTGTTTGAAGTAGCGTCAGCAAATAACTGAGGATACTTAAGTCGCATCTGGTCCTCCCGTTTCCAGGTGAATTCCGGCCCACGCCGCGAATTCCACCTGACTTTGACAATGGGAATACGACTTTGTTTGAGTTGTTTGACCTCACGGTCCATAATTTCGGTGGGTTCTTCAACAAAATGAAGCTTGTCGTCAATACGAATATCATCGAGTGGAATGATAAGTGTCTCATCAGACAGGCACTTCTTTAGATTTGAAATGTGAAAAGTGGGATGCACACTGCTGAGCTCGGATGGCAGCTGCAATCGATATGCCACTGGACCTACCCTCTCGAGGATCTCGAATGGTCCAATGTATCTGGGATTTAATTTCCCGCGTTTACCGAATCGGATAACACCTTTCCAAGGTGAAACCTTGAGTAGTACTCGATCCCCAACCTGGAACTCGAGTGGTTTGCGTCTCACGTCAGCATAACTTTTCTGACGATCACGTGCGGCTTTGAGTTTGTTTTGAATCTCGAAGATTTTCTCGGTTGTTTCGTGAATGAGTTCAGGACCAGTGAGTTGACTGTCTCCCACTTCGGTCCAACAGATAGGTGATCGGCACTTACGACCGTACAGTGCCTCGAAAGGTGCAGCCTTAATGCTGGTGTGATAGCTGTTGTTGTACGAGAACTCGCACAATGGTAGATGTTTTTCCCAGTTTACACCGAAGTCAACTACGCAAGCTCGTAGCATGTCTTCCAGTGTTTGAATTGTCCGTTCACTTTGGCCGTCGGTTTGCGGATGGTATGTGGTACTCATATCAAGACGGGTACCCAATGATTTTTGAAGTGATTGCCAAAAGTGAGACGTGAAACGACTATCCCTATCCGAGATAATCGAGATTGGAACACCGTGTCGAGAAACAATCTCTTTGATGTAGATTTGTGCGAGGCGTTCCATTTTGTCGGCTTCCTTGATTGCCAGAAAATGAGCAGATTTTGTGAGACGATCGACGATCACCCAAATGGTATCGCAACCGCTCGATGACTTTGGTAGTTTGGTTATGAAATCCATGGCAATTTGTTCCCATTTCCATTCAGGAATGCTGGGTTGTTGGAGTAAACCAGAAGGTTTTTGATATTCGACTTTGACTTTTGAGCAAGTGAGGCACTTGCTTACGTATGTAGCAATTTCAGCTTTCATATTCGGCCACCAATAGAATTCCTTGATGCCATGATACATTTTTTCGGAACCAGGATGGATAGAATATTTGGACTTGTGAGCTTCATCCATCACCAAGTCTCGTAGATTTCCAAAACTGGGTAACCAGATTCGGTTTGAGAAATACCTAATCCCGTTAGGTTTGATTTCGAATTGTTTGTCCATGCCTCGCAAGGCTTCGTTTTTGATGTTATCGGTTTTCAGAGCTTCGAGTTGAGCAGTGAGAATCTGAATATTCAGATCATTATGAATAGTTATGCTGAGGGCTCGGACTCGAAGTGGTTTCGTTCGTTCTTTTCGACTGAGGGCATCGGCAACAACGTTTGCTTTGCCCGGATGGTATTTGATCTCACAATCGTAGTCGGTAAGCAATTCGACCCACCGACGTTGTCTCATGTTGAGATCCTTCTGATCGAATATGTGTTGGAGACTTTTATGGTCGGTAAAGATTGTACACTTAGTGCCATAGAGGTAATGTCTCCAGATTTTGAGGGCAAAGACAACAGCTCCTAGCTCGAGATCGTGGGTGGTATAGTTCTTTTCATGGATTTTGAGCTGTCGCGAAGCATACGCAATAACTTTGTCTCGTTGCATCAGCACGCAACCGAGACCTTGATGAGAAGCATCGCAGTATACTACGAAGTCATCGGTGCCTTCGGGTAAGGATAGAATTGGAGCACTGCAAAGCTTTTGTTTTAGAAGTTGAAATGCTGACTCTTGTTTATTAGTCCAATCGAACTTTTTGTCTTTCTGAGTCAGGGTTGTGAGTGGTTGAGCTATTTTTGAGAAATTTTCAATGAATCGCCGATAGTATCCGGCAAGACCCAAGAATTGACGTACTTCGGTTGGAGATGTTGGTGCTTGCCAGCACTTGATGGCCTCAATTTTCGATGGATCGACATGGATTCCTTGACTATTAACAACATGTCCAAGGAATTGAACGGATTGTATCCAGAACTCACACTTGGAGAATTTGGCGTAAAGCTCTTCGTGTTTAAGTAGTTCTAGAATGGTTTTGAGGTGTTGCGCGTGTTCTTGTTCATTTCGTGAATATATGAGAATGTCGTCAATGAAGACAATGACAAACTTGTCGAGATATGGTTTGCACACCCGATTCATAAGATCCATGAATACAGCCGGTGCGTTAGTTAGGCCGAATGGCATTACTTGAAATTCATAATGCCCGTAACGAGTTCGGAAAGCAGTTTTCGGGATATCAATGTCGCGAACTCGAAGTTGATGGTAACCTGACCGAAGATCGATCTTTGAATAAATACTTGACCCTTGTAGTTGGTCAAACAGGTCATCAATACGAGGAAGTGGATAACGGTTCTTGACGGTTAATTTGTTCAACTCTCGATAGTCGATGCACATTCGGAAAGAACCGTCTTTCTTTTTGACAAATAGGACCGGAGCTCCCCAAGGTGAAAAACTCGGTCGAATGAATCCTCTATCCAGGAGTTCCTGTAATTGGGTGGACAGTTCCTGAAGTTCAGATGGGGCTAATCGGTATGGTGCTCGGGCCACGGGTGTAGCACCTGGCACGAGATCGATTGAGAACTCAACCTGTCTTGGCGGTGGCAGACCAGGCAGTTCTTCGGGAAAGACTTCTGGAAAGTCTCGAACGATGGGTACATCCTCAAGTCGCTTCTCCTCCGACTTTTTCTCCATGATGTGTGCGAGTATTGCTGGATAACCTTTTCTCAAGAATTTCCGAGTTTTTAAGCAAGATATGATGTTTAGTCTCGTCCCACCGGTCTCCCCCTGTATGACCAAGGTTCTACCGACGGCGAGAGGAATACGAACGAGTTTATCATAACAAATGATTTCAGCGCGATGTTTGGACAACCAGTCCATTCCAATGATGACGTCGAAACTTCCAATTTCAACAGGCATAAGATCGATTGAAAAGATTTCGTTGGCTAGGTTTAAAGTGCAATTAGGTATCACACTATTGGTTTCTATGAGTTTACCATTTGCAAGTTCTACGGTGTACTTAACATCTAAGGCAATTGGGGTGATGTCAAGTAGTGGGCAAAACTCATCAGAAATAAAGCTTCTATCGGCACCAGTATCAAATAGAATGGAAGCAGTTAAGTTGTTGAGGAGGAACATACCCGTGACCACATTCGGGTCCTGACGGGCATCCCCATAATTGAGTACAAACGCTCTTCCCCTTGCGTTGTTGTTGTTGTTGTTGTTGTTGTTGTTGCCCTTGTTCTTGTTTTTAGGACATTCGTTCTTGAAGTGTCCTGTTTCTCCACACCCAAAGCAGGATTTGGATTGGTTGGAATTGTTGCGAGAGGTGTTGTTGTTGGATTTGGGGGCTCGGCAATCCCGGGTCAAGTGCCCGTACCTCCTGCAGTTGTTGCAGGGAGTACTGCATGGACCATCGTGGTGGTAGTTACACTTGGAACAATATGGCTTGTCCCCAGTGTAAGCACGTTTGGTTTCAGAATTGGTATTGTAAACTTGGATGGTGTTTGATTTCTTGTTCTGGTTGTTTTGGTGTTCGGAAGGTTTGCGTTTGTTGTTGTTGGAGGAGGATGTATTGGATTTCTCACGGGTGATAACCATTGCCATGAGTTCATGTGCTAGCCGGATAGCACTTTCAGTAGTGGTTGGCTTGGATGAAGCGACGTTCCCTTGGATATTTTCCGGGAGGCCGCGGATGTATCTTTTGATGCTCTTCTCCTCCGGATCAACCAAACCCGGGCATAACAGCGCAAATTGCTGGAATTTGGTGGTATATCCAGCAATGTCAGTTCCTTGCACAGTTAGGTGCCAAAACTCTTCTTCCAACCGATGTAGTTCTTCTTCAGGGCAGTATTTTTCCCTTAGCTTCTTCTTCAATTCAGCCCAGGGAAGTTGGTTTGCTATTTCGATGCCTACAGAGTTTGCGTGGGTGTTCCACCACGTGAGTGCACCTTCTTGAAAGGTGTAAGCAGAGAATTTGACCTTGTTTTCCTCAGCACAGTTGCAGAGGTTGAAGACGGATTCCATACGTTCAATCCATCGGATCAGACCAATGGCACCTTCCGTGCCTTTGAAGTAAAGTGGTTTGCAGCTGAGAAAATCCTTGTAGGAACAAGGCTTGATGACAGGAGTATTAACTGGGGTTTCGTCATTGTTTCGTGAGTTTCGGGGTGAATCCCGAGCAGCCAAAGCATCAGCCACAGCTCGAGATACAACAGCAGCAAGTTCGGCATCACTGTAACTTTTCCTCTTTGGCGGCATGATTCTTCAAGAAAGAATGAGCGGTACATAAGAAATTGCACCAGGATGATAATTACGATAGATGTATATATGTAAGAAGGGTAATATACAACATCACAGAGTAACAATCATATTGTAGAAATAACGAAAGAGATTATCAATTCATAATACGAAGTCAAACGATTACAGAAAATTTCTAGCTAGAGGTTTCAAAAGTTACAGACTTAGAAGTTTTACAAAAGTTCCGGGAATTATTACATCCAGTCGAATTACATAGGTCCTATGAAAGCATAATAAAGTACAGGTTCAGCCTAAGCTAATCCTGACGTAGATTGAGTTGTGGCAGTAGTGTGGTGAGACGGTCCACAGATTCTGCAAGTCTGCTAACCAGGCGGAGGGCATCCTCGGTTTCCCTTAGACGTGTCTCACACTGGTTCAGCCTTGATTGTAGGACAGAAATTTCGTTTCGGTTGCCAATCACTTGATTGTGGACAACCTCCATGGTTTCGACGGTTTCACCCAGACGATTGTCAAGGGTGTTCACGTGGTTGATTGTATGTTCATGATCCTCGGAGACTTGATTGATGCGTTCAAGTGATGTGAGTCTCCAATTTTCGTTGGTTTCTTGGAGTTCGATATCCATAGTATCAAGTCGTTGTTCGTGTCGGTGTAGCCTAGTGGCTAAATCTGACAAAGTGAAGTGAATGGGGTATGGGTCAGCTCGAGGCAACCTGGTGTTCCTCCTAGCTACCCTTGGATTACGCGATCCATACGGATGAGAGCGTGATGAATTGGGTGGTGTGTTTGCCATTCTGAGACAAAGCGTTAGAAAGAATGAGGCCTATATTCATATAATACATATATAATATAGCCTAAGATATTGAGCGTGAGAGAGGCCTATCTATGTATATATATATATCACATAATAGCCTAAAGTGTCTAACACAGACATATTTGAGTCCCGGTTCTCTCGAGGTCAGAGTCAACTAATGTATCCTGTTCAGTCATGACTCCTTTCAGATCTCACATCATATTCTTTTAATTGTACATAGTTGATCAGGCTATGTTAAATTAAACCAATACAATGCAGTCACTGAACCTAATCATACTTAATAAGGAATACTGCCTAACGGTCATAGTCTAGGCCCACTAAATGCAACCTAGTTCACTATAACCTTAGGCTCTGATACCAATCTGTAACACCCCCAAATTTATTGTTTAGCGGAAGCAGGATTTGGGTGTTACTAATCAATAATCAAAGCACAGAGATTAATAATGAACGACCACTACATGCGTCGTTTTACATTGATATTGATAAAATAAAAGTTTACATCAAAATATTGTTTACATTAGCTCAGTTTAATATTGAGAGATTTAAGTACATAATTAATCTATACAAAATATAATGATGCAGCTAAAATCTCTGATTGTTTGCATGCTGACTCGAGCTAATAAATCTTGATTGAGCAGTCCAACCTACTGCTGGTCACCTGTGATACATGCTAAAATGGGTCAGCGAAACGCTGGTGAGCTCACAGGTTTGTATATCAACATATATTTGTATGAACCGCAAGATTTTATAATTGAATTTAAAATGCAATTAAGCAAAATAAAAGTTATACAGCCATGAGCACATAGTCTGAGCTTAACTTGAGTGTCAGGTCCAATTAAGGAAACCTAACTGAGTTGCCTCCTACGAGTGCCTAATCTACACTCGTCTTCCCAAATGCTAATACGTCCGTTTGACCAGTTAGTGCGTGCTAACCCGGACGAGGATTGTCAATCCTATATGATATCATATACTAACATTCACGCTACAGATGTATTACCAGACTATGCTATGGAGGGCTTTATTGATTAGTTGAAAACAACTCATGTAGTATTTGATTGAATTGTACTTGCGTTCTACTTGTAAAACAAAACGAGCAATAATATCACACCCCTTAATGAAAACAGTAAAATAGGGGCCATGAGACTCACCTGAGCCTTGAGTGTTTATTAAGATAAACTTGAATTGATTAGCTGTGAATTGATGTCCGAAGACTTGTAACCTGTCGGGCGTTTAAAACGCGCAATGTTATATGAGTGAGTAGATGTCTCAACAGACCATCTATGTTTGTTGTCCAACAATTAGTTATGTCCAAATGTTTGATTGTTCAACTTTGTTTATTCAAAAACGTGTACGATCCGTTGGTGAAAGTTTGTAATAATAATCCTTTAAGACATTATTATTAAGTTTGTTTTATTGCATACTATTCATTAGTACATATCGTGTGTTGCAAACAGATTATTTTAGTTTGTATAAGACATAAACCGTAGGTCAAAGTTGGTCAAGGTTGGTCAATCTATGAGTCACTTATAGAGTCACTTCTAGAGTCACTTATAGAGTCACTTAGGGCGTCACTCAGAGGCGTCACTTAGGGGCGTCACTTAGGTAAGTGTCGCTATAGGCGGCACTCAGTTGGTTAACGGCACTAGGTCAAGTGACGTTCAAATGTGATTTTAAATGGGCAGCGTCACTTGGGGTAGTGACGCTATATGCGGCACTTGGTTTAGGCGTCACTAAAGGTAGGTGACGCTATAGGCGTCACTTGGGTAAGTGTCGCTGGTAGGGCGACACTTACGTCTGACCAGATTTCAAAATTTAATCCAAGTGTTCTAAGTGTCGGTTATTCATTCGGGAAACTTTCTAAATTTAGTTTTTGGTCCAAGTTACTAACTAGGTCAACCAAACCCATTTTTGTTACCACTTTCCAAAAATAGTAAGTTTTTCGAAAACTAGCCACTTTTGTTGACTTGGTCAAACTTACTCGGTTTGACCCGAAACTTTCACCCAACCCAAATATCAGTTTATAGAGTCTAAATAAATTGTCGGTTTGTGTCCGAGTTCACCAAGAGTGTCGATTCTTATAAAAGTTCCAAATATTCAAGATTTCATATTTTCGACTTTTTGTCGGTTTATTTCGCCAAATGTTTTATCAATTTCTGGTCCAAGTCAAGTCTCACACTTTTTGTCAACTGATCTTTTATGTGTGTAGTGTCTAACATATATTTTTCCAAGAGTCTTAAGTCCATAATCATAGAGAAACAATATAATTAGTCATACATAGTTCAGTTTCTGCTTTTAGTCAGGTCAGTCCCAAAGATTGAAAAATAGAGAAAAATACGTTCGGATCTGGTAGAAACGTAAAACATGAAAGTTGTAGATCTTTTCAATACGCAAATTTAAAAAAAAAATTCATCTTCTAAATCTTCCTATAACTCAAGATACGACGTTTTTAGTAACCTGTGTTTTTCTGGACAGATTGTGTATCCTTTGTGAAAAATTCATAAAAACGTATTTCAAGCTTATATTTGGACATAATCTTGTTAGATGAGTTTTATAACATATAAATAAACAATATGAAAGTAAGAAAGAGTTTCCTTACAAAGATTTTAATGGAAATGAGATGAGGAGAAAGAGTAGTTGTTGTTGAGCTTGTGTTCTTTGTAAAATAGTGACTTTGATGGTGGTGGTGCTATGGTAGTTTATGGTGGTTGTGGTGGTGGTGAAATGGCTGAGTTTTCTCTGGAGTTTTTGAGAGAGAATTGATAGAGAGAAGGTGGAGAAAGTGTGAGTGAATGTGTTAGTGGAAATGTTCTTGCATGTTGAATGTATGGAGGCATATGTGAGTGGTGTGCATGAGAGTTTAGAGGGTGAAATGGGAGGTGGTGCATGTGGCACATAGGGGGCATGGGGGGGGCCGGCCTAGGGGGCCCACACAAGGGTATTTTGGTCATTTTCTTGTTCCCAATTTAATTTGTGACGTTTTAGGTTCGTTTACTCGTTCGGTTTGGTGTTAAACGTTTATTACGCGTTTTTAAGTAACGATTTAAATTTCAATACTTTCACTTGAAGTGTTCTTTCTAAATACTTGGAAAAACATTTATATAGATGATTCGTTAATCTAGGGATCTCGTTTGTTCGTTGTACGGATTTTAAATCACGTAACTGTTGTTTGTACGATACGAATTGATTACAAAGTATTATTATCAAGATAATATTTTGGGAAAGATAGTGTTATTAAATAATGTTATATTATTTAATAAAATTGTTTCACCAACGTCCGTATTTAATTGAATCGAAATACCTTCGATTTGAAACTTGTACGATTTAATCAAATCGCATAATTGTATATATTCAATAATATATATATTGGTACATTAATTAGCCTAACACAGAACTAATTACATGTATTATTAATTGATTAGGCACTAATTACTAGCCCTAATTTGACGGGTGTCACAGTGTGGCTCAAAAAGTGCTAAAATACGTTAACAGAAGATTCAATGATCGTTTGTACTCTGTTTTACTCATTTTTAGGTTGTTTTTGCTAGTTCTTGAAACACCATCTATATTTTAGCCCTTATGATGAAATGTGATGCTTAAGTTCATATTTTAAGTGTTTTCATTAATAATTGGGCTAAAATGGTGAAATAATGGTACCCAAAAACATGACTTTTTACGTGTCATCAAACTTATAATGTAACAACCCGTCCCACATCGGAAAAAAGATAAGAATTTGGAGTCCCTAATAAGTCTAAAGTTGTGGCTAATAGATACCTTTCACCATGGTTTTTAGTTGAAACCTGAAGGTATCCGATTAGTCAATGCTTTCAGCTTTTAAGGGGCGTTTCATATGGTATCAGAGCCATAGCCTCTCGGGGTGTGACGGGCACGCGGCTCGTGCATCTCCTGGGGTATAGATCTGGTTTATTGGTTATGTTTCGGCCTGACGAGGACGTCAGGTGTTTAAGTGGGGGAGTTTGTAACAACCCGTCCCACATCAAAAAAAAGATAAGAATTTGGAGTCCCTTATAAGTCTAAAGTTGTGGCTAATAGATACCTTTCACCATGGTTTTTAGTTGAAACCTGAAGGTATCCGATAAGTCACTGCTTTCGGCTTTGAGGGGCGTTTCATATAACATGCATCAAAAAGTGTAAATAAACTGATCAATTCACAGAGTCATCATAAGCTTAAGACTGGGTTAGGATACAATAACGTACCTCCTCCTTATAACCACAACTACTTTCCTTCCAAAACTGATATTGATATCAATTTAATTAAAGAAGGAATGAATGATGAGGATAAAAAGGCTGATCCAATTAAGAGTTTAGAAGAAGATGTGAACTTTGATAGAGTAGTGGTTAGTGTTTGGAGTGAAGAAGATGAGGAGAGTGATAATACATCTGAAAGTGAGAATAGTGTAACAAATAAATCATCTAATTCATCACCTGAGAGTAGCAAAAGAGTAACTTGTCTAGTTTTAGAACTTAATGTTGATAAACTAGAAGAGGGTAAAAAGATGTTTCAAGAAAAGGCTAAGCAACAGATAGAACATGTGAGCAAAGCTAATAAATCTAGGAATAGTTTAGGTTATATTAGCAAAACAGTTAGACAAGAGTCTAAATTTTTATCCGTTTGCTTCGATTCTTTATCCTACGGTTTCGGAATTCTGTTACACTTCTAATGATACCAAATTGGTCAAATTTATATGTCTCTAGGGATGGCGTATGCGGAATGCTCTCGGTTTGCGCTCAGGCGGCTCTATCTTCCTCGTTCTTTATCCGATCTGCACGATCTTGATTCTCTATTCTTGAAATAACCCGTGACATCATATGAGACTACTTAAGAACTTTGTATCATCAGGTGACCAAAATTATGTAAGAATCGGTGTTTGAATAATCTGCCTCGATTTGTGTGCTGATAACACGTAAAAGTCAAGTTTTTGTGTGCTATTATCTCACTTTTTTAGCCCAATTATGGATGAAAACATTTGAAATATACATTTTTATACTAAATTTCATAATGATGGCTAAAATATAGATGATTCTTCAAGAATCAACCAAAAAGGCCTATAAAAAGAGTAAAATATAGCACAAACGATCAACAAATCTCTCGTTCACGCATTCAGCACAATTTAAGCTATACTTGGAATTATGACCTCTAACTTATGTCATTTTCTTCGTTAGGAAATTATTGTTGGGATCAGAGCTAAATTGAATAAGTGTTGAAGACTAAAGATCAAGTCTTAACCACTGTTTGAGTTAAAGACTGCCGCTGCCAGAAGAGTTGAAGACCAGCCACTGCTAGTACAAATGTAATAACTGCCACTGTTAGACATATACTTAGGAATGGTGTAATAAGTATATTGTAGCTTCTGTTAGTATAATATATTTACTACCACTATTGCTATGTTTATTAGTAAGTCGGTTAGGCAGTTAGAGTTATGTATGGAATCAAATTATTTCCATATTAACTGGAGATTGTATAGGACTCTATGTATTATAAATAGAGATCCTTAGACCTAGAATAGGTTAACGATTTTGCGCAGCTTCAAGGTTTTCTGTAACCCTAATACATTAAGTGTATTCGTCTTATATCATTAATAAGATTGAAGCTTTTGGTATTAATCGTGTTCTACAAGTTATTCATAATATTCCTGATCTTCTTAATATTATTGAGTGTGATTCGGCAACTGCTCAATAATAATTCAAAGCTTATTATTATCTAATTGTTTATTAGATTATTCTGGGTTTCACAAGTGGTATCAGAGCTAGTTAATCTTTGAATACAGGAAGATCTGGGATTACTGTTTGATCGATTTTACTTATTGAATCAATGGCATCAGAAGGTAATGAAGGAATCTTGGTTACTAAGATCCCTATGCTTAGCCCTGATGAGTTTGATCTATGGAAGAATAGGATCAAACAATACATGCTTCTCACAGATTATCAGATGTGGGAAGTTGTGATTAATGGTCCTCCAGTAACACTTGATGGTGATGGTGTTGCACAAACAAGACCAGCACCAACTTCAGAAGCAGAAAGAAAGGTTAGATCAGTAGAGTATAAAGCACTCTGTACTCTGTTATTGTCTATTCCTAATGAATATCAGAGAAGGTTTGAAGCATGTCAGGATGCTAAAGTTCTTATGGAAACTATTGAAAAGAGATTTGGTGGCAATTCCAGCACCAAAAAGAACAGAAGATCTCTTTTAAAGCAACAATATGAGAACTTTAATTCTGCAAAGTCAGAAACTTTGACTCAAACCTTTGACAGGATTTTGAAGTTAGTAGGAGATCTGGAGAATCATCAAGTGAAAATTGATAAAGATGATCTAAACAGGAAGTTTTTGAGATCATTAGGTGAGGAGTGGACAATCTACACTATTAGGTTGAGACAGAGTGCAGATTTGGAGTCAAAAGAGGTTGAAGATATCTACAATGATCTAAGAAACTTTGAACCTGAACTGGAAAGCAAGAAGCAGGGTTCAGGAATCAACAACATCAATGCAACCTTTATGTCTACGACTGGAACTAAAACAAAGCAAAGTCAAAAAGGCTCTACTTATGTTTCAGGAGGATGTGGATCATCATCAAACTGCTCGAATGATCAGATTTTGGAATCTTTCTTTGCTAGTAATGTGAACTCTTCACTTACTAATGAAGATATAGAACAATTTGATGGAGATGATCTAGAAGAGATGGACAATAAATGGAAAATTGCTTTAATCACTCAGAGGGCAAAAAGATTTATGCAGAGAACTGGGAGAAACAACTTTGCATATAAAAGGAATGATGCAAGTTGGTTTGATAAGAGTAAGATAAAATGCTTCAACTGTCATAAGATGGGGGCACTTTGCAAGAGAATGTAGAAGTCCAAAGAAGGAACATAATAGCAGTGAGAATGGTCAAAGAGATGGAAGCAATGGAGCTCAATCAAGGAATATACCAATCCAGGGTGCTTCATCAAATGCTCTTGTGTCTATGGATGGTTGTGGATGGGACTGGACTGATCAAGAAGAACATGAAGTGAAGAATCAATGTCTCATGGCCATTGCTGAATCTGACAAGAAGTCAGAGGTTCCTTATGAGGTACAAAACAAACTATGTTCCGCTGTTTGTAAACAAACTGTTAAACATTACAGGCATCATAATCTGAAAGTGTGTGGTGAAATAAAACAATGGGAAATCAAAAGTAAACACACCATAGCAGCAATTGAAAATCTTGAAAAACAGATAAAAGCATATGAAGTCAATGCAACACAGTTTAAATATGACATTGAATATGCAAGGTGGGAAAGAGACACTTTTAAAGATAAGGTAGAATTGTTAACTAAGAAACTTGTTGAGGTCACATGTGAGAGAGATTTCATAAGACAAAATGTTAGTAATGTATAACAAGCATCTAAAAGTGTAAATAAACTTATCAATTCACAGAGTCATGATAAGCTTAAGACTGGGTTAGGATACAGTAACGTACCTCCTCCTTATAACCTCAAATACTTTCCTTCCAAAACTGATATTGATATCAATTTTCTTAAAGAAGGAATGAATGATGAGGATAAAAAGGCTGATCCAGTTAAGAGTTTAGAAGAAGATGTGAACTTTGATAGAGTAGTGGTTAGTGTTTGGAGTGAAGAAGATGAGGAGAGTGATAATACATCTGAAAGTGAGAATAGTGTAACAAATAAATCATCTAATTCATCACCTGAGAGTAGCAAAAGAGTAACTGGTCTAGTTTTAGAACTTAATGTTGATAAACTAGAAGAGGTTAAAAAGATGTTTCAAGAAAAGGCTAAGCAACAGATAGACCATGTAAGCAAAGCTAATAAATCTAGGAATAGTTTAGGTTATATTAGCAAAACAGTTAGACACGAGTCTAAATTTTTGAATAATGTGAATGATAAATATGTTAACTGTGCTTGCAAAACAGGATTTTCTGCACCAAAACCATTTAATAAAACTGCACCCAGAGGCAATCAAAGAAATTGGAACCAAATGGTTTCACAAAAATTGGGGCAAAACGTTAAATTGGTGAAAGAAAAATCTTGTTATATTTTTGGAAAAACCAATCATCTTCAACATGATTGTTAATACAATCCTAAAAATTTCAATAGGGTTGTGAAACCATTATGGACAGCTGCTAACATGGTTAACAAACAAAAATTTAAATCAAAGTTAATCATGTTGCCACTATCACGAGGATGAAGTATAAGGCTAACAGTGGTACAACTGCAGCCACTGCTACTTATGCTGCAGTGGTAAGACCAAACAAAGCCAACAGAGTCATGAAGACTAAGATAGTAGATAGTGTTGTCACTGTCAAGCATGGAGCCACTACTAGTGTTAAACGTTCCAAAAGAATGTTTACACCAAGCAAGGCTACCACTGCCAGAGTGATTAACACAAGCCTGAGAGTTACCTCTGTTAGGTCAATTCCCACTGTTATGTCTGATATAAGTTGGATTTGGAAACCAAAGAACACTATTACATCTAAAGGTTCCAGATCCAATAGTGCATCAGAATCAATTGTCTTTCAGAGAATTGATTTTAATGATGCACATGGGAAACCCAAAACAAAATTTTGAAAGCAATCCCAAAGGTGGGAAAATTACAGGCAAAGGAATAGTTCAGAGTGCAAAGCTAAATTTTGAAAATGTTTACTTGTGGTCTTTTTCAAAATAGTAGTTATAGGGTAATGTCATTCCAAAGTTCTTTTTCAAAATATTCTCTTAACTTGGTATATCTTCCACTTGTGGTCTACTTTGGTCATTATCATTTTCACTCTTCAAAAATAGTTTTTGAAACTTCAAAGTATGGACTTTTTCGTATCATCAAGTTCTTAGACAAATAATGATATACGTGAAGATCCAGACCAAGTGTTCATTAACTTGGATGAGGATGCAAATGTGCAATTATATGATAATCTTCAGGGACATTTTCTCAATCCGCATGCATACAAAAATCTACAAGACCAATTGGTTAACTTGAACCAATCCAACTGGGAGTTGAAGCTTCAGTGTCGAGACATTGAAACAGCTCGAAGGATTGCTAAGTGTAGCATTCCTACTAGAGTTAAGGATCGTCTGATACACTAGAAAAGGAAAGTTTTAAGAGTCAAACAGAAGGCTAAGGTATGGATCTTACGCAAGTGTAGTTCCAATACTGAAGTGCCTACTGTTCCTGAATGTCGAGATTCTCTTCATAATCGTTATTATCCACAGGATATGACGTTTCCAGATATCGAAGGCTAAGACATTTTGATTTTGGTATTAAAAAAAATCATTGTTTACTAATAAAGCTAAGAGCTTGGCACTGCTAGTACTGAGTTTTGGTAACCTTGGTCGGTTGCCACTACTAGTGCTAGTAGCTTCTGTTAGCTTTATTGGTATGTTTCTCTTTTAGCTTTTGAAAAATTGATCCAAGTGTTTCCCACTGCTAGGTATTGTTTATACCTTCCCACTGTTAGTTATATTGGTCAGTGCCACTGTCCGTTCCTTTTCTAGGGCTTGACTCTGTTCATATGACTAACAGTATATAACCTTTAAAGACTTCAATTTTTCATTACGCTTTCTTATTTTCCCAAATAACCACTGCAATCACATTCAAAATCAAACCTCCTCTTCTTCTACAATCAATTTCAAAATCATGGCTTCTTCTTCGTCATCTGATTTGAATCTGAAGTTGTACGAAGAATACAATATGTTGGCTTTTCTGATGAAACCCTCAAATGCACAGAATTTCATACAAATTGTTGATTTTCTTCATGCAAGTCACATTAATCATGCGCTTACCGTTTCTCCAAGGGTTTCAAGAGGACATCTTACTGATTTCTAAAAGAATGCCAAAGTAGAAGTGGTTGAGGGTAAAGAGCAATTGGTTTCCACAGTTCAAGAAACCAAAGTAGTGGTTACAGAGGATGCTCTCCGAGAGGTACTTCATCTTGATGATGCCACATGTATCAATTCTTTAAATGACAGGGAATTGTATGCTAACCTTAGATTAATGGGGTATGAGGGTGAGTACACACGTTTTACATTTTTTAAATCATTCTTTAGCCCCCAATGGAAATTTTTAATACATACAATTCTCTACTGTTTGTCATCTAAAAGAACTTCTTTTAATGAATTTGAAACACAAATAGCTTATGCACTTGTGTGTTTGGCTAAGGGTCAAAAATATAATTTTTCGAAATACATACTTGATGGCATGATCAGAAACATCACAAAGGGCAAAAAGGATATGTTTATAATGTATCTTAGATTTGTGCAACTTGTTTTAAATAAACAGGTTACTGATTTAGTTGCACAAGAACTTGTTATTGGTGTTAGTACTCTCTCTGCAAGAATGTTAATAGAGATGAATAAAAATACCAATAAGAAGTTTTTTGGGAAGGATACAGCATTGTTTCCAACAATGCTTCCTGCTCCTTCCACCACAGATGTAGTACCACCAACTACATCTGAACCAATTGGTGACAGGCCAGTAGCACAAACTGAGCCTGAACACACACCAAGTGGGGGTACCAAAAGAAAACAAGGGACCAAACAGCCTACCCAATTAAAGCCAAAGAAAAATAAATTGAAACATGTAAGTGAGGCTCCTACTGCTCATTTATCTCGGTCAAATATATCACCATAGCAGGTGACCCCACAGGAGATGGGTGGTCATTCTAGAAGGGCTGCCACTATTGTTACTAGTCCACTGACAGAACAAGACAGTGGTAACATCAATAAGACCCAACCAGAGGCAACTTCTAATGCTGAACCTACGGGTAATGAAGCAAGTGAAGGTCCCAGTACCAAGAATAAAGGGACTTCTGCTGATCATGCTAGGCATGAGGCAGATGATACATTTGTCAACGATTCACCTTGGAGGTCACACTCTAATGGTGATGAGGCTAGTACTCACCCTGAATTGACGAATGTACAACTGACAGAAGCTGTGGATTTTATTTGGAATAAGTTGATTCATGAAAAGAAGTTGAATAGAGCTCAGGATGCAAAGATAGCAGAGCAGGCTGCTAAACTGGCTGATCAAGAGAAGGTGATTGAAGATCTAAAAGAGAGAATTATTGATCTTGAGAAGGTCTTGGTCAAGTTTTTGAAAGAAGTCCACTTATCCAAGCCAGGAGAGGATGCTCACAATACTTTCACCAAGGGGGAGAAAAAGGAAGAGGATGAAAATACTGATGAGTTTATGCCTGATCTAAATGATCAAGAAGGTGTTGCACAGACTGAGGTTGTGGGTGACCATGATGAGACACATAAAGATGATACCGAGGTCATGGATGATGTGCAGACTGAGGTTGTTGAAAGTGTTGTTCAAAAGACTGTAGAGAGGGTTGAAGGTGAAACAGAAGTGGTAGATGATGTTGAAGATGGTGAAGAAGTGGTTCAACCTATTAATTAACCAGTTGAGAATGGTGTGAAAGAAGGTGATGATGCAGGATTAGAGGTTAAGGGGGAGACTATTAATGTAAGAGCAGCAGAGCATAAAATTTCTTATGGAAGGAAGAAATCAATTCCATTTAGATCTGTCAAGGCAGCTAGAATTGAACAGATGAAGAGGGCTAAGTCAAGTAGTCCCATTGCTAAGACAAAGGTAACTCCTACCACTGCTAGTGTTAATACTTCCATTGTACTACTCCTGTTCCCACTGTTACATCAGCAACCCCACCAATCTATACAACTACTGCCACTGCTACAACAAATACAACAACTTCAACTCAACCTGCTACTGTACTTAAACCTACCACTGCTAGAACACTTGAAGTACCTTTCAGAATTACAGAATCTACAAATTTGCCTAAGCCTGATTCTAAACTATCCAAGATTGATCCAAAAGATAAAGGCAAGGGTAAATTAGAAGAAAAACCAAAAATGAAGAAGGTACAATAGAATGTTGAGCATGATCATGAATATGCTTTGAGGGTGCAAGCAGAGTTGATTGAACAGGATAGAATTGAAGCAGAAAAGAGAGCTGCTGAATCATAGAGGTCTTTGCCAGTTCAAGTGAATGAATCAGATGTTGATGAGGTTGATGTATTGCTTGAATCTGGAACGATTGTGAAGATGACAAACAGAGGCAAGCAGGGTGTATGCAGATATGAAAGCAAAGGGAGTAAGGGTAGAAGATGATACAGTCTATAATGCTTATGTTGAAAAGTCCAAAGGAAATCCTCTGTAGATGGCTTTGCAAAAGGCAATTGAGAGAGGCAAGAAAAAAAAGATTGATAGGGAAGCTGCTAAGAAAAGAGCAAGGAAACCAACTAAGGCTGAATTAAAAAATGAATTGGTTTGTAAGCTTAGAGGAGATAGGAAACCTACTATGACCATAAGGAGAATGTCATTGGAGAGATTGCAACAATTATATGACAATAATCCTATTGTTAATCATGAAGCAAGGAAAAGGTTGGAAAAGAAAAAGAAAGAAGATGAAGAGATTCAGAGAAGGCTACAAGTAAGATATGAACAAATTGATGAGGAGCTGGAGAAAGCAAAGGAAGAAAAGCTAAAGGCTAAGGAGTTGAGATTGAAAATTGAAGGGGTGAAAAGATCATTTGCTATTTTTCAAGAGTTGGATGATAGATTATGTGATCTGGATAGGGATGAAGAAGTGTTAGAGAAATTGTTGGTAGAAAAGTTTGATAGGTCTGCCAATACAAATGTTCATGATGAAGATTTCTCAGAAATTATTAAATGGGAAGGAATTTTTCTGGAATCTGGTACAACGTCTTATGAAGTTAGGATTGTGAGGAAGAATGGAGATGTAAGCTTTCATAAATCAATGCAGGATATCTTGAAAAGAATTAATAAGTTTGATGAGTATGACATGTACAAGATTGGATTGGAGAAGGATGTGAAACTGATTACTATTGCTCTTGAAAGGCATGTATGGGAATGGTTGCAGATGATGTTTGAACCAAAATTGTATGGAGATATATTTTTGTGTGCTGAAGTGGTTGGATATTGGAGACATTTTGCTAAAGCTGGGGTACATTGTATATCACTGAAGAATGGTAAATATGTGCATATGCTGGAAGAAAGAGAATATGTCCTGATTATAGCATTGTTGGAGCAATTGGTTAGAATGAAATTAGAAGTAGCTGTGAAGACAAAGAAAAGGAAAGACATAGTATACAGGATTCTGAACCAGTATAGCAAAAGAAGTCAACCAACGGATTGAAGCAAAATGAAGAAACTTAATGTAATTGAAGGTTGAATAAGTTTAGGGGAGATTGTTGGGATCAGAGCTAAATTGACTAAGTGTTGAAGACTAAAGATCAAGTCTTAACCACTGTTAGAGTTAAAGACTGCCACTGCTAGAAGAGTTGAAGACTAGCCACTGCTAGTACAAATGTAATAACTGCCACTGTTAGACATATACTTAGGAAATGTGTAATAAGTATATTGTAGCCTCTGTTAGTATAATATATTTACTACCACTGTTGTTATGTTTATTTGTAAGTTGGTTAGGCATTTAGAGTTATGTATGGAATCAAATTGTTTCCATAATAACTGGAGATTGTATAGGACTCTATGTATTATAAATAGAGATCCTTAGACCTAGAATAGGCTAACGATTTTACGAAACTTCAAGGTTTTTTGTAACCCTAATACATTAAGTGTATTCATCTTATATCATTAATAAGATTGAAGCTTTTGGTATTAATCATTCATAATATTCTTGATCTTCTTGATATTATTGAGTGTGATTCCGTAACTTCTCAATAATAATTCAAAGCTTATTATTATCTAATTGTTTATTAGAGTATTCTGGGTTTCACAATTATGAACACGTGGACATATGGATTGCTCAACACAGATAAATGGCGAAGAAGTTATGCCAAATCGAAGAACCGAAGAACCGAGGAACCGAATACGGTTGTCCCAGACTGTATACGGATGAACACAGACCGTATACGGCCTGCACATACCGTATACGGCCTGCACAAAACGTACGGTTAGTGTTCACCTGTATTTGCTCCAATTCACCCGTATACTTCCAAAACCAACCGTATTTCGTGCTCAGGCAATAAAAATGAGATTTTTATATGGCTGTGCGATACGGTTGTGCATTTGGAGGTTGGAATACGGTTGAAGAATACGGTTGCACGTTTCTTATATATATGAGGCTTCACCTCCCATTTTAATCATCCATTCTCATTCACACTTCACTCTCTTACTACTCTCTCTCTAGATTTAAGTTTTTAGTATTCCTAGTTAGTTTCTCTCTCTAGTTTCTCCTTCTAGAAACTAGTGGGAAGATTAGGGGGACAATCCGTCGCTTTTAAAGGAGTTATGTAATATAGTTCATAGCAGCTAGCATATGTAATACTTGGGATATTATTCGGCGAAATACAAGTGTTATTCTGCTTGCAATTATTTACGAGTAATATCTATCCTTTCATATATTAATTTGTCATAATGTTCTTGTTTGATGTTTGTGATTTATTAATGTTGGAAATGTTTATTTTTTGAGTAGTTACTTGATTGTTTGCCATGATTTAGATAGTTGTAATTTGGTATGACTAATGGAACTGTTAAACCTTGTATATGTCTAAACTTATCATGTATCTAGACGTAGTTACGGATCACCCTTTCTAGTCCTTCACGTGACTATCACCATAGCTATAGGCCTAAGTTACGGTAGATTGTTATCTGTATTATCATACGAAGCAATGTTTGTTACTGTAACTCGGCTGAAGCACTGGGTATAGCGATGTAAACACCACTACAATGTGGAAGCCCCAAAAAAAGCCGTATGTACCGACATTGTGGACTACCTAGAAACCCTAGAATATGGTCTAGGAACCGTAAAGCTGTGGAAATGTTATAGTACTGAAAGCATTTAGCTTTATTCTAATATTTTTTTTTTCTTTTTCTACTTGAGAATTTCTCTGCCAAGTTCCTTTCTCCTTCATATATATCTTTTGATTTCTTTGTGAGAGAGGTGTGATGACACGCAAATACTCAAGTTTTTATGTGCATTATTCTCACCTTTTTAGCCCAAATAATGGTGAATATATCCAAAATGAACAATTTATTACTAATACTCATCATTTGGGCTATAACATAGATGATGTTTCAAAAATCAACTTAAATGGTCGAAAAACACGATAAATCTAACAAATACGATCACAAGCATTCTTGTTCACGCTTTTAGCACTTTTTGAGTTATAATTAGAATTATGAACTCTAAATTATGTCATTTTGTTTGTTAGGAAATTACGAACGCGTGGATATAAAGAACGCTCAAAACGGATAAACGACGAAGAAGTTACGCCCAAACGAAGAATCAAAGCCACCGAAGACCAACAATACGGGAGAGCCAAGCCGTATACGGCCAAGCTCAACTGTATACAGCCAAGCACAGGGAATATACGGCCTAGCATAACCGTATATGGCCATGTGTCAGCCGTATATGGCCTGTCTCCCCCGTATACGGCCAGGTCTCTCCCGTATCGCCCAATTTTCACCCAAATACGACTGGACATTCCGTATTTGATGTCTTGCCCATATAAAGGAGGATTTTTATATGGCTGTGGAATACGGCTGAGATTTTGGAGGTGGGAATATGGTTGAGGAATACGGTTGAGCCAAGTCTATAAATACTCACCACCACCTCCTCATTTACACACACCACACCAAGAATCACCACACAATTTCTCATTCTTTCTTTCATTTATCTCTCTACTCCCTCTCTAGAATAATTTAGATTAGTTTAGTATAATTAAGCTAGTAGATTAGCTTTGAGCTTAGTTGTAATGGAGGTGCTCCGAGACTGCGATTACGCAAGATTTGTAATAACACTTCGTCGGGTATTATTATAATCTCTATCTTGTTATTTTAAATATGTTGCGTTGTTGCCATGATTATTTAATACTTGCTAGAGTTATTACCATGCTTAGCTAAACAAATATGTGTTTGCTATGATAGTCATTATGGTAGAGTAGTTATACTTTAATCATGCCGTTACTCTGCCTGTATGTTATTGATATATATTTGAATATATTGTGACACCCGCCAAATTAGGACTAGTGATTAGTGCATAATCAATTGTTAATACATGTAATTAGTTTTGTATTAGGCTAATTAATGTATCAAAATATATATTGATGAATATATACAATTATGCGATTTGATTAAATCATAAAAGTTTCAAATCGAATGCAATTCGATTCAATTAATACGGACGTTGGTGAACATTTTTATTGAATAATATAATATTATTTAATAACTCTATTTTGTCATTATTTAGACAATATTTCAACTCAAATTCGTATCGTACAAACTACAATTATGCGATTAAAATAATAA
The DNA here is from genome assembly GCA_963422505.1 of Pseudognaphalium luteoalbum. Taxonomy (NCBI): domain Eukaryota; kingdom Viridiplantae; phylum Streptophyta; class Magnoliopsida; order Asterales; family Asteraceae; genus Pseudognaphalium; species Pseudognaphalium luteoalbum. Next base: position 56,575,109 of record OY730194.1, read on the forward strand.
ACGCGCGCACAACCGAAACAAGAATAAATTATACTCCCTCCGTCCTAAAATAAGTGTCTCATTTTGACTTTTAAAAGTTATTATTTTTCAACATTGACCTTAAATTTTTTTAATTGTGTTATATAGTACTAGATGCAAAATATATGAATGGATTGAGTTTTAAATCTATTTTCATTGGTATAATTTTCAAGTTGAATTATATAACACAAACAAATATATTTAAAATCAAAATTGAAAATTAAAGACTTTTAAAAGTCAAAATAAGACAGTTATTTTGGGACGGAGAGAGTATTTTTTAACTCAAGTAAAAGTATTTGATGAAATACTTCAACAAAAACCTTAACAAATATTCGTATTTTAAAATATTTATTTATACGATTAAACGATCGGGGAAACGAACACCGCACGGAGTACAGATACAGGAGATAAAAATTTGGGACACCCACCTCAGTGGGGCCCACTGGAAATCAGCCAAAAGGTGAGGGTCATCACCCCCTCACCTCATTTACACTCCCACCCACACAAACTCTTTCTCTCTCTCTCTCTCTCTCTTTTACTTCCATCTCCACCACCATCACAAACCATCACCTTAATTCTCAAAATAACACCACAAAACGACCTCCAATCTCGAAGCTCCTTTAGAGAAAAACGATCACCTCGTATCGATCTACATTTCCATCTTTTCGGATTTCTCCGGCGCTAAGTTTGTTACAAGTCTTCGGACATCATTACTCGGCTAATCAACTCAAGTTTATTTAGATAAACACTTCAAGACTCAGGTGAGTCTCATAGCCCCTATTTTACTATTTTACCCAGGGGTGTGATATACTGCTCGTTTTATTTTACTATATGAACGCAAGTACGAAATCAAACAAATACTAGATGAGTTATCTCACTAATCTTTTCAAAGCCCTCCTCATCATAGTTTGGTAATATGTTGTAGCGTGAATATTAGTATATGGTACCATATAGGATTGACCTTCCTCGTCCGGGTTAGCATGCACTAACTGGGTAAACGGATGTACTAATATTTGTTCAGACGAGTGTAGATTAGGCACTCGTGGGAGGCACCTCGATCAGGATTCCTTAAATGTGGACCTGACACCTCGAGTCTCAGACTATGTGCTCATGGCTGTAAAACTTTTGTTTTGCTTAATTGCATTTTAAATTCAACTAAATCTTGCGGTTCATACGAAATATGTGTTGACATACAAACCTGTGAGCTCACCATCGTTTCGCTGACCCATTTTAGCATGTATCACAGGTACTCAGCAGTAGCTCACATCAACTTACGAACTTATCTCCATTAGAACTCTCTATATTTAACAACCTCTAAACCACGTTATAGTAGACAATCGCTTTAATTGCTAAACGACCGAAGTAACCTCCGCTTTTTAATTCAGTCTAGTTTAATTTAGGATCAAAAAAATCCAAAACCAAAATCAACTCTTTTAACTCTAGCTAAATACATAAAAGCTTCTAAACCACCTAGTTTCAATTTGTCGCGCTTTGAAGAACGATCCTAGGTCATACTTGTCCTTTGCTAGCCCTTTGATTAGCATAATAAGTAACCCTAGGCCCCAACCTTATATATTAAAAACCCATTGCTGTGTCACGTCACCATTAGAAATCCCAAGACCGGTGCGTGTCGCAACAAGTTTTTGGCGCCGCTGCCGGTGAGCGTTGGCAATCGATTTTAGGATTTAGTAACTTTAGTGTTTAAGCGATCCTTTTGAAAGATTAACATCAATCAAGAGTTACCTTTTTGCCCTTAGGATTAGTTTAGTTTTAGCTTTTTAACCAATTATGACAACACATTTTGATTGGACCAACCCCACACCAAATGAGTCTTTAACCCAACTTTTAGCTGTCTCCTCACCTACAAACCACTTACCTTCCTCAAAACAATCTTTGTCAGAATTTATGTTTGAACAAAACGTTATAAACAAAAGAGTAACCGGATTTCAGATTAACATTGACGCCATGAGAAAAATTTCAGAAAAATTAATCTCTAACATGAAATCCATTTTGAAAAACTTATGTTTTATTGAGGAAAGTACGTCGGTAATCACTAATGATACCACTCAACCACCAAGTGATGATATGTTAATCGTGACTAGAGGGGGAAAAGTAACCAAAGTTGATCCACCGCCACCAGATAACACCCCCGAAAATACTACTTTGCCCACACCTACACCTAGTGAAAATGTGTCAATTGACATCCCTGTCACAATACCTGACCCATCACCAGCCAAAACTCCAGATAATGCACCTCGAACGAGAATACCTTATACTGGTAGACTTAAAAAGGAAAAGCAAGAAGCCCAATTCGGTAAATATATGGAAATATTTAAAAGCCTACACTTAAACATTAGATTATTAGATGCTTTAGAAGAAATGCCCTTGTGTGCTAAATTCTTTAAAGAACTCCTTTCAAACAAAGAAAAACTCAGGGAAATAGTTAGTTTACCCTTGAATGCTGAAGTTCATTAATTGTACAACGTGGTCTCCCACCTAAATTAGGCGATACTGGATGTTTTACTATACTCTGTTTTCTCCAAGGAATTCAAATTAGTAACGCCTTAGCAGACCTAGGTGCTAGTGTTAATCTTATGCCTTATTCCCTCTACAAGAAATTAGGATTAGATGACCTATTACCTACTCGTATGACTATCCAATTAGCTGACAGATCAGTTAAACTCCCTCGAGGAATTGCTGAAGATGTAATGGTCAAAGTCGATAAGTTCGTTTTTCCAGTGGACTTTATTGTCATGGACATAGAGGAAGACACCCATATCCCGCTCATCCTAGGCAGACCATTCCTAAACACTGTCAAGACTGTAATTGATGTTAACAAAAAAAATTTAAAATTTAGAGTTGGGAAAGAGGAGGTCACCTTTAATGTCGATCGATTGATGAAGCCACCTCTGGAAAAGGACCTTGGTTTGTGTGATACCATGCAGGATATTTTTGATGAGCATCTCCATGAAGTACTAGCACTATCCAGCCAGGATCCGATACCCAACACCATAATCACCATTCGAAAGCTGTGTAATGAGGACCTTGGGCTGCACTCCGCAATCACTTTGCCAACAACATCCAACAAACTACTATTTCCGCTGTTTGAAAAGAAGTCTCCTCACATCGATGGCAAAACAATCGTTGTTCCATTAGGATGCGGTACACCGATACCTTGGCTAAAGAGAGATAAACCCATATTCAATGAACCAAACCCATTTCCCTCAATTAGAGAGATCTTGGATTCATTCAAAGGAATGAGTGTTGAGCCACCATCGTTTGAACTACAATTAGCCAACCAACCCGAACCACTGCCGTTTTCAAACCCTGAAATCACCATAAACCAATCTTCATCCGCTCAATTTCAAGAATTCCAATTCACTAACGACGGATAGATCATCATCACCAGAAACGATGAAGTTTCCTCGTCATCAGCCAACAAGTACGAGCTAAAGATAGACGAATTCTCAAATAAAACCGTGTGGGTTGAAATAACATCAATCTCCACATCTGAACCCGAGACAGATGAAGCACCATTCCAAGCTGAATACGAATAGCTGAATAGAGACAAGATAGCTACAATGAAGCCGTCTATCGAAGAGCCACCAAACCTGGAATTAAAAGAACTACCACCTCTTGAGTACTCTTACCTCCATGGAACATCACAACTCCCGGTGATAATATCAAAAGAGTTAAAACCCGAGGAGAAAGCTCAACTCATTGATGTTCTGAAATCGCACAAGAAGGCAATTGCATTGAAAATTTCCGACATACAAGGAATCAGTCCAAACTACTGCACACACAAGATCATCATGGAAAACAATTTCAAACCATCCGTACAAAGGCAGAGAAGGGTAAATCCTAAGATTCAGGATGTGGTCAAACAAGAGGTTATCAAACTCTTAGATGCTGGATTGATCTACCCAATATCCGACTCACCTTAGTTTGCCCCGTTCAAGTCGTACCAAAGAAAGGAGGAATGACGGTCATTACAAACGAAGAAAATGAGCTTATACCAACTCGGACGGTTACTGGTTGGAGGGTTTGCATCGATTACCGGAAGTTAAATGAAGCAACTCGCAAAGATCACTTCCCGCTTCCGTTTATTGACCAAATGCTCGAAAGGTTATCAGGAAACGAATTCTACTATTTCCTTGATGGTTTTTCCGGGTATTTCCAAATCCCGCTCTATCTGAAGGACCAAGAGAAGACAACGTTCATGTGTCCCTACGGAATGTTCGCATACCGAAGAATGCCGTTTGGATTATGCGACGCACCTGCAACTTTTCAAAGATGCATGGTTACAATTTTCCATGTCATGATTGAACAATGCATGGAAGTATTTATGGACGATTTCTCTGTCTTTGGAAACTCCTTCGCATCATGTCTATCCAACCTCGATAGAATGCTCGCCAAATGTGAAGAATCAAACCTCATGTTAAATTGGGAAAAGTGCCACTTTATGGTGAAGGAAGGAATAGTTTTAGGACATCGAATATCAAAGTCTGGAATTGAAGTAGACAAAGCAAAGGTCGAAACCATTGCCAAACTTCCAACACCAACCAACGTCAAGGCCATTAGAAGCTTTCTAGGACATGTTGGGTTCTACCGCCGTTTTATCAAGGACTTCTCAAAGATTTCTCGACCTATCACCCACCTTCTAGGAAAAGACATCAAGTTTGTGTTTGACGAGAACTGCATGAAGGCTTTCAACTACCTGAAGAAGGAGCTTACAAATGCAGCAATCATGGTCGCTCCAGATTGGAGCCTACCATTTGAGATCATGTGCGATGCTAGTGACTTCGCAGTTGGGGCAGTTCTAGGTCAAAGGAAAGATAATCACTTTCAACCAATCTATTACGCTAGAAAAACACTTACAGATGCTCAAGAAAACTACACAACAACAGAAAAAAGAGTTGCTAGCCGTGGTATTTGCCTTTGACAAATTTAGATCCTACCTAATATTGTCCAAAACAATAGTATATACGGATCACTCAGCTCTGAAATACCTCTTCAAAAAGCAAGACGCAAAGCCTAGATTGTTACGATGGATTCTACTCCTACAAGAATTCGACATCGAGATAAAAGATAAGAAAGGAGCAGAAAATGTCACCGCAGATCATCTAAGTCGAAGTGAAAATCCGTCAATGGAACAACTTGCAGAAAGAGATATTAAAGATCGATTTCCAGAAGAACTGTTAATGAGTTTAGGAGAACAAATACAAGGCTCGCAATTCACTGACGATCCTTGGTTTGGAGACATTGCCAATTTTGTAGTTGGAGGGATCACAAGAAAAGGGATGATCTCATCGTGAAGACAAAAGTTCTTCCGCGATGTCAAACATTACTTTTGGGATGATCCATATTTGTTCAAGGTCTGTCCCGACCAAATAGTAAGAAGATGTGTCGATGGAAAAGAAGCCGAACATATACTCCACCAAAGCCATCACGGACACACCGGAGGACATCATGCAGCTAATCTGACAGCAAAGAAAGTCTACGACTCAGGATTCTACTAGCCTACTATTTTCAGAGACGCACAAGACTTGGTGAAACGCTGCGATATTTGCCAAAGGTTTGGAAATATAACAACGCGTAATGAAATGCCATTGACGAATATCCAAGCATGTGAAATATTTGACATATGGGGTTTAGACTTCATGGGACCATTTCCGAAATCCTACGGAAAAGAATACATTCTAGTAGCTGTCGATTACGTATCAAGATGGGCCAAAGCCCAAGCCTTTCCAACAATTGATTCAAGAGTCGTAACCAAGTTCTTAAAATAGCTATTCTGTCGGTTTGGAACACCTCGAGCAATCATCAGCGATCGAGGCACGCACTTTTGCAATACTCAGTTTATGAAACTATTGCAACAATATGGTGTTACCCACAAAACCTCTACGGCCTATCACCCGCAGACGAATGGGCAAGCAGAGATTACAAACCGTGTACTAAAAAGGATCTTGGAATGAATAGTTGGTCAACACAAGGAAAGATGGGTAGACAAGCTAGACAATGCTTTATGGGCATTTCGGACAGCTTATAAAACACCATTAGGAACAACCCCCTATAGGCTCGTTTATGAAAAGGCATGTCATCTCCCGATTGAACTAGAATACAAAGCTTACTTGGCACTAAAGAACTGTAGTTTAGATCCTACGATAACAGGAACGCACCGAAGAATGCAGCTAAATGAGCTATCGGAGTTGAGGGATCAAGCTTACGAAAGTTCCTACAAATTTAAGGAAAGAACCAAGTTGCTCCCGATTTAAGAAATTTTTTGGTAAGTTCAAAACACGATGGAGCGGTCCCTTCACAATCTCTAAAGTATTTCCCTATGGTGCCATCGAACTCGAAGCTCCAGACGGAAATTTCAAAGTAAACGGTCACCGATTAAAACACTACGTAGAAGACTTTCCCTCAAATGAGGAAGTCTATAACTACGAATCACCCTAATAGAAAAATGGGTATAAAAGAGTCAAGCTACAAGACTCGATAAACAAAGCACTCTTGGGAGGCATCCCAAGCATATCTTATGTTTTTTTCATTAATCTTCCTTTACTGCTATGTTTGAACTAATCCAATTTTTTATGCAGTACCTCGCCTTACAAAAGACTAATGATTTTAGACCATTAACCTTTTGTATTTTGCAGGATGAGTTCGCAGTCAAACAGAGCACGAGCCCCCAGTCAGTGATGCTTGCGTGCCATGCATCACTCCCGGAATTCATCACTGGGTAGTAGCATGAGGACTGTCAGGGGATCCCAGTCACCACCTCCTAGTATGGATGAGATTTCGGCAGACTCGGTGGAGGTGTACGTTCAGGAGTCATTCCTGTTATGTCCCATCCATTCCAGGTTACCTTCATCTCACCGACCAGCAGGACAGACTGCAGGGACCTCCATAGTACCCACCTTTGAGCATGGGGTCACTACTGCAGACCCTGCTGTCACTTGGTCTATACAGAGAGCTCTTGAGGTCCAGCACACCGCCATCTGACGCTTAGATTCAGGATCCAGAGGATGGCACTGCGTCTCCTGTCTATTCCATCGAGGAGTCAGCATCTCCTACATTGATCATGGATAACATGATCTTTATGGATGATGACTTCACCGACTGGGAGGCACTCTATGCTGACATGGATTAGCTTTTATTAGTTATTTTATGTTTGATATTAACTTATATTGACACTTGTGTTTTCTGAAGGATGTGTACTATGCAGAATTCAAAGTAGAATTTATGGAAAAAGTTCATTTTTAATGAGCCTGGTCCATTTCCAGCAAATTCACACACTTAAATCTGGTCCATAACATCCAATGGCAACGCACGCAGCACAAGGAAGTATCTCTTCTAACCTTATTTTGCTTGATTTAACACGCTAAAATTCTAAGTAAAACTCTAAGTGTGGGATTACTACTCACCAATAGAGAATGACTTCGAAAATATTGACCCTTATTCAAAAATCTAAGTGTGGGATTGGCCTAACTTAGAAGTAGAACATCAGGGACAATGTTCTTTTAAGTGTAGGATAGCAGTAGTATTGACTACTGTATTGCAACATAAACTTTTGATCAAACTTTTTAGCAAAAGTCAGATTTTCAGCAAAATTTTCAAAATTTCTGAATCAAGGATAGTCAAAAAGGGTATTTTTGGTCAACAAAAGTTCAAAAGGTTTGGCAAATCAACTATGACGAGCAAAACTCTTTGATAACTTTCAAACCAAGTTTCAAAACAAGCGATCGCATGACTAGGCACAAAACCACCCAAAATGAGTGAGGAATCTTGAGCCATATAAGAGCATCCATCTTTAATGCTTCACTTTTCAATTGTGAGTGTGCCGATGTATGCTCTCTAGAATCAGAACTTGTTCAAGGAATACATTTCGAGATTACAAAAATGGGCGTCATACGTGACGAAGGTGCAATTAGAAGACCTCGACATTTCCTTGGATAAGAGCCCTCTCATAAAACCCTTGCTTTCAAATCTAACCAATGCTCACCTTCAGCATTGAAGATCAGCGGAAAACATGTTGAGCCTTAGCCTTTTCATTTCAAAAACTCACTTCAAAAGCCAATCCCTTCTTTCATCTTTTGGCCATAGCCTAAGTTTCTATTCAGTCAGAAGAATTATTATAAGAAGTACGGAGCGTTCCCCAAATGATGATCATCATGCGTAAAAGGAGCTCCAAGAAAAAGTAATTCAGCAAAAGCAAAGCTGTCAGAAGGAACCTAAAAGCCCAAGGATCATTTAAAGCCAAGGGAAAGGTTTATCAAAAGAAAACTTGAAAGAAAAAGCTGCAAACTTGAGAGAAAAGTCCAGAAAGGAACACTACTAAGCACCAAAGATAAGTCATCACAGACAACTCTTAGGCTATATTGAAACCCCCAAATAAACCACCTACAAAACCCTTCATCCATACACACCACTTCCACCCTCTTGCGAATATCTAGGTATAATTAGTACCGTCCTCATTTAAGTATTGTAGATTTGATTCTCGATCAAGCTTATGACAACGGAAGACCTACATGACTAGCCCCTGAGTGAATTAGAAGTTAGGAAACCCGATACACTTGAGTGAATTGAGTGACCACCTATGAGGGCCCCAGTCATGTATATCTTACATTATGAAGATTGAAAAGAGAGCTTGTTAGAACCAAAGGTTTGGGGAAACATCAAAGGATGGAACCTCGTCTGAAATCTTTTTACCAAACATGAAGGAATAAAATTTCTCCGGAATATGAAGACGCCCTTCCAACCTTTCATCACAATTTTATGAAGGTTTGCTTGAGGACAAGCAAAGCCCTAAGTGAGGGATACTTGATATCGCGTAAAAAGTCACGTTTTTACCACCGATATCTCTCTCATTCTGGAGCAATACTTGGCATTTGGACTCAAACAATGCACAAATCATTGATAATATGCTAACAAGATCAAAACAAGGTTGCACGAGCAAAATCAAGCAAAACGGCGGAAAACCGAAGATTCCACGCACGTTTGAAGATTCAAGACATCAAAATGAGGTTTCAAGAAAAAAGAGCCCATGACCAACATCTATCTCGTCCAAGATGTTCGTTTTCAAATTACGAATCCAACAGAAGAAGAATCAACAAAAACGGACGAAGAATGAAGATTCTATGTACGCCGGAAGAATCAACCTTTATGTCTACGACTGGAACTAAAACAAAGTCAAGTCAAAAAGGCTCTACTTATGTTTTAGGAGGATGTGGATCATCATCAAACTGCTCGAATGATCAGATTTTGGAATCTTTCTTTGCTAGTAATGTGAACTCCTCACTTACTAATGAAGATATAGAACAGTTTGATGGAGATGATCTATAAGAGATGGACAATAGATGGAAAATTGCTTTAATCACTGAGAGGGCGAAAAGATTTATGCAGAGAACTGGGAGAAACAACTTTGCATATAAAAGGAATGATGCAAGTTGGTTTGATAAGAGTAAGATAAAATGCTTCAACTGTCATAAGATGGGGCACTTTGCAAGAGAATGTAGAAGTCCAAAGAAGGAACATAATAGCAGTGAGAATGGTCAAAGAGATGGAAGCAATGGAGCTCAATCAAGGAATATACCAATCCAGGGTGCTTCATCAATGCTCTTGTGTCTATGGATGGCTGTGGATGGGACTGGAGTGATCAAGAAGAACATGAAGTGAAGAATCAATGTCTCATGGCCATTGTTGAATCTGACAAGAAGTCAGAGGTTCCTTATGAGGTTATATTAGCAAAACAGTTAGACAAGAGTCTAAATTTTTATTCGTTTGCTTCGTCTCTTTAGCCTACGGTTTTGGAATTCTGTTACACTTATAATGATACCAAATTGGTCAAATTTATATGTCTCTAGGGATGGCGTATGCGGAATGCTCTCGGTTTGCGCTCAGGCGGCTCTATCTTCCTCGTTCTTTATCCGATCTGCACGATTCTTGATTCTCTATTCTTGAAATAACCCGTGACATCATATGAGACTACTTAAGAACTTTGTATCATCAGGTGACCAAAATTATGTAAGAATCAGTGTTTGAATAATCTGCCTCGATTTGTGTGCTGATAACACGAAAAAAGTCAAGTTTTTGTGTGCGATTATCTCACCTTTTTAGCCCAATTATGGATGAAAACATTTCAAAATAAACATTTTTATACTAAATTTCATAATGATGGCTAAAATATAGATGATTCTTCAAGAATCAACCAAAAAGGCCTAAAAACGAGTAAAATATAGCACAAACGATCAACAAATCTCTCGTTCACGCATTTCAGCACAATTTAAGCTATACTTGGAATTATGACCTCTAACTTATGTCATTTTCTTCGTTAGGAAATTATTGTTGGGATCAGAGCTAAATTGAATAAGTGTTGAAGACTAAAGATTAAGTATTAACCACTGTTAGAGTTAAAGACTGCCGCTTCTAGAAGAGTTAAAGACTAGCCACTGCTACTACAAATGTAATAACTGCCACTGTTAGACATATACTTAGGAATTGTGTAATAAGTATATTGTAGCCTCTGTTAGTATAATATATTTACTACCACTATTGGTATGTTTATTAGTAAGTCGGTTAGGCAGTTAGAGTTATGTATGGAATCAAATTATTTCCATATTAATTGGAGATTGTATAGGACTCTATGTATTATAAATAGAGATCCTTAGACCTAGAATAGGTTAACGATTTTGCGCAGCTTCAAGGTTTTCTGTAACCCTTATACATTAAGTGTATTCGTCTTATATCATTAATAAGATTGAAGCTTTTGGTATTAATCGTGTTCTACAAGTTGTTCATAATATTCTTGATCTTCTTAATATTATTGAGTGTGATTCCGCAACTTCTCAATAATAATTCAAAGCTTATTATTATCTAATTGTTTATTAGATTATTCTGGATTTCACAATTTTGAACACGTGGACATAAGGATTGCTCAAAACGGATAAACGACGATGAAGTTACGCCAAATCGAAGAACCGAGGAACCGAATACGGCTGTCCCAGACCGTATACGGCTGTCCCTGACCGTATACGGCTGAACACAGACCGTATACGGCTTGCACATACCGTATACGGCCTTCACAGAACGTACGGTTAGTGTTCACCCGTATTTTCTCCAATTCACCCGTATACTGCCAAAACCAACCGTATTTCGTGTTCAGGCAATAAAAATGAGATTTTTATATGGTTGTGCAATACGGTTGTGCATTTGGAGGTTGGAATACGGTTGAAGAATACGGTTGCGCGTTTCCTATAGATATGAGTCTTCACCTCCCATTTTCATCATCCATTCTCATTCACACTTCACTCTCTCACTACTCTCTCTCTAGATTTAGGTTTTTAGTTTTCGTAGTTAGTTTCTCTCTCTAGTCTTTCTCTCTAGTTTCTCCCTCTAGAAACTAGTGGGAAGATTAGGGGGACAATCCGTCGCTTTTAGAGGAGTTATGTAATATAGTTCGTAGAAGCTAGCATATGTAATACTTGGGATATTATTCGGCGAAATACAAGTGTTATTCTGCTCGCAATTATTTACGGGTAATATCTATCCTTTCTTATATTAATTTGTCATAATGTTCTTGTTTGATGTTTGTGATTTATTAATGTTGGAAATGTTTGTTTTTTGAGTAGTTACTTGATTGTTTTTTGATTTATTAATGTTGGAAATGTTGTAATTTGGTATGATTAATGGAACTGTTAAACCTTGTATCTGTCTAAACTTATCATGTATCTAGACTTAGTTACGGATCACCCTTTCTAGTCCGTCACATGACTATCACCATAGCTATTGGCCTAAGTTTCGGTAGATTGTTATCTGTATTATCATACGAAGCAATGTTTGTTATTGTAATTCGGTTGAAGCACTGGGTATAGCGATGTAAACACCACTACAATGTGGAAGCCCCGAAAAAAGTCGTATGTACTGACATTGTGGACTACCTAGAAACCCTAGAATATGGTCTAGGAACCGTAAAGCTGTGGAAATGTTATAGTACACTGTATGTCTACCATTGGTTACAAAGCTGTGGAAATACCTTCACCCAAGTACACCGTAAACATACCTAGGGTTAGAAAGCTGTGGAAATATGCACTATACACCGCTAGTGTACCTAGGGATGAATGACTGATCGCAAAGGAGAGTCTAGATCATGACAGAAGTACTTGTTCTATTAAAACCTACTACAATGAGTCTAGATATGAAAGTCAAGCCAAGCAGTGGTTCAAGATTCATAAACCCCGAGACTCTACATAACTGATAGTTTAGAATACAAAGTTAATAATCAGTACACGATTAGATAATAACATTTAGACTTAGGTGTTAAGAAAGGTTAGAATAACCTGAATGGCAGTCTATTACCTTATTCATGCACCCTCAATGGGTCACTGGTCCTAGTCGGACAGTGTGGGGGGTTGAGCAGCCTATTCTGATCAGAATCATGATAGCCTATGTACTCAGTGACATACTAATTTAGAATCTATCTAAAGAAGTAGAGTCCTAGTGTTTACACCTATAGTTTACTTGTATGTTAGCTAAATGTGTCCCATAATGAATATCATCCCAGTATGCACTATCCCTAATCATATTGAACCACGTCTCCGTCATCCTTACGTGTTACATATATGCTAGCTTCCCTTTTATTTTATGCTTTAGTAGTTTAAAAATTTAGAAAACCAAATACAAAACCTATCCAACTATCAAAAAACCAGCTTAATCACTAAGTTATCCGAACGAGCTCTACTTCAATTCTACCATCGTGAGGAACGACCCTGGATCATCATTGCCACTTACTAGCATCAGGTACTCGTACCTAGTATCAGTACGTTGTTCAGAATTTTTAGGTCCATACAAAATATAAATTCAAAAATACTCATGATGCCGCCTCGAGTGTGAGGTCCGCAACGGCAGGACGCGAACCCTGGACCGACCGTAAGGGGTGCATCACGTGCCTTTTGGATGTTTTTAGCACATTATATAGCAATACCTATTATTTGGCCTACTTAGTGAAATTAAGTAAATAAATGTTCAATTCAAGTATTTTCACCAAGAATTTGGTCAAATATCCCATACTTTGACATTGCTTGTCCTCAAACAATACATAGTTTTTATAAAAACGGTTTTAAGAAGATTTGTTGAATTTTAAAATCCTTAGGAGCAATCACCCCGTAATATCAACAAACCATAATAGAAAATAAGGAAAAATAAGATAGTCGTCCCAGAAACAAGGAATGACTTTCTTAGGCATACTTTCAACTCTCACGATATTGGAGTATACATGACCGGGTGATTCTTTACAAGGTGGTCACTCAATTCGCTCAAAGTGTATCGGGTTTCCTAACATTCTAGAACAAATGAAATCACTCAAAAGCCAGTCATGCAGCACTCATTGTCATAGGCTTGATTGAGAATCAGATCTCCACCACTTAAGTGAGGACGGTGCTAATTATCCCAATACATTCATGAGGGTTGTAATGTTTGGTGAGGGTGAAAGGGTACGGAGAATGGTTTGTTTTGGGTGTAAGGGATTAGCTATTTTGCTTTATTAGATTTTTCTAGATGTTGATACTACTGAAAGCATTTAGCTTTATTCTAATATTTTTTTTTTCTTTTTCTTCTTGAGAATTTCTCTGCCAAGTTCCTCTCTCCTTCATATATATCTTATGACTTCTTTGTGAGAGAGGTGTGATGACACGCAAATACTCGAGTTTTTATGTGCATTATTCTCACCTTTTTAGCCCAAATCATGATGAATATATCCAAAATGAACAATTTATTACTAAAACTCATCACTTGGGCTAAAACATAGATGATGTTTCAAAAATCAACTTAAATGGTCGAAAAACAGGATAAATCTAACGAATACGATCACAAGCATTTTTGTTCACGCTTTTAGCACTTTTTGAGTTATAATTAGAATTATGAACTCTAAATTATGTCATTTTCTTCGTTAGGAAATTACGAACGCGTGGATATAAAGAACGCTCAAAACGGATAAATGACGAAGAAGTTACGCCCAAATGAAGAATCAAAGCCACCGAAGATCAACAATACGGGAGAGCCAAGCCGTATACGGCCAAGCTCAACTGTATACAGCCAAGCACATGGCATATACGGCCTAGCATGACTGTATATGGCCATGTCTTAGCCGTATATGGCTTGTCTCCCCCGTATACGGCCAGGTCTCTCCCGTATCGCCCAATTTTCACCCAAATACGGCTGGACGTTCCGTATTTGATGTCTTGCCCATATAAAGGAGGATTTTTATATGGCTGAGGAATACGGCTAAGATTTTGGAGGTGGGAATATGGTTGAGGAATACGGTTGAGCGAAGTCTATAAATACTCACCACTACCTCCTCATTTACACACACCACACCAAGAATCACCACACAATTTCTCATTCTTTCTTTCATTTATCTCTCTACTCCCTCTATAGAATAATTTAGATTAGTTTAGTATAATTAAGCTAGTAGATTAGCTTTCATCTTAGTTGTAACGGAGGTGCTCCGAGACTGCGATTACGCAAGATTTGTAATAACACTTCGTCGGGTATTATTATAATCTCTATATTGTTATTTTAAATATGTTGCATTGTTGGCATGATTATTTAATACTTGCTAGAGTTATTACCATGCTTAGCTAAACAAATATTTGTTTGCTATGATAGTCATTATGGTAGAGTAGTTATACTTTAATCATGTCGTTACTCTGCCTGTATGCTATTGATATATATTTGAATATATTGTGACACCCGCCAAATTAGGACTAGTGATTAGTGCCTAATCAATTGTTAATACATGTAATTATTTTTGTATTAGGCTAATTAATGTATCAAAATATATATTGATGAATATATACAATTATGCGATCTGATTAAATCGTAAAAGTTTCAAATCGAATGCAATTCGATTCAATTAATACGGACGTTGGTGAACATTTTTATTGAATAATATAACATTATTTAATAACTCTATTTTGTCATTATTTAGATAATATTTCAACTCAAATTCGTATCGTACAAACTACAATTATACGATTAAAATAATAAACGCGCGCACAACCGAAACAATAATAAATTATATTTTTTAACTCAAGTAAAAGTATTTGATGAAATACTTCAACAAAAACCTTAACAAATATTCGTATTTTAAAATATTTATTTATACGATTAAACGATCGGGGAAACAAACACCGCACGGAGCACGGATACAGGAGATAAAAATTTGGGACACCCACCTCAGTGGGGCCCACTGGAAATCAGCCAAAAGGTGAGGGTCATCACCCCCTCACCTCATTTACACTCCTACCCACACAAACTCTCTCTCTCTCTCTCTCTTTTACTTCCATCTCCACCACCATCACAAACCATCACCTTAATTCTCAAAATAACACCGCAAAACGACCTCCAATCCCGAAGCTCCTTTAGAGAAAAACGATCACCTCATCTCGATCTACATTTTCATCTTTTTGGATTTCTCCGGTGCTAAGTTTGTTACAAGTCTTCGTACATCATTACTCGGCTAATCAACTCAAGTTTATTTAGATAAACACTTCAAGACTCAGGTGAGTCTCATAGCCCCTATTTTACTGTTTTACTCAGGGGTGTGATATACTGCTCATTTTATTTTACTATATGAACGCAAGTACGAAATCAAACAAATACTACATGAGTTATCTCACTAATCTTTTCAAAGCCCTCCTCAGCATAGTTTGGTAATATGTTGTTGCGTGAAGATTAGTATATGGTACCATATAGGATTGACCCTTTTCGTATGGGTTAGCATGCACTAACTGGGTAAACGGATGTACTAATATTTGTTCAGACGAGTGTAGATTAGGCACTCGTGGGAGGCACCTCGATCAGGATTCCTTAAATGTGGACCTGACACCTCGAGTCTCAGACTATGTGCTCATGGATGTAAAACTTTTATTTTGCTTAATTGCATTTCAAATTGAACTAAATCTTGCGGTTCATACGAAATATATGTTGACATACAAACCTGTGAGCTCACCAGCGTTTCGCTGACCCATTTTAGCATGTATCACAGGTACTCAGCAGTAGGTTGGACTGCATTCAGGACTCATTAGCTTGTGTCAGCATGCAAACATTCAGAGATTTAGCTGCATTATTATATTTTGTATAAATTAATTATGTATGTAAATCTCTCAATTCCAAACTGAGCTAATGTAAACTATATTTTGATGTAAGCTTTGATTTTATCAATACAAGTTGTAAAATGACGCATATAGAGTCGTTCATTATATCTTTGTGCTATGATTATTGATTAGTCGCGCCCCGACCTGATTCGCTTCCGCAATCCGAATTTGGGGGTGCGACAGATTGGTATCAGAGCCTAAGGTTATAGTGAACTAGGTTGCATTTAGTGGGCCTAGACTATGACCGTTAAGAAGTATTCCTTATTAATTATGATTAGGTTCAGTGACTACATGATATTGGTTTAATTTAACATAGTCTGATCAACTATGTACAATTAAAAGAATATGATGTGAGATCTGAAAGGACTCATGACTGAACAAGATACACTAGTTAACTCTGACCACGAGAGAAACCGCGACTCAAACATGTCTGTGTTAGACACTTTAGGCTATTATGTGATATATATATATACATAGATAAGCCTCGCTCTCGCTCAATATCTTAGGCTATATTATATATGTATTATATGAATATAGGCCTCATTCTTTCTAACGCTTTGTCTCAGAATGGCAAACACACCACCCAATTCATCACGCTCTCATCCGTATGGATCACGAAACCCAAGGGTGGCTAGGAGGAACACCAGGTTGCCTCGAGCTGACCCATACCCCACTCACTTCACTTTGTCGGACTTAGCCACTAGGCTACACCGCCACGAGCAACGACTTAATACTATGGATATCGAACTCCAAGAAACCAACGAAAACTGGAGACTCACATCACTCGAGTGTATCCATCAAGTCTCTGAAGATCACGACAATACCGTCAACCACATGGACACCCTTGACAACCGTCTGGGTGAAACCATCGAAACTATGGAGGTTGTCCACAACCAAGTGATTGGCAACCGAAACGAAATCTCCGTCCTACAATCAAGGCTGAATCAGTGCGAGACACGTCTAAGGGAAACCGAGGACGCCCTCCTAATGGTTAGCAGACTTGCAGAATCTGTGGACCATCTCACCGCACTATTACCACAACTCAATCTATAATAGGATTAGCTTAGGCTAAATCTGTACTTTATTATGCTTACATAGGACCTATGTAATTCGACCAGACGTAATAATTCCCGGCACTTTTGTAAAACTTCTAAGTCTGTGACTTTTGAAACTCTTAACTAGAAATTGTTTGTAATCCTCCAACTTCGTATTATGAATTGACAATTTCACCCGTTATTTTGCGATTTTGCCATGTGATGTTGTATATTACCACTTTTATATATGTACATCTATCGTGCTTATTATTCTGCTATCACCCCTCATGTACCTCTTATTTCTCTCTTGAAGAATCATGCCGCCAAAGAAGAAAAGTTACAGTGATGCTGAAATTGCTGCCATCGTTTCCCGAGCTGTGGCCGAAGCCATGGCTACTCGGGATTCACCGCAAAACTCCAGGAGGAGTAATGTGTAACACCCACCAAATTAGGGTTTGTCATTAAGTCCTAATCATCTTGTAATACATGTAATTAGTTTTAAGTTAGGCTAATTAATGTATAAAAATATATATTATTGAATATATACGAATATACGATTTGATTAAATCGTGCAAGTTCCAAATTGAATGAAATTCGGTTCATGCAAATACGGACGTTGGTGATCAAGTTTATTTAAAAAGTATAAATTTGTCTAATAACGATAACATGCCCAAATATTATTTTGATAATATTTCAATTATCTTTCGTACCGTGTAATAAACGCCTACGTGACTTAAACATTAATCACACGAGCAAACGAAACCATTTAAGTTTATTAGGTGTTTGACAAAATACTTCAACACAATATTAAATAAATAATTGTATTTTAAAACCTATAATTAAACGTGTAAAATAATTATTTAACGCAAAACGATCGAAAATCGAATGTTGCACGGAATGCGTACGCGGGAGAGCGAAAAACCGGCGGAGCCCACACTTGGTGGACCCCACTAACCGGGCCCCCTTTTTCCCCCTCCTTTTTCTTCTCCTTTTGTTTCCTTTCTTTCCTCATTCTTCCTTTTTACTTCCTTACCTTTCCTCATTTCTCTTTCAAAAACCAAACCACCACCACCACTTAATCGCACTAAAAACACGACCAAACGACCTCGATCTTCACCACCCGTTTGGAGAAAAAGAACCGCCTCGCAATGATCTACGTTTCTATCCTTCCGAATCCTCCGCGTGACGACTTGTAGGTTTTCGACAAAACCCGAAACCTTTCGATTTTGAGTATTTTTAAGTTCTAGTTGTTCCTTTAAGCTTAGAATGTCCCTACAAGGGTTGGGTAAAAGAATCAGACCAAACGAAAATCCGAAAACTCATTTTTGGCTCAAAAATTCGTTAACAGCCTTAAGTGTCGCAACGAAGGTGCAGTATAGCGTCACTTAAGTGACGCATTGAGTGTCGCTAAAAGCCCTAATCATGCGTCACTTGCATAAGTGCCGCATAAAACCCCTTTTTCCCGACACTTACCTCCGTCACTTGTTTAGTGGCACCTAGAAGCCTTATACGACACTTATACCCGGCACTAATGGAGTGCCGCCACCTTATGCGTCACTTACGTAAGTGACGCCCTAAACTCAGAATTTCCAATTTTATGCGACACTTCCTAAGTGTCGCCCAAGCCACTAAGTGACGCCTCACTTTGCGTCACTTCCATAAGTGACGCCATAAGTGACGCCCTTACCCAGACTCTGCTATTTCATGCGTCACTTCCTAAGTGACGCCAAAGACCCTAAGTGTCGCTATAAGTGTCGCATGAAACAGAACTCAGATTTTTACTAAGTGTCGAGACCTAAAATTTTATCACTTGATTTTACCCAAATTCAAATCTTAGATGTGTTTTTCTCTATAACAATATGGTGGAAATAAAAATTTTTCGAACTGGCATCTCGACCCCAGCCAGGGGCAGCCCCTTGGACCCCGCCAGGGGTTGCCACCCCTGGGACCCCGCTAACCAGGGGCGCTGCCCCTGGACCCCCGTCACCTAAAGTTTGTAAATACTTTTTAAGTATAACACTTCAACATAATAATAATATTATTGCAAATAATCACCAACGGGTTGTATACGTTTACAAAACTCAAACTTACTAATCAAATCAAATCATTGGACATTACTAGTTGGATGAACAACTAGCATAGGTTATCTTTTAAGATAGCTACTTATTTTATTCAACCTTGCGCGTTATAAACGCCCGGCAGGTTACAGTCTTCGGACACCCCATTTTACTTCACCAAATTTGCTCCACTGCAACTCTTCAGGCTCAGGTGAGTCTCATAGCCCCGACTTTTTACTGTTTTAACTCCCGGGGTGGGAATACATGCTCTAACTGTTTTACACGTGAACACGAGTACAAAAGTCGCTATATTCTGCATGAGCTATTTTCTAATCACTTTTAAGTCCTCTACGATCATAGTTATGGTAATACTTTATGTAGCGCGAATGTTAGTGTATGGTACCATATAGGACTGACCATCCTCGTCCCGGTCAACAAGCACTGACTGGTTAAATGGACGCATTAACTTTTGTTCATACGAGTGTGGATTAGACACTCGCCCGAAGGAACCCACGATCAAGCACTTTATTATGATCCTGACACCCACGTTAAGCGCAGACTATGACCTTATGGTAGACATATACATCATTTGATTTATTTCAAACGATTATCCTTAAATCTTATGGTTCACACTTACATGATTATTATCCTTAAATTATTTTTAGCATGTGTTCTCAGGTACCCAACAGCAGTAGGACCTGTTCACTCAGGATGCCCATAGCTCGAGTCAGCATACACGTCAGGAGATTATTTTGCATTACTACATTTTGTAACTAAGTTATGCCGATTAATCTCTAAGCATTGTAACTATTGGGCCTTTTGTAGACCTTTATATATTGTAAAACTTATATTATCAATGTATATGTAAAATGACGCATATAGAGTCGTTCATTATATGCCTTGTGTGTTTTGATTATTGATTAGTAGCACCCCAAAGCTTGCTTCCGCTAAACAGTAAATTTGGGGGTGTTACATATTGGTATCAGAGCCTAAGGTTATAGTGAACTAGGTTGCATTTAGTGGGCCTAGACTATGACCGTTAGGCAGTATTCCTTACTAAGTATGATTAGGTTTAGCGAGTACATGATATTGGTTTAATTTAACATAGCCTGATCAACTATGTATAATTAAAAGAATATGATGTGGGATCTGAAAGGAGTCATGACCGAACAGGATACACTAGTTGACTCTGACCACGAGAGAAACCGAAACTCAAACATGTCTGTGTTAGACACCCTAGGCTATAATGTGATATATATATATACATAGATTAGCCTCGCTCTCGCTTAATAACTTAGGCTATATTATATATATATATATAATGAATATAGGCGTCATTCTTTCTAACGCTCTGTCTCAGAATGGCAAACACACCACCCAATTCGTCACACACTCAATCCGGATTGCAGAACCCGAGGGTAGCTAGGAGGAACACCCGGTTGCCTCGAGCTGGCCTGTATCCAACCCACTTCACTCTACCGGCCTTGGCCGCTAGGCTGGACCGCCAAGAGCAACGACTTCGCACCATGGATGTCACTTTGCAAGAAACCAACGAAAACTGGAGACTCACAGCGCTTGAGCGCATCGACCTAGTCTCCGAAGATCATGAAAACACCGTTAGCAACATGAACATACTCCACGACCAGGTAGTGGAATCAGGAATAGAAGTCGAGCTCTTGCGACTCAGGTTGGAGCAATGCGAGCAACGCCTGCAGGAGGCCGAAGAATACTCAAGGATGCTGGTGCAACGATTAGTCTTGGCTGAAGACAACGCCCGACAGGCCAGCAGCCTTGCAAACACCGTGGATCATCTTGTTGCATTGATGGAACGAATTAATCTACATCGGATTATTACGCTTGTTGGAGAAAGTAGAGTCAGTCTTCCGCATATGCAACTGCCCGGAGGACTGCAAGGTCAAGTATTCCACCTGCACCTTTCTAGATGGTGCTCTGACTTGGTGGAATACCTATGCTCAGACTGTGGGCATCGATACTGCTTATCTGACTCCGTGGGAAGAGTTGAAATAGATGCTGAAGGACGAGTACTGTCCTAGAGACGAGATTCAGCAGCTAGAGCACGAATTCTGGCACCTCACTACCCAAGGCAATGACATTGCCGGATACACTACTAGGATTAACCAACTGGCACTACTGTGCCTATCTCTTGTTGATCCGGAGTACAAGCGGATCGAGCGTTACATCTGGAGACTTCCCCCATGCATTTAGGGTTTGGTCACTTCTTCCAACCATGCCACTATCCAAGCTGCCGTCCGAATGGCACATAACCTCATGGCACAGGTGGTCCGTCGAGGAACATCTGCCACCAACAATCCGAACCAGTCAGGGGATAACAAGTGCTAATAGTCTAGAAACAACAACGACAGCACCTCATCATCCAAGAAACCTGGAACCATCAAGGCCTACTCTTCTGGGTCTGAACCAAAAAGGGGCTACTCTGGAAACAAGCCCTTCTGCTCTAAGTGTCACCGTCACCATGATGGCCCTTGAAGTACCCGATGCTCAAACTGTCAGAGATTTGGGCACACGGCCAAGGACTGCAAATCTACCACCAACTCCAATACCAGTCAACCCAGAGCCTGCTTCGAGTGCGGTAATCGAGGACATTTTAGGAACGAATGTCCCAAACTGAAGAACAAAGGCAACAACACTGCAAAAGGTAGAGCTTTTTTCCTGAACTCAAAGGATGCCCGCCAAGACCCGAATGTGGTCTCGTGTATGTTCCTCATCAACAACTTATCTGCTTCTATTCTATTTGATACTGGTGCTGATAGAAGTTTTATATCTGATGAATTCTGTCCACTACTTGACATCACACCTGTTGCATTAGTAACTAAATACGTCGTTGAGTTAGCTAACGGAAAACTCATTGAGACCGATAGTGTGATACCCAATTGCACTTTAAACCTCACCGACGAATTGTTTTCAATCGATCTTATATCCCGTTGAGATCGGAAGTTTCGATATCATCATCGGCATGGACTGGCTGTCCAAGCATCGCGCCGAGATCGTGTGCTATGATAAAATTGTCCGCATACCCCTCGCCTCTGGTGGTACTCTAACCATACAAGGAGAGACCAGTGGAACAAGGTTAAGCATCGTTTCATGTATGAAAACCTGCAAATATCTGAGAAAGGGTTATCCTGCAATCCTCGCTAACATTATGGAGAAAAAGTCAGAGGAGAAGAGGCTTGAGGATATGCCAATCGTTCGGGACTTCCCAGAAGTTTTTCCTGAGGAATTACCTGGCCTTCCACCGTTTAGGCAGGTAGAGTTCTCCATCGATCTTGTGCCCGGAGCAGCACCCGTGGCACGAGCACCGTACCATTTAGCCCCATCCGAACTTCAAGAGTTATCCTCTTAGTTAAAGAAACTCCTAGAGAAAGGATTCATCCGACCAAGCTCTTCACCTTGGGGAGCTCCGGTCTTGTTTGTCAAAAAGAAAGACGGTTCTTTCCGCATGTGCATCGTCTACAGGGAACTGAACAAGTTAACCATCAAGAACCGCTATCCACTACCACGCATCGATGATCTATTTAACCAACTCCAAGGGTCAAGTTTCTATTCCAAAATTGATTTACGATCCGGTTACCACCAATTATGAGTTCGCGATGTCGACATTCCGAAAACTGCGTTCCGAACTCGTTACGGCCACTATGAGTTTCAAGTCATGCCCTTTGGTTTGACAAACGCACCGGCTGTATTCATGGACCTCATGAACCGAGTGTGTAACCCATATCACGACAAGTTTGTCATAGTATTCATTGATGACATTCTAATCTACTCGCGCAATGAAGAAGAACACGCGCAACATCTTAAGATCGTTCTAGAACTTCTCAAACACGAAGAGTTATACGCCAAATTCTCAAAGTGAGAATTCTAGATACGAACCGTTCAATTCCTTGGACACGTTGTAGATAGTCAAGGAATTCATGTTGATCTGTCAAAGATCGAGGCTATCAAAGGTTGACAAGCGCCGACAACGCCGACCGAGGTACGCCAATTCATGGGTCTCGCTGGCTATTATCGACGTTTCATCGAAAAAATTTCAAAGATAGCCCAGCCTCTCACGATCCTCACTCAAAAGGAAAAGAAATTCGATTGGACTGACAGACAAGAGTCATCTTTCCAACTCCTGAAACAAAAGTTATGCAGCGCACCTATTCTATCTCTACCCGAAGGCACAGACGACTTCGTAGTATATTGTGATGCTTTGCATCAAGGTCTCGGTTGCGTGCTTATGCAACGAGACAAAGTCATCGCCTACGCCTCCCGACAACTCAAAATCCATGAAAAGAATTACACCACTCACGACCTGGAATAGGGAGCCTTAGTGTTTGCACTCAAAATCTGGAGACACTATCTCTATGGCACTAAGTGCACGATCTTTACCGACCATAAAAGTCTCCAACACATTCTCAATCAGAAAGATCTCAACATGAGGCAACGTCGCTGGGTCGAGTTGCTTACCAATTACGACTGTGAGATCAAATATCACCCTGGCAAGGCAAATGTTGTTGCCGACGCCCTCAGCCGAACGGAACGACCGAAACCACTTCGAGCCCGAGCCCTCAGCATTACAATCCGCAATGATCTTATCACCCAAATCCTCACCGCTCAACTCGAAGCCTTAAAACCTGAAAATATCAAAAACGAAGCTTTGCGAAACATGGAGAAACAATTTGAAACCAAACCCAACGTGGTTAAATATTTCGCAAACCGAATATGGTTACCGTGTTTCGGGAATCTCCGAGACTTAGTAATGGAAGAAGCCCACAAATCCAAATACTCCATACATCCTGGATCTGACAAGATGTATCATGGCATCAAGGAATTATACTGGTGGCTAAACATGAAAGCTGAAATCGCCACCTACGTCACTAAGTGTCTCACGTGCTCAAAAGTCAAAATCAAGCACCAGAAACCTTCTGGCTTACTTCAACAACCAGACATACCCCAATGGAAATGGGAACAAATTACCATGGACTTCATCACCAAGCTCCCAAAGACGTCAAGCGGTTGCGATACCATTTGGGTAATCGTTGATCGTCTCACCCAATCCCCTCATTTTCTCGCCATCAAGGAAACCGATAAAATGGAACGCCGCACTCGAATCTACTTGAAAGAAATTGTATCCCCACACGGCGTTCCTATCTCGATTATCTCCGACAGGGATAGTCGTTTCACCTCACACTTTTGGCAATCATTACAGAAATCTTTGGGTACTCGCCTCGATATGAGTACCGCTTATCATCCACAAAGTGACGGGCAAAGTGAACGAACCATCCAAACACTGGAAGACATGCTACGAGCCTGCGTAGTTGATTTCGGTGCAAATTGGGAACATCACTTACCCTTGTGTGAATTCTCATACAACAACAGTTACCACGTCAGTATTGGAACTGCACCATTCGAGGCACTGTATGGTCGTAAGTGCCGATCACCCATCTGTTGGACCGAAGTGGGAGACAGTCAACTCACTGGTCCAGAAATCATTCATGAAACCACCGAGAAAAATCGTTGGCATCCAACAATGGTTGAAAGCCGCACGTGATCGTCAGAAAAGTTATGCTGACGTGAGATGCAAACAACTCGAGTTCCAGGTTGGAGACCGGGTATTACTCAAAGTATCGCCTTGGAAAGGCGTCATCCGTTTCGGTAAACGCGGGAAACTGAACCCCAGATACATCGGACCTTTTGAAATCCTTGAGAGGGTCGGTCCGGTGGCATATCAATTGCAACTACCTGAAGAGCTCAGTAGTGTGCATCCTACCTTCCACATTTCTAACTTAAAGAAATGCCTATCAGACGAAACACTCATAATACCCCTTGCGGAAATCCAAATCAACGATAAACTTCATTTCATTGAAACACCAGTGGAGATCATGGATCTCGGAATCAAACAACTTAAACAAAGTCGTATTCCCATCGTTAATGTCAGGTGGAATTCGCGGCGCGGTCCGGAATACACTTGGGAACGGGAAGACCAAATGCGACTCAAGTATCCGCAGTTGTTCACTGACTCTACATCAAACGATGCATCGAACTAAATTTCGGGACGAAATTCTCCTAACAAGGGAAGAATGTAACATCCGCCAAATTAGGGGTTGTCATTAGGTCCTAATCATCTTGTAATACATGTAATTAGTTTTAAGTTAGGCTAATTAATGTATCAAAATATATATTATTGAATATATACGAATATACGATTTGATTAAATCGTGCAAGTTCCAAATTGAATGAAATTCGGTTCTTGCAAATACAGACGTTGGTGATCAAGTTTATTTAAAAAGTATAAATTTGTCTAATAACGATAAAATGCCCAAATATTATTTTGATAATGTTTCAATTATCTTTCGTACCATGTAATAAACGCCTACGTGACTTAAACATTAATCACACGAGCAAACGAAACCATTTAAGTTTATTAGGTGTTTGACAAAATACTTCAACACGATATTAAATAAATAATTGTATTTTAAAACCTATAATTAAACGTGTAAAATAATTATTTAACGCCAAACAATTGAAAATCGAACGCTATACGGAACGCGTATGCGGGAGCCCACACTTGGTGTACCCCACTAACCGGCCCCCCTTTTTCCCCCTCCTTTTTCTTCTCCTTTTTTTCCTTTCTTTCCTCATTCTTCCTTTTTACTTCCTTACCTTTCCTCATTTCTCTTTCAAAAACCAAACCACCACCACCACTTAATCGCACTAAAAACATCACCAAATGACCTCGATCTTCACCACCCGTTTGGAGAAAAAGAACCGCCTCGCAACGATCTACATTTCTATCCTTCCGAATCCTCCGCGCAACGATTTGTAAGTTTCTGACAAAACCCGAAACCTTTCGATTTCGAGTATTTTTAAGTTCTAGTTGTTTCTTTAAGCTTAGAATGTCCCTATAAGGGTTGGGTAAAAGAATCAGACCAAACGGAAACCCGAAAACTCATTTTTGGCTCAAAAATTCGTTAACAGCCTTAAGTGTCACAACGAAGGTGCAGTATAGCGTCACTTCGTGCGTCACTTTAGTGACGCATTGAGTGTCGCTAAAAGCCCTAATCATGCGTCACTTGCATAAGTGCCGCATAAAACCCCTTTTTCCCGACACTTACCTCCGTCACTTGTTTAGTGACGCCTAGAAGCCTTATCCGACACTTATACCCAACACTAATGGAGTGCCGCCACCTTATGCGTCACTTACCTAAGTGACGCCCTAAACTCAGAATTTCCAATATTATGCGACACTTCCTAAGTGTCGCCCAAGCCACTAAGTGACGCCTCACTATGCGTCACTTCCATAAGTGACGCCATAAGTGACGCCCTTACCCAGACTCTGCTATTTCATGCGTCACTTCCTAAGTGACGCCTAAGAACCTAAGTGTCGCAATAAGTGCCGCATGAAATAGAACTCAGATTTTTACTAAGTGTCGAGACCTAGTATTTTATCACTTGATTTTACCCAAATTCAAATCTTAGATGCGTTTTTCTCTATAACAGTTACCAGCCAGGGGCCAGCCCCTAGGACCCCGCCAGGGGTTACCACCCCTGGGACCCCGCTAACAAGGGGCGCTGCCCCTGGACCCCCGTCACCTATAGTTTGTAAATACTTTTTTAAGAATAACACTTCGACATAATAATAATATTATTGCAAATAATCACCAACGGGTCGTATACGTTTTCAAAACTCAAACTTACCAATCAAATCAAATCATTGGACATTACTAGTTGGATGAACAACTAGCATAGGTTATCTTTTAAGATATCTACTTATTTTATTTAACCTTGCGTGTTATAAACGCCCTGTAGGTTACAGTCTTCGGACACCCCATTTTACTTCACCACATTTGCTTCATTGCAACTCTTCAGGCTCAGGTGAGTCTCATAGCCCCGACTTTTTACTGTTTTTAATCCCGGGGTGGGAATACATGCTCTAACTGTTTTACACGTGAACACGAGTACAAAACTCGCTATATTCTGCATGAGCTATTTTCTAATCACTTTTAAGTCCTCTACGATCATAGTTCTGGTAATACTTTATGTAGCCCGAATGTTAGTGTATGGTACCATATAGGACTGACCATCCTCGTCCCGGTCAACAAGCACTGACTGGTTA
The DNA here is from genome assembly GCA_963422505.1 of Pseudognaphalium luteoalbum. NCBI lineage: Eukaryota > Viridiplantae > Streptophyta > Magnoliopsida > Asterales > Asteraceae > Pseudognaphalium > Pseudognaphalium luteoalbum. Next base: position 56,602,506 of record OY730194.1, read on the forward strand.
AATGGACGCATTAACTTTTGTTCATACGAGTGTGGATTAGACACTCGCCCGAAGGAACCCACGATCAAGCACTTTATTATGATCCTGACACCCACGTTAAGCGCAGACTATGACCTCATGGCAGACATATACATCATTTGATTTATTTCAAACGATTATCCTTAAATCTTGTGGTTCACACTTACATGATTATTATGCAAACCTGTGAGCTCACCAGCGTTAGCTGACCTTTTTAGCATGTGTTCTCAGGTACCCAACAGCAGTAGGACCTGTTTACTCAGGATGCCCATAGCTCGAGTCAGCATACACGTCAGGAGATTATTTTGAATTACTACATTTTGTAACTAAGTTATGCCGATTAATCTCTAAACATTGTAACTATTGGGCCTTTTGTAAACCTTTATACATTGTAAAACATATAATATCAATGTATATGTAAAACGACGCATATAGAGTCGTTCATTATATGCCTTGTGTGTTTTGATTATTGATTAGTACCACCCCAAAGCTTGCTTCCGCTAAACAGTAAATTTGGGGTTGTTACATAATGATACTCCATAAATTACTCCTGTCATCAAGCCTTGTTCTTACAAGGATTTTCTCAGCTGCAAACCGCTAAATTTCAAGGGCATGGAAGGTGCCATCGGGTCTAATCAGGTGGATCGAAAGGATCAAATATGTCTTCGGTTTGTGCAACTGCACAGAAGACAGCAAGGTCGAATTCGTTGCTTACACCTTTCAAGAAGGTGCACTCCCCTGGGCATTGTTGTAGCAAACCAACTCCCCTGGGCAGACCTGAAGAAAATGCTAAGGGACGAATATTGCCCCACCGAGGAACTCCACCGGTTGGAGGAAGAATTATGGTATTTAACTGTTCAACGCAATGATATCGCTGGTTACACCACCAAATTCCAGCAACTCGCCCTTCTATGTCTGGGTTTGGTAGACACGGACGAAAAACGCATCAAGAAATACATCCGCGGCCTCCCAGTGAACATCCAGGGAAATGTCACCTCATCCAATCCAACCACCATCCAAAGTGTTATCCGGCTTTCACATGAACTCAAGGTGATGATTGTCAGCCGTGAAGCATCCACCACCCCTTCCAACAATAAACGCAAATCTACTGAACACCACGACCAAACAAACAAGAAATCCAATGCCATCCAGGCTTACACCTCCAACACTGAACCCAAATGCGGGTATACTGGGAACAAACCTTATTGTTCCAAGTGTAACTGCCACCACGAAGGTCAATGCAATACCCCTTGCAACAACTGCAGGAGACACGGGCACTCGACCAAAGATTGTCGAGATCCCAAATCTAACAACAATACCTCCAACAACAACAACACCAGGCCGCCTAGAGCCTTCTTCGAATGTGGAAACACCGGGCACTTCAGGAATGAATGCCCGAAGCTGAAGAACAACAACAACAACAACGCTAGAGGTAGAGCCTTCATACTCAACTTTGGGGACGCCCGTGAAGACCCAAATGTGGTCTCGGGTATGTTCCTCCTCAACAACTTAACTGCTTCTATTCTATTTGATACTGGTGCCGATAGAAGCTATATTTCTGATGAATTTTACCCATTGATTGACATCACCCCTGTTGCTCTAGATGTTAAGTACACTGTAGAACTAGCGAACGGTAAACTCATAGAAACCGATAGTGTGATACCTAATTGCACTTTAAACCTAGCCAACGAAACCTTTTCAATCGATCTTATGCCTGTTGAAATTGGAAGTTTCAACGTCATCATAGGAATGGACTGGTTGTCCAGACACCGAGCCAAAATCGTTTATCACGATAAGATCGTTCGCATCCCTCTCGCCGCTGGTAGAACTTTGATCATACAGGGGGAGACCGGTAGGACGAGACTAAACATCATCTCTTGTTTGAAAACCCAAAAATTTCTAAGAAAAGGGTATCCGGCAATCCTCGCACACATCATGGAGAAACAGTCATAGGAGAAGCGACTTGAGGATTTGCCCATCGTTTGAGACTTTCCAGAAGTCTTTCCCGAAGAACTGCCTGGTCTGCCACCGCCAAGATAGGTCGAGTTCTCAATCGATCTCGTGCCAGGTGCTGCACCCGTGGCTCGAGCACCATACCGATTAGCTCCATCCGAACTTCAGGAGCTGTCTACCCAGTTACAGGAACTACTGGATAGAGGATTCATTAGACCGAGTTATTCACCCTGGGGAGCTCCGGTCTTATTCGTGAAGAAGAAAGACGGTTCTTTCCGAATGTGCATCGACTACCGAGAGTTGAACAAATTGACTGTCAAGAATCGATATCCACTCCCTCGCATCGATGACCTGTTTGACCAACTGCAAGGGTCGAGTATTTATTCAAAGATCGATCTTCGGTCAAGTTATCATCAACTTCGAGTTAGCGACACCGATATCCCGAAAACTTCTTTCCAAACTCGTTACGGGCATTATGAATTTCAGGTGATGCCCTTCGGTTTAACAAACGCACCGGCTGTATTCATGGATCTTATGAATCGGATGTGCAAACCTTACCTCGATAAGTTTGTCATTGTCTTCATCGACGACATTCTCATATACTCGCGAAACAAACAAGAACACGCGCAACACCTCAAAACCGTCCTAGAACTACTCAGACACGAGGAGTTATATGCTAAGTTCTCCAAGTGTGAGTTCTGGATACAATCCGTTCAATTTCTTGGCCATGTTTTTAATAGGCAAGGAATTCATGTCGATCCATCAAAAATCGAGGCTATCAAGTGCTGGCAAGCACCAACATCTCCAACCGAAGTACGCCAATTCTTGAGTCTTGCTGGGTACTATCGGCGATTCATTGAAAATTTCTTGAAAATAGCCCAACCACTCACGGCACTGACTCAGAAAGATAAAAAGTTCGATTGGACTGACAAACAAGAGTCAACATTTCAACTTCTGAAACAAAAGCTTTGTAGTGCTCCAATTCCATCCTTACCCGAAGACACTGATGACTTCGTGGTATACTGCGATGCTTCTCATCAAGGTCTTGGTTGCGTGCTGATGCAACGAGAAAAAGTTATTGCTTATGCTTCACGATAGCTCAAATTCATGAAAAGAACTACACCACCCACGATCTCGAGCTAGGAGCTGTCATCTTTGCCCTCAAAATTTGGAGACATTACCTCTATGGCACTAAGTGCACAATCTTTACCGACCATAAAAGTCTCCAACACATATTCGATTAGAAGGATCTCAACATGAGACAACGCCGGTGGGTCGAATTGCTCACCGACTACGATTATGAGATCAAGTACCATCCGGGTAAGGCAAATGTTGTTGCCGATGCCCTCAGTCGAAAGGAAAGAATGAAACCACTTCGAATCCGAGCCCTCAGTATGACCATTCACAATGATCTAAACATTCAAATTCTCACTGCTCAACTCGAAGCTCTGAAACCCGATAACATCAAAAACAAAGCCTTGCGAGGCATGGATAAACAATTTGAAATCAAACCTAACGGAGTTAGGTACCTCTCTAACCGAATCTGGTTGCCCAGTTTTGGGAACCTGCGATACTTGGTGATGGAATTCTAAATACTCTATCCACCCGAGATCCGACAAAATGTATCACATGATCAAAGAGTTCTATTGGTGGCCGAACATGAAAGCTGAAATCGCCACATACATCAGCATGTGCCTTACTTGCTCAAAAGTCAAAGCCGAATATCAAAAACCTTCTGGTTTACTCTAACAACCCAATATTCCTGAATGGAAATGGGAACAAATTGCCATGGTTTTCATAACCAAACTACCCAAGTCAACGAGCGGATGCGATACCATTTGGGTGATTGTTGATCGTCTCACAAAATCTGCTCACTTCTTGGCAATCAAAGAAACCGACAAAATGGAACGCCTCACACAAATCTACATCAAAGAGGTTGTTTCTCGATACGGTGTTCCAATCTCGATTATCTCCGATAGAGATAGTCGTTTCACATCTCACTTTTGGCAATCACTTCAAAAATTGTTGGGTATTCATCTCGATATGAGTACCGCATACCACCCTCAAACCGACGGCCAAAGTGAATGAACAATTCAAACACTGGAAGACATGCTACGAGCCTGCGTAGTTGACTTCGGTGTAAACTGGGAAAAACATCTACCATTGTGCGAGTTTTCGTACATCAACAACTATCACACCAGCATTAAGGCTGCACCTTTTGAGGCACTGTACGGTCGTAAGTGCCGGTCACCTATCTGTTGGATCGAAGTGGGAGACAGTCAACTCACTGGTCCTGAGATTATTCACGAAACAACTGAAAAGATCTTCGAGATCCAAAACAAACTCAAAGCCGCACGTGATCATTAGAAAAGTTATGCTGACGTGAGACGCAAACCACTCGAGTTCCAGGTTGGGGATCGAGTGCTACTCAAAGTTTCACCTTGGAAAGGTGTTATCCGATTCGGTAAACGCGGGAAGTTAAATCCTAGATACATTGGACCATTCGAGATCCTCGAGAGGATTGGTTCAGTGGCATATCGATTGCAGCTGCCAACCGAACTCAGCAGCGTGCATCCCACTTTTCACATTTCTAACTTGAAGAAATGCATGTCTGATGACACACTCATTATTCCACTCGATGAGATTCGCGTCGATGATAAACTTCACTTCGTTGAAGAACCCGCTGAAATCATGGACCGTGAGGTCAAACAACTCAAACAAAGTCATATTCCCATTGTAAAAGTGAGGTGGAATTCGCGGCGTGTGCCGGAATTCACCTGGGAACGGGAGGACCAAATGCGACTCAAGTATCCTCAGTTAATTGCTGATGCTACTTCAAACACGACTTCAAATTAAATTCCGGGATGAAATTCTCCTAACAGGGGGAGAATGTGATTAAATCGCCAAATTAGGACTAGTGATTAGTGCCTAATCAATTGTTAATACATGTAATTAGTTTTGTATTAGGCTAATTAATGTATCGAAATATATATTGATGAATATATACAATTATGCAATTTGATTAAATCGTACAAGTTTCAAATCGAATGCAATTCGATTCAATTAATACGGACGTTGATGAACATTTTTGTTGAATAATATAACATTATTTAATAACTCTATTTTGTCCAAAATATTATTTAGACAATATTTCAACTCAAATTCGTATCGTACAAACTACAATTATGCGATTAAAATAATAAACGCGCGCACAACCGAAACAAGAATAAATTATATTTTATAACTCAAGTAAAAGTAATTGATAAAATACTTCAACAAAAACCTTAACAAATATTCTTATTTTAAAATATTTATTTATACGATTAAACGATCCGGGAAACGAACACCACACGGAGCACGGATACAGGAGATAAAAATTTAGGACACCCACCTCAGTGGGGCCCACTGGAAATCAGCCAAAAGGTGAGGGTCATCACCCCCTCACCTCATTTACACTCCTACCCACACAAACTCTCTCTCTCTCTCTCTATCTCTCTTTTACTTCCATCTCCACCACCATCACAAACCATCACCTTAATTCTCAAAATAACACCACAAAACGACCTCCAATCCCGAAGGTCCTTTAGAGAAAAACGATCACCTCGTCTCGATCTACATTTTCACCTTATACGATTAAACGATCCGGGAAACGAACACCGCACGGAGCACGGATACAGGAGATAAAAATTTGGGACACCCACCTTAGTGGGGCCCACTGGAAATCAGCCAAAAGGTGAGGGTCATCACCCCCTCACCTCATTTACACTCCTACCCACACAAACTCTCTCTCTCTCTCTCTATCTCTCTTTTACTTCCATCTCCACCACCATCACAAACCATCACCTTAATTCTCAAAATAACACCACAAAACGACCTCCAATCCCGAAGGTCCTTTAGAGAAAAACGATCACCTCGTCTCGATCTACATTTTCATCTTTTTGGATTTCTCCGGCGCTAAGTTTGTTACAAGTCTTCGGACATCATTACTCGGCTAATCAACTCAAGTTTATTTAGATAAACACTTCAAGACTCAGGTGAGTCTCATAGCCCCTATTTTACTGTTTTACTCAGGGGTGTGATATACTGCTCGTTTTATTTTACTATATGAATACAAGTACAAAATCAAACAAATACTACATGTGTTATCTCACTAATCTTTTCAAAGCCCTCCTCAACATAGTTTGGTAATACGTTGTAGCATGAATATTAGTATATGGTACCATATAGGATTGACCGGGTTAGCATGCACTAACTGGGTAAACGGATGTACTAATATTTGTTCAGGCGAGTGTAGATTAGGCACTCGTGGGAGGCACCTTGATCGAGATTCCTTAAATGTGGACCTGACACCTCGAGTCTCAGACTATGTGCTCATGGCTGTAAAACTTTTATTTTGCTTAATTGCATTTTAAATTCAACTAAATCTTGCGGTTCATACGAAATATGTGTTGACATACAAACCTGTGAGCTCACAAGCGTTTCGCTGACCCATTTTAGCATGTACAACAGGTACTCAGCAATAGGTTGGACTGCATTCAGGAATCATTTGCTCGTGTCAGCATGCAAACATTCAGAGATTTAGCTGCATTATTATATTTTGTATAAATTAATTAAGTATGTAAATCTCTCAATTCCAAACTGAGCTAATGTAAACTATATTTTGATGTAAGCTTTAATGTTATCAATACAAGTTGTAAAACGACGCATATAGAGTCGTTCATTATATCTTTGTGCTATGATTATTGATTAGTCACGCCCCGACCCGATTCGCTTCCGCAACCTGAATTTGGGGGTGCGACATATATAAATTGAGTCTCCAATGTTTATATATCCAACTTATGTTGTGGTTTGTAACTTACTGCTAGAACTTAACTAGTGGTACGCCGCTTATTATTCTGTGTCTGATGATTGTTGAACTCGACATGATCGGTGTTCTCCTGGTTGAAATACACCGGAGGGAGACACGGGGCGTAGGATTAGAGATTTATTAGATTCACTTCATATAACAAATGTTTTAGAGAGAACTTTCGGACCATCTGTGACTTAACCATTTATCCAGTTACTCTGCATGAATAAACTGATCCCTGTATGTTGCTCTACTGCATCTTCTTGTTTGATTGTTGCTTTAGGGTTTGCATGCTAGTATCACTTGTGCTGTTAGATATATGATTAGGTTTTCCGATACATATTAATTGCATACACCAGTTTAACATTCGTAGAATAGTTATGTTGATTTATATGTAATAATGATGAACAATTTGATCAACCGTTAGACCAGACCATCCCAACTTATTCCGATAGGAATAGCCTGTTCATTTTTTTGTTTATTCAATAATTCATGCCATGATTTGGATATCTTAAATGTCCGAGATTGGGGAATAGGACTCGAGGATGGTTGTTGGTTGAAATGGTTTCTACATTTGGTACAACTTCCGGTGTAGTTTAAATTCCATAGTTGATACCCTCATGACATGTTATTTATGTTATTGTGGACAACTCTACGTTAGATAAATAATAGTCTTGGAGTTGTGGCTTATTAGGATATATATACCTAGTCCAGGATAGACAACAAGGACCTTTTAATGAAGCAATGGAAATACTGTAAGACAGCTGAATACCTGGTATAGCGTTGGAAACACCTCTGGTGTAGTACAAACACGTGGATGCCATGAAAAGGTTTTAGGTAGATTACTCTGTTATATTATTGATTGTTCCAAGTTCGTCTGTTAAATCCTTATAACAGTCATCATAACCAATGCCTTAAATAAAATAACTACCCCTAAATAGCATACACGATTGTCATAGTAAACATACGTGTTTAATCTGTAGTTCTCATATCCACCTCACCTCCTTTACTTTACCTTAGTTTTAATTAGTTAATTAGAAAACAAAACAAAAACCCTTCAACTCTTGATAAATCAGCTAAATTACAAAAGATAATTGAAAGCCTAGATCCCATGCCCGTTGTAGTTTGAAGAATGACTCTTAGTCATACCTATCGCTGTACTCACCCATAGCTTTAGTATACATAGGCCCCGGAAACATAAATTTTAAAACCCACTGATCAAAGCCAAGCGGAAGGTTCGCAATGACAGGAAGCGATTCCTAAAACTGACTGTTCGGAGCGCATCAAGTTATTGGCGCCGCTGCAGGGGACTACAACGACCTATTTAGGATTTTAGTTATCTTAGTTATTTAGTGATCCTTTCGGAAGATCAACATCATCCGAAAGTTCCTTTTCCATTCTTTCCTTTTTAGTACCCTTTCCTTTCCAAAACTCTCTTTTCTACCAAACCCAAAGTTCCATCAGCCATGAAGAATCATATCACTCTCGCATTAACCTGCACACCACTATTAGAGGGAAGAGGAGGACCTATCTTATTACCACCCGACAGAAACTTCAAAATTAAGCCAACCATTATCAAATTACTTAAAACCTTCTACCAACTTCACGGTTTTCTGCTTCATGATCCAAACTTACATTTGGGCAGATTCATCAATCTTTCTGACTCTTATGAACAATTAGGAACTCCTAGAGACGTCATTCGACTCTATTTTTCCCCCTACTCTTTATCCTCACGTGCTAGGGCATGGTTTGATGAACTCGAACCCAATTCAATTCATACTTGGGAGGAGTTGGCTACTAAGTTCATGACTAAGTTTTTCCCTCCTTCCAAACAAACCAAGCTTAAAGATGACATCATCAACTTCCACCAAGGAAATGATGAATCGTTATCCTCAGCATGGGGACAATTTAAGAAATTACTTCATAGATGTTGGAATCATCAGATGGTTAAGACGAATCTTATCTTCATATTCTATAATGGTCTGAAACCTCATCACAAATCAACCCTCGACACTGCTTCGCTAGAAACTTCATGTCACACACTTCAGAAGAAACATGGAAGCTAGTTGAGATGATGGCGATACATCAACATGACTGGGAGTCTGGAGTAACTACTGAGGAAGTAAGGAATACTTCCGATCCAACCCTAGATGCTTTGCAAACTCAAATCAAAAGTCTTACCAAATCCTTCAAAGGTCTACAAGATTCTTCTAAACCTTAATGGAGGATTGATTTCAAAAGATCATCCGCTCATAAAGGTAATGAAGAAATTCTTGTAACAACCTTCAAAAGCTCTGAACCAAACTTTCATTCTACATCTTTTATTCAGTGGCTCACACCTATTCAACCTTTTTCTACTTTATCCACCACTCAATCCGATTCCTCTATCAACTCTCAACAACAATATAATGAAACTTTGACTAACTTTATGATTGAGAAAACGAACATTAACAAACAAGTAATAACTTTTCAAGAAAAAATTGATGCTTTATTTAGAATTTCTGAAGATTTAATCAAAAACCTGGAAGTTAGTCTTAAACAATTATTTTCAAAAGTTGAGGAGAGCCAAAGAGAAATCATGATCGGTAACGTTGTCTTAGTTGTAACTAGAGGAGGTAAAGAAGCTAGAGTCAAACAAACCTCAGATAATCCTGTAAACAAACCTTCTACTCCTACTGATCCAGTGACACTCCTGTCACTACACCGAATTCAGTGCCCTCTCAAGCTCCAGAAATCATTCTGCGTACTCGAATACCCTTTCCTAGTAGGCTTAAGAAGGAGAAGTAAGAAGCACAGTTTGGGAAATGTTAGGAAAATTAAGATTTGATGTGACAAAGTGTAAACTGATTAGGAAACATTGAAGGTCGGCTTCTAGAAGACTTGGAGATAAAGTTAAAAGATTTTGAAGATCGACATAGAAGAATAGAAGGACTTAGTTTCCTAATATGATTGTGTTTCCTATTGTAAGTCTTTGGGACTCTATATATAAAGAGATTCCTAGACATTGTTTGTGTGGGTTACCATTAGGGTAAAACCCGATCTCATAACTTGAGATCGTTCCCCCATGTACCCCTAAGGTTCTTTGTAATCCTGATACAAAGTTGTATCCGTCTTGTTGATTATATTAATAAGATTAGGGTTTGGCTATTAAAATCTTCTTTGTGTTATTCATATTGTTCTTCATATTGTTTTAATCTTTTGTTTGGTGTTTATTGGGACAACACAATTGGTATCAGAGCATGTCGAATCTATTCAAGATTTGTAAAGATCCATACTAAACAAAAGAATTCGTATTGAAGAAACCCTAGGAGATTGCTAAAAACTTTTTGTCATACTCTGCACAGCGATAGTAACAAATCCGGATCTCATTCGTTAACCATTCAATTGTCATGAAATTTGAACTGTAGGTTCATAACACATAGACGCAAAATCTGAATAGAGGAATTTTTGATCTGATCTTTTGATTGAGAGATATTTATCGTCGAAGTTGGTTGCTGAAAGTTTAGGGTTTTTCAGAATGGCATAAGTAAATTGATCATTGTGTCTTCGTTATTCAACGAATATTCATGATTTTTGGATATGTTATTCAAGACATATGTTTCTACATCGTGTATAAATTTCATTATGATCGGATATTTCTACATAGAGATATTAAAATTCAAATCTGCTGCAGGTAAGTTTATGGTTTCTTTTGTGCAGCTGAAGTCAGAAAATTACTATAGATTCATTAACCGTTGGATCGACTTGATTTTTGGATATGTGGTTAATGAAACATTGATGGACTTCGTTTTAAAATTTGAGCTTCATTAAATACGGAATCAAGGAGATATACAGTTACAAAGTTGCCACTGCTCAAACCCAACTGCTGTTAGGTTTGTACCACTGTTTGTACAACGTTGCCACTGCTAAAAGGTTTGTACCACTGTTAGTACAAGCTTACCGCTATTAGTACAAGCTTACCACTGTTAGTACAAGCTTCCTGCTGCTAGTAAAATCTTACCACTGTTAGTACAAGCTTCCCACTGCTATTACAAACTTGCCACTGCTAGTAGAGCTTGCCGCTGTTAATGTAATTTTGCCACTGCTTCAACAAGGTTACTACTGTTTGACCATTTTAATGATGCTCTTCATTGTTACTACTACTTAGTATCAATTACCATTGTTAGTCATTTTTCAAACACTAATGCGGAATTAGTGATGCTCGTCATGGATAGTACTACATGGTACTCGTTACTACTGTTGGTTAGTTATTTGTACATCTTTTATGGTTGATTATATATCTTTTGGTAGTGAGATGTTTAATACGACTTCAAACTCATACAAAATCAGACCCAAAGATTAGCTCAAGTCTACTCAACATGTATGACAACATTGATGAAGCTTTCAATTAAAAGGTTCAACATTTATACGTTCAGAGTGATGGGTTGATATTCTGTAACGGGTTTTCATGCTTATGTTCAAGATAGTTGAAGATTTTTCAATGGGTAATAAGTGTTGTTGAAGATAAGAGTAGTAAGAGCTTAAGTTATGTTCAAACCAACTCATACAAACTTTCTTTTACAAGATTAGAGATTTTGATAGATTTCTCTAAGGTTTTCTAACCCTGATACATAGAATCTGTCTCGTTAAAGAAGGGTAAGGCGAAATAGGGGGAGAACCATTTGACATTGGGTAGCTGATATTAGGGGGGGGGGGGGGGGGGAATAAAAAGGGAAGAGTTTTTGAAGTTGAAGAAGAAAGAGTTGACGAATTATGCAAGATGTTATGAGAAATCAAGAAGAAGATTTTACTTTTCGTTTAATCTATATTTATCATCCTGCAATCAGTTTACTAGTTGTTTGGTCATCATCAAATAGGGGGAGATTGTTAGGAAAATTAAGATTTGATGTGACAAAGTGTAAACTGATTAGGAAACATTGAAGGTCGGCTTTTAGAAGACTTGGAGATAAAGTTAAAGATTTTGAAGATCAACATAGAAGAATAGAAGGACTTAGTTTCCTAATATGATTGTGTGTCCTTTCGTAAGTCTTTGGGACTCTATATATAAAGAGATCCCTAGACATTGTTTGTGTGGGTTGCCATTAGGGTAAAACCCGATCTCATAACTTGAGATCGTCCCCCCATGTACCCCTAAGGTTCTTTGTAATCCTAATACAAAGTTGTATCCGTCTTGTTGATTATATTAATAAGATTAGGGGTTTGGCTATTAAAATCTTCTTTGTGTTCTTCATATTGTTCTTAATATTGTTTTAATCTTTTGTTTGATGTTTATTGGGACTACACAGGAAATATCTTGAGATGTTTAAAAACCTGCACTTAAACGTTAGATTATTAGATGCTTTAGTAGATATGCCTAGTTGTGTAAAATTCTTCAAAGAACTTCTTTCAAATAAGGAAAAATTAAGGAAAATAGTTAATATACCCTTAGATGTTGAATGCTCTACAATCATGCTACATGGATCTCCACCAAAACTAGGAGATACTGGCCGTTTCACTATTCCTTGTTACCTTTAAGATATCCAAGTTAATAATGCTTAGCTGACCTAGGTGCTAGTGTCAACCTTATGCCTTACTGACTATATAAGAAACTAGGATTAGGTGAATTGCTACCCACTCAAATGACCATCCAATTAGCTGATAGATCAGTTTAACTCCCTCGGGGGATTGTTGAAGACATCATGGTCCGAGTTGGTAAATTTATCTTCCCAGTTGACATTGTCATTATGGATATTGAGAAAAATACCCACGTTCCCCTCATCCTTGGCAGACCTGTCCTAAACACTGTCAAGGCTGTTATTGACGTAAATGAAAAATCTTTAAAACTGAGGGTCGGAACGGAGGAAGTCACCTTTAATGTCGATAAAATGATGAAACAGCCTGTGGGAGAAGATCTTGGTCTTGTGGATTCCATGCATGAAGTATATGACGAGCATTTGAAGGAAATTCTAGCATTTAGTAGTCACGACCCTCTTCCCAACACAGTCATCATTACAAGGAGACTATGCCAGGACGATATCGGACTCTGCTCAGCTATCTCTGACATAATAGCACACTCTGGGGAGCTGCTATTTCCTTTATCTGAAAAGAAGCATTCTCTTGCACCGCCTATCAACACGTTCACGAACAAATCCTTTGTTGCTATTCCTTTAGGCGAGAAATCAATCTATTCCTGATTCATTTACTTCAGTAGCTGAAATTCTCAAATCTTTTGAGGAAATGGAATCAGGAATCTCAGTTGAATCACAACTATCTGAAGGTTGTGCGCCACAAAATCCTGAAATCACCTTAAGTACTTCTTCAACAGCTCAATTTCATAGGTTTGCATTCACCGACAACAACAATATCATCTTTATTGAAGATAATGCAACATTCTCATCATCCACAAGCAACTACGAGCTAAAAAAGCATGCACTTACTTCCATACCTATCAAAAGCTTATCTAAGAATTTTTAAAATCTTTTTAAAAAATGCTAATTAAGTATGCTTCTTGTTTCTACCCCTAAATCACAAATTTCGGGTTTACTTAAAACTTCTCGTGTGCGTTTCTATGATGAATGTTGAAAAGAAATCGAGAATCTTGTGGTGCGAAAAATTAGCACCAAGTAAAATTCGAAAGTGACAGAGGATTGAACAACAAAAAAATGAAAGAAGGAAGAGATTTCAAAAAGGCGAACTAAATAAAAAGAAAAGTCCTTAGAAACTCCCTGGCCAAGAAATTCTAAGCCAAAAATAGAATAAAGCTAAGTGCTTAAATCTCCTAAAAACTCCAATTCTTGAAAAGTATAAAATTCTCCATGTGTTTTCAAAATACAGAAGACAAAATAGCTATCTTCTTCCCCTATAGTTATCCATTTCCGTTTTCATCAAAAAGTATATCTAAATAGAATTTTTCATGAGTTTTAAAGGTCTTAAGATAAGTAAAACCCTTAACCCTTATAACCCTTATCCATACCCTTTAACCCTCCCCACACATTACAACCCACTTGAATGTCCTGGGATGATTAGTATCGTCCCCGTCTTAGTGATGAAGATACGATCCTTGGGCAAGCCTATGACGACGAATGCTGCATGACTGGTATTTAAGCGATTTTTTATTTGGCTTAGGATAATAGGAAGCCCGATACACTTTGTGTGAATTGAGTGACCGCCAGTGAGATCGTCCAGTCGTGTATATTCCGCATCATGAGAATTGAAAGTTTGCCTAAGTGAATCATCTTGAAAACCTTTGGATACTTCATGTGAACACCTCTTCTTTATCTAACAGGAAAAATACTAGTTTTCAATCTGTACAACTCCTTCTTTGCAACTCAAATAAGAATCTTATAATAGGAAGTGTTGGCAGATGAGATTGTGAGTTTGCTTGAGGACAAGCAAAAGTCTAAGTGTTGGATATTTGATGACACGCAAATAGTTAAGTTTTTACGTGCATTATTCTCACCTTTTTAGCCGAAATCATGATGCATATATCCGAAATGAAGAATTTATTACTAAAACTCATCACTTGGGCTAAAACAAAGACGATGTTTCAAAAATCAACTTAAATGGTTGAAAAACATGATAAATCTAATGAATACGATCATAAGCATTCTTGTTCACGCTTTTTAGCACTTTTTAAGTTCTACTTAGAATTATGACCTCTAAATTATGTCATTTTCTTCGTTAGGAAATTACGAATGCGTGGATATAAAGAACTCTCAAAACGGATAAACGACTAAGAAGTTACGCCCAAACGAAGAATCAAAGCAACCGAAGACCAACAATACGGAAGAGGCAAGCCGTATACTTCTAAGCTCAACTGTATACAGCCAAGCACAGGGCATATACGGCCTGGCATGACAGTATACGTCCATGTCTCAGTCGTATATGGCCTGTCTCCCTCGTATACGGTCGGGTCTCTCCCGTATCGCCCAATTCTTACCCAAATACAGTTGGACATCCCGTATTTGATGTCTTACTCGTATAACGGAGGATTTTTATACGGCTGAGGAATTCGGCTGAGATTTTGGAGGTGGGAATACAGTTGAGCCAAGTCTATAAATACTCACCACCACCTCCTCATTTACAAACACAACACCAAGAATCACCACACAATTTCTCATTCTTTCTTTCATTTCTCTCTCTACTCTCTCTCTAGAATAATTTTATTAGTGTAGTATAATTAAGCTAGTAGATTAGCTTCGAGCTTAGTTGTAACGTAGGTGCTCCGAGACTGCGATTATGAAAGATTTGTAATAACGCTTTGTCAGGTTTTATTATAATCTCTATCTTGTTATTTTAAATATGTTGCGCTGTTGCCATGATTATTTAATACTTGTTAGAGTTATTGACATGCTTAGCTAAACAAATATGTGTTTGCTATGACAGTCGTTATGATAGGGTAGTTATACTTTAACCATGTCTTTACTCTTCCTGTATGTTATTGATATATATATTTGAATATATAAATTGAGTCTCCAATGTTTATCTATCCAACTTATGTTGTGGTTTGTAACTTACTTCTAGAACTTAACTAGTGGTACGTCACTTATTATTCTGTGTCTGATGATCATTGAACTCGACATGTCCGGTGTTCTCCTTGTTCAAATACACCGGAGGGAGACACGGGGCGTAGGATTAGAGATAGTTTAGATTCACTTCATATAACAAATGTTTTAGAGAGAACTTTCAGAACATCTATGACTTAACCATTTATCTAGTTACTCTGCACGAATAAACTGATCCCTGTATGCTGCTCTACTTCATCTTCTTGTTTGATTGTTGCTTTAGGGTTTGCATGCTAGTATCACTTGTGTTGTTGGATATACGATTAGGTTTTCCGATACATATTAATTGCATAAACTACTTTAACATGTGTAGAATAGTTATGTTGATTTATATGAAATAATGATGAACAATTTGATCACCCGTTAGACCAGACCAGACCAACTTGTTCCAGTAGGAAACCCCTGTTCATGTTTTTGTTTATTCAACAATTCATGCCATGATTTGGATATCTTAAATGTCATAGATTGGGGAACATGACTCCATGATGGTTATTGGTTGAAATGGTTTCTATATTTGGTACAATTTTCGGTGTAGTTTAAATTCCATAGTTGATATCCTCGTGACATGTTATTTATCTGATTGTGGACAACTCTACATTAGATAAATAATAGGCTTGGAGTTGTGGCTCATTAGCACATATATACCTAGTCCATGATAGACAACAAGGACCTTTTAATGAAGCAATGGAAATACCTAAAATATCTGAATACCTGGTATACCGTTGGAAACACCTCTGGTGTAGTACAAACACATGGAAGCCATGCAAAGGTTGTAGGTAGATTACTTTGTTATATCATTGATTGTTCCAAGTTCGTCTGTTAAATCCTGTAACTGTCATCATAACAAAGGCCTTAAATAAAATAACTACCCCTAAATAGGATACATGATTGTCATAGTAAATACACGCATTTAGTATGTAGTTCTCGTAGCCATCTCACCTCCTTTACTTTACCTTCGTTTTAATAAGTTAATTAGAAAACAAAACAAAAACCCCTATCAACTCTTGATAAACCAACTAAATTACAAAAGATAATTGAAAGCCTATATCCCATGCCCGTTGTTGTTTGAAGAACGAATCAAGGTTATACCTATCGATGTACTCACCCATAACTTTAGTATACTTAGGCCCTGCAAACATAAATTTTAAAACCCACTGATTGAAGCCAAGTGGAAGGTTCACAACGATAGGAAGCGATTCCTAAAACCGACCGTTCGGAGCACATCTGTAACACCTGGTCAAAAAGTTAAATTTTCGCGCCAAATTTAAACTTCAAATAATTGTATTTTTATATGCAATTGTAACAAAGTATTCAAAAACTTTAAATATATATATAATAAACAGTGATTATATGATAATCATAATGGAAATATTTGGAGACCAGGTAGAAACCAAATTTCAATTTGATAATTCAAGAGAAATATTTTTATTTAAAATATTTACGAAAGAGTACGGACAAAATTATAAATTTAACATATTAAATTTATATTACGATCGGGTACAAATATACCGATATTTTGTACTGTGGTTGGAGATCACAGTCCCCAAATTGGGGATCTGGAATTGGATAAAACCACCTCCACACCCCCCATTCTTTCATTTCCATTTCATAAAAACAAACACATCTATATTCATCCACATCTCATCTTTTTTTTTTCTCTCAAATTCACCACCACCAACAACTAACAACAACAACAATAAACAACAAAAATCATCAACAACAACAACAAATCGGCAGCAGCAACAGCAGCTCATCATCAACATCATCATTTTCATCTTCATCTTCTTCATCAAGTTCATCATCATCCTCCTCACTCGATCTCTTATATCGTAAGAAATTACACCCTTTTTCTTTGTATTTCGTGCTAATAACATCCATATTATCATATACTAGCTTTGTACAAGCGGATTTAGCCCGAAAATAGGTTAGATCTTGGTTTTGGGGGAAAAATCTTCGAACAGACTGTTGTGTCGCAGGGGACCCAAAACAGTGTTGCGACATAGCTTGTGTCGCAGGTTTATGTCGCAGGATTGATGTCGCTGCTTATGTCGCATTACTGCGACCCAAATCCTTGTGTCGCACACCACACCATTGTCACATACTGCGACACAAAGCCTTATGTCACATTAAATTTCGGATGTCGCACTTGGCGACACAAACCCTTGTGTCGCAGAACCCTTTTAGCGACACAGTCCTTATGTCGCAAAACACATAACCTTGAAAACACTTGATTTTCACTAAGTATCGAGACTCAAATTTTACCAGCTAATTTTACTCCAAAATGGAATTTCGGAGCGTTTTTTACTACAACTCGACCCCAGCCAGGGGCTCAGCCCCTTGGACCCCGCCAGGGGTTGCCACCCCTTGGACCCCGCTACCAGGGCGGCTGCCCCTGGACCCCCGTACACAATTTTCAAACTAGAGCGACGAACGAATATTTGCACAACTCGCTTAGACAAATTGATTTGTCTCTTACTTATATAACCTCACGTGTTTAGGACAATAGGAGGTTACACATCTGACGACACACGTATCTTAGGATCGCTGACAATTCACAGGTGAGTTTCATAGCCCCACTATTTCAACTGTTTTACTGTTTTCGGGGTGAGATGCATGCTCAACTACTGTTTTTGAATTATAATAATAACTTTTTATAATTCACACTTATCTATATTACTGCCATGTAATACGAAATGTGTAATACTTAGGAATTACACCCATCATTTTGTCTTGGAATAATATCAATACTTAGCCTAGATAGGTTATAACCGTACACTGTTGGATTGTTGGCAAACAATTATCACTACGTAACTTGACTAAGTTATCAATTATACCAGGACCATATTGTCACGGGACAATGTTATCAAACACACTAGGACTGTTTAGTCCTACCTACTCAAGGCAATAACTAGACTTTTACAGGATTAGTCTTCCTCTTAGGAACTAAAACTGCTCATATATATATTCCAGGACTTTTAAATTGGAATTGAACTTGGGTAAACAATACCCAAGGATCTCAACATACTTGCTAGGCTGAGGCTTGGAGTACACAATAGAAATATACGTTATGATGGATCTCTTATACTAATACCAAAACAACTAGGTGATGATTTGTCATACCTAGGCTTATTGCAACACAACCATTAGTTAAGTACTGTATATACATACTTAGCTACAATATATCAATTTCATGTGCTACATGATACCCCATCTGAGGTATTTGTTGGTTTAACTTATATATATATATATATATATATATATATATATATATATATATATATATACATGCTTGTACTTCATCTCGAGCACTTGGTGCCACCTATAATTTAGTTATGTATATAGGTATACATACATGCATACAAACACAATCGAACTAATCAGATATGTCGTAGTACTATCGGCTCTAAATTACTCTAATCGGACATGTCGTTGTACTGTCGGCTCAATTACTCAAGTTGGACATGTCGTTGTAATGTCGGCTCAATTACTCAAGTCGAGCATGTCGTAGTACTACCGGCTCAATTACATACTTTGCTTGCGACCAATTTGGTCGATGCCAGTCAGGCACAAAATGATGCCACGGTAGAGTGGCCACAAAACGATGCCACGGTATTGCATAGGGCGGCTGCCCCTGGACCCCCGTACACAGTTTTCAAACCTGAGCGACGAACGAATATTTGCACAACTCTCTTAGACAAATTAATTTGTCTCTTACTTATGTAACCTGATGGCGCCCGAACAGTCAGGTTTTTGAAGCTCTCTCTTTGTGAGGGGGGAGAACCCGTCCCCGTCATCAAGGGACTGACCGGTCAGTACCGAGCGCCGATCGGTGGGAGTTTAAAATTTATAAAGAGCTGGGGACTCAATTTATAAGTACTACCTATCACACATGGTGAGCAAGCAGTAAGTATAACTCGGGGTCGTTCTTAAATCGGAGCGAATTGAAACGAAGTGACGCCAAAGATAGAGTTTTGCTTTTAGGATGGGTTTTGTACAAATAGGTAGGTTTTGGGGGTTTTCTAATTTAATTAACTAATTAACTAAGGACAGGAAAAGTAAATAAGATAGAGAAGAATCGGTAGATAGGTAGACAGATAGAGAATTGCGGCGGTTGAAACTTCAATAGTCAGTTGCGGGGATGATGCTTATTATAAAGATAATTGGGGACATTTTTAGTTAATAAACAGATGCATTATGGGTGTAAACACTAGGACCCTACTCATTCTAGTTATGTACCAGAATTAGTATGTCACGAGAACTAGGCTATCGTGATTCTGATCAGAATAGGATGCGCAACCCCCCACACTGTCTTTGTGGACAAATGAACCTTGAAGGGTGCAGGAATAAGGTAACAGACTGCCACGCAGGTAATTCTGACCGTTCTTAACACCTAAATGTAAATGCCATTTCCTAAACATGTTCAGATTATTTAACTTGCTATTCTAAACTATCAGTTTTGTAGAGTCTAGGGTTTTAAGAATCCTTAACCACTGCTGGGCTTGACTTTCATCTCCAGACTCATTCCTTACGTTTGATTAGTTCAACTACTTCGGTCATGATCTAGCATCTCCTTTGAAATCAGTCATTCAGCCCTAGGAACACCAGCGGTGTACAATGCATACTCCTTCCACAGCGTACCAACCTAGGAACCGTTCACGATGTACTGCACTTAAACAGTTCCACAGATTTATGTAACCAAGGATGTACTTGCGGTGTACTATGGTGTTTCCACAGCTTTTCATCCCTAGGTACGGATACGGTGTACAATGTTAAAGTGTTTCCACAGCTTCAGTTACAGGGGTAGACAGACTGTGTACTGTAACATTTCCACAGCTATATCGGTTTCTAGGCCATATTCTAGGGTCTCTGGTAATCCACAGTGTCGGCACATACGGCTCTTTCCGGGGCATTTGCCCAGTATTACAGCCGGATTACAGTGACACACACGGCTTCTTTACTATAACACAGATAACTTCCTACTGTAGCAAGAGTTGATCAGATTCTAAGCCTAAAGTAGTAGTCACGCGAAGGACTGGAAAGGGTGATCCATAGCTAAGTCTAGATGCATGATAAGTTTAGACATAACAAATATAACAATCCCCAATTATATAGATTTAAAGATTAATTCAACATCATCCCTACTTCTAACTATCAACATTTCAACAACCGCAACAGCACACTTACTCAATAAGCATGGCAATAACAGTAACATACATCATACAAACAGGCAGAAATAATTCGGACATAGTATAAGTATGAAAAGAAAGATATCATCAGTAAAATTGAGCAGAGTAACAGCTGAAAAGAAAGGCAGAGTCTTGCACCAAGAATGCTTCTTATTACACCGTGATTACAATACCAGCTTTCCTTCTTTCTACTGCTAACCAACTAACTATCTATCTCTCTCTAGAGAGAGAAAACTCTAGAGAGAGAAACTATCTAAACTAATCTAGAGAGAGAGTAAAAATATAAAAATGTAAGAAAATGAAGATTGTTGAGATGTGAAGTGTGAGATGTGTGAGAGATCTCTTCAAATGATGAAATGAGGCTTCTATATATAGAGATCGCACAGCCGTATCCGTAGACCGTATCATAACCATGAAACGCACAACCGTATTGCAAAGGCGAATAAAAATAAGATTTTAATCACCCAAACGCACGATATGGCTGAGCTAGGGTGAATACGGCTGAACTGGACCGTATACGACTGTGCATAGGGTGAATACCGTTGAGCTGGCCCGTATACAGCTGAGCACAGGCCGTATACAGTCTGCACAGGCCGTATACGGTCTGTGTCCAGCCGTATATGGTCTGGCTCAGTCGTATACGGCTGTGTTCAGCCGTATCCTAGCCCTTCGGTTCTTCGTTTCTTCGTTCGGGCATACCTTCTTCGTCGTTTATCCGTTTTGAGCGATCCTTATGTCCATGCGTTCGTATTTTAAAGTGCATTGAAATGAGTGAACGTAGGTGCAATAAAGCAGTTTTGCCCTGTTTCTTACGTTTTTCATGCCATTTTTAGTGATTTTACAAACATCGACTCCGTTTTGACTTAGTTAGCAAAACTTTATGAATAATGTCCTTTTTAGTATGTTTTTGTTAACTTTGTGCCTAAAATGTGGAAGACAACGTACGTAAAAATATGACTTTTTACGTGTTATCATAACCTCACGTGTTTAGGACACTAGGAGGTTACCCATCGGAGGACACGCGTATCTTAGGATCGCTAACAATTCACAGGTGAGTTTCATAGCCCCACTATTTCAACTGTTTTACTGTTTTCGGGGTAAGACGCATGCTCAACTACTATTTTCGAATTATAATAATAACCTTTTATAATTCACACTTATCTATATTACTGCCATGTAATTCGAAATGTGTAATACTTAGGAATTACACCCATTATTTTGTCTTGGAATAATATCAATACTTAGCCTAGATAGGTTATAACCGTATGTTAATATCATTTTGTCTTGGAATTACACCCATCGTTTCTCTCTCTAGAGTCATGTTTTTACGTACGTTATCTTCCACATTTTACACCCATCTTCTTATTACACCGTGATTACAATACCAGCTTTCCTTCTCTCTACTACTAACCATCTAACTATCTATCTCTCTCTAGAGAGAGAAAACTCTAGAGAGATAAACTATCTAAACTAATCTAGAGAGAGAGTAAAAAAATAAAAATGTAAGAAAATGAATATTGTTGAGATGTGAAGTGTGAGATGTGTGAGAGATCTCTTCAAATTATGAAATGAGGCTTCTATATATAGAGATCGCATAGCCATATCCGTAGACCGTATCCTAACCATGAAATGCACAACCGTATTGCAAAGGCGAATAAAAATCAGATTTTTATCACCCAAACGCACGATACGGCTGAGCTAGGGTGAACACGGCTGAACTGGACCGTATACGGCTGTGCATAGGGTGAATACGGCTGAGCTGGCCCATATACGGCTGAGCACAGGCCGTATACGGTCTGCACAGGCCGTATACGGTCTGTGTCCAGCCGTATACGGTCTGGCTCAGCCGTATACGACTGTGTTTAGCCGTATCCTGGCCCTTCGCTTCTTCGTTTCTTCGTTCAGGCGTATCTTCTTCGTCGTTTATCCGTTTTGAGCGATCCTTATGTCCACGCGTTCGTATTTTCCTAACGAAGAAAATGACATAAGTTAGAGGTAATAACTCAGAGCGTAGCTTAATTTGCATTGAAATGAGTGAACGGAGGTGCGGTAAAGCAATTTTGCCCAGTTTCTTACGTTTTTCATGCCATTTTTAGTGATTTTACAAACATCGACTCCGTCTTGACTTAGTTAGCAAAACTTTATGAATAATGTCCTTTTTAGTATGTTTTTGTTAACTTTGTGCCTAAAATGTGGAAGATAACATACGTAAAAACATGACTTTTTACGTGTTATCAAATATCCCACACTTAGACTTTTGCTTGTCCTCAAGCAAACTTTAAAATTCTCACTTCCTATAAAGGTTTTGAAAAAAACGGCTTTTTGGGTTTTGACAAGAAATAACCTGACATTTTTACTTAATCAGAGACCAAGAAAACCTTTTTAGAAAGCAAGCATCATTAGGATAACCCTTCGTTAATCCTGAAATGTCAATCTTTGCATACTTTTACAATTCTCGATGGATATTGTACATGACTAGGCGATCTCACAAAGGTGGTCACTCAATTCCCTCAGAGTGTATCGGGTTTCCTATCATTCTAATCAAACGAAATTGCTCATAAAGCCAGTCATGCATTGCTTCTGATCATAGGCTTGATCAAGAATCGGATCTCCACCACTTCAATGAGGACGGTGCTAATCATCCCAGGACATTCGGAATGGGTTGTAATGGTGTTGGTGAGGGTTTAGTGGTATGGATAAGTGGGAATTTTTGGTTTAAAATAGGGGGTTTGCTTATCTTTAAGAACTTTAAACTTTTTGGGAAATCATTACTTTAAACACCTTTTCAATGAAAACGGAAACGGATAAATGGCAAGGGAAGAAGATAGCTATTTTGACTTCTATCTTTTTGAAAGTACTCGGGGGAGTTTATATCTTTTATAAGAACAGGAATTTTCGAGAGATTCGAAGCACTTAGCTTTATTCTATTTTCTTTTCTTTTCTTTTTTTATTTTCATTTTTGGGCTTTTCTAGGGATTTTTTTTTTTGAAATCCTTTCTTCTTTTCATATTTTTCATCCTTTTGATGACTTTGCATTTACTTGGTGTCAATTTTTCACACCGTAAACTTTTTTCAACTTTTGATTTTTATCAGGGGAATGCACACGAGAAAGTTTTGAGTAAACACCAGTATTTGTGATTTGGAGTGAAAGCAAAAAGGATAATTAAAATAACATTTTCCACAATTTTAAAATTTCTAAGATAAGATTTTTGATGGGTGTGGAATAAGTGGGTTCAAATTTGTGGGTTTTGAAAGAAATGAATAGGCTAAGGCTCAACAAGGTTTTCTAGGCGGATCATCAACACTAAAAGTGAGTGTTGGAAGGGTTTTGGGGCTTGAAAAGATATGATAGAAAGGGGTTTATATCCTAAGGAATGTCAAGGTCCTTTGACTACACATTCACCGTGTACGGTGCTCATTGGTGTGGTCTCGAAGCGTATACCAAGAGCAAGTTCTAACTTAAAGCACATGCATCGGCACACACATCAAATGAAAAAGTGAAGCATTAAAGATGAATGCTTTTATTAGGCTCAAATACCTCACTGCAATAGGGTTGTATGTGCCTAGCCGTGCGATGCTCATAGATACACATTTCATTTTTAAGGAAATCGTATCTTAACTTATTTTACTTTCCAAAGCAGTTTAATTAATTTCTGAAAAATTTATTTTTCTCAAGATTATTTAGAGTCAAAAAATTAAAAATTTAAGCTAACTAAATGAGTGAAGATACCCCACTGTTGAAGTTAAGCTTATTTTTGGAAAGTTATACTTTGGACAAGCAATCAAAGTCAAAGAATACGGTATAACATACCGTGTATCCCACACTTAGAGGAACATTGTCCCTAATGTTCTCAAACTAAGTTTAAAATTCTTGGGAATGAATCCCACACTTAAAGATTGAAAATATTTTGGAACCCTATTTCTAAGTTGATTTGATTCGTGTGGGATTTAGAATCCCACACTTAGAATTTAAGCATGATGGCATAACGGCGAGTTATAGGTGATGAAAGAAAATCACTAAGGAATGGAAAAAAAACTCCCCTAGAAAGGACTGAGATGTGTCAATGAAGATTCCGATTCAGATGTGTAGGTTGATCAGTTTGTGTCAGGATCTTTGTGTGATTCGTGCGTCATCTCGGTTTCTTCTCGGGGAACTTTCATAGTATTTACTGCTCTCTTTTATTGCAAGTAATCTAAAAATTAACTAAGAACGGCGTAAAATAAGTAAATGATAGATAAACGATAAGATAAGATAGATAGGTGGGTCCAACCAGATTACAGGTTGGAACCCAAATAGTTCATGCAGCAACAGTCAAATACATTAATCCCAAATATTAGTAATAATAATAATAATAAGTGATACAGTTATCCAACACAAATGGAAATAAAATCTGATAAGATCAAGGGTGAGAAGGATCCTGGTCGGATGGTGGTCCGTGAGCTGGAGGTGGCATGGAGCTGTAAGGTGCATGACGGGAAGCAGAGTGTTGTCCACTGGATATCCTGAGGGAGACTGATGCTGAAGACGAACTACGCTGCCTGCCGGATGTTGGTGGCTGGATTGGGTACAAATGGAAGTTGGGATCTAGTCCCATCTCTGCAACCTCATACGATCCTAATGAAGCACCATGCATCGGGTACGGTGGGAGCTCAGAGGAAAGCACTGGGTTGCTCTGAAGCATCCCTGTGAGTCCTGAAAAAGTAGGCACAACAGTAGCAGTAGTCATATCAGGCACATAATCAGTCTGCACCGGTACCTAGTCATCAACCTGCATGTCCTGTCTGAACCCTGACTGAGGTGAGTCTGTCTCCGAAGATATGTCTGATGTGGCTGACTCAGCGGGTCTCGAACGGGTCATGGAACGAGAAGATGGTTGTCCAATATGTGGGATATGCAGCTCATGTGGTGTCACAGTGTGCACAGAGAAAACCGGCTCAGCCGCAGGAGTAGTCCTGGTACGGCGGGCTCGAGGAATCTCCTTGGGCACAGTGAGAGTGGAGGATGTGGGTGGTATGGAGGTGTAGGGCACGGTGGTAGTGGGTGGCATCATGGAAAATGGATGTAGTGGCATGGTGTGGTAGTCGGGTGGTCATGGGCCGCATACCCATGTAGGGCGTGTAGGTTGTGGGAATCCAAACTCAGTAGCTAAATATGTGTCCTGTGTGTAATGTGAGTTAAGCATACCCAACATACCGTACATGAGCTCGGATGATACCGGATCTCCCCAACTAAACTCTCGAACAGGCGGTATCAGTGGACTTTGTGCCTCAGCAGCGGCTGTCTCTCCTTCCTCTCGCTCATGAGCAACAGTGGTCCTAGGCTGTCGGTGGACCGTGCTATCATCGAACTCAAACCTAACACTCTTGCTCCTCGGGGGTCTCATTCGAACTCCTGGAATGATCACACCATCCTTCCATCTTATATGCCCATCATCATCCTTTTCTAGCAACCAAACCTTAACCATATAGTTAATTTCATATGGCTTAGATACCCTGTTCGCCACCGGCGTCAGGCTACCAATCACCTCCTCAGTCAACAGCCCCATTCTCCTAACTAACTTAGTGATTACTGCTCCCATATATGCAAACTCTGACTCGGTGTAACCTGACTCAGTAAGGATCCTATCAGCAACCAAATAAGCAACATTAACGTGTTCCTGCTCTATAATTCTCTTGATGATCTGCAAGTCCTTTACCCCAACAGCTCCTTTAGTCTTTCTCTTTCCTCGAATGCTGCAAGCGATGAGGTTGGGAGAACTTGGTGGTGCTTATCAAGAAAAGAAGTGGCCTTGACATTGGACTGAAACTGATTTCCTATCAATTCTTGCCAAATAGCAGTGTGGTCTCGCTGTTTTACCTCAGTGTTTGCCTTCAGGAAGAAAGGAGTGGTAACTTGATACTCAGTGTACAATTCAAGATACCTGGCAAAGGTTGCTAATGACATGTGGTGAGGATTTCCCATGAAGTTGAATCTAATCATCCGGTCATCATTTAGCTTATCAATCATTTTGTCGAACTGGAAGGTTACCATAAACTCAACAACTAACTCTTGATAAACATTTTCCTTAATTTCAAATAGATTCCTCCATGCGCGCAGATGTCGCTTCCCTTCCTTAAACACTATCAAATTTTCAAACCCTTCTTTTAAACCAATTTGCTCCAAATCCTCCCACATTAGGTACCTATTTTCTCCCAACTGATGTGTTAGCCATGTCTGATACCTTTTCCGTTTTTCTGGGTCCTTGATGGATTTTCTGATATACCCGGGAATATCAGTCATCTGAAAAATAAGAGAAAACAAGAACATAGTGAATTACCAGGAATAATTACAAGTTATTTGACTAAATCATATTCTCAATTTTGAATAAAAATTCGAAATGTGGGTTTTAGAATATGAGCAGTCCCAAAAACCTGTAATAGCTAATAATACCACCAAACTCAATTTTCAATCACCACAAGAAACTTTGGTTTACAACAATAGGCTATTAGGTCTAAATGATTTCTACAAGAAAAGTCAAAGACTTATTTAACCATAACAAGCATGTATGATAAAGATTTAAATCTAAATCATGTAATTACCTTATCATGGCAAGTATAACCTATTACCGCATGCAAACGAACCATGATATTCAAACAAGTATATAGCAATTTTGACCATATCATGCAAGTATCGCAACAAAGCTTCTTTAGTTGACAAATGTGTTGCTTGATTGTATATTTTTAAGTAATTATGGTATTCTTTTAAGTAGACACTACTTTAAAATTTAAAAGTAGTTAATTAAGGAAAATGTAGTATCCATTTAAGATTTGCCATAACACTTTCAAAGATACAATTTTACAACACCACCATGACTTTTTAACTAGAATGGTTACTAGTATTACTAAAAATTAAGCATTTTGACTTTTAAAGTCAACATTACCAAAGTAAGGTTTCCCTTTTTGTCTTTTGCCAAATCTATCGTAACACTAACTTGCATTAGCAAATCAAAGCAAGGCATTAGCATCCACTTAAACTAAAACATCATTTTATCAAAGGTTTTGTTTCAAAATGGTGACGTTTCAACAAAAGTCAACTTTTCATGCTTACTTTAATTTGCTAACTTGACCATATTACGCATTTAACCACAAATGAAGCAAATGAATAAGCTATACTAATCATATTTAGCATAAATCAATCAACAAACAACGTATCATAAGCAACTTAATCATCAATTGGTCAAAATGGATCTACTTGTCACAAAAGTCAAATATAGTCAACTTTCCATAGTCAAACATCAAATTGCTTCAATCTAAGAAGTAATGCTAGCTCCTACATCATCCTATATCATCACTAAGCAAGAATCAAAGCTCAATTTCACAATGCAAAGCACAAATCATCAAAAACTAACTTGAAACCCTATGTTAATAAAGTTAGAGAATTTTGGTATTTAAGCTTGGATCATACCTTAATGAAGATGCAATGATGTTAGGGGACATAAAAATGACCTACAGATGAAGATTTGAGGCTTGGTTTGGTTAAAAATGGTGGAAAATGGTGGGTTTGGGGTGGGGTGATGGAGGCCGGCACAAGGAGGGAGAAGGAGGGGGAAAAATGAATTTTTTTTTTTGTTGTTTTGACTTTGGTTGACTCCTTTTTACCCTTTTTATTTACTTCTCCTTTTTACCATTTGTGATTAAATAACATTTTAAGCGTAATTACTAGGTATTTTGGGTAATTAAAAACCTTAGCCAAATATTTTAGTAAAGTTTAAAATTTGGTATTTGACTGTGCACAACAAAAGATTGTTTTATTAAAACGCAAGGAGAACTAATAAAAATAAACAATATTTTTGGTTTAAAATCTTGACTCTTTAAAATCTAAGCAATTTAAAACTTTATAAGATATTTTAATTTAAGATTTTCAAGTTTTGAGAAACTGCGCAGATTCTGCGAAGACAAAGATTTTAAAAGGGTTTTTCACTTTTTCTTAAAAAAAAACAAATTAAACCACTAACTAAACTAACTTATTTTTAACCTAAGAAAATTATTTTAAAGACCTAATTAAAAATTTGGGTTGCCTCCCAAAAAGCGCTTGTTTCAGGTCTGTAGCTCGACTATTGTTCCAAATTTATTTAAAGGGGATTGCTGGAAAGAAATCTTGAAGTATAGCGAGAAAGAAAATCACAGTTTAGAATGTTAATGATACAATCAACTAGCTTGGCAGGGTGTAATGAAAAATTTTCGAATTCGCTAAGAATCCTACGTTCTTTCTGGCCTAATTCTAGCAGATTGTTAACAAACTTATTAAATTCCTTTCTAACTTTCTTTTTACTTGAAATTCCTATTCGCATACCCCGGTCTATATTATTAAGATCGTGAAGAAGATTTCCTAAAATTCTCTGAAACCTAAGTTCCTCTTTTGAGTCGGGATCTCCATTTGTAGTTTGCACTGCAATGATGATATCCAAAATTAAAGATCTTTGAGAAACGGTAAAAAGGAATTTGGATTGATCGAACAGCGAAGCGAGTTTAACGTGAATATCTTTTCTTTCGGCAAAGAAAACGGCTTCTATCTTGTCGTCGTCAGCTCCAGGAAATATTTCTTGCAACTTGGCGATTATATAAGCGGCGGGATCTACGAAAAAAGGAATTTTTCCAGAAATGATGAGAGTGATCGCAGGATCTCTAGAAATTAATAGCTCAAGCTCTTTTATCATTGTTGCAACATAACGATTAATCATGGTTTGTGAAACCGATGGATAATCGGTGCAAGCAAATAGATCCATGAGGTGATCTATTTCTGATAATAGCTTTCGCTCTTGCTCTCGATATCGAGTGAAGATACCATCTCCCTTTTGGATCGGAAGACAGTGGAGAATACCTACGAGTACGCCAATCCTTAAGATGATTTTTCTTTGCTCGACTGAGTAAGGAAAATCAGACATATTTAAGTGTAAGGCAAATGCCTTACATATACCTAACCTCCTGTCAGGATCAAAAGAGTAACCAACGTATCGGATTTCATCACCATCTGAATCTTTCGGTATCTCCTTATCAACAACACGATAAATGGTGTACGAAGGTACGAGGTAGACAAAAATTGGGGATTTTGGAAGATGTTCATGAATATCCTCATTCCTTATGGGGATTCGTTCTTCATTAGATGAGGAATGAAAGGATTGAGTGTTTTCAGGAATATTATCGACAAAATCAGGGCGTCTAGGGATATTTTCTAAGGAATATTTAATCTCAGGTGCAGGTAAAACCTGATAGCTTGGAATGCTAGAAGCAGAAGTTGAGATCTTCTGTTGAGATTTATGGGTTCCTAAGTCAAGATCTAAGAATTTCCCTAAGGTTCTAGAATCGTCGTCTGGGCTAGCTGAGGCTTCTTCCGGTGATGAGTGAAAGTCGGATTTCAACTCTAGTTTCAAGTGGTCGAAGAACTCAGCATCGTCCATAGCCGTCATTTCTTCAGTCGTCTTGGAGGCGAACAGAGAAATGGGACAGGAAGGCGGCGAATCGTAGAAAGATATTTTTGGATTTTTCATTTTTTTTTTAAACTAAGCTAATTTATTCTAAAAAAAGTAACTTTCGAATAGGTTGAGGATAACCTATACGAAAAGGATCTCCTAATTGCTTATTCTATCTAAGGCGACTTCAGAATCGTAACGCTTTACGATCCCCGGCAGCGGCGCCAAAAACTTGATGGCGCCCGAACAGTCAGGTTTTTGAAGCTCTCTTCTTGTGAGGGGGGAGAACCCGTCCCCGTCGTCAAGGGACTGACCGGACAGTACCGAGCGCTGATCGGTGGGAGTTTTAAATTTATAAAGAGCTGGGGACTCAATTTATAAGTACTACCTATCACACAGGGTGAGCAAGCAGTAAGTATAACTCGAGGTCATTCTTAAATCGGAGCGAATTGAAACGAAGTGATGCCAAAGATAGAGTTTTGCTTTTAGGATGGGTTTTGTGCAAATAGGTAGGTTTTGGGGGTTTTCTAATTTAATTAACTAATTAACTAAGGACAGGAAAAGTAAATAAGATACAGAAGAATCGGTAGCTAGGTAGACAGATAGAGAATTGCGGCGGTTGAAACTTCAATAGTCAGTTGCGGGGATGACGCTTATTATAAAGATAATTAGGGACATTTTTAGTTAATAAACAGTTGCATTATGGGTGTAAACACTAGGACCCTACTCATTCTAGTTATGTACCAGAATTAGTATGTCACGAGACCTAGGCTATCGTGATTCTGATCAGAACAGGATGCTCAACCCCCCCGCCCCCCACACTGTCTTTGTGGACAAATAACCCTTGAAGTGTGCAGGAATAAGGTAACATACTGCCACGCAGGTAATTCTGACCGTTCTTAACACCTAAATGTAAATGTCATTTCCTAAACATGTTCAGATTATTTAACTTGCTATTCTAAACTATCAGTTTTGTAGAGTCTAGGGGTTTTAAGAATCCTGAACCACTACTGGGCTTGACTGTCATCTCCAGACTCATTCCTTATGTTTGATTAGTTCAACTACTTCTGTCATGATCTAGCCTGTCGATTGCAATCAGTCAGTCAGCCCTAGGAACACCAGCGGTGTACAATGCATACTCCTTCCACAGCGTACCAACCTAGGAACCGTTCACGATGTACTGCACTTAAACAGTTCCACAGATTTATGTAACCAAGGATGTACTTGCGGTGTACTATGGTGTTTCCACAGCTTTTCATCCCTAGGTACAGATACGGTGTACAATGTTAAAGTGTTTCCACAGCTTCAGTTACAGGGGTAGACAGACTGTGTACTGTAACATTTCCACAGCTATATCGGTTTCTTGGCCATATTCTAGGGTCTCTGGTAATCCACAGTGTCGGCACAGACGGCTCTTTCCGAGGCATTTGCCCAGTATTACAGCCGGATTACAGTGACACACACGACTTCTTTACTATAACACATATAACTTCCTACTGTACCTAGAGTTGATTCTAAGCCTAAAGTAGTAGTCACGTGAAGGACTGGAAAGGGTGATCCATAGCAAAGTCTAGATGCATGATAAGTTTAGACATAACAAATATAACAATCCCCAATTATATAGATTTAAAGATTAATTCAACATCATCCCTACTTCTAACTATCTACATTTCAACAACCGTAACAGCACACTTACTCAATAAGCATGGCAATAACAGTAACATACATCATACAAACAGGCAGAAATAATTCGGACATAGTATAAGTATGAAAAGAAAGATATCATCAGTAAAATTGAGCAGAGTAACAGCTGAAAAGAAAGGCAGAGTCTTGCACCAAGAATGCTTCTTATTACACCGTGATTACAATACCAGCTTTCCTTCTCTCTACTGCTAACCAACTAACTATCTATCTATCTCTAGAGAGAGAAAACTCTAGAGAGAGAAACTATCTAAACTAATCTAGAGAGAGAGTAAAAATATAAAAATGTAAGAAAACGAAGATTGTTGAGATGTTAAGTGTGAGATGTGTGAGAGATCTCTTCAAATGATGAAATGAGGCTTCTATATATAGAGATCGCACAGCCGTATCCGTAGACCGTATCATAACCATGAAACGCAGAACCGTATTGAAAAGGCGAATAAAAATCAGATTTTTATCACCCAAACGGACGATACGGCTGAACTGGACCGTATACGGCTGTGCATAGGGTGAATACGGCTGAGCTGGCCCGTATACAGCTGAGCACAGGCCGTATACGGTCTGCACAGGCCGTATACGGTCTGTGTCCAGCCGTATACCATCTGGCTCAGCCGTATACGGTTGTGTTCAGCCGTATCCTGGCCCTTCGGTTCTTCATTTCTTCGTTCGGGCGTATCTTCTTCGTCGTTTATTCGTTTTGAGCGATCCTTATGTCCACGCGTTTGTATTTTAAAGTGCATTGAAATGAGTGAACGTAGGTGCGATAAAGCATTTTTGCCCGGTTTCTTACGTTTTTCATGCCATTTTTAGTGATTTTACAAACATCGACTCCGTTTTGACTTAGTTAGCAAAACTTTATGAATAATGTCCTTTTTAGTATGTTTTTGTTAATTTTGTGCCTAAAATGTGGAAGATAACGTACGTAAAAACATGACTTTTTACGTGTTATCATAACCTCATGTGTTTAGGACACTAGGAGGTTACCCATCGGACGACACGCGTATCTTAGGATCGCTAACAATTCACAGGTGAGTTTCATAGCCCCACTTTTTCAACTGTTTTACTGTTTTCGGGGTGAGACGCATGCTCAACTACTATTTTCGAATTATAATAATAACCTTTTATAATTCACACTTATATATATTACTGCCATGTAATTCGAAATGTGTAATACTTAGGAATTACACCCATCATTTTTTCTTGGAATAATATCAATACTTAGCCTAGATAGGTTATAACCGTATTTTAATATCATTTTGTCTTGGAATTACACCCATCGTTTCTCTCTCTAGAGTCATGTTTTTACGTACGTTATCTTCCACATTTTACACCCATCTTCTTATTACACCGTGATTACAATACCAGCTTTCCTTCTCTCTACTACTAACCATCTAACTATCTATCTCTCTCTAGAGAGATAAACTATCTAAACTAATCTAGAGAGAGTAAAAAAATAAAAATGTAAGAAAATGAAGATTGTTGAGATGTGAAGTGTGAGATGTGTGAGAGATCTCTTCAAATGATGAAATGAGGCTTCTATATATAGAGATCGCACAGCCGTATCCGTAGACCGTATCCTAACCATGAAACGCACAACCGTTATGCAAAGGCGAATAAAAATCAGATTTTTATCACCGAAACGCACCATACGGCTGAGCTAGGTTGAATACGGCTGAACTGGACTGTATACGACTGTGCATAGGGTGAACATGGCTGAGCTGGCCCATATACAGTTGAGCACAGGCCGTATACGGTATGCACAGGCCGTATATGGTCTGTGTCCAGCCGTATACGGTCTGGCTCAGCCGTATATGACTGTGTTCAGCCGTATCCTGGCCCTTCGGTTCTTCGTTTCTTCGTTCGGGCGTATCTTCTTCGTCGTTTATCCGTTTTGAGCGATCCTTATGTCCACGCGTTCGTATTCTAAAGTGCATTGAAATGAGTGAACGTAGGTGCAATAAAGCAGTCTTGCCCGGTTTCTTACGTTTTTCATGCCATTTTTAGTGATTTTACAAACATCGACTACGTATTGACTTAGTTGGCAAAACTTTATGAATAATGTCCTTTTTAGTATGTTTTTGTTAACTTTGTGCCTAAAATGTGGAAGATAACGTACGTAAAAACATGACTTTTTACGTGTTATCATAACCTCACGTGTTTAGGACACTAGGAGGTTACCCATCGGACGACACGCGTATCTTAGGATCGCTAACAATTCACAGGTGCGTTTCATAGCCCCACTATTTCAACTGTTTTACTGTTTTCGGGGTGAGACGCATGCTCAACTACAATTTTTTGAATTATAATAATAACCTTTTATAATTCACACTTATCTATATTACTGCCATGTATTTCGAAATGTGTAATACTTAGGAATTACACCCATCATTTTGTCTTGGAATAATATCAATACTTAGCCTAGATAGGTTATAACCGTACGTTAATACCATATTGTCACGGGACAATGTTATCAAACACACTAGGACTGTTTAGTCCTACCTACTCAAGGCAACAACTAGACTTTTATAGGATTAGTCTTCCTCTTAGGAACTAAAATTGCTCATATATATATATTCCAGGACTTTTAAATTGGAATTGAACTCGGGTAAACTACAACCAAGTATCTCAACATAC
This sequence comes from Pseudognaphalium luteoalbum, assembly GCA_963422505.1. Lineage (NCBI taxonomy): Eukaryota > Viridiplantae > Streptophyta > Magnoliopsida > Asterales > Asteraceae > Pseudognaphalium > Pseudognaphalium luteoalbum. The sequence continues at coordinate 56,636,836 of OY730194.1, forward strand.
TTGCTAGGTTGAGGCTAGGAGTATACAATAGAAATATATGTTAGGATGGATCTCTTATACTAATACCAAAACAACTAGGTGATGATTTGTCATACCTAGGCTTATTGCGACATAACAGATAGTTAAGTACTGTATATACATACTTAGCTACAATATATCAATTTCATGTGCTACATGATACCCCGTTTGAGGTATTTGTTGGTTTAACTTATATATATATATATATATATATATATATATATATATATACATACATGCTTGTACTTCATCTCGAGCACTTGGTGCCACCTACAATTTAGTTATGTATATAGGTATATATACACGCATACAAACACAATCAAACTAGTCAGATATGTCGTAGTACTGTCGGCTCTAAATTACTCAAATCGGACATGTCATTGTATAGTCGGCTCAATTACTCAAGGTGGACATGTCGTTATACTGTCAGCTCAATTACTCAAGTCGGGCATGTCGTAGTACTGTCGGCTCAATTACATACTTTGCTTGCGAACAATTCGGACGATGCCAGATAGGCACATAACGATGCCATGGTAGAGTGGGCACAAAACGATGCCACGGTATTGCATTGGGCATAAGTACAATATCGTGGTAAAGTGATACACTCGATGGATGGGCGAGTTTATGCTCGTGATCCACACACATATACGGATGGGCGAGCTTATGCTCGTGATCCGTACAATTAACAGATCGGCGAACTTTCACGCGAGATCGTTAAATCAGTATTTGATTAAATACTCAATCATAGTTCCGCGGGACTATAAATTTCATGTTGCTGGAGGTAACACAATATGCCAAGTGGGCATACCAACTTACCACTTATTATCATATGACGTGGTCATACATTACTCGACTCATACTTAGGCATGTATTGCTTCGCTTCAATAGAATTACACCATACCTGATAGGTATCAAGGCATGGAATGCCTCACTCTTTATGTACTTAGGTACACACCGCTATCACTTAGGTATTAGATATCTCATTAGATGTATACACATTGTTGTTACAACTTTATGACAATTCATATAAAAATCGTAGAATTTGAACTGCTTTTCAAAACATAAAAGGTTTTATACTTTATGTTTCAACTAACAATCCTATGAACTCACCAGTTTTATAGCTGACTCATTTTAGCATGTGTTCTCAAGTGCCCAGCAGGTTAGGATTGCTACAAGCTTTGCTAGCTCGAGTCGCATGTTTTTAAACAATTGGACTTCTCTACATAACTTTCGTATTACAAATTATGTATTGAAATTATTTTGCGAACTCGCAACTTGTATATACTTTTATTGTGGAAATGTATGACTATTTTCAAACGTCTCATTTAGAGTCGTTCATTATTTACCTTTGTGCCTGTGATATTTGATTTGGTAACACCCGACCCGACCGCTTCCGCAACCCGAAATTTGAGGGTGTTATAGCATCAAGGTAATCTTCTATAAGAATCGAGAAAGTGGAATATTGAATCAAGTGAAAAGGATAAAATAAAAGGTGTTTTTTATAACCTTAGAAATTATGAGATAAGCTTTTGGGAATTTTAGGAAAGTGGGTTTAAAAATGAGGGTTTTATGAAATGAAAAGGTTTAAGCTCAACAAGGTTTACTAAACGGATCATCGATACTAAATATGAGTATCAGGAGGGTTTTAGGCTTGAAGAGATATGAGAAAAAGGGGTTAAATCCTAGGGAATGTAAAGATCGTTTAATTGCACATATACCGCGTACGGTACTCACTAATATGGTCTCGAAACGTATATCAGGAGCAAGTTCTAATTCAAAAATGCATGCATCAGCACACACAACAAACGAAAAGTGAAGCATTAAAGATGAATGCTTTTAAGAGGCTCAAGGTACCTCACTACAAGTTTTTGGGTTATATGTGCCTAGTCATGCGATGCCCCTCTTAGATTATCATTTTTATTTAAGAGATACCTACCTTACTTTCCTTAGATTCTAAAATAGCGTACTCATATACGGAAATGATTCCTTTTCAGAAACTTTAGAATTCAAAATTGTAGAGTTAATAACTCATACTTTTTATATTTTCTTGAATTTTTTTGAAAAAATTGAAATTTTGAGGAGCATTTCTGAGCTTACCATTTGGACATAAATATATCCAAGGTATGTTATACCTGCTATCCCACACTTAGAGGAACATTGTTCCTAATGTTCTATTGAGTAGGGATTTTACAAGTAAAATCCCACATTTAGAGTTTAAACATATGGAAAATGTTTCTCAAGTGTTGTTTTTGGGCTGGAATCCCACACTTAGTGATAAGTTTAGGATATGGCATAGATAACACACTAAACAACACATATTATTTATTCAAAAAGTGAAGAAAGGATAAGGAAACTCCCTAGATAGCGAGATGCTTGATGCATATGATTTGAAAATAGCTGAAATGAGAGCTTGCCAGGATCCATTTCTACATTTTCTTCTGGTTTTATCTTCGAGACCCTTGCTAGGGTTTTCTTGCATACTTCAAAGCTTCTTCTTTCAAAGTCTTTCTCTCTTGTGAAATGATCTCGTAGGTGTGAACACGTTGGATATGCCTTTTTACAAATTCAGATATTTTACAACAAATGAAAGTGAAATCACAGTCTCAGATTTTGAAGAGATGTTTTCTACGACCAATCATTTATAAAACATGTGTTTTTAAATGAGTTCGAGCATAATGAATAAAAGTAGTATGCAAGTACCTCAAATGCTAGAAACATATGAATTACTACCTCCGTCCCACCCAAAGTGTCATGTTTTGACTTTTTGAAGTCCTTCTTAATAAACTTGGACCTAAAATATCTTTGTTTGTGTTATATAGTACTTGATGCAAAATATATGAATGAGTTGGGTTTTAAATGTATTTTCATTGGTAGAATTTTCATCATGTATTATATAACACAAACAAAAATATTTAAGGTCAAAGTTGAAAAAGAAAGACTTTAAAAAGTCAAAACACGACACTTTGGATGGGACAGAGGGAGTATTTGTTTTTACTTCCTGTTTTAACATAGACAAGTGGTTTGTTTGCAAAATGAGTTATTTTTGAGAAACATTTTTGAAAATATTTTAGGCATAACCAAGTGTGAAGGATAGTCGGAGATTCTGCTTCACTTATTGACACTCAATCTTCTCTTTTTATTGCACGGGTTGCCTCCTGAGAAGTGCCGTTGTGATAGTCGAGAGCTCGACTTTACTCCTTCGAGATTAGGTGTAAGGGAAGGAGCCCCCAGGTCGTGTGATGGTGACATTATGCGCCCTGGGTTGTGGAAATGTGTAACGCGGAGGATAGATCCTTTGGAAGTGAGAGACCATGGTTGATATTAGGTCTGATGGTTCCATGGGTACTATTATGAAGCTTCGAAGTTGTTCTGAGGCTGCTCTGGAAAGATCTAACAATCCGTTGGTTAAGTAGTCAACTGCTTCAGTGACTGGCCAATTAGGGTCAATCATAGTGGTTGTGCTTTTCGTAATATTTTCTTAAGTCGGATGCTTAAGTCTGAAGGATTCCATAAATTCTAGTAGCTTCATCTTAGGTCTTCGAACTCTTCAGTGTGTAGATTACCTCCGAATTCAACTGTAGACTTGCACAAGCTTTTGATTAGCTGGTGCTGATGAAGGGTGAAGGGAAAGCTAGATTTTATGAAAATATGAATTATTTTGTTGAATATCTCACGATTTCCAACCTGGAGGATAAAGTCTGCTTTCTCGGCGTCTTCTGCGTCTAATATCTCATATAATCGAGTTATTAGATAAGTGACAACATCGAGAAGAGACAAGTTTGTAACCATGATGGGTTGACTACGCCTCCTTTCATCCAAAGTGATGTACCTAAGCTCTTCAATTATCAATTTGATATGATGTTTTAAAGTAGACTTGATGATAAATCGATTGCTTTCTTTATACTCAAGTGATCTTTTTTAGCTAATAAGTCAAGAAATGCCCGCAGATTGCTCATTACCATGAAGTTAGCGTGGTTACTGGGTTTCCAGTAGCGTCTTCAATATTTCTTCTAATAACACCCAATATCTCCCTTTGTTTTAAGGAATAAGGAAACGTAGAGCCCATGAGAATGTCATACACCTTGCGGTATATTTGTCTCTGTTCAATGTAGAAGATTAGTTCTTCCGTGTTAATCCTTTCTTCATTGAGTTGAGTTTTGAGTGTGTCAGTGAAGAATCTGATGCAATATCTAAGATTGAGCGGATCTTGGGTTCCTTTGCTAGTGAGACGGATATTGGATGCTTCCTCGATAATTTCTATTAACCACCTTTGATGCATAGAGTAATCATTGGTGGAATTTCTAATAGCTGTTATTATGATGTAAGGGTCACCATCATATTCGTCTATCACAAAAACTATTTGCTCATGAGTGGAGACAATAAGGATGCATATGATTTCTTGAGACAATGCTTGTGAATCATGCGGTTTTGGAGAATTAAGAGGATGAATATCCATAGGTGCATTTCCCGAGTCACTATCCGTAGTAGGAATATCAACCTTATGTAGATCGGGGAGCTCATTTACGTCAGGAGGTGATTGAGATTCGTCAATGACGTGGAATTTTAAATCAGAAGATGGCTTTGGATTGTTTCTTTTTTCGTTGGAATCATCTAACCAAGATATACCTCCTATCTCAGACTGCATATGAGGTTCGGATGAAATAAGAGTTTAAATCACTTGAGAAGGTATATGTGGCTCGAGATTCGTTAGTCTGCTTGCTTTGAAGTTCAAGATCTCTTTCAGATTGTGTATGAGAGTTCGTTCCATGTCTTTAGATTGCAAATCCGAGGGTAAGTAAGTGGCTTTGTTGGATACAAGAAAGGATTAATCATTCTTTCAAGGTTACAAGCAAAAGCATCATCGACAAGAGGCTCATCTTCTTTCATCTCTTTTTCCTGTTTCGCTGCTGATTCTATGGTCTTGTCATCTGACTTGACTTGGCTAATAGAGAGGTAAATAGCTCGGCATTCTTCATCAGAACATAATCGTTCTCATCGATCTTGAATGTTATGCTTTCTCCATGAGCACGCAAGCTAATCGTTTAAGAGTGCACGTTGATGACTGCTCTAGCTGTGTTTATAAAAGGCCTACCTAGGATTATAGGGATGTTTATATCTTCCTTAATATCCATTACCACAAAGTCAGTTGGAAGAAAAGAATTTGTCAACTTTAACCATGATATTCGTAGCTATTCCCTTTGGACATCTATTAGATTGGTTAGCTAGTTGGACACTCATTTTGGTAGGTTTCAGGTCTCCTAATTCTAGTCTTTTGAATAATGAATGTTGCATGAGGTTAGTACTTGCTTCTAGATCGGATAGAGAGAAGATATCACCAAATTGGTTGATAGGGAAAGGAAGGGTAAAACGTATGGTGTCTCCTAGTTTTTCCGATAGACGATTTTGAAGGATAGCTGAACATTCAACAGTTAGTGGGACATTAGGTACTTCGGGTACCTTGTCTTTGTTTAAAATAAGTCTCCTAATATATTTAGCATACTTGAAAGTTTTGACTTCATCAGGTCACTGCTTGAGACGTCCTTGAAATGGTATGCTTATCTTTTTAGGGTTAGGAGAAGATTTTTTCTCAACTGCCTGTGTGACAGGAGATTGTTCTTTCACGGGATAAAGAACTAAAGGTTGGCTTGGTGCTACCTTGGATTCTTGGTTCTTTCACAGGAGATTGTTCTTCAGTAAAGGTGTTACTAGGAAGACTACTATGTGGTTGAGTGTCAATACGTTCTGCTAGTCTCCCTAATTGGGTCACAAGACTATTCAGTAAGGTTAGATGTTCTATAAAGAAGAGATCAACTTGGTCTTGTCTATCCGTAATCGTTTGGATGATTAGTGTGAGGGTGTCATCTAGACTAGTAATTGGCCTTGTGGGTTTATAAGGTTGGACCATCTCGGGTGTGGTTCCAGAAAGCAACGGTGATTGGTTATAACCGATTTGAGGTTGTTGTGGGTAGGTTGGGTATTGGAATTGGTTGGGTGGTTGAGTTGGTAGGTATTGATTGGCTCGAGGAGGAGAGTTTTGAGAATAATCAGGTGGACGTGGATGAGTTTGGAACTGGTCGTAGTAGGCTGTACCATCAACAGTGTTTGCAATTTGAGGATTGTTACAGTTCCGACAGGGCTGAATATGGTAGACCTTTTGAGGAGGTTTCTTTAGCTTTTCTACTTCCCCGGTTAGCATTCCGATATGTTCCGTGAGAGATTTGATCACCTCAGTTTGCACAGGATTGGGATGAGCAAGCGGTGCCGATGATGAGGAATGCTCATCGGTGTTCCAATCGTTGGAATTTATGGTCATGCTCTAAATTAGATCCCAGGATTCATCATACGTGCGATGTGTGAAGTTGCCTCGAGCAGCGGTGTCGAGCGTTTGTTTGTGGCACAGTGCAAGACCATTGTAAATGTGCACAACTAGGTTGATCGTGCGATTTGGTGGTTAGGACATCTTTTAAGCAACCTCTTAAATCTTGCCGACACATTGTAGATTGATTCATCATGAAATTGTTGGAAGTTAAAGATGTCTTTCTTTAGCTTGATTTGTTTGGATGGAGGAAAGTACATTGTTAAGAACTTATCTTCCATTTCCACCCATGAGGGGATAGAGTTGGTCTGTAATTCCTCTAACCAAGTATGTGCGTCATAAGAAAGATATTAGGGGAACATATATAAGCGGATTATATCTTTCTCAACCAAATTTTGCTTGAAAGATTCGGATAAGGTGATGAATTTTTTTAGGTAGGAGTAGGGGTCATCGTTCGGTAATCCGTTGAATTGGCAGCGATTCAAGATGAGCTGCATTACATCATCTTTAAGCTCAGATGATCCTCCTTCAATCTCCGGGTAGCGTATGGGTCCTCCTTGAATATCTATCGAGGGTTTGTTGCAATCAGTGAGAGTTATGCGTGCGGTGGTTGTAGGATTGTAGGAAGATGATCACTTCTCTCATCGGATGGGTAGGATGTCGTCTTCTGGATAAGGGAAAGGAAGTGTTGAAAGAATTATTAGGGGTTTTAAAAGAGAGAACCATCCTAAAGGTTCACCAGAAAGAAAGTTCATTGTGATGCCTCTGAGTCTTACAGTTGGATCCCCGGCAATGGCGCCAAAAACTTGTGCCACGATCGTTACGCAGCATCAATAGGGTTTTAAATTTATAAAAAGTTGGGGACCTAAATTCTACTTACGGCAATAAGTATAACTCAGTGTCATTCTTAAAAATCAATTGTATTGTGAAACAAAGAAGCCAGAATGTTCAAATCTGGCTATTGAAGGAAGGTTTAGAAAAGAGTTGAATTTGTTTTTTGTTTTGTTTGTTTTTCCAAATTATACTACTAGTTAAAATAAACAAGTAAATTATACTACTAATTAAACTAGGCAATAAAATAAAGAGGTAACAGTCAGGATAAAGGAGGTGTTTGTTGTGACTTTATTAGCCTTTCATTGGGATAATGTTTTAGTTTAAGTTAAGAAAACGTCCTCTTAAAGATTTGTATTTTATTTTTTCAAGTATTCGTGGTGTAAGCACTAGTACCCGATTAATTGCTCAATCAGCATGTCACTGAGTAACTAGGCTATCGTGATTCTGATCGGAGGAGGTTGTTCAACTTTCAACACTACCCTGTTAGAGAACAATGACCCTTTTCTGGAAGATGAAGATTCCTGGTTGCATGCATAGAGTAACAGACTCACTAAAGTTCCAACCGTTCTTAACACCACAGTTGAATAAAACATTTAAGTTTAAGACTTGGTTGGTGTTTTATTACTTTCCATCAATAGTTTTGTAGAATCCAGGGGTGATAGACATATTTGGAATATACTAGATGATTCATCGTCTTCCTTTCTGGATTCATAAACTAAGTTTGTATTTTAGATCAAAGATTCTCTATTTATGATTTAAACCAGCCTTCACTTGTATTTAACCAATAAATCCCTAGTTTATTCACAAAGTACAATACTTATTTAGTAGTTCCACGACTTAAAAACCAGACCATGCCATTTAACGTATATAATTAAGTTGTAGTTTAATCACGGTGTACAATACTTGGTTAGTAGTTCCACAGCTTAAAACCATACAATGTTAGTTGAATACAGATAACTAATTACCCCTAATATGACGTCTTATCAAAAAAGTTTTAACCACGTTTATTGGTGGAAAGGCATTAATTGAATGCACTTTATAATCATAGATGGAACATGTAATCAAAACACCGAGTTTTCATTTATAAGATATAATAATATGAAACATTAATCCAAAATGGATTATGCCCACGACTTTCATAGCTTCCACATTTTTTACTACACACATTGGTGTTTCTAGCGCTATACAAATGAAAGTCATTTTACGTTACCTCCGTTGTTTCATAATGACATCATCCCAATTAACGACTAACTACATCACAACAAACACATAATAAAACTACTCACTAACCATGCCATGAAATCCTAAATCTAGCATAACAACAATAATAACATGCGTTATGATAGATAAGGAAAGATATAAATGTAAATAGCGCGTAGCTTGAATATATGCTAAAGATTACAACGAGCGGAACATCCAAAATATCTTCGACAATATTACAAATGAACCCCCAAAGTATCTTCAAAAATATTACAATATTATCCCTCCATTAGCCTTGGTTAAATATTAACCAAGAACTAACTGACTACTTACCTAAAACTAACCCTAAAAGCTAGAGAGAGAAAGTTAGAGAGAGAAACTAGAGAGAGAGAGGGAGTGTGTAGGAGAGAAAGTGAAGAATGAAATAAGAGGAGAGGTGTGTTGAAAATGAGGAAGAGAGGCCTCTATTTATAGGCAATGCTTGAAATCATCCGTTAAAACACCAAAGCACCTGAAACAAACCATAGAAGCACAAGGAAATCACATGGCCCCCCATTGGCCATACACGGCCTTGTTAGGGCCGTATACTGCCCAAAACAAGCCGTAAACGGCTTCATTTCAGAGCCATACACATCCTTCTTCTTGGTTGTGTGTTGCGTTCGGCTTTTCCTCGTTGCTTAAAACGCGTGTATCTTCTTCGTCTCTTATCCGTTTGCTTTGATTCTTTCAGCTTTGGTTTTATAATTCCATTACACTTTTAATGATGGCAAATTGGTCAAATTTGGATGTCTCTAGGATTGGCATGTGCGGAATGCCCTCGGTTTGCGCTCAGGCGGCTATATCTTCCTCGTTCTTTATCCGATTTGCACGATTCTTGATTCTCTATTCTTGAAATAACATATGAGACTAGTTAAGAACTTTGTATCATCAGGTGACTAAAAGTATTTAAGAATTAGTGTTTGAATATCTTGCCTCGATTTGCGTGCCTTTTGGACGTTTTTAGCACTTTTTATAGCAATGTCTATTGTTTGACTTACTTTGTGAAATTAAGTAAATAAATGTTCAATTCAAGTGTTTTCACCAAGAATTAAGTCAAATGTGCGAAAAAATTTTGCATAAAAATATGACTTTTTGCTACACATAATAAACAAAAAAAATTCAATCTTATAAAATACTTTATGTTTGTGAAAAATATATGAGTGGTGCGTTTGGTAAACAAAATGTCTTTGAAATAATTGTAATTTGTAATTTTGCATAAAAAGTTTGATGGACTCTAAGAATGAAATTCAATTCCAAATCTATTCAAATTCCTATCATTTATGTGAATGAAACACAACCAAAAAGTTTAGGCTATTAACATTTTTTGAGTTAAAGTAAATATTTTAATTTCTATTTTATTAGAATTCCTATAAAATCTGCGAATGAAACGCTACCTAAAAGTTCGGTCAATTAACAATTTTTGAGTTATATAAAATATTTTTATCTCATTTTATTTCCAAAATAATGTTTTATAAAAATGATGAAATACATTATACTCTATAATTATAGATAACTAGTTTAAGACCCACAAAATTTGCAGGTTGACTTTATGATATGTCTTATATGGATGTTTTATATGGATTTAATAAGTTTTTTGGTGTTGGTGTACAATATATTGATTTGTATTATTTTAATTCTAAATGAAAAATGTATTAAGAATTTGAATTGTGACAGATTTTGGATTGATAAGTCCAAATAAATAAATAAATTAATTAATAGTGTTTTCGGGATAAAGGAATGATGTTATTCAATTAAATAGGAATTATTAACTAAACTAGTAAAGCAGTAAGATAACGGGTACGTTTTAGTTCCGTGCGAACATTCAATATGAACTAAATAAGTCACCCAAACAATAGAAAACAAGATAAAGAGGAAAAGATAAACAATTGGAGATATACATGTAATTGCTTAGAGTCTTCACACTCAGATTCATATTATCCGGTTCATGTGTTTTGATTGTCTGATTGTGATTTATTTTATATTAACTTAATTACTAATCAAAGAATCCAAGTTAAATGTATATTAGTCTCCGGTTCTGGTTAACTAATATCTACAATCTAAAGTCCCATATTAAACATCGATCCGACGTTGCAAGAATGTTGCTCTAGTGCGTGCTTTTCCCTAGATTGTGTATTAAGTATTCACTACTTGTTACGATTAATCTTCGCGGTATGACTCAACAATACCTACTTATAATCTCTTATTAGCTCATTCATTTTAGATTAATTAGTTAATATGCTCTTAACCTATCATACTCAATATATTTAGCAATGATCATAAACCTAAATTCATAATCATCAATAATCAATAGTATCAAAGGAACTCAATCTCAATAATCCTATTGACCACATTAAGTAGTAATTAATTATCACTAATAAACAAGGTTCTACAAACAACATAACAATCTTCAATCAGTCAGTTGATATAAAACACGATTATAACTTTCAAACATTCATAATCAAAGATTATTAAACTAAACAATTAATAATAAGTCTAATCCATGATTCAATTATACAAAATCATATTCATATCCCAAAACAAAACACATAGACATGTTTAGAATTGAAATCAAAAGATGATACGCAAACCGAATCATGAACCGAATGAAGTAGAATCAATAGGATGATCCTAGCCTTTTTCGCCTCCAAACTGCCATCGATTTGCTCCCAAAATGGGGGAAAAACCCCCTCTGGTCGGCTGTTATTCGTAGGTTTAGGTATTGAGAAGTTAGGGTTAAAATGAGGCAAATAGGAATTTAACCTGATCTGCAGAATCAATCCATACGGCGTATGGAATTTCCATACAGCGTATGGATTGAAAAGAAGCCCGGCCCAGCTCCGCGTTACACTGGGCCTCCACCACCTTATCCATACGGCGTATGGATGAGTTTTCACCCAAATGATCTAAAATTTTGATATGTTAGCTAAATTCTTCAACTTGAATCAACCCAATCGGAGTTCGTATGAGAAAGTTATGGCCAAAATACTAACGCATAGTCAAAAACTCAGCTTTTACATTCTTCCTCCATTTTCAGCTCATCTTTCATTCTTTTTCCGATTCGAGCTTCATTTACACTTCAATCCAATTCTCTCTTGTCTATCTTTTGATTCTCAAAGCATATTTACTTCATAATAAGCTCGTTTTTTCTGTTTCTTTTCAATCCAAGCTCCGATTAAACTCCTAATTGCAAAAATGAACGAAATGAGTATCTTATTCACATAAAATGCATCAGAAATTTATCAAACACGGGGTAAATTAGTACTACAATATAGCACATTTTGGCGTTTATCAGGGGCCATCATATTACTTCATAATATTGTTCGTTTTGTAATATGACTACCTTCGGTCGTTCATCGACTTCCATACATTTGTACTCCACCTTGAAGTGTTTCCAGTACTATATCGAGTAACAGTCGAATAGGGGCCATCATATTACTTTACAATAATTAAGACCATTTATATTTTACCACTATGATGATCCTAAGGCAACAATCAAACGAGAACATGCAATAAGGCGATCAAAACAATACTACCGATCTTTAATATTTAATTATAAATCATCCCATAATTTACTAACTACATCGCAAGCAAACACAACAAGTATACTACTCTCTAATTATGACAATAACTAAATCTAGCATAGTCAATATAAACGTAATTAATTTAGATAGATAAGGATACAAAGAACTAGGATTAAATGCGAGAGAGAATAGAATTGAATTAATTGACACAATTCCGAGCATACACTAAAGGTTACAATGCGTTCCGCACTTTCCTTCTATTCCTAGTTAAACTTCTAAACTAGTTTAAATACTAGTTAAAACTAATCTAGAGAAAGAATGTAGAGTGAGAAAGTTGGAGCTTATTTCTAGAGTGAGAGAAAATAAGCTAGGAAGGTGTATGAGGTGAGAAAAGGTGTGATAAGAATGGTGTGTCTTGAAATGAATCATGGAGCACCTATTTATACTTGAAAATTGGTGCATTTTAGCAATTAGGAGCACATGTTAGCAAAAGGTGGAAAAGTTGCTAGCACATGTACCCTAAAGCGAGAAAAGGTCTAGCCCGTGTACCCTAAAGTTGCGGAAAAGACCTAGCACGTGTACCCTGCGAGTACGAGCAAGGACGGAAAAGCGGCCGGGGGATGGGAGACAGGCAGCCGGCGCCGCCACCCATGCTGCCGGTGGCCGGCAGCGGCTGGCAGCTTGCCGCCCCGGTTCGTCGTCTTTCGCTTCGTTTCTCGATTCGTGCGTATCTTCTTCGTTATGCGTCGATTTTCATTGATTCTTTTTGTGTTGGATTCATTTTTCAATACCAAAGACTTTGATGAAAAGAAATCTCTGAAATGTTTCTCTAATCTTCAAACGTCTCGTGCGAATCGTTTGAATCTTCTGGCATACGTAGAATCTTCATTCTTCATCCGTTTTGGTTGATTCTTCTTCTGTTATATTCGTATTTTGAAAACAAATATCTTAGATAAGATAAATCTCAGTGAGGGGTACTTTGTCTCTAAATCTTGTCTTGATGTCTTGAATCTTCAAACGTGTGTGCAATCTTTCTTTTTCGTCCGTTTTGCTTGATTTTTCTCGTGCAACTCTATTTTGACCTTCTTGACAAAGTTTCATTGATTTGAACATTATCTGAGTTTATTTGCCAAGTATTGTTCCAGAATGAAAGAGATATCGGTACTAAAAATGTGACCTTTTACGCGATATCACTTTACAAAAGTATATGTTAAGCGTTTCCGAGTTGTTATCATACGTAGTTTATAATCATTTGTTATTATGCGAAGTCGGTACATAGTGACAAAGTGTTTTCAAACTGCTATTTTATGCGACATTATAGGGTCTGATTCAAACTCATTTTTCATCTAAGTGTTTTCGGGTGTTGTTTTCATCCAGATTTAGTTTATACATGTCGTTTTTGTCTAAGTTTTAAAATAGAATTACTAAAACTCATTTCGGGCTAAAATCCTAACGTCAATTGGTTTGCGTTTATCGGTTTGAGGCTCGTTTTTATTGAATTAGTCAAACATGCTCGGTTTAACTTGAAACTTTTACACGATTCTTAAATATGTTTTAGGACTTACAAAATTAATTTTTACGTTTTGTGGTAAGTTCAAAAGTGTCATTTTTAAATTATTACCAAAACAGTCCCTAGCTTTGTTTTCCTCATATCTGTGTCATTTTCGTGGCTCATTTTAACATTCGAGATGAATTCCAAGAAAATTTCCAGACATTCCCTTATGTCTTAACTTGCTAAAATAAGTTTTCCACAATTTTGGTTAAACTTAAGTCGGTCAAACAAATTGGTAAATCCCCTGACGTCCAGTGGTAACGAATCCGGACACAAGTGTGAAGATTTAATTACTGTGAAAGATCTACATAACTTCACAAGGTGTAATACGTTTTGTGGTAAGTTCAAAAGTTTCGTTTTTAAATTATTACCAAAACAGTCCCTAGCTTTGTTTTCCTCATATCTGTGTCATTTTCGTGGCTCATTTTAACATTCGAGATGAATTCCAAGAAAATTTCCAGACCTTCCCTTATGTCTTAACTTGCTAAAATAAGTTTTCCACAATTTTGGTTAAAATTAAGTTGGTCAAATAAATTGGTAAATCCCCTGACGTCCAGTGGTGACGAATCCGGACACAAGTGTGAAGATTTAATTACTGTGAAAGATCTACATAACTTCACAAGTTGTAATTATACTACTTTTAAAGCTAACACAATTTTTAGTTTCTAGGAAGAAACCTCATGTCATTTTGAGTAGTGTAACTCGAGTTATGGTCTCGCAAAGTTAACCCAAGAAATCTGACCATTAGGTCAGACGGTTATCCCATTTGGTGAATTCGTTTTCGGGTAGTAAACAGTATCGAAAAATTATGAAACCACTTGGAAATGAAAGCTAACTTCTTAAAATTAAGTTCTCTCTTATCATTCATCATTTTTGGTAAAATTATGTGTACGAAATATTTACTTGAAGTCGGCTATATTTTCAGATCTAGAAAACAGTTGTACTTTTTGTGTTGTTTTTGTGTTATAAAATGATTTTAAGAATAGTTTTTGGACAAGATCTTCGAGTGAACTTTCTAACATCTTTATAAGTTAAATTAATGAAAGAAGGGTAGTGGAAAGTAATTCTTACCATAATCTAGATGAAGAGAAGAAGAAAATACGTTGTAAGCTCGAATCCTCGTGTTTTCTTGAAAATCTTGATGGTGGCTCTTGGTGGTTGAATAGTGGCCTTGTGGTGGTTGACGGAGGCTGTGACGAGGTAGGGGTTATTGTGTATTGTTTAAGTAAAGAGAACATGGTTTGGTCATAGGCATGGGTTTTGGCAGATTTCATGGGACCCATAAGGGTTTGTGTTCTCCAACTTTACGTTACGTGCTAGGGTTGTTTATCGGTTAGTTACATTACTCGTTTAAACATATACACATTTAATTGTTTTGTTTCGTTATCGATACATTCGCATACTTTTTTATTGAAGTATTATTTAAAATACTTTATTTTAATGTTATCAAAAGATTGTCAGGTTTTGGTTGGTTGTCGGGTACGATTCACAGATTTTCTTCATGTCATAAAACATATAAGTTTTCGTGTATTATTATTATACAATAATAATATAAAGTAAATAACGACTATTTATTTTTTAAAATAGATTTATGTTATGTATGAAAAAGTTTTCACCGTCGTCTTTCAAAGAGTCGGAATTCATCCGATAGTTTTGCGTAATTTTAAGAAGTTACGTACTTGTGTGTGTGTGTGTGTGTGTGTGTGTGTGTATATATATATATATATATATATACGAAATGTTTCAAGTATTTAGCCTAAGTATAGACTAAAT
Source organism: Pseudognaphalium luteoalbum (assembly GCA_963422505.1). Lineage (NCBI taxonomy): Eukaryota > Viridiplantae > Streptophyta > Magnoliopsida > Asterales > Asteraceae > Pseudognaphalium > Pseudognaphalium luteoalbum. Next base: position 56,652,089 of record OY730194.1, read on the forward strand.
ATATTTAATGATATTTCTAGTATAGGGTAAACAATAACCCTAAATTGTCAGGTGTCACATTATTACTATATGTGGTTGCTAAAAATGTGTAGAACTTGGGTAATGAGTTGATTACCTCTTTGTACTTAGTATTAAAGTGGTCATTGTATGTAGATAACAATGTCATAGTGACTATTGTTGTGTATAGTAGTTAATAAGATCATATTGTTGTAGACATTGATTGTAGAAAATAGTAATGTAGTATATACTAAAACTAATAATACTATGCGTAGTAAGTGATCATACATTCGATAATAGTTACAATTGTTGTAAGATGTAGATATATGTAGCTAGAGAACATGGAGTAAACCTTGATTCAATCATAGTAAGGTTTTTGTGGTCGTTGTTGTGTAGCTGTTGACTATTAAGTTTATTAAATTATGTAGCTGCTGATCATTGTAAATGATCATTATCATTATCTGAAAATAATTGATATGAAGGTAGTTATCTTTGTGTTTAGCTAATGATCAACAAATTGATCATTATTTAATTGTAGTTAACATTGTATCACGAAACCGGTAGCTATTCTTTAAGAGATTAAATCGTTGAATTGAATTTTACACAATTGAAGTATCATTAATTGTAGTAATAAAAATGTGGAGAATTTTATTGTAAGAAGCCGCTCATATAAGTAGTAAATAATTGTTAAATACCCTCATTGTTAAACTATTAATGAGATTGTAGTAATGATGATTATTAACTGGGTAGTACATGTTCCTTGAGTGAGAGTAAGCGTAAGTATAAATTTATAAGTTTGGTAGCTTGTAGTAATTAATTCCTTGCGTTGGATTAATTTAATGGTTGGTTGCGTCACTTTGGTTTAAACAACCAGTCTATTAAGGATGTTGTATGTAATATCAACAAATGCTAAGAAATATTGTAAGAATTCTAAGTTTACTTGGCAACTAGAAGTAAAATGACGTGGTATTACCAAGTAGTACAGAATAGATTGTGAGGACACAATCTTATTATGTGGGGGAGAGTTGTAATACCCTAATTTTCATAAGTGTGTATTTTTTATTTAAAATTTTTAAATATTATGTAGATTTCAATGTAGTGAAATTAATATTTGTAGGTTTGGGAAGTTAACTTGTAAGATATTGGTTAGTTAGTTAATTTATTTATGGTTAAGAAATTTGAGGGACCAAAAAAGATAAATCAGGAAAGTAAGGGGGTGTAATGTGAAAATGTATTTCATTTAATCCCCTTCTTCTTGATATCTCTGGAAGTTAAAAACACGGAGAGATTGATCGATCAAAAAGGGGAGAAAGAAGAACAAGTGCAATCTCATCAAACTAAAGCTTAGTTCTGATGATTTTGAGCCTATTACATACAAAACCATCATCCTGGAGGTAATAATCATCTTCTAATGGTTTCAATTTCGAATTTTTGTTAAGTTTTACATAAACCCTAATAGTGGGTTTTGAGAATTGATTGAGTATTTAAAAGTTTAAATGTTACATGATGCTTATTGTATGTTATGTAAGCATAAATTATTGAATTTATAGTAGAAATTAAATTCTCATGATCTTAGCCAAATTCTAGAATTTGGGTTTTTATAAATAGTTGTATATAAAGTTAATATATGATTAGTAGTTTATATTGAATATTATGAGGTAGTTTATATGTATAAAAGCTAAATAATTGTATGAAACATGAGTTTGTGTAGTTTAGCTAAATTAGCGAAACTGGAGTAGTTTAATGGAAATGATGATTAATAGTGATTATTGAGTAGTTTTAATTATATAATAAGTACACCATGATAAATTGTGTAGTTTTCATGAGTTTGAACTTAAAGGTTGACATTATGTTCTTGAATGAGCATATGTGTAGTTTTGTATGAATTAAGGAAAAGAGTTAAATTAATTAGTTAATTGGTAATGAAAATTTGTTAAGTAGAAGGTTTTATGTGAATCACCTTCATTGTATGTATATGTGATTAGATGACAAGAGAAAGTGTGAGCTAATCTTCGATGCTTGAAGTCTGCATGTCAATTGGCAAATGTAAGTAATAGGGATGGTAGTCAATTAATTGAACATAATTGTAAATCTTTATGGGTGACCATTAGGTGTTAGTAGTGATAAGTAGCTTGTTGTGAGTAAGACATACAAGTATGGTATCTGTGTAGTATATTGGAAGCAATTATGTAGTTTGTTGTAGATGTAGCATATTATATGTTAATTGGGTAGTTTACTTGATAACATGCAAAAAGTCATATTTTTGCGTGCATTAATCTCACCTTTTTAGCCAAATATGTGACGAAACTAATCAAAATAGATACTTTATCATTAAAACTCGTCACATGGGCCAAAATATAGACAATGTTTCAAAAGTCATCTAAAAATGGTCAAAAAACACGATAAATCTAACGAATACGATCATGAACATTCTCGTTCACCCGTTCTAGCACTTTTTGAGCTACACAAAGAATTATGACCTCTAACTTATGTCATTTTCTTCGTTAGGAAAATACAAACGCGTGGGTATAAAGAACGCTCAAAACGGATAAACGACGAAGAAGTTACGCCCGAACTAAGAAACGAAGAACCGAGGAACCAGCATACGGCTGAACCAGGCCGTATACGGCTGGACCTGGACCGTATACGGTCTGTGCAGGCCGTATACGGCCTGTGCTCAGCCGTATACGGCCCAGTTCAGCCGTATTCACCCTATGCACAGCCGTATACGGTCCAGCTCAGCCGTATACGGTCCAGCTCAGGCGTATCATGCATTTGGGTGATAAAAATCTGATATTTATTCGCCTTTGCAATACGGTTGTGCGTTTGGAGGTTTGGATATGGTCTACGGATACGGTTGTGCGATCTCTATAAATACAAGCCTCATTTCATCATTTCAACACACCTTCTCATTTTTTCACACTTCTACACACAGTTTCTCTCACTACTCTCTCTCTAAATTAGTTAGTTAGTTAATTAGATTAGTTAAGCTAGTAGATTAGTAGCTTAATTGTAACGGAGGTGCTCCGAGACTGCGGTGTCGCACGATTTGTAATAACGCTTTGTCAGGTTCTATTATAATCTCTATCTTGTTATTTTAAATAATGTTGTGCTGTTGATATACTTGTTTAGACTTACTTGCTATGATTATTGCCATGCTTAGCTAGACAAATCTGTGTTTGCTATGATAGTTGTCATGCTAGGGTAGTTATACTTAAATCATGTTGTTACTCTGTCTGTATGCTGTTGAATTATATTTGAATCTATGAATTGAATCTCAAATGTTTATCTATCCAACTTATGCTGTGGTTAGTAACATCCTTCTAGGCTTGGCCAATTGCTAGTTGTATGCCGCTAATTATTCTGTGTCTGATGATCGTTGAACTCGACATGGCCGGTGTTCTCCTGGTTGAAATATTACCTGAGGGAGACACGGAGCGTAGGATTAGAGATAGATTAGATTCAGGCCATTTAACAAGTGTCTTAGAAAGAACTTTCGGGACACTTGTGACTTAACCATGTACCCCGTCACTCTGCATAATTGATCCCTGGTATGCTGCCTTTCTGCATGTTCTTGTTTGATTGTTGCTTAGGGTTTGCATGCTAGTATCTATTATGTTGATTAGTTATATGATTAGGTTTTCGAATATTTATCAATTGCATATACCAGTTTAACATGCATAGAATAGTTAAAATGATTTATATGAAATAATGATGAACAATTTAATCAGCTGTTAGACCAGACCATCTCAACTTGTCCCGGTAGGAAACCCCTGTTCATGTTTTTGTTTATTCAACAATTCATGCCATGATTCGGATATCTCAAATGTCCGAGATTGGGGGACAAGACTCGAGGATGGTTGTTGGTTAAATTGGTTGCTACACTTGGAACAACTTCCGGTATAGTTTACATTTCATAACTGTTATCCAGGTGACATATTATTTATCTGATTGCGGACAACTCTACGTTAGATAGATAATAGGCTAGGAGTTATGGCTCATTAGGAAATATTAATGTCATCTTAACTAAGGCTTTATCCTATTAACTACCCCTAAATAGCATGAATAATTATCATAGTAAACACTCGCTTCACCTATAAGTTCTCGTTGCCACCTCCCCTCAACTTTACTTTATTTTAATTTTAGATAATTAGTAGTTAAAACCCAAATAAACCAAAACCTCTTTTAAAACCTAGCTAAATTCCCGTAGATAACTAAGGTCCTAGATCCCATGACCGTTGTAGTTTGAAGAACGACCCTAGGTCATACCTATCGCTGTACTTACCCATAGCTTTAGTATACTTAGGCCCAGCAATAAAAAAACAAATTTAAAAAAAAAACTCCACTGACGCCGCCGCTGACGGACGGTCCGACGACAGGGTGAAAACCCGATCGACCATTGGTGGCGCGTCATTACTGTACATGTAGTAAATTGTATACTAATTGTGTAGTTTTGTTGTTTATGTAGTAAATCGTATGCTAATTGTGTAGTTTATTGTAAACTTAGCAACTTGAATGCCAAATGTGTAGTTTGTTGTAAATATACCACATTGTATGTTGTTTGTGCTGGTAAGAAATGGAGGGTTCAAGTATGGCGTTGCCTATGACTTGGCTCTCTTGTAGTGTTCCTTTGAATAGGAATAAAGTACTAGCAGAGATTGGTAGAAATTCGTGAAGTATATCAAAGTTTTTAATGTAGTAGTTTGAAAGTAAACCATAAGGTAATTATTGTTAGAATTGCTTAATGGGTCGCAAAGTATTCAAATGGGCATTAACGGGTCAATGCATTAAGTTAATTCACTATTTGAAGTACCTTACTTTTGTTATTAGTTTACGACTCACTATATGTAATAGTATATGTTGAAAAAAAGCCCAAGTCAGAAACCATGTCGCTGGAAAAATGATTTGGTTCAAAAAGTGGTCAAAATGACCATAGATTAATCATACGTCAGTTTTCTTCATTGATGCGTGTTTGAATTTGACTCTAAAACCTGAGTATGTCTTATCAGTAGAACAGACTTGTTCTAGCCTAAAATATGTTAGTTCTAGCTGTAGTATGTGACTAAAACAAGTTAGTTCTAGATGTAGTATATGACTAAAATAAGTTTGTTCTAGCTGTGTAGAATATTATTGTTCTTGAACTAAAACAAGCTTGATTGTTCTTAAAGTAAAACAAGCTTGTTCTACATGTGACAGTGTACACGTAACCTGTTTGTAGGCTGTTTTGTTTTGAGTCAAAATTTAAAAATGAATTATAAGGTAGTAAATGTACGAGCTGTAGGACCCTAATAAAAAAAATTTAGCGCGTTTCACATAACACAATACATAAATCAAAAACTAATAATATAACTTATTCATTAAATATTTAATCTACAACAAAAATATTGTTTAAGGAATTTACTATACATAGCTCTTTGGACTATGCATAACATTATAACCGCCTCATAACTTCCATTAAAACTGACAACCACCCTGAAACCGTCAACCAGTTATAGTTAAATAGTGAACATTAACCAACTAAGTTGGTTCTCTAAAAAATATATATTTAAAATTCCATCTTAAATGGGCTTGCCCATAATAAATTAAAACCTATAATATTAAAATTAATAGCCCGTGTAAAAATAGCCTTGACCCATTTTAAAGCTCTAGACCGGCTTCTTCTTCTTCTTCTTCGCAATACATAAAGTGGCAAAACACACATACAAGATACATTATAGTTTACAAAAGCACTCACATAGTACACAAAATGCACACACAAAACAATGCACATTTTATTTTCGAAATGAAAGAAAAAAGAAAAAGAAAGAAAAAGGAATAACACAATGTGTAGTTTGTCACACGCCCCGAGCCGAATCGAGATGATGCTCAGGAACACTAATTGGAACGGCGAGTGGGAGTGGCGGCCGACGGCCTTCTCGGCCCGAAACATTGCCGAAGACATTTTCGCTCCGTATGCTCTTAGGTAATTACTGACCCCACCGTAGCCGATGCTTCCTTAATATGATAAAATTTCCTTGACAGCGACGACTAAGTTTGCAGATGTAAATTGACATAATTATTAAATACAAGAAATGAAAATTTGTGTTTCTTGATAATATTTGTTTTTTGAGTCCTGTCGATGTTTATTAAAAAAATAAAATGAAATTACAGAACGTTTGTAAGGTTTGCACAAAAATAACCTAAACAATAACGTGGTAGGATTGTAGGAAAAAGAGAAGTAAGTTAATGACATTTTTCACATTATGCGTCGGTCCTTTTGGGGAGAGAATGTTAGTCAACCAATCCACAATATGTTTTTTATTATTTTTTTCCTTTTCTTTCTGGAATGAATCATATATTTGTTAGAAGTCAAGAAAATTATAAACTACCATTCTTATAACTTAGAGGATATGATTCTTTATTGTTTTGTATTTACAATTGTAAACTGTTGTGCCACGGGTTTAAATTTATAAAAAGTTGGAGACCTAATTTCTACTTACAACAGTAAGTATAAAATCAACTGTAAATCAGATTGTTCAAATCTGGCTAGTGAAGGAAGGTTTTGAAAAGAGTTGAATTTGGTATTTGTTTTGTTTGTTTGTCTAAATTATACTACTAATTAAACTAAACAAGTAAATTGTACTACTACTAATTAAATTAGGAAATAAAATAAAGAGGTAGCAGTAAGGATACGTGTTTGTTGTGACTTAATTAGCCTTTAATTGTGATGATGTTTTAGTGTAAGTTATGAAAACATCTTGTTAAAGATTTGTATTTTATTTTTTTAAGTATTTGTGGTGTAAGCACTAGTACCCTACAGGTTAATTGCTCAATCAGCATGTCACTAAGTAACTAGGCTATCTTGATTCTGATCGAAGAAGGCTGCTCAACTCTCAACATTGCCCTATTACTGAACAATGACAATTTTCTGGAATATGAAGATTCCTGGGTGCACGCATAGACTATTTACTATTTACATTTTAAAATAAAATATTTACTATTTACTTGATGCCCTACTTTTATGACGACTTTATATGAAGACCTATGTACTATGTACACTTTGTATTTATGTATCATTCACCCTTATAATCTGTTTATGTATTTCTTTAGAAACTTACTCCCTCCGTCCCAAATTAAATGACTTTATGACTTTTGAGTCATTCTTTTTCAACTTTGACCTTAAATATTTTTGTTTGTGTTATATAATACTTGATACAAAATATATGAATGGATGACTTTTAAATGTATTTTCATTGGTATAATTTTCATAAAGTAATATATTACACAAATAAAAATATTTAAGGTCAAATAAGAATACATGTATTTTTAATTATTGGCTTGGCAACGATAACGAAATGATAAGACGTACATACTTCGAGTAAGATGATAAAGATGCATAGACGGGTAACACTTTTATATCTCGTCATTTACCATTATAATACATTTGTAATTAATCACAATATTTCTTGATCTCTATATAAAAATCTTATCCGCTGCATAGCGCGGGTCGTTGCTAGTTAAAAATAAGATATTTTAAAAATACCTGAAAATTTGAGTAAAAATAAAAATGGTACAAAACTTCAAACACTCATCTTTGTGCAATATTTCATGTTATTAACTATGAGAGTTATCCATATAGACACGATTAATAATTAATAATGTATTAATTATCATGCACATTTAATATATGATTCATAATTAATAATGTATTAATTATTATGCACATTTAATATAAACTAAACTTAAGGGACTTAAATGTTGAATGAAACTTGTATTGGGTTTTATATGGGCAGATTTTTAGGTATCCATATACAACTCAAAAACCTAAATAAAGCCTATAAATACAAAGCTAAGTTAGAGTTATTGGTACCCTAACAATTAAATCATTCTTTTCTCTCCCTCTTTGTGAGCCATCGTCAACAACCCAAGGGGATGTTTTTGTCTTCTCAAATCAAAGCAAAAATAAAAGCAAGAGAGAGGTTTAAAGTTTATTACGTGTATTACGACTAGCATCGTTATTGTGTTGTGAAGGTGGTCTGCGTGCAACCCTTAGAAGGTTTTACCATTAGTGAAACCTAGTTGTTTTACTATACGTTTAATTGGAGCTAGCTAAAAATTACACATCTCGATCTTAACTAATTATAAATACGTGTTATATGCTTTCGCAATTGTATGATAATTTTTTTATATTTATTTGTAATATTCTAACAATGGTGTGAGAGTCACACGTATGTAGTAATTAGTTAGATATGTTAGACATCAAATTTGGTGGGGGTTAATTTGTTTACTTCGACTATCACAAAAGAAAAAGTTGTTTTGGTTGTGTGGGATCTAGTCGAAAATTAGAAAGAAAAAGGAAAGTGTTTTATGGTTTTGTGGAGACTTCTAGTTGACGAACGAACGGAAGAAATTTTTTTTTTGGTTTAGTCATATTGGATCAAAAGTCAACAAAAGAAAAAAATAATTTTGGATGGATCACTTGGAAACATTAGAAATATGAAGAAAAATAAAATTTATTTTTTTGGTAGGTAGTCTTTTGACCAATAAGGAGAAACAATCAAGTTTTTTTTTTTTTATGGTTTAAGGATCCAGCGGCAAATAAGCCAAACAGAATTAAGGATTTTTTTTTTTTTTATGTAAACTTTATAGTAAAGGTGTTATATTTTTAAAATCCCATTAACAATTTGATGTTTAACCAAAATAATAATATGTTTAATGTAAATTATTTATTATTATTTGTGTACTTTTAATTAACTACAATAAAGGGTATTCATGAAATTTATGCATAATTTGTCATTGATATCACTTTGATATATAGTGATATGCTAGTTAGTATTAACTGTTAATTGAGATGGCATGCTTAAAAATTGATTAGTCTAATTATGTGTTACTTGTTTAAATTATTTAATTGACAAGAATTACATGTCCATAGTTTGTCATACTTTAGGGTTACACCCTTTAGAAGTTGCATGAAAATTAATTGTTAATTGTTTGATAGTTTAAATATAAATATTAAAACATCGTGGCCATAGGATCAATGCCCCTTAAGCTAATTGATTAGTTTAGTTTAATTATTTGCCAATTGTTGACTTGTGACGCAAAAATTGTTTTTAGAAAATAAAATTAAACTTGACTAAATGACTATGAAATACGATTTAGAGTTTGTAATATTACATATTTATGACGCATAAGAGTTGGGCTCATATACCGTAATTTGCTCCCGCGTCGTAAAATATCTAATTGATTACAAATTCATCTAATAAAATTGGTATCTTTCATCTGTAAAGAAACACCGGCTCACCCATTTGAACAAACTATAAGAGAGCTATAAGTCCGGAGGCTCAGTCTCCTTAGAGAAAGTGGGTTACTTAATCAACCTTGTGCTAGCCTTACTTCTGCGGTTCTTTGTGCGTTCAAATTGAGCTACCGAGCTCTTTATGTTGATATAAGATAAAATATTTTTTTTATTAAAACCTATGATATGAATAGGTGCATGCATATTCTTACATATTTGATAACACATCAAATTGCCCCTAAAACTTAAGTCATTGCCATCCAATCGTAAGAACGCTTTTTACTCTGCGTGAGACATAGGTACATTGCAATCCCAAGGTAAATTACCTCTCAACGTGAGACGGTGGTGGACTATTTACAAATCTTAGTTGGACGACTTAAAATGAGTTAAGCGGTGAGATCCTTAAGCCCGTGGCAAAAGATGGGATGAAGCATGTTTACAAATTCACTTATGCTTGTTTCATAAGTAGTATTTGTAAGTCCCATAATTTCTAGGAATTGCACTAGTAATGCAATTATTGATCGTCACTTACCTTTTGAGTAACATCATTACTAGCAGATCAACTGATGTAATGGTGCTATGTCAATAGGATCCTAGCCTTGTTGAAAATTAATAGTTTACTTGGTTAAACTTGGGTAAATTAATTATTCTATAATGGTTAATTATTGAAAATACTGATTTTTGAACTTTACCTGTTTTATAAATGGAAACTAATCAAACCCAAAACCAAAACACTTCGTCTTTTAGGCAACAATTTGAGAGAGAGAAACTTACTGGTTCTGATTTCAATGACTGATATAGTTCATTGAGGATTGTCCTCCGAGCTGAAAAGAAAGCTGATGTTCTTGAACAACAGCTTATGAACGCCCCTGCTAAAAATGCTACTAATAAGCAAAAGGCAGAGTATTCTACTGCTTATGATCGTTACAATGATGTTGTTTGCTTGATACTCGCAAGCATGTCGCCCGAGCTGAAAGATCAATTTGAATTCCATAGCCCATTTGATATGATAAATGAGTTAAGGTCATTGTACGAAAAGCAAGCTGGAGTGGAGTTGTTTGATATTGTTCAAAAACTACATTCTTGTAAGCATGAATCGAGGAAACTAGTCAGTCCACATGTTCTTAAAATGAAGAGATATTTGGAGCACTTGGCAAGGCTCAACTATGCTTATCATCATCCTGTTGCAATTGGACTAATCCTTTATTCTCTTTCCAAGGAGTTTGAGGAATTTGTGCACAATTACAACATGCATAGTATGAATAAGACTATAGTTGAACTTCATTCAATGCTCATTGAGTATGAGAAAAACCTTCCTAAGAAAGCTGAAACTCCCGCTGTGATGATGATCCAAGGGGGTAGAATCCAGAAGAAGCGACATGCTGCTAAAGGAAATCCGAAAGGGAAGGCAAGAATAAGAAAGTTGTTTCTCGTATTCCCAAACCCAAGAAGACTCCTCCAACTAAGAATGAGCATCTGGTAAAAGATGAGGTGTGCCACCACTGTGGTGAAGTGGGGCATTGGAGAAGGAACTGTCCGGACTATCTTGCCGGTTGATGAAGAAGAGGAAGCAAGCGGCTGGTAATACTGCCAGTACTTCGGGTATCTTCACCATAGAATTATATTCTTTTTATAAACATGAATCTTGGGTATATGACACTGGTTGTGGTACTCACATCTGTAATATCTTACAGGGTCTTAGAGGAAGAAGGAAACTGAAGCCAGGAGCTTTGCAACTGACAGTGGGCAATGGTCTGCCAACAGTTGTGGAAGCAATTGGAAATTATGATTTAATTTTACCTTCTGGTTTAGTAATTTGTTTAGACAATTGTCATTATGCACCTTCTATTACTAGAGGTGTTGTTTCAGTTTCTCTTTTGAAAGACAACGGTTATGTAAACTCGGTTACTGGTAATGGTATTTCTATTTCTAAAAATGATGTTCATTGTTTTGATGCTATTCTTTGCAATTGTATTTATGAAATAGATATGCGTGGTTGTGTTTCAAATTATAATTCTATGTATCATGTTAGCAATTAAAGAGCCAAGCCTAACTTGGAATCTTCTTATCTATGGCACTGTCATCTTGCTCACATAGGCAAAGATCACATTAAAAGACTTCAACGTGAAGGTCTTTTAAAATCAAGTGATGATGCATCATTTGATAAATGCGAGTCTTGTATATCTGAAAAATGACAAAGAAACCTTTTTCACACCAAGTGGAAAGGGCTTCTGATCTTCTTGGGATAATACATACCGATGTTTGTGGCCCACTTAGACATGTGTCTAGAAAAGGTGCTAGCTACTTCATAACCTTTACGGATGATTTCAGTCGTTATGGTTATGTTTACTTGTTGAAACATAAACATGAAGTCTTTGAAACATTCAAAGAGTTTAAAAATAAAGTTGAAAATCAACTTGGAAAAACCATCAAGATCCTTTGTTCGGATCGAGGTCGTGAATACTTAAGCAAGGAGTTTAAGGATTATCTAAAGGTGTGTGGAACCGTCTAACAGCTTACTCCTCCATATACACCACAACATAATGGGGTGTCGGAGAGGAGGAATCGAACCTTGTTAGACATGGTTAGATCAATGATGAACCTTATAACTCTACCTCTATCATTTTGGGATTATGCTCTAGAGACTGCTGTACGCATTTTCAATGTGGTTCCAACCAAGAAGGTAGATAAGATACCACATGAATTGTGGCATGGAACGGTCCCTAATTTGTCTTACTCAAATGGCTAGGAATGTGAGGTGATGGTAAAGAAAGACACGCCTGACAAACTCGAGCAAAGATCTATTAAGTGTATCTTTGTAGGATACCCAAAGGAAACAATGGGTTACTACGTCTATCTCCCTTCTAAACACACTGTCAAAGTTGTGAGATATGCGGAATTCTTTGAAAAGGATCTCGTACTTCAAAAAGACAGTGGGAGGGCGGTAGAACTTGAAGAAATTCAAGAAGATGCATCACCTTTTGAAGACACTAGTAGTCATCAAATTGAACAAGAAAGTCTTGAGGTTCAAAATGATGATGAGGTTCCACTTCGTAGGTCAAATAGGACTATACGTGCTCCCGAGAAGTTATGTCTAAATGTAAAAATTAAGGAGCATGTATTAGGGGATTTAAATGAACCTAAAAATTTCAAAGCTGCATTAATAGATCCAGAATCTGAAAAATGGCTTGAAGCTACGAAAGTGGAAATGAAATCCATGAAAGATAATCAAGTTTGGAGCTTGGTTGATCTTCCACCCAATGCTCAAACCGTTGGGTGTAAATGGATCTTCAAGAAGAAGACCGACACGGATGGAAATGTACACACCTACAAAGATCGTCTTGTAGTGAAGGGTTATACTCAAGTCTATAGAATTTACTATGAAGAAACCTTCTCTCCTGTGGCAAACATTCGAGCTATTAGGATTCTTATAGCCATAGTTGTGTACCATTACTATGAGATTTGACAAATGGATGTCAAGACTGCATTCTTAAATGGTTATCTAGACGAAGAGGTCTATATGGATCAACCTGATGGTTTTATTGACCCATCTCATCCCAACAAAGTAAGCAAGCTTCAAAGGTACATTTATGGACTCAAGCAAGCGTCTAGAAGTTGGAATAAACGGTTTGACGAGGAGATCAAAAAGTTTGGTTTTACTCAAAACCAAGATGAGCCATGTGTATATCTCAAGGCTAGTGGGAGAAATGTTACTTTTCTGATCTTGTATGTCGATGACATATTAATCATGGGAAATAACGTTCCAGTGTTACAAGATGTAAAATCCTATCTTGGAACATGTTTCGCTATGAAAGATTTAGGAGAAACGGCATTTATACTCGGCATCAAGATCTATGGAGATAGGTCAAAGCGAATGATTAGTTTAAGTCAAAAAGCTTATATTGATAAAATCCTAAAGAGATTTAGGATGGAAAATTCCAAGAGAGGAAATATTCCAATGCTCGAAAAGCTTGACTTAAGTAGTAAACAAGGTGCGTCTACACCTGATGAGGTGAAGCAAATGAAAAATGTTCCTTATGTTTCGGCTGTGGGATCTATTATGTATGTTGTAAGATGCACTAGGCCTGATGTTGCGTTTGCGCAAAATATTGTAAGTCATTTTCAACAGAATCCAGGAGTGAGACACTGAACTGCTATTAAGAACATTCTTAAGTACTTGAGATCTACTAAAGATATGGTTCTGGTTTATGGGGGAAATCCTGCAGCTGAGCTTAAAGTAACTGGTTATTGCGATTTTGGGTTTCAGACTGACTAAGATGATATTAAATTTCGATCAGGATACGTTGTTGAGATATAGTTTGTGACAACATATATAGCTTGAAAATAGGACTGGTGCGATTATAATCATGTTCGTACATTGGTTTAGATTTGTAAATAAAAGATATTAGTTTGTTATTAATATTTGTTAAATATATTAATGTTGTTAAAGTGTTAGACAAATATCGAAACAAACTAAAGTTTGACATGCGAGCCGAGATCTCAAGTTGCAAGGCTTGGCAATGCGAGATGAGATCTGAGTTCGCTAGTCTGCCAGCGAGCCGAGTCGAGCTGGGCTTGGGCTTGGTTACGAGATGAGTCAACTCGCAGGCCCATGAGCTGCGAGTTGAACCGAAGTATATATATTTATGATTTCGGTGAAATTTAAAACCAACAACAAACAAGAACTTTTGCATTCATTCTAAGACCTGCGAATTCAATCCAGAGAAAAACCTAAAGACTAACGGCTAGGCTTTGACGATTGATCGTTTAAAGAAAAGTATATTAGTTAATATAAATGTGAACTTATTCGTTATATTAAGATAACGCATATTGAGGAATTCCGCACTTTAAAACTACAGATAATGAAGTTATCAATCCTATAGGGACTTACAATTAGTATCAGAGCTTTCAGGCTAAATACGAGTAAGGTTGAGTTATTCGGGTTAATAACCTGTGATTTAGGATTGTTTTGACATGCATTAGTGTGTAAAAACAATCAAAATCATTCTCTGGACACTTTTAGGATAGTTTACGGTCTAAATCTACTGATTTTTACTTTAAAAAATACCTAAAATTTGTCATTTTCGAGTTTTTTAGCCGTTTCACGAATTGAGATTAGGGTTTCAGCGCTGTCTTCGAACTGGGTTGAAGTTCTGCGAGTCGAACTAAGATCTCTTGCGAACCGAGATCACTTGCAAACTAACATCTTCTGTGATCCGAATTGAGATTTGCGAACTGAGTTTTGTGAATCGAGCTGAGATTGCGAGTTGAACTGAGTTTTGCGAATCGAGATTTGTTTTAATTTGCTAGACTATTTGACTTATCACGATGTTTGCCATTAGCAGAATGATCGAGATAGAATACGAGGTTTGAAAATCTAATGTTCCATCTAAATTGTTAAGAATTGAAGAATACTATAGCTAGAGGGATAGGTTTGAATCTTACTGTAGATTTCATGATCTGTCTATCTGGATGTGTATCAAAAATGGATACACCGCACCTACTGCCACTATTGAAAATGCAGTTGTGGTTGTTGCCTATCATCAAATGAATGATGAGCAAAAGTGTGACACCCGATAAATTAGGGCTAGTTATTAGTTCCTAATCACCTGCTAATACATGTAATTAGTGCTAGATTAGGCTAACTGTATGTATCAATATATATATACATATATATATATATATATATATATTGGAATATATATACACGTACGCGATTATGATCAATCGTGCATTTTCATATCGGGCGGATCCCGATACATTAATACGGACGTTGGTGAACTCAATTTATTAAATAATATGAAATTATTTGATAAACATACTTATTTCCAAATATTATTGCGATAATAATTCATAAGCATTTCGTATCATATATAATGCTCAGAAACGACCAAAAACGCGTAAAACGCGCCCGAAAAATGAAATAAACCCAAATTATATTTTTATAATTCATTCTTAAGTATTTTGATAAAATACTTCGAGTAAAAATATTACGTTTTCACGCGTATGAATAAATAGTTTAAAAACGTTACGTGAGTCATATAAACGTACAAATACGCAACGAATGCGCAAACCGAGACCCGAAAACATTTTAACAACTTAAAATAAAGTATTTAGGATAATACTTTCAATAAAAATATCGATATTTAAATCATTATTCGAACACGCGTATTAAAGCGCATAACAATAATGAAACGTTCAGACGATCGGGTAAACGACCGCGGGACTTAATGTAACTTTGGGAAATTAAAAGTTGACCAAAACACCCTATGGGACCCATGAAAATCTGCTGATTTTCTCACCCAAACCACCCCATACCCCCTCTCTTTACTTCTTCCACACTTCATTCAAACCACCACTCCATCAACTATTCCATCCATGTCTCTCTCTCTTATCTCTCTCTCTAAATCCGACTCTCTCCCTCTTTCTCACTGATCTCCAGCCCAAAAAACAACCAGCTACACCATCACCATAATCCACCATCATCCACCACCTTTCGGAAGAAGAAAAGCTAAGGAAACGAAGCAAGAAGCATAACCGAGCATACTCTCTCATTTTCATCTCTAGATCATCATTTTGTTAAGTAAGAACATAATTCTCTCTATATATTTTCGTGCTTCACATTTGTGTACATGTTATGTTGATGATCTAGCAAGTATATGTCCAAATATCATCTTAAAAATCGTTTTTACTAAGCATATATACAAGTATATAATCTGTCCCAGAAAATCATCTCACCAAAACGACCATATCTTGAGTTCTAGGAAGAATTAGACAACGAAACACATACCAAAATTTTCGTATGGAAGATCTCTACAAAAAGTTCTTCTTTGACCATTTCCAAAAATCTACGTATTTTTGTGTAGATCTCAATCTTTGGACTGTAGCTGTTCTTGGACCAAAACCGACCACCCTTCATGATTATTTTTGTTAAAAATAGTAAATGAATATATAAAAACACCATAAAATGCAGTTTTACACTAGACATATAGGAGAACATGTATGATTTTTAATTAGGCTTGATTCGGTTTAGAAGTTGGTTAAATCGAGAGACTTTTTGAGTTAATATCTAGAAAACCAAAGTGTAGGGACTGTTCTTGCCACTTCACAAAATCCGACAATCCCTATTGTCGGATAAATTAATCCGTGAATATCATTAACGCATAAGTTACTCCGTGAATATCATTAACGCATAAATAAATTAATCCGTGAATATCATTAACGCATAAATAAACAAAATCCGTGAATATCATTCACGCATAAACAAAATTCGTGAATATCATTCACGCATAAACAAAATCCGTGAATATCATTAACGCATAAACAAAGTCCGTGAATTATTATTCTCGCATGAACAGTGTCCGTGAATTCCCATTGTCGCATGAACAGTACTCCGAGAATCCTATTGACGCAGTACCCTATTGTCGGATAAATTGTGGCCTTTGACTTTCTTTGACTCACGGACTAGATGGATCCTTTAGACTGTCGGACTCACTTTTGGAAAAATTTCACTTTTATAATTCTAAGTTTCGAGACCCTACACTTTCGGACCATAAAATTTTCACACATAAATATGTATATACATGTACCTTAGTGAATCCTAAAGCTTAAACGCCGAGAACAATAATATTACAAGAGTATTATGAACCAACTTGACATAAGACAAATAAAATGATATTTGAGAAACATTATTATAAACCATCACCAACGGGCCGTACATATTTTCAAAAACTCAAACTAATCAATCAAACAACCAAATTATTTGGACATTACTAGTTAGATGAACAACTAGCATGGACGGTCTTTTGAGACGTCTACATATACTTATAACCTTGCGCGTTTTGAACGCCCGGCAGGTTACAGTCTTCGGACAACATCACCTTGGGCAACATCATACTTGCTTGTTAGCAACACACCCGACTCAGGTGAGTCTCATAGCCCCTCATTTTACTGTTTTTAACCCAGGGGTGGGAATACATACTCGTTTTGTTTTACATGTGGACATGAGTACTAAACCTCGATATATACTGCATGAGTTGTTTTGCTAATCATTTAAAGCCCTCCACTACATAGTTAGTTTATATGGATTTAGCGCGATTGTTAGTGTATGGTACCATATGGGATTGACAATCCCCGTCCAGGTTAGCACGCACTAACTGGTCAAACGGACGCATTAGCATTTGTTCATACGAGTGTAGATTAGGCACTCGCAGGGAGGCACCCTCGCTCAGGCACTTGGTTGTGATCCTGACACCTCAGTTAAGCTCAAACTATGGGCTCATGGCAGTGATATACATCTATTTTATTTGCTTGATTTCAAATCTTTATATTAAATCTCATGGTTCACACATCATGTTTATCTATACAAACCTGTGAGCTCACCAGCTTTTAGCTGACTTTTTAGTATGTATTCTCAGGTACTCAGCAGTAGTAGATCTGCTCAGGATTATTAGCTCGAGTCGCATACAGACACCAGGAGATTCCCCTGCATTTCTACATTTTGTAAACTAAATATGTCTTAGAATCTCTAAACATTAACTTCGAGTTTTTGTAAACATTATTACATTGTAAACTTTTATAATATCAATGTAAGCAGTAAACGACGCATTGTGACACCCGTCAAATTAGGACTAGTAATTGGTGCCTAATCAATTATTAATACATGTAATTAGTTCTGTGTTAGGCTAATTAATGTACCGATATATATATTATTGAATATATACAATTATGCGATTTGATTAAATCGTACAAGTTTCAAATCGAATGTATTTCGGTTCAATTAAATACGGACGTTGGTGAACAATTTTATTAAATAATATAACATTATTTAATAACACTATCTTTCCAAAAATATTATTTTGATGATAATACTTTGTAATTAATTCGTATCGTACAAACAACAGTTACGCGATTTAGAATCCGTACAACGAATCATTTTTATAGAGGTTTTTCAAGTATTTAGAATGAATACTTCAAGTGAAAATATCAAAATTTAAATCGTTGATTAAACACGTACAATTAACGTTTTACGTACCAATAAACGTCGAAATAATCGGGTAAACGAACAGGAAACGTAACATATCAAATTAGGAAGGATAAAATGACCAAAATACCCCTGAGTGGCCCCCCTAGGCCGGCCCCCTCCTCCTCCATGTGACCCCATGTGGTCACCACCCACATGAGCCACTAGAACCTCATGCAAGTGATGAGTTAGTGGAATACTTACATCATACTCTTTCACCTCATTTCCACTATCACTCTTTCTCACATTTTCTCTACCTCCTCTATCACCTCTCTCTCTATCTAATTTCCAGAGATTAGAACCACCATTCAACCACCATCATCACCATCACAAACTACCATAGCACCACCACCACAAAAGTCACTATTTTACAAAGAACACAAGCTCAACAACAACTCCTCTTGCTCCTCATCTCATTTCCATCAAAATCTTTGTAAGGAAACTCTTTCTTACTTTCATATTGTTTAATTACATATTATAAAGCTCATCTAACAATATTATGTCCAAATTTAAGCTCAAAATACGTTTTTATGAATTATATACAAAGAGCACACAACCTGTCCAGAAAATTACAGCTTACTAAAAATGTCATATCTTGAGTTCTAAGAAGATTTAGAAGATGCATTTTTTTTTAAATTTTAGTATTGAAAAGATCTACAACTTTCATGTTTTACGTTTTCACCAGATCTGAACGTATTTTTATCTATAAGTCAATTTGTGGGACTGGTCTGGGTGAAATCAGAAACTGAGCTATGCATTACTATTTATTTTGTTTCTCTATGAAGATGGGACTTAAAACTCTTAGAAAATATATGTTAGAAATTAAACACATAGAAGATCAGTTGGTATAAATTGTGAGACTTGATTTGGACCAGAAGTTAGTAGGACCCATGGCGAAACAAACCGACAAAAGTCGAAAATATGAAATCTTGTAGTTTTAGGACTTTTATAAAAACCGACACTTTTGGTGAACTCCGACATGAACCGATAATTTATTTGGACTCTATAAACTGATATATGGGTTGGGTGAAAGTTTCGGGTCAAACCGAGTAATATTGACCAAGTCAACAAAAGTGGCTCGATTTCGAAAAACTTACTATATTTGGAAAATGGTAACAAAAATGAGTTTGGGTGACTTAGTTAATAACTTGGACCAAAAACTAAATTTGGAAAGTTTTTCGAATGAAAAACCAACACTTAGAACACTTGGATTAAAAATTAAAAATCTGATCAGGCACAAGTGCCGCCCTACCAGTGTCACTTACCCAAGTGACGCCTATAGCGTCACTTACCCTTAGTGCCGCCTGAACCAAGTGTCGCCTATAGCGTCACTACCCCAAGTTACGCTGCCTAGTTAAAAATCACATTTAACGTCACTTGACCTAGTGCCGCTAACCAACCGAGTGTCGCCTATAGCGACACTTACTTGAGTGATGCCCCTAAGTGACGCACAGAGTGACGCCCCTAAGTGACGCCGTAAGTGACGCCCTAAGTGACGCCTAAAACAGAAACTTCAAAACTAGTTTCACACTAAGTGTCGAACTCACACAAGTTCAATACTTGTATGCAATACAACACACGAAACATATACTTGGAAAGTATGCGATGAAACAACACCTAATAATATTGATTTAAGATTTTTATTACAAACTTTCACCAACGGGTCGTACACGTTTTTGATAAACAAAGTTGAACAATCAAACATTTGGACATAACTAATTGTTGGACAACAAACATAGATGGTCTGCTGAGACATCTACTCACTCATAAAACATTGCGCGTTTTGAACGCCCGACAGGTTACAAGTCTTCGGACATCAATTCACAGCTAATCAATTCAAGTTTATTTTAATAAACACTCAAGGCTCAGGTGAGTCTCATGGCCCCTATTTTACTGTTTTCATTAAGGGGTGTGATATTATTGCTCATTTTGTTTTACAAGTAGAACGCAAGTACAAATCAATCAAATACTACATGAGTTGTTTTCAACTAATCAATAAAGCCCTCCATAGCATAGTCTGGTAATACATCTGTAGCGTGAATGTTAGTATATGATATCATATAGGATTGACAATCCTCGTCCAGGTTAGCACGCACTAACTGGTCAAACGGACGTATTAGCATTTGGGAAGACGAGTGTAGATTAGGCACTCGTAGGAGGCAATTCAGTTAGGTTTCCTTAATTGGACCTGACGCTCAAGTTAAGCTCAGACTATGTGCTCATGGCTGTTTAACTTTTATTTTGCTTAATTGCATTTTAAATTCAATTATATTATTAAATCTTGCGGTTCATACAAATATGCGTTGACATACAAACCTGTGAGCTCACCAGCGTTTCGCTGACCCATTTTAGCATGTATCACAGGTGACCAGCAGTAGGTTGGACAACTCAATCAAGAACTATTAGCTCGAGTCAGCATGCAAACAATCAGAGATTTAGCTGCATTATTATATTTTGTATAGGTTAATTATGTACTTAAATCTCTCAATTTCAAACCGGGCTAATGTAAACAATATTTTGATGTAAACTTTTGTTTTATCAATATCAATGTAAAACGACGCATGTAGTGGTCGTTCATTATATCTTTTGTGCTGTGTATATTGATTAGTCGCGCCCCGACCCAATTCGCTTCCGCAACCCGAATTTGGGGGTGCGACAGATTGGTATCAGAGCCTAAGGTTATGGTGAACTAGGTTGCATTTAGTGGGCCTAGACTATGACCGTTAGGCAGTATTCCTTATTAAGTATGATTAGGTTCAGTCGCTACATGGTATTGGTTTAATTTAACATAGCCTGATCAACTATGTACAATTAAAAGAATATGATGTGGAACCTGAAAGGAGTCTTGACTGAACAGGATACACTAGTTGACTCTGACCACGAGAGAAACCGGGACTCAAACATGTCTGTGTTAGACACTTTAGGCTATCATGTGATATATATATATATATATATATATATATATATATATATGTACATATGCATAGATAGGCCTCTCTCACGCTCAATATCTTAGACTATATTATATATGTATTATATGAATATAGGCCTCATTCTTTCTAACGCTTTGTCTCAGAATGGAAAACACACCACCCAATTCGTCACGCTCTCATCCGTATGCCTCGAGCTGACCCATACCCCATTCACTTTACTTTGTCAGATTTAGCCACTAGGCTACATCGACACGAACAACGACTTGATATAATGGATATCAAACTCCAAGAAACCAACGAAAACTGGAGAATCACATCACTCGAACGTATCAATCAAGTCTCCGAAGATCATGAGAATACCGTCAACCACATGGACACCCTTGACAACCGTCTGGGTGAAACCATCGGAACTATGGAGGTTGTCCACAACCAAGTGATTGGCAACCGAAATGAAATTTCTGTCCTACAATCAAGGCTGAACCAGTGCGAGACACGTATAAGGGAAACCGAGGACGCCCTCCGAATGGTTAGCAGACTTGCAGAATCTGCGGATCATCTCACCACACTACTGCCCCAACTCAATCTACGTCAGGATTAGCTTAGGCTGAACCTGTACTCTATTATGCTTTCATAGGACCTATGTAATTCGACCGGATGTAACAATTCCCGGAACTTTTGTAAAACTTCTAAGTCTGTAGCTTTTGAAACTCGTGATGTGGAATTGTCTGTAATCTTTTAACATCGTAATATCAATCAGCAATTTCTCTCGACTATTTTACATTGTTAATTTTCACTGTGTGATGTATATTACCGCTTAAATATATATACATCTATTGAATTATCATTCCGGTACAACTTCTCATGTACCTCTTATTTCTTTCTTGAAGAATCATGCCGCCAAAGAAGAAAAGTTACAGTGATGACGAACTTGCTGCTATCGTATCTCGAGCAGTGGCCGATGCTTTGGCTGCTCGGGATTCACCTCCAAACTCCCAAAGTAATGACGAAACCCCAGTCATTACCCCTGTCATCAAGCCTTGTTCCTACAAGGATTTTCTCAGCTGTAAACCACTTTACTTCAAAGGCACGGAAGGTGCCATTGGTCTGATCCGATGGATTGAACGTATGGAATCCGTCTTCAACCTCTGCAACTGTGCTGAGGAAAACAAGGTCAAATTCTCTGCCTACACCTTTCAGGAAGGTGCCCTTACATGGTGGAACACACACGCCAATTCTGTAGGCATCGAAATAGAAAACCAACTCCCCTGGGCTGAATTGAAGAAGAAGCTAAGGGAAAAATACTGCCCCGAAGAAGAACTGCATCGGTTGGAGGAAGAGTTCTGGCACCTCACTGTGCAGGGAACTGATATTGCTGGATATACCACCAAATTCCATCAATTTGCACTGCTATGCCCGGGTTTGGGATCCGGAGGAGAAGAGCATCAAAAGATACATCCGCGGCCTCCCGGAAAATATCCAGGGGAACATCGCTTCATCCAAGCAAACCAATACTGAAAGTGCTATCCGGCTAGCACATGAACTCATGGCAATGGTTGTCAGCCGTGAGAAATTCAATACATCCTCCTCCAACAACAACAAACGCAAACCTTATGAATACCACAACAACCAGAACAAGAAATTCAACACCATCCAAGTTTACAACACCAACTCTGAACCCAAACGTGCTTACACTGGGGACAGGCCATATTGTTCCAAGTGCAACTACCACCACGACGGTCCATGCAGTACTCCCTGCAACAACTGCAGGATGTACGGGCACTTAACCCGAGATTGCCGAGCCCCCAAATCCAACAACAACACCTCTCGCAACAATTCCAACCAACCCAAATCCTGCTTTAGGTGTGGAGAAACAGGACACTTCAAGAACGAATGTCCTAAAAACAAGAATAAGGGCAACAACAACAAAAACAACAACGCAAGGGGAAGAGCGTTCGTACTCAATTCTGGGGATGCCCGTCAGGACCCAAATGTGGTCACGGGTATGTTCCTCCTCAACAACTTATCTACTTCTATTCTGTTTGATACTGGTGCCGATAGAAGTTTTATTTCCGATGAGTTCTGCCCTCTACTTAATATTGCACCTATTGCTCTAGATGTTAAGTACACCGTAGAACTTGCAAATGGTAAACTCATAGAAACTAATAGTGTGATACCTAATTGCACTTTAAACCTAGCCAACGAAATCTTTTCAATCGATCTTATGCCCGTTGAAATTGGAAGTTTCGACGTCATCATTGGTATGGACTGGTTGTCCAAACATCGCGCTGAAATCATTTGTTATGATAAACTCGTTTGTATTCCTCTCGTCGTCGGTAGAACCTTGGTCATACAGGGGGAGACTGGTGGGACGAGACTAAACATCATATCTTGCTTGAAAACTCGTAAATTCCTGAGAAAAGGTTATCCGGCAATCCTCGCACATATCATGGAGAAAAAGTCGGAGGAGAAGAGACTTGAGGATGTGCCCATCGTTCGAGACTTTCCAGAAGTCTTTCCCGAAGAACTGCCTGGTCTGCCACCGCCAAGACAGGTTGAATTCTAAATTGACCTCGTGCCAGGTGCTGCGCCTGTGGCCCGAGCACCATACCGATTAGCCCCATCCGAACTTCAGGAGCTGTCCACCCAGTTACAGGAACTCCTGGATAGAGGATTCATTCGATCGAGTTCTTCACCTTGGGGAGCTCCGGTCTTATTCGTGAAAAAGAAAGACGGTTCTTTCCGAATGTGCATCGACTACCGAGAGTTGAACAAATTGACCATCAAGAACCGATATCCACTCCCTCGCATCGATGACCTGTTTGACCAACTACAAGGGTCAAGTATTTATTCAAAGATCGATCTTCGGTCAGGTTATCATCAACTTTGAGTTCGCGACACCGATATCCCGAAAACTGCTTTCCGAACTCGTTACGGGCATTATGAATTTCAAGTAATGCCATTCGGCCTAACCAACGCACCGGTTGTATTCATGAATCTTATGAATCGGGTGTGCAAGCCATATCTCGACAAGTTTGTCATTGTCTTCATTGATGACATTCTCATATACTCGCGAAACGAACAAGAACACGCGCAACACCTCAAAACCATCCTAGAGCTACTTAAACACGAAGAGCTTTACGCCAAATTCTCCAAGTGTGAGTTCTGGATACAATCCGATCAATTCCTTGGGCATGTTGTTAATAGTCAAGGAATCCATGTCGATCCATCGAAAATCGAGGCCATCAAGTGCTGGCAAGCACCAACATCTCCAACCGACGTACGTCAATTCTTGGGTCTTGCCGGATACTATCGGCGATTCATTGAAAATTTCTCAAAAATAGCTCAACCACTCACAACCCTAACTCAGAAAGACAAAAAGTTCGATTGGACTAATAAACAAGAGTCAGCATTTCAACTTCTGAAACAAAAGCTTTGCAGTGCTCCGATTCTATCATTACCCGAAGGTACCGATGACTTCGTGGTATACTATGATGCTTCTCACCAAGGTCTCGGTTGCGTGTTGATGCAACGGGACAAAGTTGTTGCTTATGCTTCGCGACAGCTCAAAATTCATGAAAAGAACTACACCACCCACGATCTCGAGCTAGGAGCTGTCGTCTTTGCCCTCAAAATCTGGAGACATTACCTCTATGTCACTAAGTGCACAATCTTTGCCGACCACAAAAGTCTCCAACACATATTCAATCAGAAGGATCTCAACATGAGACAACGTCGGTGGGTCGAATTGCTTACCGATTACGATTGTGAGATCAAATACCATCCGGGCAAAGCAAATGTTGTTGCCGATGCCCTCAGTCGAAAAGAACGAATAATGAAAGCCTTTGAGAATGAAAATAAGGATCATTCTTCAATCAAGATGAGTTTACCAAAGGAGCTCAATCATCAGCTGAAATCTTTTCATACTGCAAGAGCGCTCTGGGCAGCACTTGAGAAAAGATGTGAGGGCAGTCCACAATTGAAGGCTGGCAAGAAGAATCTTCTCAAAAAACAGTTTACTGTGTTTAAAGCTTTCAAGGGAGAAGATCTTGATGCATATACTACCAGATTCTACCATTTACTGAGTGAGCTAGATGACTATGAGATTGTTACTACTGAGATAGAGAAAACCGATAAGTTTATTGAAGATTTACCGTCTAAGTGGGAAATGCATGGCGTGATGATTAAGGACAATGATGAGAGGTATGCACCTAGGACCTTAGAGCGGGCTATTGATAAGCTCAGAGGTTATGATTTCACTAAGAAGACTAGAGATATTGATTCTGATTAGGTTCAGGATCCAGGACTATACCATGGAAAATCTACTATCTCTACTTCTTCATCAAATTCGACCACTGCTTTGTTAGTCAGTATTGCTGATGGAAAGGGTGAAATGATTAATGATGAACTGTGTCTCCTTACATCATCTGGTAGTGAAGCAAAGGGAAAATCATCTGAGAAATCACCTCAGGAGCATCAAAAGATGCCTATGAGTGTGAAATCTGTTGAACAACAACTGTCTGTTCTTGCTTTCTTTGGTGCTTCATACGAAAACTACATTGAGGGTAAAATCAATGATCCGATTATGTTTGATGAAGACTATGATCAGATAGACCCTGATTATCTTGAAGAAATAGAGCTCCGGTATCAACTTGCTATGTTGTCTAGGAGAGTTAAAAGTTTCTCGAAGAAAACTGGTAGAAAGGTAATTGGTAATCGATCAGGGTTTGATAAGACCAAGATCAAGTGTTTTAACTGTCAAGGTTATGGACACTTCGCTCGTGAATGTCAAAGACCTAAGGTTGAAACTGGCAATGGGAAACAAGGCTCGGGAAGTTCTCTAGCTTCTAAAGCCTTAGTGGTAAAGCAGTTAGATGGATCTTATGATTGGAAGGCTTAGTCAGAGGAGGCTTTCATGGTTGAGATTGATGATCAAGAGAAAACTGCTGAGTCCACATCCTATATGCCTACTGATGCTGATTTTCAAGTAGAGGTGCTGGAACTTCAAGTGAAAGCAAGTGATGAAGTACATGGATTCAACTGTAGACATGAGTCCAGAAGACTTTGTAGCACGCATAGCTGAAATTCAAACAGACAAGAAAAGGGTATGTATTGATATTCTTACTCTTGCTGATGTATGTTACTTAGTTACTGATTTGCAGTCATAGGTTAGTGTTTTGACTGTAGCAAACAAAAACCTGTCTTCTCAAGTTAGCATATTGACTGAATCTAGTAAGACTGTAGTATCCGACCTTGAACTGGCTAAGATTGACGTACGTAGTTTAGGGGAGGATAAACAGGCCTTAAAAGATAAGATTAAGTCCGATATTTCTTATAAAATTGCACTTAGAGATACCATTAATGAAAAATCTATAATCATATATGGTCTCTATTTGAATCTAAAGGACTTACATCAAACAATTGCTAATAAAGATAAGGAGTTAGCTAAGTATAAGTTAAAACTAGTTGAGCAAAATCGTAAGATAGAAAACTATAGAACATCTGAGATGGACAAAATGCTTGATGCTCAACGTAGTGTAAAGGATAAGACTAGTTTAGGTTACAATGATGTACCTCCTCCTTTCAATTCAAATAACACTAAAACTCCTGTAGATATTGAGATGACTGAAGCAAATCCTGAAATTAAGGTAACTAATAAGTCTGAACAGTCAGAGGTACAAAAGGATGTCATTAAGAATCCTACATCTGATGATGGTAAGAAGATTCAATTCACTAAAGTACACTTTGTATCAAGTGGAATGATGAATGATACCAAGACAGATGTTGAGATTAATAAGGAACAATCTAGTGATCCTTTAGTGCCTAAGACTCCGACTGTGAATGCAAAAGTTGGTAAACCACGGAGACAGATGTCCTGCTTCAAATGTCACCAAAAGGGACATGTGGCTTCTTGTTGTCCAAATAAGAAGTTGGAAGCATCACATAAGTTTGTGAATACTGAAAAGACACCGACCAGTTCTAGTTCAATTGTAGACAGGTTAGGCTCCAAACCGGGATTAGGAAGCAAACTTGTAAACATTCTGAAAAGAGATGGTAATCATAGTGTCTCCCCACCTAAGCGTGTCTTATATTCTGAATGAAAATACTGTCAATAAGCCTAGATATAAGACACCTTCGAGGTTTAGGACCCCTAGTAGAAACCATAGTCAATTTAAAAGTGGTTCTACTTCAAGTACACAAGGATCTAAGTATGTGCCTAGGAGGTTTTCTACTCACTCTCCTCATAGGCCCAAGACTACAGATCATCAACAATCTCAAACTCCTGTGAAAGTTACCAAGACTCCCGATGGGAATAGTTATGGTTACTTTAAAGTGGTTTAGATTGTAGATGATCAGGGATAAACCAAGACCGTAATGGCTTGGGTCCCTCTTAAAAACTAATTGTGTACAACTTGTTATGTGTAGGAGCAGACTGTGAACAAGGATAACTGGTGGTATGTAGACAGTAGATGCTCAAGGCACATGACAGGAGAACGGAGTCTACTAAAGGACTTCAAGAAATGTCTCAAGCAAAAAGTAAACTTTGCAAGAGATAAAGGAGGAGTAATTACGGAAAAAGGAAAAGTTTCAAATGGAACTTTGACTCTATAGGATGTGAATTATGTTGAAGAACTGACTCACAACCTAGTGAGTGTTTCCCAAGTCTGTGATAAAGGTCATCATGTTCATTTTAATGAAAAGGAGGCTTTAGTTCTAAAGTCAGGCTTCACAATTCCTGAAGAATGGATATTGATGAGGGCACCAAGGAAAAAGGACATCTATGCTATCAACATGGGTGTTCCTAACTCTTCAATGGTGTCTACATGTTTATTATCCAAGGCTTCTGAAGCAGACGCCTTATTATGGCATAAGAGAATGGCTCACCTAAACTTTAGAAAGATGAATTATATAACCAAAAATGGGTTAGTTCTGGGTGTACCACAAAAACATTTCGAGTTTGAAGATAAGTGTGTTCCTTGCATGAAAGGAAAGCAGCACAAGAAACCACATATATCTAAGACTGAAAACTCAATCTCTATGCCATTTGAATTGCTACACATGGACCTCTTCGGCCCTATAAGGAAGAGAAGTCTAGGTGGCAAATGGTACTGTTTAGTTGTCACAGATGACTACTCTAGATTCTCTTGGGAATTCTTTTTGGGATCTAGGGATGAGACTCCAGGAATTCTTATGGAGTTCTTAGATTTAATAGAGAATGTCTATAGAACACGAGTTAAGAGAATTCGTAGTGATAACGGAACCGAATTCAATAATTCAACGTTAAGTATCAATTGCTTAAGCAAAGGGATAGAACATCAATTCAGTGAACCGTATGAACCTCAACATAACGGTGTTGCTGAAAGGAAAAATCGAACGTTGATTGAAGATGCTAGAACAATGCTTGCAGATTCAAAGCTTCCGGTCAATTTTTGGGCAGAAGCTGTGAATACAGCATGTCATGTTCTAAATCGAGTTCTTACGGTTAAGTGACATAATAAGACATGTGATGAGCTTTTGAACAATAAAAAACCTAACTTGAAAGGTTTTGAGCCTTTTGGAGTTTCATGCACAATATTGAAGACTGGACATAAAGCTAAATTTGGTGAGAAAGCTGACGAAGGAGTTTTCCTAGGTTATATGTCCAATTCGCCAAACAAAAGAGTCTTTAATAAAGTCACGAGACGTTTGGAAGTAGTTTATAACATTGAAGTTACACTACTCACCTGATGTTCACAAGGGAGTTGATTGGCAATTTGATTATTCAGATCTTTTTCCATCATTCAAGGTTCCTATCAGTGACTATGTCAGTGATTCAGAGATACCTGAACATTTATTGTTTGGAGATGAGGATATTGGTCCTGCCTCGACATCAAGTGTTCAAAATTCTGGAGTGAAGACAACTGTTGATCCAAATGAAGCGTCCTCAAGTGGATCACAAAAATCATTTATGGAAACAACTCAAGAAGAAGATAGTCCAGAGCATATAACAAAAAGATTGCTTGATGATATTATTTCTCCCTTACGAGAGTTAAGGATATCTTTTGATTAGTTTCTACAGGAAATTGAGAATGAGGAGATTGGTACTAATCTGGATGATGATATACAAGTTGAACCGGTAATGGTAACTCGAACAAGTAAGAATCATCCAGTTGAGAACATTATAGGTGATCCGGAAATACCTATGCTAACTAGAAGTCAAGCTAAGGCTAGTACCTCAACATACCCTACTATATCTACTAGTCTGAATGACTCTCCTGATGATTTAGAGTATCCAAGCTTGTATTCTAAAATGAAAGAGACAGGGATACCCAATCAATGTCTTTATTCATGCTTTATGTCACAAGTTGAGCCTAAAAATGTTCAAATGGCTCTAAAGGAAAGTTCATGGGTGAAAGCGATGCAAGAAGAACTATCTTAGTTCTCAAAACTACAAGTATGGGAGTTGGTTGACCTTCCAAAGAGAGAGTATCCAATTGGAACTAGATGGGTATTTAAGTGTAAGAGAGATGACCGGGGAGTCATTACTCGCAATAAAGCCCGTCTAGTGGTTCACCGGTTTAATCAACAAGAGGGTATAAATTACAATGAAGTATTTGCACTAGTTACTAGGCTTGAAGCAATTAGGGTATTCTTAGCATTTGCCTCATTCAAAGAGATAAAAGTTTATCAGTTGGATGTTAAGAGTGCTTTCTTGTATGGCAAAGTAGAAGAATTGGTGTATGTTTCACAACTGTCAGGGTTTGCTGATCCTGATTATCCAGATTGAGTATATCTCTTAAATAAGGCTCTATATGGATTACATCAAGCACCTAGGGCATGGTATGGAACACTATCAACGTATCTACTTGAGAATGGATTTACAAGAGGATCAATTGATAGTACACTTTTTGTAAAATGGAAGAAGAAAAACTTTCTTCTTGTTCAAGTATATGTTAATGACATTATCTTTGGGTCATCTGACGAAGAGATGTGTCAAGAATTTGAACAAGTAATGAGGTAAAAGTTTGAGATGTCTGCAATGGGAGAGTTGAATTTCTTCTTAGGATTACAAGCTGATCAAAAGAAGGATGGATTTTTTATTCATCAATCTAAATACACCGCTGAATTATTAGAGAGATTTAAGATGGATGAAAGTAAAATCTATCATACTCCTATTCCAGTAAATCATGGACTTGCTCCTGATACATCGAGTGATCATGATGTAAATCCTACTCTTTATAGGGCCATGATTGGATCACTAATGTATCTTACTGCCTCTCGGCCTGATATCATGTTTGCTGTTTGTATTTGCTCAAGATATCAAGCAAATCCGAAAGAGTCACATATGCAAGCTATTAAACGAATCTTTTATTACCTCAAACAGAAACCTAAGAAAGGACTTTGGTATCCGACTGATGGAGACTTAGATTTAATAGCTTATACTGATTCGGATTATGGAGGATGCAATCAAAATAGGAAATCTACAACCAGAGGATGTCAATTCTTAGGAGGTAGATTAGTATCTTGGCAGTGCAAGAAGCAAAGCTCAGTAGCCATTTCTACATGTGAAGCTGAGTATGTTGCAGCTGGCAGCTGTTGCTCTCAAGTACTTTGGATTCAACAGCAACTGCGAGATTATGGGTTGAATATAACCAACACTCCTATAATGATTGATAACGAATCAACAATGTCGATCAACAACAATCCGGTGAAGCATAGCAAAACTAAGCACATTGATATTCGACATCATTTTATTAGAGACTGTGCTGAGAAGAATTTGATTAAGTTAGTTAAGGCTCCATATCTGGATAACTTAACAAACTTATACACAAAGGCATTCGACAGAGCTCGATTTGAGACATTGGTTCAACTTAACGGAATGAGAAATCCAGAGTGATTAGTCTTCCAAGGGGTTTTATGTAATAGTTAGTAGCTTTTCATATTTAAAAAAAATAAAAACAAAATTTAAAAATTTAAAAGGGGGGGGGGGGGGGGGGGCGTATGGCATTCATTTTCTTGTTACCTAAGGGGAATCGCCTTCTTTAAAGAATATACAAATAATATTCTTTACATACTGTTTAAGTTTTTGTCTGCAAAAACTAAGGGAAATGATAGTACATTAGGAAAATAAGTTTATTAACAATAACCTTAAGTCCTAAATATGATGTGTTAGTAGGTTCTCATAAGCTTCATTCACATTATGATTCATTTTCCAGGTATGTACCTATATTTATCTTATTATACACTGTTGCACCCGCAACCGTCGGTTCAGTGTCGTTGCGATTCCTGATGGTGATGCGGGCGCATCAGGGGTTTTAAAATTTATATTTAGCTGGGCTTAAATTATACGTACTACCTACTCTGGTTAGTAAGCGGTAAGTATGACCTAAGATTGTTCTATGAATCCAAAAGTGTGGGCGATTAAAGCTGGTGCTTTCGGTAGGAGATATTTAGGATGGAACAAAGTAGGTAGGTTTGAGGGTTTTAAACTAAAGACAGGTAATTAAAATGCAGAAAAGTAAATTAAAGGAAAACAGATAAAGATAAACATGTGATTGCTGAGATTTCGATAATTAGTGTTTCAGGATGACAAATTAAACAGGGACAATGCTAAATGTAATGGTCTAAACTATTAGGTGTAAACTCTAGAAGCCTACCAACTAAATTTCCCATTGGCATGTCACTAGGAACTAGGTTATCGTGATTCTGATCGGAGCAATACGCAAACTTCTAATACTTATCTAGTTGAAATATAAACAACCTATTTTGGCTTGACGCCGAGGTGCATGGATCAGTAACGTATCGTCTCATAGGTCCGACCTTTCTTAACCCCTAAAATATTTTAGTATCTTATTAGCATGCAGATTAATAACTTTGTATGTTTTGACCGTTGATTGTGTAAGGCTTAGTGTTTTAAGGTATTTGAATCACGAGGATGTTATCCTTATTCCTAAGTCTTGTTTTATGCATTAAGGCTTGGTTACTTCAACTTATGACTTGAGTTCTCCTTTTCAAATAGTTATACATCCCTAGATTATTCGCAGTTTATAAAAACGTGTTTCATATGCAGGTCATGCCTTTCAGTAATCGGACAGTGTACTTTACATGGTAGTTCGACTGCTTCTTACATCAGACATGCGGTCAGGAGTAATTGACGGTGAATGTGATACTCTAAACTAACTAAATGTAAAGCGATGCAGAAATGTAAACCTAATATGTACAACGAGTGGGTTCACTGTATCTTACTTGTTGCATGTCATGGGCACAAATAGCTACTTACCATAATTAAGGTTGATCAAGTCCTAATTACTAGGTTGCAGTCACGTGGATAACCGGAAAGGGTACTCCATAAATTAAACTCAAGTTCATAAAGTCTTAACGATACAAAGGTCATTAATCCCTATTTTATCTGAACGCATTTTCGAACATCATTTCATTGTGCATTGACTTTCGTAGGATATACCAATTAGTTGTGAAGTTGTATTATCCTTTCGGAATTCCAACTGTTAAACCAGAGCTGATTCCAGTGATGTAACTACCTTCGGTCGTTTATCGACTTCCATACATTTGTACTCCGTATAAAACGTTTCCAGTACTATATCAGATAAACTGTCGAATAGGGGCCGTTACATCACGTTTACAATTGTCGTACACTTAATTATATAACGTCATCCTTACTTATAATTATCTACATCATCAACAATCACAATAATAAACTACTCGCAATTCATGGCAATAGACAAATCACATACGAGGCAATAATACATAATTAAAATATGAAATAAAGTAAGTATGATAAAGGTTTCGATATCACCCGGAAAGAAATGCGCAGCAGCGTATTATTATGACTAATAACTCGTTCACACGTACAAAGATAAATCTCCAAACTCCTAACGTTTGCTCTAACCTCTATGTTAATCCGTAGATTAATTACAATAACCCTAGACTAAAATATAAGAGATTTTTAGAGTGAGATAGTGAAAATGGAAGAATGAGAGTGTAAGTATGAGTGTGAATATGAGAGAGTATATGAGTGTCTTGAAATGAGAGCTAGGGGCTGCCTTTTATAGAAGAAATTTGGCTCAAGTTAGCACCCCAAAGCTCATGATAGCAAAAGGTGGAAAAGGTAGTGGCACCAGGTACAAAAGGCGAAAAAGGTAGTGGCACCAGGTACGAAAAGCATGTAAAGGTCTAGCACCAGGTACGAAAAAGGACAAAAAAGCGCAATCTGTGCGGGTGACAGGAAGCCGGCGGAGGCTGGCTACCAGCAGGCGGCAGCTGTATGGCTGCCGGCAGCGGCTGGCACCACCCCGCATCGGTTCGCTGCCAGTTGCTTCATTTCTCGATTCGTGCGTGTTTTCTTCGTTATGCGTCCGTTTGCATTGATTCATTTTGCGTTGGATTCGTAATTCAAAAACGAAGCTTTTGATGAAAAGAAGTCCCAAAAATATGTCTCTGAACTTTAGATGTGTCGTACGAATCATTTGGATCTCCGGGCGTACGCAGAATCTTCATTCTTTGCCCGTTTTTGTTGATTCTTCTTCTGTTGGATTCGTAATTTAAAAAAAACATCTTAGGTCAGATAGATGTTGGTGATGGGCTCTTTGGTCTTGAAATCTCGTTTTGATGTCTGGAATCTTCAAACGTGCGTCGAATCTTCGTTTTTTGTCCGTTTTGCTTGATTTTCATCATGCAACCTTGTTTTTACCATCTTGACATAGTATTACAGATTTGTAATGTTTTTGAGTTAAAGTGCCAAGAATTATTCCAGAATGAGAGAGATATCGATAGTAAAAACGTGACTTTTTACGCGATATCATGTATCCCACACTTAGAACTTTGCTTGTCCTCAAGCAAACTCATTCTTAAAAGCTTCTGGAATGATTCTAATTGCATCAGTTTTTAGAGATATCTTTTTCCAAAGAATATAAAGTTACAGTTATGAAAGAGTTTTTACCGGAAACTAAGGGTTTATTGAACTCGATACCTTCTTCGAGCAACATGATGATCATGACTAGGCAATCCTCACAAGTGGGTCACTCAAACCACTCAAGTGTTTAGGGTTTCCTACTTACTAGTGTCAATCACTCAGACAGCCAGTCATGCAGCATATTCGTCATAGGCTTGATCGAGAATCAAATCTCCATCATTTTTGATGAGGACGGTACTAACCTTTCGAGATATCTTGGAAGGAATCGGGTATTTTTTTGGTGTGAAGAAGGTGTGAGGGTTTTCCTTGTATTTTCTCGAAACTTTTCTTGAGAGAGTTTCTCTGGAATTTCTCAGATTTTGAAAGAACTACATAGCCTTTCTCTTTGGAATTTTCCTTTTCTTGGCCCTTTTTCTTAATCCTTGGGCTTTTTTTTTTTTTTTTTTTTTAGCAGCTTCTGCTGAATTTCTTTTTCTTGGAGCTCCTTTTACGGATGATGTTCATCCTTTGGGGAATGCTCCGATATAGGCTTTTTGCTGAATCTCTTTTCTTGGAGCTCCTTTTACGGACGATGCTCATCCTTTGGGGAACGCTCCGATGGCTTTGTGTTAGGCTGCAGAAGTCTTGGAAAATCAAGAATATCTTTGAGAATTCGTTGGAAAATGAAACTTCTGTAGGTTCGGGACAAATGTTAGGAGGTTTTGATTAGGTGTGAAGAGTGAGTGTTGAGTGGGTGGATGTTTGATGGTGGAAGGGTGTTTAGATTCCTTAGAAGTTATCAAGATGGGTTGTACCTATGTCACGTATGGCACTCATCGGTGTGATCTCGAAATGTATTACAAGAGCAAGTTCTAATTCAAATGCATACATTGGCGCACACATGAAACGAAAGGTGAAGAATTTAAAGGTGAATGCTAATGATGGGCTCAATCCTCACGAATCGAATATTTTGGTCAATGTGTGCCTAGCCATGCGTTGCCCTTTTCATCCGTATCTTATTCTAAAACACCTTTGTTTTGTTGTGAAAACTCGTTTCTTGTTGTAATTTATAATTTTGAAAGATAGGAGTTCTAAAAACGATGTTTTTGAATCTAAAATTTTTGAAATTTTATCCATTTTGGCTTTTGAATGAAAATATTGTTTGACTTACGGACAAGAGGTAAAGACTTGCGGTCGAAAGCCGTATATCCCATACTTAGAGGAACATTGTCCCTAATGTTCGAATCCATTTGTTGAGTACCTCTTGTTGAAGTATCCCACACTTAGAGATTCTACTTATTATTGGATTGTTTCATAAGTGTAATGTGGTTTTTATTATCCCACACTTAGTGTTTGGAATATCGGATGAGATAATCAAAACGGGTAGAAGGTTTTGGAACGGTGTACCGCTCTTGCTGTGCATGTTACCGGCTCCTTGTTGGAAGTTTGCTGGTCCGTGGCTTGTAGCTTATGGCTCTCGGCATTCTTCATTGTGTGGTCCACAGTTCTCCCTTGCTTAGGTCTTCTCTAATTTTTCAAACAAACCACTCAATTCAATTAAGTAATAGCTGCTGATAAGAAAAGCAAAGTAATAAAATGATAAAGTAATAAGTGGATAGATGTGATGTCTATGCATCCATAGTATATCAAATACACATAATAATAATAAAGTCTTGGTAGAAAATAGAAAGAAGTAAGAAGGCGGAGCAATCTATTGCTCGGCTGGTGGTGGTACTGCAATCGAAGATGCTATGGGAGATGTCTCATATGATGAAGAGTCATCGTGCTGATAGTGTGTGCCCTCATCTGATGCATCCCTATCATCCTCTGTGTCTGGTGTACCCACGGTGAATATCCCGTCATGTATCAACTAATCAACAAACTCCCCTGCTGGCATGTCAAAGCTATAGAGTGAAATCTCATGTATTATTATGACTTATAACTCGTTCACACGTACAAAGATAAATCTCCAAACTCCTAACGTTCGCTCTAACCTCTATGTTAATCCGTAGATTAATTACAATAACCCTAGACTAAAATATAAGAGATTTTTAGAGTGAGAAAGTGAAAATGGAAGAATGAGAGTGTAAGTATGAGTGTGAATATGAGAGAGTATATGAGTGTCTTGAAATGAAAGCTAGGGGCTGCCTTTTATAGAAGAAATTTGGCTCAAGTTAGCACCCCAAAGCTCATGATAACAAAAGGTGGAAAAGGTAGTGGCACCAGGTACAAAAGGCGAAAAAGGTAGTGGCACCAGGTACGAAAAGCATGTAAAGGTCTAGCAGCGGGTATGAAAAAGGACAAAAAAGCGCAATCCGTGTGGGTGACAGGCAGCCGGAGGTGGCTGGCTGCCAGCCGGCGGCGGCTGTGTGGCTGTCGGCGGCGGCTAGCACCACCCCGCACCGGTTCGCTGCCCATTGCTTCATTTCTCGATTCGTGCGTGTTTTCTTCGTTATGCGTCCGTTTGCGTTGATTCTTTTCATGTTGGATTCGTAATTCAAAAACGAAGCTTTTGATGAAAAGAAATCCCAAAAATATGTCTCTGAACTTTAGATGTGTCATACGAATCCTTTGGATCTTCTAGCGTACGCAGAATCTTCATTCTTTGCCCGTTTTTATTGATTCTTCTTCTGTTGGATTCGTAATTTGAAAAAGAACATCTTTGGTCAGATAGATGTTGGTGATGGGCTCTTTGGTCTTGAAATCTCGTTTTGATGTCTAGAATCTTCAAACGTGCGTGGAATCTTCGTTTTCTGTCCGTTTTGCTTGATTTTCATCATGCAACCTTGTTTTTACCATCTTGATATAATATTATAGATTTGTAATATTTTTGAGTTAAAGTGCCAAGAATTGTTCCAGAATGAGAGAGATATTGATAGTAAAAATGTGACTTTCTACGCGATATCATACGCCTCTTTCCACAAGTAATAATTTGCTATTTTTATGGATGTATAGATAATTTTATCATATGATATACTGGTAGGCAAATTATGCAATAATTTCTAAAGCATTTAAGAAATAATAAAATGTTTGAGTGTTGATTTATGTAACTATTATGTGATATATGACATAAGTCTTCAATGTTGAAGGATAGTATTTCCATACACTGTTAATATATAGAAAAATGACAAATGGTATGAAACTTATATGGTTCTTAACTTAGCAAATGATTTCTCTGTTGTACGTGAGTACATACCTGAAGCTATTAGCTAGGTCAATAATCTCAAGCCTATAGTGTTCATACTAAGGGATCCTCTGTTGTATGTCAGTACAGACCTGGAACCACTAGTATCTTCACTATAAGTTTGATATTTATCTAAATTTAAAATAACATAAGTGTACTTTGTGTACCTTATTTATAAATTCAGTGTTATGTGTTTTACTTGATTTCACAGTATATCATGTTATGGGAAACATAAGTTAATACTCATACTAACAATAAAATGTTTGCTTAGAAATTTGAGTATAATTTGTTTATGTGGATCATAATATCGGTAATCAACTTGAAATGTCTACGTAAAAGTTTCACTTTTGTGACTAGTTAGTAAATAGTTATGCTTTGTGGATAAAGGTTGATAAAGTTATAGTTTTATAAATATAAGTTAATAAATGGTAAAGTGAGTAATAGTGTGTCTGTCACTTATTAGAATTTTATGAGATATGTATACTAACAATCTGTTTAGACTTTTAATAAAATTTAAGAGATCTTATTCTTCCTAATATGATTCCTTAGCAGATAAATTCTTATTCAGTCCAATAATTTATTTGTTTATTTATGTACTTTATTTCAAGTGTTTAATAAAAGGGTACTTGATACCACAGTTTCTTTATCTAATTGTATTCTTTACTTCATTATACTTTATTTTATTCTTAACTTTATGTTTTAAATAAGGTTTTTATTTACATAAGTTATTACCCTTTGGAATTAAATTATACCGAATATTCTCATCTATGTTGAACAATCGTAATAAATACAAGTGAAAAATAATTCATTTATTTTAGACTTGTGTATAGATTTAATACCGTAAGGTATATAAGTAAATAATTTTAGCTCCAGATTTTCTTTATACAAGATTAACTGTATCAAGGGTTTAGTCAGTTAATATATGTAAGAGGATTATCATTGAGGAAAAATTAAGCAAAAACATTTTATTTAAAATATATAGACTAAATAGTTACATAGATAACTATAAACGTAAATGGATTTTTAATTTATACTTAGTATTAAATTCGCATTTTAATTAATTCTGCGAGTTTGACTAGTCAAACCTGCGGATCGAGTTCAAAACTTGTGAATCGAGTATATAGTATAAAAGAGCAGGTCAAACGAGTCAAACCCACACCGAACCCACTTATACTTGCGAGTTCACTTCCACCTAAGCGAATCTAGTGAGTGAGAAACGAGATGAAACTTGTTTTTCATTTGATTTTGATTTCACGAGTACGGGAACGAGTTTTTGAATCCGTAGATTTTATACATCTCTATATTGCGAACATATTGAGGTAAAAATGAACGGATCTCACCGTATAAATCGATCGAAATCGAAAATTTTATATTATTAGGATTTCAATTGAAAATTTGAATGATTGATATAGATTTAGGGCATTATTTGACAAGAATCATAAAGATTAATGTTAAACAAACTTAAATGAATGTGAATCCATCGATAGATTGTGTTTAAATGAACAAATTAATCGATTTAAGTATCAAACCGCATCGGCAGTTCATGTTGCGAGTTGAGTTTCAGTTCCACTAGCAGATTTGAATATAGCGAGTTGAGACTAGTTTCGATTCGCAGATCTAGTTTTGCGAATTGAAACCTTAGTTTGTTGACTTGTTGACTTGTGGACTGAGTAGGTCTGCGAATCAACTTGCGAGTCAACTTGCAGATTGACTTGGTTAGCGAGTTGAATAGTTTTCAAACCGAGTTGACTTATGAGTTGACTTGGTAGGCGAGCTGAATAAGTTACTAGTTGATTTGCGAACCGAGTTGAACTCGATTCGCATATGTTTTTTTTTTCCTGCAAGTCCAGCACTTAGAAAAAATTTTGTTTTAAAAAGTATTATATATAAATGTTAAGGCTTTCAAGTAATAACCTTTATATAATGGACTTGTATTGAATTATATATTTATATCGAAA
Organism: Pseudognaphalium luteoalbum; assembly: GCA_963422505.1. Lineage (NCBI taxonomy): Eukaryota > Viridiplantae > Streptophyta > Magnoliopsida > Asterales > Asteraceae > Pseudognaphalium > Pseudognaphalium luteoalbum. The sequence continues at coordinate 56,691,343 of OY730194.1, forward strand.
GTCTACGGATTCAAAAAATAATCGAGTGGCATGTCCTAATTTTAAGTTAGCAGTATAATATATATATATTCTTGTTACAACGTTAACGACTTGAGAATTTGAAATTAACAAGTAACTAACAAGAATTACATATTGAACTTACGACCTTTGAGTTATAAATTATATATGTATTCGTATTGTAATACATAATTACTGAATATAATTGTTAATTTGGTTTAATGACTTAATTTTTCAATTATATTGTGTAGGCTATATATGGTTAATAAGTTTCGAACTAAGATGTTAGATGATCGTTTCGATTCATAAACATTATAGTTTATAGTTTATTAATGTGTATTAATTGTTTGTGTCATTTGTGTTTTTCTACAGATATGGCTAGGCAATTCGAGAAAGGTCACAATATTCTTGTTGATCTAGATTTATCAGCAAAGGGAGCCATCAAGGTGGCTGATATGCTGATGTTCTTTGCACGTTCACGCATTAGGCATGCTATTACAGCATCTCCACCTCTATCACGGAAAATCTTGAATGATTTTTGGGATGGCATACAGTACGAAAAGGTAGTCAATCCTCCGGTTATTCGAGCAACGGTGAATCAGCAGCCGATTGTATTTTCTGCTGGTCATCTACGTGAGATTCTGCAACTGGGTAATATAGAATAGGAGGATGGTCCGACCAAGTACCCAATGGATTTTATAGATGGTGCTCTAGGTTGTATGGGATATACTGGTGAGAGACGAGGTCGTCAAGTTTTGAAGCCTCTTGTCATAGGCCAATGGAGATTTCTATGGCATGTTATTGTCATGATTTTTGGACCGAGGAAGTCGGGATTCGATGAGCTGAGTCCTGCACTTATATCGGCGATTATGTCCCTGGCTTATAATAAGCCATACAACTTTTGTGACTTCATTTTTGGTGAGCTGGTACGCCAGATCACGGGAACAGTTCGAAATAGATTTTTAATCTATACGCGGTTCTGCATGATGATCATTCGTCATCATATTTGTAACACCCGCCAAATTAGGGCTAGTCATTTGGTCCTAATCATTTTGTAATATGTGTAATTAGTGCGGTATTAGGCTAATTGTATGTATCATTAAGTGTATTAATATATATACGCATCTACGCGATTGAGTTAAATCGTGCATTTTATTATATCGGTCGAATTTTGATACACTCATACGGATGTTGGTGAACATCATTTTATTAAGTAATATTAAATTATTTGATAAGCCTAATTATTTCCAAGCATTATTTCAATAATATTCTATAAGTATCTTGTATCACATTAAAAAGCCCTACGCCACCGAAACGCGCGAACCGAGCCCGACAACCAAATAAAGATCAAAAATATATTTTACAAGTCTAAAATAAATTATTTTATGCGAGTACATTATTTAATTTGTAGTATTTAAAATTAATAACTAAAACGTTTTAAAAAAATGTCACATCTTATTTATAAGCGAAACCCGAACCGGTGAACATTACCAACACATTTTCAAATCATTTTAATAAATGTTTTCGAGTATTAACAATTAAAATTTCTAATTTAAAGATATTGAAGAGTTAGTTTTTATTTAAAAACGTATGTAAAATAATTAATTAACATCACCAATATGCGTTTAAACGACCGAGAAAACGAATACCACATGGAGCACGGGGACGGGGACTGAAAAGTGGAGGCTTTCACCAAAACCCCCACCTTTCCCTTTTCCCTCTCATTTCATTTCTCCCTTTTCTTTTCTTTCTCTTTCTCTTTTCTCTCATCCACATCCACCACCATACCACCACCACACTTCCACCACCAAAATCCACCATCAAACGACCCCGGATCATCTTGTCTCTTCGAAGAAAAACGTTCACCTCGCAACGATCTACCTTCCTATCTTTTTGAAATCTTCACGCGATAACTTGTAAGTTTCCGACAAAATCTCGAAACTCCTCGATTTCAAGTGTTTTTGACATGTTGTTTTTTATTTAAGCTTAAATTGTCCAAATATGAGTTGGGTAAAAGTTTCAAGTCAAACGGAAACCGGAAAACACCTTTTCGGCTCATTTTCCGGCCAACAGCTCGTTATGTCGCAGAGGCTCCAGGCCACCTGCGACATAAGCTCTTATGTCGCCAAATCAGGTCATATGTCGCATATAGCGACATAAGCCTCTATGTCGCACAACATCACGGATGTCGCATATAGCGACGCAAACGTTTATGTCGCAATACTTACGGACGTCGCATATAGCGACACAAAACACTATGTCGCAAAACTTATTACCATCGCACATAGCGACACAACACCTTATGTCGCATTAAATTGCGGATGTCGCACTTAGCGACACAAGCCCTTACGTCACAGTCATGATCTGCGACACAAGTCTTATGTCGCACCTAATGTCGCAGATGACAGAACCTAGAAAACTCGGATTTTACTAAGTGTCGAGACCTAAAATTTTATCACTTGATTTTACCCAAATTCAAATCTTAGATGTGTTTTTTTCACTATAACAATATGGTACAAATAAAATTTTATCACTTGATTTCAAATTTTATCACTTGATTTCACCCAGCCAGGGGCTCTGCCCCTTGGACCCCACCAGGGGTTGCCACCCCTGGGACCTCGCTAACCAGGGGCGCTGCCCCCGGACCCCCGTCACCTAAAGCTTATGAATACTTTTTAAGTATAACACTCCAAAAATCGTAACAATATTAATGAGATTATTATTACAACCAGTCACCAACGGCCCGTATAGGTTTTCAAAACTCAAACTTATCAATCAAATCAAATCAAATCATTGGACATTACTAGTTGGATGAACAACTAGCATAGATTATCTTTTAAGATACCTACTTATTTTATTTAAACTTGCGCGTTTTAAATGCCCGGCAGGTTACAGTCTTCGGATACCCTATTTTACTTCACCACATTTGTTTCATTGCAACTCTTCAGGCTCAGGTGAGTCTCATAGCCCCGACTTTTTACTATTTTTACTCTTGGGGTGGGAATACATGCTCTAACTGTTTTACACGTGAACACGAGTACAGAACTTGCTATATTCTGCATGATCTGTTTTCTAATCACTTTTAATACCTCTACGATCATAGTTCTGGTAATACTTTATATAGCGCGAATGCTAGTGTATGGTACCATATAGGACTGACCATCCTCGTCCGGGTTAGCAAGCACTGACTGGTTAAACGGACGCATTAAATTTTGTTCATACGAGTGTAGATTAGACACTCTCTCGGCGGCACCCACGATCAGGCACTTTATTGTGATCCTGACACCCATGTTAAGCGCAGACTATGACCTCATAGCAGACATATACATCATTTGATTCATTTCAAACGATTATCATTAAATCTTGTGGTTCACACTTACATAATTATTATGCAAACCTGTGAGCTCACCAGCGTTACCTGACCTTTTTAGCATGTATTCTCAGGTACCCAACAACAGTAGGACCTGTTCACTCAGGATGCCCATAGCTCGAGTCAGCATACACATCAGGAGATTATTTTGCATTACTACATTTTGTAACTAAGTTATGCCGATTAATCTCTAAACATTGTAATTATTGGGCTTTTGTAAACCTTTATGCATTGTAAAACTTTATATTATCAATGTATCTGTAAAACGACGCATATAGAGTCGTTCATTATATGCCTTGTGTGTTTTGATTATTGATTAGTAGCACCCCAAAGCTTGCTTCCGCTAAACAGTAAATTTAGGAGTGTTACAATATTCCTGACTTGGTAGTAGCTGAGCCTGATCTTTGTGTAGATACTATTAGGCTCAGAGGATACAATGCTATGTTCCAGCAGACTGTACGAAGGGAAGAGTTTGTGAAATCAGAGGAGAGAGATCTTTTTGGTTTTGTCATTGAGGAGGTTTTGGAACAGGCTGGACAGGAGGGGCAGCAGGTGAATCCTGAGGTAGCTGCACAAGTGGTGCAAGATGTGCTTGTACAGAATAATGATGCTCATGATCCGCTCCTTCAAGCGATTGATCAATATATTGATGTTACATCTGCACAAGTATGTATTCTTTATAGTTAATAAACTAATGATATAGAAACTTAGATGATAGAGCCTTAAGCTAATCATAAAGTTTTAATATTATTGTAATTAGGAACCGATGGATACAGAACCAGAGGTTAATAGACCTACAGGTTTTACATATGTGGTTATACCTTCTAAGGTATTATATATCATTGACATATAGAACGTGTATGATAGATACACGTTATGCCAATCATTAATGTTAAATATGTTTAATATATAGGATACTGAGGCTGGTCCGTCTGGTGGACGTGATGGTGAAACTACATCAGATTCTGATTCTGATGATGTTCGACCTATTTCGCCACCTGCTGGTATGATTCCTTATAGATCTTGACATATAAAGGATCCAAGTTTAAAAGGAAAACGCATAGCTGACGACTTAATGTGTTAGATGAGGATCTTGATGAGGAAGAAGAGTTTTTGGAAACTCGAAGCCATAAAAGGTCTAGAGCTTCTACTAGACAATTGACTATTGGTCTAGGTTAGATTATTAATAGTTAGACATTAATTATCTTGTTAGTTAATCAAGAGTTATAAACTAAGACAGATTTATTTGTGATAGTTGCTCGGGATAGACCACAGGATGAGCATGTGTCACAACAGGTGGTTACTGAACCGATATCTATAACTACTGAGGTAAGGGATATAAGTTTAGTTCTACATGTGTTATATAATTTATTAGAGATTGAGATAGAGTAATCTATAACAATTACTTATTTAATTTTATATAACTTGACAGGTTGAGATTGTTGATTTAGTACGTACGATACAGTTTCCGACTACTAAAGCAAGCAGATTTGCTGCTAGCTTGCTTACGGCAGCGTTATATCAACCTACTCCACCCCTTACCACTGAATCTCATATTTCTTCACTCACACCACTTGGACCATCAAATATCTCTGTTACTCCTACAACTGATGCTGAAAGGATTACATCCTTAGAGTTGAGAGTTAAGGAGTTAGAGAAGGTTACTTCAAATATATCTCATATTTCTAGCCCACTGGCAGGACAGGACAGTGGTAACATCAATCAGACCCAACCAGAGGCAACTTCTAATGCTGAACCTACGGGTAATGAAGCAGGTGAAGGTCCCAGTACCATGAATCTAGGGGCATCTGAGCAAGTGCCAGATGCAGTCAATGATTCTTCTAGGAGGTCACACTCTAATGTTGATGAGACTAGTAATATAACTGAGGAATTGACGATTGATGATTTGGCACATGATGTCATTTTGATATGGGACAAATTTGTGAAGGAAAGAGAGTTGAGAAGAGAGCAACAAATCAAGTTGGCTGCTCAGGATGAGTTACTTCAGAGGCAGCAGCAGGAGATTGATGATTTAAGAGCTAGATTGGCTGTGATAGAAGATGTTGTTACACAAGTCTTACAACCTGCTGCAGCTTTACAGAAATCTTCAGGCAAGGGGGAGAAAAATGATGAAAATCAAGAGAAAGATAATATGCCTGAAGATAAGAAAGATGATAATGATGGTACTGATGGGAATGATGATGGAGGTGTAGGTGGTGCAGGTGGTATTAGTGAAAATGTTGAGGATGCGTTGAATGTATCAGATTATGTGATTAATGAGGGCATGGATGATGATGAAATTGATAGGAGTATGGTGATATATGAGGGTGAAAATGTACAAACAGGTCAGGATGAGGCAGATAATAGTGCACAAAGAGGTCCAGCTTTAAATGTTTTCCCAATAAACAAGGGACTACCTTTTGAGGCTGTGGCTAATTTGTATTTCTGGGATGTTATGGGAGAACATGTTGATATGGGAAAGAGAGTAAGTTTTAGTGATAGGATGATGGTTGATAGATCTGAAGTTGAAAAGGAGATGAAAGTGACAACCTATAATAGAAAGAAATCAATTCCAGTGAGAAAGACTTCTGTCAAGAAAAATCTTGTGTCATCTCAATCACTAACCACTGTTAGCAGTTTGGTTTCTACCACTGTTGAGGTATCTACCTCTGTTAGTACTTCAGCAGCAACCACTGCTATATTACCTACCCCTGTTATCACAGAATCAACCACTGTCATCACAACACCATCAACCACTGTCACCAGAACAATTTTACCCCCTGTCATGATTGAAGAACCTTCTTCACCACCCAAACCTAAGTCTGATCTTCCAAAGATTGATTCTAAAGACAAAGGTAAGGGAAAATTGAAAGAAGAGAGAAAGGTAAAGAAGGTTGTAGAACCTCAGATTGATTTGGATGAGGCTAGGAGAGCTCAGGAGGAGCATGATGAGAGAATGTTAAGGATGGCTGTTGAGTCTAAGAGGCTGGAGGGTTCTGATGTTGATGTTGTGCTAGAAGATATGAGTGTGGTAACTTTATCTCAAAAGGCTGCAAAGATGTTGAATGATATGGCTGCAAGTGGTAAAGGGTTATCTGCACAACAGATTCATGATATGATCAACAAGAAGGATGGTAAGGATGATTTAAGCCCAGGGTTTGCCAGGTTAAAACAAGCAAATGAAGAAAGGGATAGAAAGAAAAGACAAGCAGAGCTTGAAAAGAAAAGAAATAAACCACCAACTGCTGCTCAAAGAAAAAAGGACTTAATCAGGATTCTTGGTGGAAGGTATGCACCAAGAAGTATTCTGGAAGGATGGGAATTGGATAGGTTGGAAAAAGCTTATGTCAGACATCAGAATGAAGGTATGGTGGATTTTGAAAAGAAGCTCATGCAAGATAAATTTATTGAGAAAAAGTTATTTGAGGATAGGAAAAAGATTGCAGAGCAGGTCAGAATAGAGGAACAGAATAGAATTGAAAAGGAAGAGCAAGAGAAAGCAGAAGCAGAAGAAAGAGAATTAAAAAGGCTTTCTGATAGAAATCTAAAGATTAGATGGGATGGACTTCTTGCTTGTGATAATGTGGTTCCTGACCTGGAGAAAGATGTAGCAGAGTTAAGAAAATATATTAAAGAGATGAAGGATAGCAAAGAAAATATTCATATTAATCATGATAGATCATCAAGGATAGTTGAATGGGAAGGACAGAGATCAAAAATTGCTGATGTTGTTAAAGAACAGATCAAGATTGTCAGAGAGGGTGGGAATGTGCAATATCTGACATCTGTAGCTGATGTGATCAAAAATGTGAATAGGTTAGACATTCTGGATCTGTATGAGCTTAATAGTCAAGGAAACAGGCAAGCATCTATGGTGATTGTGGAAAGAGATTTGAGTAGATGTTTGAATATGCTGTTTGAGTCTGAGCCATTCACTAATTTGTTTTTAAACTGCATTGAACATGTGCATACTTGGAGACATTTTGTTAGAGCTGGAATACATATGATTATGTTCAGAGATGGAGTCACAATCTTCATGCTTGATGAAAGACAATATGTCTTGGGGACTCAGATTCTGAGAAATGTGCTTGCATCTAAGTTAAGAACTACTGTGGTTTCAGAAGGAGCTTTTAATGCTTTATACATGGTGTTCAATCAGTTTCATAAGAGAATGGAGTTGGAAAGGTTAAGAGAGGAGGAGAAAAGGAGAAGACAGAATCAAAATTCTAAGGATGAGAAGAAAGATGAAGAAACTTGAATCATTACTGAGAATGATCAAGTTTAGGGGGAGATTGTTGAGTCCTGAGCCACTGCCAGATCTGCTCAGAAGTCAAGTCTTGTGCCACTGCTAGCACTTTACCACTGTTAGTTAGTTTTGTATTGACAGTGCCACTGTCAGTTAGAATTAGTCTAACAGTGCCACTGTTGGTATAAGTATATTTTGTATTAAGTGTTTAGCCACTGTTGGTTATATACGGGTACTACCTCTGTTAGTGTATAGTTTAACCATTGTTAGTAGTCGGTTAGAGATAATTATGGAATAGATATGATTTCCATAATAGTTTGATTCTGTAAAGGACTCTATATGTTATAAATAGAGATCCTGTAAAACTCTAGAAAAGCGACGAATTTCTAGTTATTAGCTTCAAGGTTGTAAACCCTAGCACAGTTTGTGTGTTCGTATTATTTGATAATAATATTGAAGCTTTTGATTAATATTCTGTGTTTCAAGTTTATTCTTCAAGTTATTAATAAACTATTCCGCAAGCTTATTAATAATCAATCAAAGTAATACATATTAAGATCCATACTGGGATAAACAAAAATCTTCTTTTTGCACAACAGATTACTCAACAGAGTACATCTTACAAGACACTGTTGGAGACTCATACCACTTTGCTTCAAGATTTTACTACCTAGCGACTGAAGCTTGATTCCTTAGAACATTTAGTGTTGAGAGTGAATTTAGGACAGTCAGCTCAGGGGGAGATATTGGTATATTTAGAGTCTTGCAAACAAAATGAGTTAAGGAAGAAAAGAGATGATGACAAAGACGATGATCCCAGTGCACCGAGAGATGGTGAGCTAACCAGTCCTTCAAAGACTAGTGAGCAAACGATGATTCAGGAGGAGTCTGCGGGTGCAAGTGGTGCTGGTGCTGGTATAAGTGCTGCGGGTACAAGTGAAGTTGGTAAGACAACCTAGACTTGGTAGTTATTTGTACTTAGGATTTACTTGAATTATGATTGTAATTTATAATTGTAACTGAATAATTGTAACTTAATATTTTTTTGGTAATATATTCGGTTTGAGATTATTATTAGAAGTTAAATATATTAGAAATTATTTGAGTTATATAGGTTAAGTAGAATAGTGATCGAAAGTCTTCCGACTCATTGAGTAGTCGAGCGGCGTGTACCAATTAGTTTTTACGGTCAAATTTCTATGATAACATGCATATTTTAGACTTGAGAGTTTGTTAGAACAAGTTTAATATGTAATATCTTTAACTAAACAAAGATATATAATTTAAAGATATAATTGAAATTTAAGTTTTTTTTGTTTTTTTTGTTTTTTGAAAAAATAACAGTTCAATTAAGTCTTGGAGTTATATAAGCTAATTAATTGTAAACTTAAATATTTGCTGATTATTCACAATATATTAGAGTTTAAGTTTAATTAATATTTGTTAAGTGTTTTATAAAAAAACTTAAGAAATTTTAGATTGATTCAGGGTAATTAATAAAAGATTTATAAGTTATTTATTGCGTTTATATTATGGACTAATTACACAAAAGGATTAATAAAAAAATTCTTAGATTGATTCAGGGAAATCAATGAAGGAATTTAGAATTTTAATATTTATTTGTGTTTGTGTTTTCTAGGGATTGAAATGCTTGATCTATCAGATTCAAAAGATGATTTTCTTGATGAGATAGATGAAGACATTAATTATGATTTGGAAGAAAGAGAGTTTCAACCACCTGAAGATTGGACTGCTGTTTCAGAGATAGAGCTAGACACGGGTGTAGATCCAGATGCAAATATAGATGAACACCATGTGAGCCCATCTAGAACAGAGATTGTATTTGAAAATGAAGAAGGTCCTAAAGTTGTTGATGTAGATGAAGATATTGATGACTCAACCGATTATGAAGAAGAGATTCCTGATAAGCATAAAGACAATCCGATGTTTAGACCTTTAGAGAAAAAGAAGAAGAAAAGGGTTGGAGTTTCGGAGGTTGATATTACAAGAAAATGTGAAGCGCGTAGAGGGATTATCGGTTGGTATTTTGATTCTGACCTGAAGCTTTTCTCGATTAAAAGATTTGATGGAGTTTAATATTTTGAGCGAAAGCTTACAGTGTTCAGTTCTCTACCTAAATATGAGATTCGAGACTTGGCTAGATTACCTTTGAAGAATCCAGATAATGATTTTGTTGGTGGATATGTAGAACATGTAATCAAGACTGAGGTTCGATCAAGGAAGTTTGAGAAGATTAAGCCAAGGAATGGAAAAATGATAAAGTTAAAGGAGAGAAGTCAAAGAACTGGAAGGAGAAGGAAAAAGAAAGTGTATCCAGCTATCAAGTGTGCTCAGCATATTCCACTGAAGACAATGCCACATGATATTCTGGAAAATATGAAAAGTTGGCATGTGGATTTAGAGACTATAGAGGCTGTCATGGTTGAAGCTGATGATGAAGTTGAAGGTGGTGAACGTGAGATTTTCAAAGTTTATGACCATCGTCACCTTATGAATATGTCAAAGAAAGATTTATTGAAATTGAATGAGAATAGAATCTTTTGTACTGAAGGATGGGGTGATTTATCACGAGATTATCAAATGATGGTTAAAACTTGTATCAAAATGAAGATACATGCAGGAAGCAAAATTTACAAATGAAGACTGAAGACAAGCGTGAAGATAAAGATGCTAGAGCTATTGTCAAGGGGAGTTTGTTGAGACATAGTTTGTGACAACAAATCTAGCTTGAAAATAGGACTGGTGTAATTATAATCATGTTCGTACATTGGTTTAGATTTGTAAATAAAAGATATTAGTTTGTTATTAATATTTGTTAAATATATTAATGTTGTTAAAGTGTTGAATAAATATCGAAACAAACTAAAGTTTGACATGCGAGCCGAGATCTCAAGTTGCAAGGCTTGGCAATGCGAGATGAGATCTGAGTTCGCTAGTCTGCCAGCGAGCCGAGTCGAGCTGGGCTTGGGCTTTGTTGCGAGATGAGTCAACTCGCAGGCCCATGAGCTGCGAGTTAAACCGAAGTATATATATTTATGATTTCGGTGAAATTCAAAACCAACAACAAACAAGAACTTTTGCATTCATTCTAAGACCTGCGAATTCAATCCAGAGAAAAACCTAAAGACTAACAGCTAAACTTTGACGATTGATCGTTTAAAGCAAAGTATATTAGTTAATATAAACGTGAACTTATTCGTTATAGTAAGATAATGCATATTGAGGAATTCCGCACCTTAATACAACAATCCTAGAACTAGGGACTTACATACGTCTTCACCTTAAATGGAGGAGCAGTAGATTGGAAAAGCAAGAAGTAAACTACTACTGTCATGTCTGCAACAGAATCTGAGTACATTTCTGCCTCGGAAGCCGCCATGGAAGCTGTTTGGATTAGAAAGTTTATTTCTGGGCTCAGCGTGGTTCCCTTAAATAAATCACCTATGGAATTGTATTGTGATAATTCAGATGCAATCATAATTGCCAATGAACCTGGAGTTCAGAAAGGTGCCAGACACTACCAAAGGAGAGTTCACTATGTTCGAGAGCAAATCGAACTAGGTGAAATCTATTCACTAAACCTTTATCGAGAGCAAAGCTTACTGAACATGCTGAAGGCATAGGACTTCGTCTAGCTAGTTATCCTATGTAATTATGTGATTAGTATTTGGATATGAGATGTAAAACATTTTATTTATTAATGAAATAAAGTACTTGGTATGTTTATATTATTTAAATATTATTGTATCTCATTTTTGCATGTTTAATCATTGAATAATTTATTATTCTAAACTATACAATGTCGATTGATTATATGGGAATATAGTCAAACTAAGACATATATGAGTGATTGGTTAGAAAGGGTCTCACTAAACTCACATGATATTCATACGGATGCATATCGGATTCCCCAAATTATCGAGTTATTACTTTTTGGATCGTCGTCATTAAGAAATATTCGAAAATGATCATTACTGAATCCTTAGACTTGAGATGCAAGTAGGTTTAGCGTGTATGGATTGCATTTTCTTGATATAGTTCTAACTATTCGTAAATGGTAGTTACACAAGACTATTTTTAGAAGTGTAGTGAAATGCATGACTGACACGTGCAGTTAATATAGAATTTGTTCCTTCAATATATTATTGAAGAATGATACTTCTAGGCCACTCACTAGGTATTATCAGATGTGTGTATGGTCATACCAAAATGAAATCTAGATGTGCCTCATTTCAATTTGTAATCTTGATTAATTGCATGAAAAGAAAAATAGAACAGTTAAATCATGAAATGACATTGATCCATATTCATGATTAACACCTGTATCTGAAACAAAGGGATTGTAAATTATGAAATCATTATATGAGACTTTATGAAATGAAACTTAGAAATTTCTTGGTACATTAGAGTGTTGCTAGACACTAACCAATGTTATTGCTTAAGACATGTCCAAGTGGGAGCTGATGGTATATATGTACACGACTTAAGCATGTTCAGAAAATAATGAGCCTATAGGGGGGGGCGGGGCGCACTTAATCATTTAGACACGATTGGTAATTAATAATGTATTAATTATTATGCACATTTAATATAAAGTAAACTTGAGGTACTTAAATGTTAAGTGAATGAAACTTGTATTGGGTTTGAATTGGGTTTGTATTAGGTTTTATATTGGACGATTTTTAGGTATCCATATACAACTCAAAAATCTAAATTAAGCCTATATATACAAAGCTAAGTTATGATTATTGGTATCCTAAATACACACACAATACCCTAACAATTAAATCCTTCTTTTCTCTCCCTTTTTGTAAGCCGTCGTCAACAACCCAAGGGGTTGTTTTTGTTTTTGTCTTTTCAAATCAAAGCAAAAAGAAAAGCAAGAAAGAGGTTTAAAGTTTATTATGTGTATTTCGACTAGTATTGTTATTGTGTTGTGAAGGTGGTGTGCGTGCAACCCTAGAGAGTTTTACTATTAGTGAAACCTATTCGTTTTATATACATATAATTGAAGCTAGCTAAAAGATACACATCTCAATCTTAACTAATTATAAATACGTGTTATATGCTTCTGCAATTGTATGACAATTTGTTTATATTTATTTGTAATACTCTAACAACTATAACAATTATGTGGGTAAACTCTTTTCAACTATGTTACTTAAGTTGTGTAAATATTTAATATTATAATGTAACATTTTTATCGTCTTATTTTGTGTCAAATGCGATGTAATAATATTTAAATATGAGTTAACTCAAAGTTTATACAAATCAATAACATTTGAAAATTATAATATAGTTTGAATAAAAAAATGGTACCAATTGTAATGTAAGCTTATTCAGTAAGAACTACTATTAGAGGTTTTTATTTTTTTAGTGTCAACAAAATTTTTGAATGGTTTGTCTGAATAAATTTGTGAATATCACGTTATTGTTGAAATTTTTTTTGCATGAGTTTCGATGTGAATGTGTTTGATTAAAAACTTTTGAAAGGCTCTTTCGTTATTAATAAAAGGTTTTTTGATTATATGGTTGTTTCAAATGTCAACTTTTATGAAGTATTATGAAAGCGTTAACATTTAAATTATAAAAATGCCTGACCTAATTAATAAAATTGTTCGATAAAGAATGATTTTTATATTTATTTCAAACAAGAATATCGGTTTCATATTGATAAATTTGAATCAGTAACTGTGGGTATTATCAAAATATTTGGTAGAAATTAAATGAGAACTCTTAATATTTTAGATAAATTAACAAAGGAAAAATAGGAACACTTTAAAGTTTAGCCAACTACCTAAACTAAAATACGAGACCGCAATACATGTTAATAACATTTTTAGCATGAAATGAATACTAAGAAGCCGAATGGGTTGTTGCCACATGTACTATTTTATATGAATAATATATAAAAAGAATGTAATATTTAACATATGTGGGTTGTTAGCGCAGTGGATGGAATGTGTGCTCGAGCATACATCTCTTTTGTCTATGAGCAATAAATTTAAAACATAGGAGGTAATTTACAATTCATTTATTTTGTTGCCAGCTGCGAAGCGCGGATGCATTTTCTTTCTAATTGATAACATAGGGCAAATAAAAAGAGTTTTTTTTCTTTGTCAACAAAATACAAATATCTTAATTTATTCCCTATCTTCCAAAATAATTGTCTCTTTTCAAACTACACACAATTTTAGAAAAGTAACTATCTACGAATAACATTTCATCTTTACCTACAAAGTATTTTTTTCATTAATTGAAATAGATATCGAACACTTATTTTGAGACAAACTAAATTAGTAAATAAGACACTTATTTTAAGACGAAAGAAGTATATTTTAGTAACCACTCTTTATAATTTAGGTAAGTTCACACGTGATATTTACGGACTGCAATAATAATTACAACTTCAAAATAATAATCAAAGAAAAACATATAAAATTAACTTAAATTATTGTCGAGAAATTGAATTACAATAAAAGACATTCGAGGAAATGAAATTCTTAGGCAATTATAATGTAACTCTATTGCCGTATGCATTATACGAAAATCACCACACGCTAAAATATTACACTAAAAACAACTATGTAATTACTAATTAAATGATAAGAGTATCCACAACAAGCTTTTCTACAATGACACCTATATTTATAAAACAAAAGCTTTACAAAAAAAACTTTTATTTCAATCAGATTTTACTTTTTAAAAGTTTTTCTTTATAATTTAATACTCGCATATATTAAAAAAGATTTTACCTAAAGCTTTATAAATCTCAAGCTTTTGCTACAAAAAGCTTTTGCTTCACTAATGAAAAGTTTCTTCAAAGACTTTTTTTTAAAAAATTTTTTTTTTACATTAAATCGTAATTAATGGAGTATGTTAGTCGACATATCAAATGCTGACTTAGTCGCAAAGTAGAGTAGGTAGCCACTTGCTAGAACAGTCCGTATGGAAAACATCAGCCTCAATAGACTTTGGAAACTTATTTTGAGAGAACCTAAATTTGTACAAGTGTGACACTTATTTTATAACCGAGGAGGTATATTTTAGTAACCACTCTTTATAAATTAGGTAAATTCACACGTGATATTAATGGACTACAATAATAATTACAACTAGAAACATATAAAATTTTATAAAATTAACTTAAATTATTGTAGAGAAATTGAATTAAAATTCGAGGAAAATAAATTCTTAGGCATTTATAATGCGACTCCATTGCCTATCCATCATACGAAAACCACCACACCCTAAAATATTATACTGAAAACAACTATGTAACTACTAATTAATGGAGTATGTTAGTCGACATATCGAGTGCTGACTTAGTCGCAAAGTAGAGTCCGTACGGAAAACATCAGCGTCATATTTCTTTTTACAAATAAGTTATGTTGTAATTTAACAATAATTAAGGTTCTATTAGCAATATAATATAAGAACCTTTATAAGAAATTAGAAATAAAGATAAAATAATTTGAGGGAGAAGTATAAACACTTAAAGTGTATTAAGAAGGTGCAAGTTTACTTTTTTACATTGAGGTTTTATTTATACTACAACTTTTACTATTGAATTACCAAATGAAGATAATTGCAAGTAACTATGACTAGACAAGGATTAGAGATAAGAGTTGAAAATGTGTTCATCCATTAATGACTTATAATTCATAACACTCCCCCTTGGATGACACATTTCAAACAAGAGTTCAAAGTTGAAGTACTGCCTCATTAAAAACCTTGCTAAAGAAAAATCCAGTGGGAAAAAACTTTAGCTAAGGGAAAAAGAGTGCAGCGTATAGTTGACTCCCCCTCATGTAAACAACCATAATGCATTACATGTTTTGAACATGTCGCATTCCAATACTATGGACGTGTTTTCTGAAAATTGTAGTTGGAAGTGCCTTCGTGAAAAGATCTGCTTAGTTATTGCTAGATTGAACATATTGCATCTCAATCTGATTATTCTTGATAAGGTATTGAGTGTATGAAAAGAATCTTGGAGGTATATGTTTGGTTCTGTTACTCTTAATATACACTTCTTTCATTTGTGCAATACAAACTGCATTGTCTTCGTATATCACAGTTGACATCTTTTCATTTTCTAGTCCGCATGAGGACAAAATGAGTTGTGTCATTGACTTTAACCATACACACTCTCTACTAGTTTCATTCAATGCAATGACCTCAGCATGATTTGAAGTTGTTGCAACAAGTGTTTGCTTTTGAGAACGCTATGAAATTGCAGTGCCTTTATTCATGAATACATATCCAGTTTGAGATCTATCTTTCTGAGGATCAGACAAATAACCTTCATCTGCATAACCAACAATCCTTGCTTTGAATTGTTAGAAAAAAATAGGCCTAAGTCAGTACTTCCATGTAGGTATCGAAATATGTGCTTGATCCCATTTCAATGGTTTTTGGTTGGTGCTGAATTAAACCTTGCAAGCATGTTAACTGCAAAAGAAATGTCAGGTCTAGTACAATTTGTAAGATACATAAGTGCTCCAATAGCACTAAGGTATGGTACTTCTTGTCCAAGGACCTCTTCATTTTCTTCGCGAGGACGAAATGGATCATTGTCTACCTTTAGTATTGTCCATATTAAAGGCTATTAATATTCATCTTTTATTTATTTCAAAACTAAAGAACCTTTATAAGGTTTAGCATTGTCCATATTAAAACGTGTTATTACCTTATGTGTGTAATTTGACTGATGAACAAGTTTTCCATTAGGCATGTGCTCAATCTGTAAACCAAGACAATATTTAGTTTTTCCAAGATCCTTCATCTCAATTTTTTTTTTCAAATGTATAATGACTTCATGGATTTCTTTATTCGTTCCAATGATGTTTAGATCATCAACATAGACAACAATGATCACAAATCCAGATGTTGTTTTCTTAATAAAGACACATGGACAAATAAGATTATTTGTATATCCTTTACTCATCAAGTAATTGCTTAAACGTTTATACCACATGCATCCCGATTGTTTCAACCCATATAAAGATCTTTGTAGTTTAATGGAATACATTTCTTTGGGTTTTTCACTTAATGATTTAGGCATTGTAAATCCATCTGGGATCTTCTATAGATATCGCTATCTAATGATCCATATAGATATGCTGTAACAACATCCATAAAACGCATTTCAAGATTGTCAGATACTGCTAGACTGAGCAAATATCTAAACGTGATTACATCCATAACAGAAGAATACGTTTCTTCATAATCAATTCCAGGTCTTTAAGAAAAACCTTGAGTTACAAGTCTAGCTTTGTATCTTGTGATTTCATCTTTCTCATTTCGTTTTCTTATGAAAACCTATAACACCCGCTAATTTAGAACTTTAATTAGTGCCTAACTACTTGTAATTACATGTATTTAGTATTATATTAATCTAAATATATGTAACTTTCTGTGTAATTACATACACGTTATATGATTGGTTTAAATCATACACACTTGAGCCGGACGAGGTCCGACACTATTTACTATGGACGTTGGTGACAAACTGTTAAAAATAATGGGGATTTATCTAAACAAACATTATTTACTTTAATATATTACGAGAATATATTACACGATTATACGTTTTATTAAAACGTAACTTTACGCAACGAAAATGCGTGGAACGCGCCCGATACGCAAAATAATCTCAAATTATATTTTTATAACTCAAAACTAAGTATTTTGATAAAATACTTCAAGTAAAAATATCGCGATTGCACGCGTACGGTTAAAACGTTTAAAAACGTTACACAATTCAAACGAACGTCTAAACCGCAACCGACTACCGACTGAAGACCGAAATATATTTTAATAACTTAGAATATAGTAGTTGAGTAAAACTTTTATTTAAAATATCGTGTTTTAAATTGTTATCAAAACGTATTAAATAAAACGTTATACGGTTAATTAAACGTCGAAACGAACGGGTAAACGAACACTGCACGGAGTGCAATTTTGGAGGAATAATTTAGACACCCAGCTAGTGGGTGGGACCCATGAAAATCAGCAGGAAAATGGGAGCCCATGCCCCATTTCCCCTCCCATTTTCCTTGCTTGTGAATCACACCAAGCACACCCTCCCTCACTTTTCACCCAATACCTCCATCACTTCACTCATTTCTATCCTCCTTCTCTCTTCCCTCTCTCCCCTGCGTTTTCCAGCCACCACCACACACCACCACGATCCACCATTGTCCACCACCTCATTCTTGAAGGAAAAACGAAGCCGAAGACACCAAAACGACCGCCTACGCGTGTACATCACTCCTACCGTCTCCGTTTCTTCATACACCATTGTGAGACTTCAAAACTCTAGTGTTTTACTTATAATATGTATATTATCATGTTATGTTGCTTATTCAACTTGTTAATGTCCAAATAAGTAATCAAAACGCAATTTAAATCTCAAAATTATGAGCTTATGTTCCTGTCCAGATTCTGTTTCCACTTCCACGAATTTTAAAAAAATCATTACAACACCAAAATGGACGTTTCTTAAGCCTAAATTGTAGTACAAGAAGTTATCTTTTCAACAAAATTAGTCTCGTGACTCTTTGACTCTGTTTGCTACTCGAAAACATTTTTCTCCAGTAACATAGGTTTACTGTTCCGGCGAGCAGTAAAAACCGCCTACTTCTCAAGACCATATCTCGATTTCTAGAACTCAAAAACGTATGAGACCACTTGGGAAATCTTGGTAATTTTGTTATGTACGAAAAGTTCTTCTTTGGCTCATTCCAGAAATACACCCATTTCTCCTGAAAATTAGATTTGTGACAAGTGATCTAATCTCGGATTAAACTGAACACTGACACTTTGTGAATTTTTATAAAATATCAAACGACCTCCAAAAGTCATAAACAAATTACAGGAAGTACATAACATATCTAGGAACTTTGTGTAAAAATTTCAGAATTATTTGATGATGTTTACTATTTTAGATAAAAATCACAAATAATCCGTGAATACATTGTCGGATGAACAGTACTCCGTGAATCACATTGTCGGATGAACAGTAACTTCGTGAAAATATTGACGGATGAACAGTAAAAATTGACTTTCATTGACTGTCGGACTGAGGGTTGACTCTCGGACTTTAGGGTGAGACTCGGATGCATAATTTCGGACTTGATAACACTCGAAATCAAACCAAGCCCGTTTGACCAAGTCAATGAAGATGAACACTTAGACGAAAAATAAAATTAATGCGACAATACCTCTTTGAAATCATATGCGACAATGCCATTGTCGCATAAACCGAAATCCGTGAATACCATTATCGCATGAGCCAAATCCGTGAATACCATTGTCGCATAAGTGATAAATTCCGTCAATCCTTATTGTCGCATGAACAGTGCTCCGAGAATCCTATTGTCGCAGTGCTCTATTGTCGCATAACTATTGTCGTATAAAACAACATTTTCATAACCCTTATTGTCGCATGAAATCTTAATTCCGTTAATCCTTATTGTCGCATGAGTGAAAATTCCGACAATCCTTATACATTGATACAATATTTGGACAATCAACAACAAATATATTAATAAGTATACATCACAACAAAACATATAATAATAACACTTTTGGATTATTATTACAAACCATCACCAACGGGCCGTACATACTTTCAAAACTCAAACTAATCAATCAAACAACCAAATTATTTGGACATTACTAGTTGGGTGAACAACTAGCATGAATGATCTTTTGAGACATTCACTTATACATACAACCTTATATGCTTAGGGCATTAGAAGGTTGCGGGTTCGCGAAACCTACAGATTACTACTGCTTTCAGATTTTACGTTTATTAAGTTAAACGCTTGCTTGCTTGACTCAGGTGAGTCTTACAGCCCCATTTTTACTGTTTTACTTACGGGGTGAGATACATTGCTTACGTTTTCTTGAACACAAGTGCTAAATTACTTACTTTTCATATACGGGTTTGCATGAGTTACTTACTAATCCACTGAAGTCCCTCCATCATAGTTTCGTTAGTTATGGACTTAAGCGCGAATATTAGTTAATGGATCCATTAGGGACTGACTCTCCGCGCCCGGGGTAGTAGCGCTACCACGAACCGTTAAGTATAAACGAGCGATTTTTATTTGTTTCGTACGAGTGTTTGGATTGGGCACTCGCGGGGGCACTATACGGTACTTGGTTGTACCACCGATTTGCGGGTTAAGCTTCGACTATGAGCTCATGGCAACGGTATATACATATTTACTTATTATTTGCTTGGTTGCAGATACTTGATTTACGCCTGTGGGCACAACTGATAAAAATCTTGTGTTCAAACTATTACTTACTTACAAACCTGTGAGATTCACCAACCATTTTGGTTGACCCTTTTTAGCATTTATTCTCAGGTACACATACGGAGTAGGATTACTTCAGGATTACTAGCTAGAGTCGCATGATTTCCAAACTGCATTAATGGAGATTCTTTAGCATTATCTTTTGTAACTTTGGTTATGTAACAGAATCTCCCGTTACGTACGCGGACTCTAGAGGACCTTACTTTTGTAAAGAAAATATTATGTTTTCAAACCCTATTTTATAATGGTATGTAACTATTTTACAAACGTCTCATTTAGAAGTCGTTTGCTATACTTTGGTGCTTGATTATTGATTAGTAACACCCAAAGCTTGCTTCCGCGCAACATTAAATTTGGGGGTGTTACAGATTGGTATCAGAGCCTAAGGTTATAGCGAACTAGGTTGCATTTAGTGGGCCTAGACTATGACCGTTAGGCAGTATCTCCCTATTAGGTATGACTGGTTCAGGAATTACATCATACGACTTTAATTTAACATAGCCTGATCAACTATGTACAATTAAAGAAAGATGATGTGAGGTCTGAAATAGTTATGTTGAACAGGGATACACTAGTTGACTCTGACCACGAGAGAAACCGGGACTTAAACGTGTTTGTGATTAGACACTTTAGGCTATTATGTGAGATATATACATATATACATAGATAGGCCTCATTCTTTCTAACGCTTTGTCTCAGAATGGCAAACACACTACCAAATTCATCACGCTCTCATCCGTATGGATCACAAAACCCACGGATTTTTAGGAGGACCACAACGTCACCTCGAACTAACCCCTATTCCATACCAGCTTTAGCCGCCAGGCTAAACCACCATGAGCGACGACTTCGCGAAATGGACATAGAGCTGCAGGAGACTCGTGAGAACTGGAGACTCAAAGCCCTTGAACGCATCAACCAAGTCTCCGAAGATCACGAGAACACTGTGGATAACATGGACACACTTCACGACCAACTAGGAGAAACTATCAAAACCATGGGAACTATTCACAATCAAGTGATCAGTAACCAAAATGAAATCTCTGTTCTGCGAACAAGGCTGCTAGAATACGAGATGCGTCTACGGTAAACCGAGGATGCTCTTAGAATGGTTAGCAGGCTTGCAGAATCTATTAACCATCTCACTTCTCTGTGTCACAACTCAACCTACATCAAGATTAGTGCAGTGGTTAACATGTAACCTATTAGCTAGCTATGTAAACTCTTGTAACCCGACCGGATGTAACGTTCCCGGCATCTTTTGTGAACTTAAAATTCTGTAATCTTTTGAACTCGCACCTTGAGTGGTTGCTAATATATCCATCTTATGTTATTGATTATCCTATAGTGATATTGTATATTACCCCTTTATGGATACGCATCCGTGATAATCATACTCCTTGTACAAAATCTCACATACCTCCTAACTTTTTATTAAAGGAACATGCCGCCAAGGAAACAGACTTTCACCGCTGCTGAACTTGCCCAGTTCGTTGCCTAAGGAGTAGCCGATGCCCTGGCTGCTCAAGAGGCACAGCTAAAACAGTGGTTCAAATCCGAACCATTGCAGCGAAAATACCACCAACACAGTATCAACTGCCAAACCTTGCACATACAAGGATTTTCTTAACTGCAAACCCTTAAACTTCAAGGGAATTGAAGGAGCCATCGGCTTACTGTGATGGATTGAGAAACTGGAATCTGTTTTTCGAATTTGCAACTGCACCGAGGATTGCAAGGTTAAGTACTCTACTTGTACCTTTATGGATGGTGCCCTAACCTGGTGGAATACCTATGCCCAAACTGTGGGGATTGATGTCGCTTATCAACTCCCTTGGGAAGATCTGAAGAAGATGCTGACAGATGAGTACTGTCCAAGAGAAGAGCTACAGCAGCTTGAGGTTGAATTCTGGAACCTCACAGTGAGAGGTGATGATATCACCGGTTACACTACCCGCTTCCACCAGCTGGCACTTCTGTGCCCAACAATGGTTGATCCTGAATACAAGAGGATCAAAAGGTATATCTGGGGACTCCCAGCCAAGATTCAGGGGATGGTAACTGCGTCCAACCCGGGGACTATTCAGAGTGCCTTCCGTATGGCACATAACTTAATGGCTCAGGTAGTCCGTCATGGAACATCCGCTGGAAAGGATACTGGAAACCGATCTGGGGATAACAAACGGAAATTGTAACACCCCTCATTCTATAAATCAATATTATATTATTTTACTCGGAAGCGTATGAATTTAAAACATTTTTATATATTGTACATTAAGATAATGTACATACACAGTTACATATTCAAAATATACCAACTTATAACTGTTTAAAACTACATATGTCGGGGTATTATATATTACAAAACCAGGTTTATAGCAAAACCATATCAGAGTCATGATCTGTCAGACATTCCCTGCGAAAGCATCCGTTCCTGACACCCACATATATATCAAAAACCTGCAGGAAGTAGGATGAGGGATTAGCACGAAGCTAAGTGAATGAATTCTTCACCCACAATTCAACTTAGCATAACAATCAGTTTACAGCAAATACTAGTAAACACATTCTTTTTCAATGAGGATCGGTGGCTCTTGGGATATCATAATACCCGGGGATTCCCAAAGAACACTTAACGTCAATCTGTATGGCCATTACAGAATAGACCGATAACTATTGGTTATTAAACTCATACACAGGTCTCAAACACAACAAATGAATCAAAACCTGTGTAATTCACATAATAACCAAAAAGTCCAACTACACGTTGACCTCAATAATCTGATACACATATATTCACATATCACATAGATTCATAGTCAATAATCAAGACTAAACAGTCTAACACATATCTACATTTATTTGTTGCAACCAAATAGTTACAACTAAATAGAAAGGTGAGTTCTAAATCCACTCACCGATACCTTAGAAGTTGCAACACTCAGCTTCTAATCACTGAGTCTTTGGTTTATCTGAAACACCACATAATGCACAAGTTAGTAACTTGTCATCACAATAGTACTTATGTAAATAAACACCTTACACAAGTAATTACATTTCAATTTATCTCAAACATAAGTAACAATACTATATAATCATACACATACACTTTGAGTTTACAAACTATCTTAATCATCAAAATTATACAGGCAAACGCGATCCGGGTCAGATTTGGTGGGATCGCGTTCATAAGAAGGAAAAGGTTCTGTAATCAAAATACACTAAGCAACGCGATCCGGAATAAAGGGCTGGATCGCGTTCGTCTTTGAAAAACTTTCTGTGACAGATTTGCACTTGGCAACGCGATCCAGGTGAATGCTTGGGATCGCGTTCCCAAGAACAAAACTCGTCCAGCTCAAAATATAACTGATGAACGCGATCTGAGCTAGGGTTTGGGATCGCGTTGAGCTGTTCTTCAGCTCAAGAACAGACCTGCTATTGCCCAGCTCGAACCAAAACCCAATTCATCATCAAAATGACATCAAATTCGTATTTGAAAGCTATCAAAGGCTCAAATAACTTCAAGTAACATCATATACCATCTTTTAACCTAATTCAAACTTCTAATTCGCATAACTATCAACAAATACATAATTAAGGTTAAAACCCATTTTCTTACAAATAAGAACACTTACAAGATCAATCCAAAGCAAAGATTCACTGATGATGATGATGGTAAAGAAGTAATCACAACTCCAAATTAGATTATCTTGATTATGGTTTTGATTTTAAATCTTGAATTTGAGTTTGAATGATGGTGTGTGGTCTTGAGGTCACTGGAAGTTTGGGAAATAAAGAAAAGAGGAGGTCGGCCTCTTTTAATCGACCTACAACATTGGGTATTTTATGCCCGTCTTAAATCTATTGTCCGAAACTTAAATACTACTCGCGAGAAATCTAACTTATTGTACTGTATAGTAAATTAAAACAATTAACAATTTACTATTCACAATAAGTTCTAAAACTTATTTACCTAAGTTTCTCAATGAAACAATAATATTAATAATTTCTAAAATAATTAAGTAATCAATTTAAAATTAGAAATTACTAGGCTATTGGAGAGGATGTTACAAATCTCCCCTCCTTCAGGAGATTTCATCCTCGAAATATAAACTCAATTAAACAATCCAGGATATCTGGATTTCATAGACTCCTCGGTCTCCCAGGTCAAATTGGAACCTAAACTGTGTTTCCATTTTACTAACACTATCGGTATCTGTTTCTTTCTAAGTTTATTAACTTTTCTATCGAGAATTTCAACCGGTTCGTCAACTAATTTCTGATTTTGGTCGACATTCAAATCTTGTAAAGGAAGAATTTGAGATTGATCCTCGACATTACACTTTCTCAAATAACAGATATTAAATGTATCATGAATACCAGCAAGCTCAGAAGGAAGATCCAATGAAACTGATTGATCATTAACCACCTGACGAATTCTGAAGGGGCCAATATATCTAGGTGCCAACTTTCCTCGTTTTCCAAATCGAATAACACCTTTCCACGGGGAAACTTTCAAATACACTAACTCACCCTCGGCAAAGGTAACCGGCCGCCTACGTGGGTCTGCATACTATTTCTGTCTATCATGTGCGGCTTTTAGCTTTTCTCGGGCGATAGCCACTTTATCAGCTGTGATCTGTACAATATCTGGGCCTGCAAACTGCTTTTCTCCTGCTTCTAACCAACATGTGGGGGTACGACAACGACGACCATAAAGCATTTCATACGGAGGCATACCAATACTGGAATGATAGGAATTATTATAAGCAAATTCCACCAAAGGAAGGTGAGAATCCCAAGAACCCCCATACTATAAAACACAAGCTCTGAGCATATCCTCTAACGTCTGAATCGTACGTTCTGACTGACCGTCTGTCTGAGGATGATAAGCTGTACTGAGATTAACACGTGTACCCAATTCTTGTTGTAAACTTTGCCAGAAATGAGAAATAAATCGAGAGTCTCTATCTGATTCAATCGATAATGGAATACCATGTCTCGAGACAATTTCATTAACATACAACTGTGCAAGTTTAGTCAAAGACGTTGTTTCACTCATAGCAAGAAAATGTGCACTTTTGGTCAATCTGTCTACAATAACCCAGATCATATCATTTCCACGTGACGTTCGAGGAAGTTTAGTTACAAAATCCGTAGTCAAATGTTCCCATTTCCATTCTGGAATCTCTAACTGTTTCAATGTCCCATACGGCTTTTGATGTTCAGCTTTAACTTGAGCACATATATGACAATTACCAACAAATTTTGCAATATCAGTTTTCATTGTGGGCCACCAGTACAAAGGTTTCAAATCATTATACATCCGTGTACTACCAGGGTGGACAGACAACCGTGACTTGTGAGTTTCAGTCAACAGCATATCTCGAATATTACCAATCAGAGGAATTCAAACACGAGATTGAAAAGTCTTTAATCCTCTAGAATCGTCAATCAATAAGTCTTTTCTTTTTAACATAATTTCTGACTTAAGATTATATTCCAATAAAGCTTCTAACTGTGCAGCTTTAATTTGATCTACCAAATCAGAAGAAATATCAACTTTCAAATAATAAATACGGTCAGAAGTACCTTTTCGGCTTAACGCATCAGCAACTACGTTCGCCTTTCCTGGATGGTAACGAATTTCACAATCATAATCTTTGATTAGTTCTAACCACCGTCTCTGATGCATATTCAGTTCTTTCTGTGAAAACACATACTGCAGACTTTTATGATCAGTACAAACAATGCATTTAGTACCATATAAATAATGTCTCCAGATTTTCAACGCAAACACTACAGCTGCAAGTTCGAAATCATGTGTTGGATAAATCTTTTCATGCGGTTTCAACTGACGAGAAGCATAAGCAATAACTCTATCTCTTTGCATAAGAACAAAACCCAAACCAGAATAAGATGCATCACAATAAACGATAAAGTCATCTGAGCCATCTGGTAAAGCTAACACAGGAGCCTGACACAATAACTGCTTTAAAGTCTAAAAAGCTATCTCCTGTGACTCATCCCATTGAAATTTAACATCTTTACGTGTCAATTTGGTTAACGGACCAGCAATCTTTGAAAAGTCTTTAATGAATTTTCTATAATATCCCGCTAGCCCAAGAAAACTCTTGATTTCAGAAGGGTTCTTTGGAACATTCCAATTCATAACAGCTTCAATTTTAGCAGGATCAACTTTAACCCCATCATTACAAATGATGTGACCCAGAAATTGAACTTCTCGAATCCAGAACTCACATTTAGAAAATTTTGCATATAACTGTTCTCTTTTCAAAGTTTCAAGAACTAACCTCAAATGCATGGCATGTTCTGATTCCGACTTGGAATACACGAGAATATCATCGATAAAAACAATTACAAACTTATCGAGAAAAGGTCGACATACCCGGTTCATTAAATCCATGAAAACTGCTGGAGCATTAGTCAGACCAAAAGGCATCACCAGGAATTCATAATGACCATACCTGGTACGAAAAGCAGTCTTTGGAATATCCTGTTCACGAACACGAACCTTATGGTAACCCGACCTCAAATCAATTTTAGAATACACAGAAGATCCTTGCAACTGATCAAACAAATCATCTATTCTAGGCAGAGGATATTTATTCTTTACTGTTCTTTTATTTAATTCCCGATAATCAATGCACATTCTGAATGACCCATCTTTCTTTTTAACAAACAAAACTGGTGCACCCCACGGGGAAGAACTAGGTCTAATAAAACCTCTATCCAATAACTCCTGAATCTGATTCATCATTTCACGCATTTCAGACGGAGTTAATCTATAAGGAGCTTTGGCTACAGCCGAGGAACCAGGAATGAGATCAATTTGATATTCAACTTCCCTAACCGGTGGTAAACCAGGTAAATCATCGGGAAACACCTCCGGATATTCAGAAACTACCCGGACATCCGAAATTGATTTCTTTTCTAATTTGGCATCAATGACGTAAGCTAGATACGACTCACAACCTTTAGACAATGACTTCCTAGCTTTCATCATGGAAATCAGAGGAATACACCCACTATCCCGTTCTCCTCGAGCCACAACGTATGACTCTTCAAAGATTGGGATTCTAATAAGCTT
Organism: Pseudognaphalium luteoalbum; assembly: GCA_963422505.1. Classification (NCBI taxonomy): domain Eukaryota; kingdom Viridiplantae; phylum Streptophyta; class Magnoliopsida; order Asterales; family Asteraceae; genus Pseudognaphalium; species Pseudognaphalium luteoalbum. Next base: position 56,718,420 of record OY730194.1, read on the forward strand.
ATGGTGGCAATCTATACTTGCTTTAAACTAACTTAACCAATCCATGCCAATAATCACATCAAAACTTGGAATTGGCATTAACAGAAACGAAATTGGAAAAGTCTGACCATCTATCACAATATTAGCTCCAGTCACCGAGGTTGTAACAGGAACTAATTTGCCACTAACAATCTCTACTTCTAAGGGCTTAGTTATCACAGTGGGGATCAGTTTCAACTTATCACATAAACACACAGATATAAAAGAACAATTTGCTCCAGAATCAAATAATACACGAGCCGGTACAGAGTTTATAAGAAAAGTACCAGTAATCACATCATCTGTGTGGACAGCCTCATCGACTGTCATCTGAAAAGCCCTACTCATCGCTGGCGGAGGATTCTTCCGCTTTTGACCGGAAGATGACGAACTCCCGACCGAAACCGAACCCTCAGGACACTGCCCAATACGATGCCCTTCTTTCTTACAGTTCCAACATACATAATTGGGAAACTTACAATTCTTAAACTCATGACCCAATTCACCACATTTAACACATTTGTTTGTCTGAATTGTACATGGGCCAGTATGTTTAGATCGACAAGAAGTACACCAATTAGAACTTCCGGATGAACCACTTTTATTACTAAATCTTTGACCCTGATGATTACCCTGCCACCTTGACTTTCCTTTACCCGAATAATCTGTTCTAGTTCTTGGAAATGAAGAAGAAGTACTTCAAGCTTGAGATTCTTGAAAACCTCTAATGTCACAATCAACCGAACATGCAAGAGTAAACGCTTGGGATAAATTACTAGCTAACCTTACTGTAGTACGATAATTATGAGGTAAGGTTTCCACAAATTGCTCAATTCCGGTTTTCTCATCGGGAACCCACTGTTGTACAAACCGTAGTTTCTCCGAAAACTGTGTGATTAACTCATCGATAGTCATCTTATCCGTTAATTGAAGATTCATAAACTCTCTCCTAATGCGTGCCATCTCAAAGTCAGAATAATACTGATTACAAACAGCTTGATGAAAATCAGGCCATCGAATAGCTTCTTTCTGCTGTTGATTCATATGACCAGTAATCGAGTCCCACCAAACCATGGCTTCGTCCTTTAAACATTGAATAGCGTAAAACACTTTGGATTCTTCTTCACAGCGAGTAACATCAAATTTCCGCTCCATATCTCTTAACCAATTTAAAGTTACTGATGGATTGGTACTACCTCTAAACTCTGGTGGTTTACTTGCCATAAACGTTCTAAATGAACACTGTTTATTTGATTGAAAAGGAGGAATATTACCAAACACATGTATCTGTTGCTGAGAACGTTGCTGAGATGATGCAGTTTCAGCCTGTCTTTTATATTCTCTGAGATTAATCACCTCATCTTCTAACTGAAAAAGATAATCATCTCGATTCGGTTCTTCGCGAGCAGGAAAAGAAGTGCCCTCATGATCAGGTCTCTCATTAAATTCCCGCTCCATATCTCTTAACCAATTTAAAGTTACTGATGGATTGGTACTACCTCTAAACTCTGGTGGTTTACTTGCCATAAACGTTTTAAATGAACACTGTTTATTTGATTGAAAATGAGGAATATTACCTAACACAGGTATCTGTTGCTGAGATGATTCAGTTTCAGCCTGTCTTTTATATTCTCTGAGATTAATCACCTCATCTTCTAACTGAAAAAGATAATCATCTCGATTCGATTCTTCGCGAGCAGGAAAAGAAGTGCCCTCATGATCATGTCTCTCATTATGAATATCTGAAGGAGGAACATCAATCCGTGAGGCATTATTAGGGTTGGTGGTCGGTTGCTCGTTATCTGTCATTCTGTATTCCACACAACAACTTGAAACTTGTTAATCGTTAGCACTTATCTACTAACAGATTCACACACAATGCTAAATACCATAACCAGGAATGTTTGACATAACACACTCTAGATTTAGGATTGAACACTTTATAATGCTCAATTCACCCAAAGCTATGCTCTGATACCAACTTGTAACACCCCTCATTCTATAAATCAATATTATATTATTTTACTCGGAAGCGTATGAATTTAAAACATATTTATATATTGTACATTAAGATAATGTACATACACAGTTAGATATTCAAAACATACCAACTTATAACTGTTTAAAACTACATATGTCGGGGTATTATATATTACAAAACCAGGTTTATAGCAAAACCATCTCAGAGTCATGATCTGTCAGACATTCCCTGCGAAAGCAACCGTTCCTGACACCCACATATATATCAAAAACCTGCAGGAAGTAGGATGAGGGATTAGCACGAAGCTAAGTGAATGAATTCTTCACCCACAATTCAACTTAGCATAACAATCAGTTTACAACAAATACTAGTAAACACATTCTTTTTCAATGAGGATCGGTGGCTCTTGGGATATCATAATACCCGGGGATTCCCAAAGAACACTTAACGTCAATCTGAATGGCCATTACAAAATAGACCGATAACTATTGGTTATTAAACTCATACACAGGTCTCAAACACAACAAATGAATCCAAACCTGTGTAATTCACATAATAAGCAAAAAGTCCAACTACACGTTGACCTCAATAATCTGATACACATATATTCACATATCACATAGATTCATAGTCAATAATCAAGACTAAACAGTCTAACACATATCTACGTTTACTTGTTGCAACCAAACAGTTACAACTAAATCGAAAGGTGAGTTCTAAATCCACTCACCGATACCTCAGAAGTTGCAACACTCAGCTTCTAATCACTGAGTCTTTGGTTTATCTGAAACACCACATAACGCACAAGTTAGTAACTTGTCATCACAATAGTACTTATGTAAATAAACACCTTACACAAGTAATTACATTTCAATTTATCTCAAACATAAGTAACAATACTATATAATCGTACACATACACTTTGAGTTTACAAACTATCTTAATCATCAAAATTATACAGGCAAACGCGATCCGGGTCAGATTTGGTGGGATCGCGTTCATAATAAGGAAAAGGTTCTGTAATCAAAATACACTAAGCAATGCGATTCGGAATAAAGGGCTGGATCGCGTTCGTCTTTGAAAAACTTTCTGTGACAGATTTGCACTTGGAAATGCGATCCAGGTGAATGCTTGGATCGCGTTCCCAAGAATAAAACTCGTCCAGCTCAAAATATAACTGATGAACGCGATCCGAGCTAGGGTTTGGGATCGCATTGAGCTGTTCTTTAGCTCAAGAACAGACCTGCTATTGCCCAGCTCAAACCAAAACCCAATTCATCATCAAAATGACATCAAATTCGTATTTGAAAGCTATCAAAGGCTCAAATAACTTCAAGTAACATCATATACCATCTTTTAACCTAATTCAAACTTCTAATTCGCATAACTATCAACAAATACATAATTAAGGTTAAAACCCATTTTCTTACAAATAAGAACACTTACAAGATCAATCCAAAGCAAAGATTCACTGATGATGATGGTAAAGAAGTAATCACAACTCCAAATTAGATTATCTTGATTATGGTTTTGATTTTAAATCTTGAATTTGAGTTTGAATGATGGTGTGTGGTCTTGAGGTCACTGGAAGTTTGGGAAATAAAGAAAAGAGGAGGTCGGCCTCTTTTAATCGACCTACAACATTGGGTATTTTATGCCCGTCTTAAATCTATTGTCCGGAACTTAAATACTACTCCCGAGAAATCTAACTTATTGTACTGTATAGTAAATTAAAACAATTAACAATTTACTATTCACAATAAGTTCTAAAACTTATTTACCTAAGTTTCTCAATGAAACAATAATATTAATAATTTCTAAATTAATTAAGTAATCAATTTAAAATTAGAAATTACTAGGCTACTGGAGAGGATGTTACAAATCTCCCCTCCTTCAGGAGATTTCATCCTCGAAATATAAACTCAATTAAACAATCCAGGATATCTGGATTTCATAGACTCCTCGGTCTCCCAGGTCAAATTGGAACCTAAACTGTGTTTCTATTTTACTAACACTATCGGTATCTGTTTCTTTCTAAGTTTATTAACTTTTCTATCGAGAATTTCAACCGGTTCGTCAACTAATTTCTGATTTTGGTCGACATTCAAATCTTGTAAAGGCAGAATTTGAGATTGATCCTCGACATTACACTTTCTCAAATAACAGATATTAAATGTATCATGAATACCAGCAAGCTCAGGAGGAAGATCCAATGAAACTGATTGATCATTAACCACCTGACGAATTCTGAAGGGGCCAATATATCTAGGTGCCAACTTTCCTCGTTTTCCAAATCGAATAACACCTTTCCACGGGGAAACTTTCAAATACACTAACTCACCCTCGGCAAAGGTAACCGGCCGCCTACGTGGGTCTGCATACTGTTTCTGTCTATCATGTGCGGCTTTTAGCTTTTCTCGGGCGATAGCCACTTTATCAGTTGTGATCTGTACAATATCTGGGCCTGCAAACTGCTTTTCTCCTGCTTCTAACCAACATGTAGGGGTACGACAACGACGACCATAAATCATTTCATACGGAGGCATACCAATACTGGAATGATAGGAATTATTATAAGCAAATTCCACCAAAGGAAGGTGAGAATCCCAAGAACCCCCATACTCTAAAACACAAGCTCTGAGCATATCCTCTAACGTCTGAATCGTACGTTCTGACTGACCGTCTATCTGAGGATGATAAGCTGTACTGAGATTAACACGTGTACCCAATTCTATTTGTAAACTTTGCCAGAAATGAGAAATAAATCGAGAGTCTCTATCTGATTCAATCGATAATGGAATACCATGTCTCGAGACAATTTCATTAACATACAACTGTGCAAGTTTTGTCAAAGACGTTGTTTCACTCATAGCAAGAAAATGTGCACTTTTGGTCAATCTGTCTACAATAACCCAGATCATATCATTTCCACGTGACGTTCGAGGAAGTTTAGTTACAAAATCCGTAGTCAAATGTTCCCATTTCCATTCTGGAATCTCTAACTGTTTCAATGTCCCATACGGCTTTTGATGTTCAGCTTTAACTTGAGCACATATATGACAATTACCAACAAATTTTGCAATATCAGTTTTCATTGTGGGCCACCAGTACAAAGGTTTCAAATCATTATACATCCGTGTACTACCAGGGTGGACAGACAACCGTGACTTGTGAGTTTCAGTCAACAGCATATCTCGAATATTACCAATCAGAGGAATTCAAACACGAGATTGAAAAGTCTTTAATCCTCTAGAATCGTCAATCAATAAGTCTTTTCTTTTTAACATAATTTCTGACTTAAGATTATATTCCAATAAAGCTTCTAACTGTGCAGCTTTAATTTGATCTACCAAATCAGAAGAAATATCAACTTTCAAATAATAAATACGGTCAGAAGTACCTTTTCGGCTTAACGCATCAGCAACTACGTTCGCCTTTCCTGGATGGTAACGAATTTCACAATCATAATCTTTGATTAGTTCTAACCACCGTCTCTGATGCATATTCAGTTCTTTCTGTGAAAACACATACTGCAGACTTTTATGATCAGTACAAACAATGCATTTAGTACCATATAAATAATGTCTCCAGATTTTCAACGCAAACACTACAGCTGCAAGTTCGAAATCATGTGTTGGATAAATCTTTTCATGCGGTTTCAACTGACGAGAAGCATAAGCAATAACTCTATCTCTTTGCATAAGAACAAAACCCAAACCAGAATAAGATGCATCACAATAAACGATAAAGTCATCTGAGCCATCTGGTAAAGCTAACACAGGAGCCTGACACAATAACTGCTTTAAAGTCTAAAAAGCTATCTCCTGTGACTCATCCCATTGAAATTTAACATCTTTACGTGTCAATTTGGTTAACGGACCAGCAATCTTTGAAAAGTCTTTAATGAATTTTCTATAATATCCCGCTAGCCCAAGAAAACTCTTGATTTCAGAAGGGTTCTTTGGAACATTCCAATTCATAACAGCTTCAATTTTAGCAGGATCAACTTTAACCCCATCATTACAAATGATGTGACCCAGAAATTGAACTTCTCGAATCCAGAACTCACATTTAGAAAATTTTGCATATAACTGTTCTCTTTTCAAAGTTTCAAGAACTAACCTCAAATGCATGGCATGTTCTGATTCCGACTTGGAATACACGAGAATATCATCGATAAAAACAATTACAAACTTATCGAGAAAAGGTCGACATACCCGGTTCATTAAATCCATGAAAACTGCTGGAGCATTAGTCAGACCAAAAGGCATCACCAGAAATTCATAATGACCATACCTGGTACGAAAAGCAGTCTTTGGAATATCCTGTTCACGAACACGAACCTTATGGTAACCCGACCTCAAATCAATTTTAGAATACACAGAAGATCCTTGCAACTGATCAAACAAATCATCTATTCTAGGCAGAGGATATTTATTCTTTACTGTTCTTTTATTTAATTCCCGATAATCAATGCACATTCTGAATGACCCATCTTTCTTTTTAACAAACAAAACTGGTGCACCCCACGGGGAAGAACTAGGTCAAATAAAACCTCTATCCAATAACTCTTGAATCTGATTCATCATTTCACGCATTTCAGACGGAGTTAATCTATAAGGAGCTTTGGCTACAGCCGAGGAACCAGGAATGAGATCAATTTGATATTCAACTTCCCTAACCGGTGGTAAACCAGGTAAATCATCGGGAAACACCTCCGGATATTCAGAAACTACCCGGACATCCGAAATTGATTTCTTTTCTAATTTGGCATCAATGACGTAAGCTAGATACGACTCACAACCTTTAGACAATGACTTCCTAGCTTTCATCATGGAAATCAGAGGAATACACCCACTATCCCGTTCTCCTCGAGCCACAACGTATGACTCTTCAAAGATTGGGATTCTAATAAGCTTATGGTGGCAATCTATACTTGCTTTAAACTGACTTAACCAATCCATGCCAATAATCACATCAAAACTTGGAATTGGCATTAACAGAAACGAAATTGGAAAAGTCTGACCATCTATCACAATATTAGCTCCAGTCACCGAGGTTGTAACAGGAACTAATTTGCCACTAACAATCTCTACTTCTAAGGGCTTAGTTATCACAGTGGGGATCAGTTTCAACTTATCACATAAACACACAGATATAAAAGAACAATTTGCTCCAGAATCAAATAATACACGAGCCGGTACAGAGTTTATAAGAAAAGTACCAGTAATCACATCATCTGTGTGGACAGCCTCATCGACTGTCATCTGAAAAGCCCTACTCGTCGCTGGCGGAGGATTCTTCCGCTTTTGACCGGAAGATGACGAACTCCCGACCGAAACCGAACCCTCAGGACACTGCCCAATACGATGCCCTTCTTTCTTACAGTTCCAACATACATAATTGGGAAACTTACAATTCTTAAACTCATGACCCAATTCACCATATTTAACACATTTGTTTGTCTGAATTGTACATGGGCCAGTATGTTTAGATCGACAAGAAGTACACCAATTAGAACTTCCGGATGAACCACTTTTATTACTAAATCTTTGACCCTGATGATTACCCTGCCACCTTGACTTTCCTTTACCCGAATAATCTGTTCTAGTTCTTGGAAATGAAGAAGAAGTACTTCAAGCTTGAGATTCTTGAAAACCTCTATTGTCACTATCAACCGAACGTGCAAGAGTAAACGCTTGGGATAAATTACTAGCTAACCTTACTGTAGTACGATAATTATGAGGTAAGGTTTCCACAAATTGATCAATTCCGGTTTTCTCATCGGGAACCCACTGTTGTACAAACCGTAGTTTCTCCGAAAACTGTGTGATTAACTCATCGATAGTCATCTTATCCGTTAATTGAAGATTCATAAACTCTCTCCTAATGCGTGCCATCTCAAAGTCAGAACAATACTGATTACAAACAGCTTGATGAAAATCAGGCCATCGAATAGCTTCTTTCTGCTGTTGATTCATATGACCAGTAATCGAGTCCCACCAAACCATGGCTTCGTCCTTTAAACATTGAATAGCGTAAAACACTTTGGATTCTTCTTCACAGCGAGTAACATCAAATTTCCGCTCCATATCTCTTAACCAATTTAAAGTTACTGATGGATTGGTACTACCTCTAAACTCTGGTGGTTTACTTGCCATAAACGTTTTAAATGAACACTGTTTATTTGATTGAAAAGGATGAATATTACCAAACACATGTATCTGTTGCTGAGAACGTTGCTGAGATGATGCAGTTTCAGCCTGTCTTTTATATTCTCTTAGATTAATCACCTCATCTTCTAACTGAAAAAGATAATCATCTCGATTCGGTTCTTCGCGAGCAGGAAAAGAAGTGCCCTCATGATCAGGTCTCTCATTAAATTTCCGCTCCATATCTCTTAACCAATTTAAAGTTACTGATGGATTGGTACTACCTCTAAACTCTGGTGGTTTACTTGCCATAAACGTTTTAAATGAACACTGTTTATTTGATTGAAAATGAGGAATATTACCAAACACAGGTATCTGTTGCTGAGATGATTCAGTTTCAGCCTGTCTTTTATATTCTCTGAGATTAATCACCTCATCTTCTAACTGAAAAAGATAATCATCTCGATTCGATTCTTCGCGAGCAGGAAAAGAAGTGCCCTCATGATCATGTCTCTCATTATGAATATCTGAAGGAGGAACATCAATCCGTGAGGCATTATTAGGGTTGGTGGTCGGTTGCTCGTTATCTGTCATATCTGTATTCCACACAACAACTTGAAACTTGTTAATCGTTAGCACTTATCTACTAACAGATTCACACACAATGCTAAATCCCATAACCAGGAATGTTTGACATAACACACTCTAGATTTAGGATTGAACACTTTATAATGCTCAATTCACCCAAAGCTATGCTCTGATACCAACTTGTAACACCCCTCATTCTATAAATCAATATTATATTATTTTACTCGGAAGCGTATGAATTTAAAACATATTTATATATTGTACATTAAGATAATGTACATACACAGTTACATATTCAAAACATACCAACTTATAACTGTTTAAAACTACATATGTCGGGGTATTATATATTACAAAACCAGGTTTATAGCAAAACCATATCAGAGTCATGATCTGTCAGACATTCCCTGCGAAAGCATCCGTTCCTGACACCCACATATATATCATAAACCTGCAGGAAGTAGAATGAGGGATTAGCACGAAGCTAAGTGAATGAATTCTTCACCCACAATTCAACTTAGCATAACAATCAGTTTACAGCAAATACTAGTAAACACATTCTTTTTCAATGAGGATCGGTGGCTCTTGGGATATCATAATACCCGGGGATTCCCAAAGAACACTTAACGTCAATCTGTATGGCCATTACAGAATAGACCGATAACTATTGGTTATTAAACTCATACACTGGTCTCAAACACAACAAATGAATCAAAACCTGTGTAATTCACATAATAACCAAAAAGTCCAACTACACGTTGACCTCAATAATCTGATACACATATATTCACATATCACATAGATTCATAGTCAATAATCAAGACTAAACAGTCTAACACATATCTACGTTTACTTGTTGCAACCAAACAGTTACAACTAAATCGAAAGGTGAGTTCTAAATCCACTCACCGATACCTCAGAAGTTGCAACACTCAGCTTCTAATCACTGAGTCTTTGGTTTATCTGAAACACCACATAACGCACAAGTTAGTAACTTGTCATCACAATAGTACTTATGTAAATAAACACCTTACACAAGTAATTACATTTCAATTTATCTCAAACATAAGTAACAATACTATATAATCGTACACATACACTTTGAGTTTACAAACTATCTTAATCATCAAAATTATACAGGCAAACGCGATCCGGGTCAGATTTGGTGGGATCGCGTTCATAAGAAGGAAAAGGTTCTGTAATCAAAATACACTAAGCAACGCGATCCGGAATAAAGGGCTGGATCGCGTTCATCTTTGAAAAACTTTTTGTGACAGATTTGCACTTGGCAACGCGATCTAGGTGAATGCTTGGGATCGTGTTCCCAAGAACAAAACTCGTCCTGCTCAAAATATAACTGATGAACGCGATCCGAGCTAGGGTTTGGGATCGCGTTGAGCTGTTCTTCAGCTCAAGAACAGACCTGCTATTGCCCAGCTCGAACCAAAACCCAATTCATCATCAAAATGACATCAAATTCGTATTTGAAAGCTATCAAAGGCTCAAATAACTTCAAGTAACATCATATACCATCTTTTAACCTAATTCAAATTTCTAATTCGCATAACTATCAACAAATACATAATTAAAACCCATTTTCTTACAAATAAGAACACTTACAAGATCAATCCAAAGCAAAGATTCACTGATGATGATGATGGTAATGAAGTAATCACAACTCCAAATTAGATTATCTTGATTATGGTTTTGATTTTAAATCTTGAATTTGAGTTTGAATGATGGTGTGTGGTCTTGAGGTCACTGGAAGTTTGGGAAATAAACAAAAGAGGAGGTCGGCCTCTTTTAATCGACCTACAACATTGGGTATTTTATGCCCGTCTTAAATCTATTGTCTGGAACTTAAATACTACTCGCGAGAAATCTAACTTATTGTACTGTCAACTATAGTAAATTAAAACAATTAACAATTTACTATTCACAATAAGTTCTAAAACTTATTTACCTAAGTTTCTCAATGAAACAATAATATTAATAATTTCTAAAATAATTAAATAATCAATTTAAAATTAGAAATTACCAGGCTACTGGAGAGGATGTTACAGAAATGGAATCCCAACCACAACCAAAACCAAAGTCAACAATAAAACAAGAGGCCAGATACAACAAAGGCCTATGCTGCTGGTACCGACGAAAGGAAGGTTACAGTGGGAGCAAACCCTATTGCTCCAAATGCAACCGTCACCACGATGGTTCTTGCCCTTGCAGCAAGTGCAAACGTTTCGGGCACTTAGCTAAAGATGGTCGAACCAACACCACAATCCCAAACTCTAACACACCAATGGCCTGCTTCGAGTGTGGAAACACCGGACATTTCAGGAATGATTGTCCAAAGCTGAGAAGTAATAACAGGAACAACAACACCAACGCTCGCGGCATAGCTTTTGTGTTGAACTCGGGGGAAGCCCGCCAAGACCCGAACGTTGTTACGGGTATGTTTCTTCTCAACAACTTAACCTCTTCAGTCTTATTTGATACTGGTGCTGATAAAAGTTTCATATCTGATGAATTTAGCCCATTGCTCAATGCTACCCCCACTGCCTTAGATGCTAAGTACATTGTAGAATTAGCAAATGGCAAACTAATTGAGGCCGATAGTATAATATGCAACTGCACCCTAAACCTAGCAAGCGAACTTTTCTCTATAGACCTGATACCCGTTGAAATTGGAAGCTCATCGTTGGTATGGACTGGTTGTCCAAACACCATGCCGAAATCATCTGTTTTGAGAAAATCATTCGTATCCCTCTCGCCACCGGGGGAACTCTAGTCATACAAGGGGAGACCGGCGGGATGAGACTGAATATCATTTCGTGTATGAAAACCCAGAAATACCTGAGAAAAGGGTACCCGGAAATCCTCGCGCACATTACGTAAAAGAAGTTGGAGGAAAAGCGGCTCGAGGATGTGCCTATTGTACGAGACTTCCCTGAAGTCTTTCCTGCAGACTTGCCTGGCCTTCCACCGCCCAGACAATTCGAATTTCAAATTGACCTTGTGCCTGGAGCTGCACCCGTGGCATGAGCCCCTTACCGAATAACACCGTCCGAGTTGCAGGAGTTGTCCACTCAGTTACAGGAACTCCTGGACAAGGGATTCATTCGACCAAGTTCCTCACCGTGGGGAGCTCCGGTCCTCTTTGTGAAAAAGAAAGACGAATCTTTCAGGATGTGTATCGATTACCGGGAACTGAACAAACTGACTGTGAAAAATCGATACCCACTTCCCCGAATCGATGACTTATTCGACCAACTTCAAGGGTCAAGCTGTTATTCAAAAATCGACCTGCGTTCAGGTTACCATCAATTGAGAGTTCGAGATGCCGACATTCCGAAAACCGCATTCCGAACCCGTTACGGACACTACGAATTCCAAGTTATGCCTTTCGGCTTAACCAACGCACCAGCTGTATTCATGGACCTTATGAATCGGGTGTGCAAACCCTACCTTGACAAGTTCGTCATCGTGTTCATTGATGATATTCTGATTTACTCCCGTAACGAGGCACAACACAAACAACATTTGAAAACCATTCTCGAATTGCTCAGAAAGGAACAACTATATGCAAAATTTTCCAAATGCGAATTCTAGATTCGTACGGTACAATTCTTAGGTCATGTCATCGACAACCAAGGTATTGACGTGGATCCAGCAAAAATAGAGGCAATCAAGTGCTGGCAAGCACCTACCACGCCAACTGAAGTTAGCCAATTCTTAGGCCTCGCTGGATACTATCATCGATTCATCGAAAACTTCTCAAGGATAGCTCAACCTTTGACTATCTTGACCCAGAAAGAAAAACATTTCGATTGGACCGACAAACAAGAGATAGCTTTCCAACTCCTGAAACAAAAACTCTGAAGTGCACCAATCTTGTCCTTACCCGAAGGCAACGATGATTTCGTAGTTTACTACGACGCATCACACCAAGGACTTGGTTGCGTGTTAATGCAACGTGATAAAGTTATCGCCATTTGAAAATTCATGAAAAGAATTACACGACACATGACTTGGAGTTAGGAGCCGTTGTATTCGCTCTCAAAATCTGGAGACATTACTTATACGGTACCAAGTGTACAATCTTTAACGACCACAAAAGTCTCCAACACATCTTCGATCAAAATGATCTGAACATGAGGCAACGTCGATGGGTCGAGTTGCTTACTGATTATGACTGTGAAATACGTTACCATCCAGGCAAGGCAAACTTTGTCGCCGATGCCTTAAGTCGTAAAGAACGAATGAAACCCCTTCGAGTCCGAGCACTTGTCATGACTATACATAACGACCTGATAATACAAATTCTTGCCGCTCAACTCGAAGCACTCAAAGCTGAAAATGTGAAACATGAGGCCTTGCGAGGCATGGATAAACAGTTTGAAACTAAATCCAACGGAGCCAAATACTTCTCAAACCGAATCTGGTTACCTAATTTTGGGAACTTACGGGACTTGGTGATGGACGAGGCACACAAGTCTAAATACTCTATACACCCTGGTGCCGAAAAAAATGTACCATGGCATAAAGGAGTTGTAGTGGTGGCCCAACATGAAAGCCGACATTGCTACCTACGTTGGCAAGTGTGTTACTTGTACTAAGGTTAAAGCCGAACATCAGAAGCCTTCCGGTTTGCTACACCAACCAGAAATCCCCGAATGGAAATGGGAGCAAATCACCATCGATTTCGTTACCAAACTCCCAAAAACCTCTAGCGGTTGAGATATCATTTGGGTGATCGTAGACCGACTCACTAAATCTGCTCATTTCCTAGCCGTCAAGGAAACTGATAAGATGGAACGTTTGACACGGATCTACCTGAAAGAGATCGTGTCAAGACACGGCGTGCCCATCTTGATTATCTCTGACCGAGATGCTCGATTTACTTCCCGCTTCTGGCAATCGCTACAAAAATCACTCGGTACTCGTTTGGACATGAGTACTGCTTATCATCCACAAACTGACAGCCAGAGTGAACGAACCATACAAACACTCGAAGATATGCTACGATCCTGCGTAGTTGATTTCGGTAAAAACTGGGAAAATCACTTACCTTTGTGTGAGTTTTCCTACAACAACAACTACCACACCAGCATCAAAGCTGCACCCTTCGAGGCACTATACGGTCGTAAGTGCCGGTCGCCTATGTGTTGGACTGAGGTGGGGGATACACAAATCACCGGTCCGGAAATCATACATGAAACAACTGAAAAGATCGTCGGCATACAAAACCGACTGAAGGCTGCGCGTGATCGTCAGAAAAGCTATGCTGACGTGAGACGCAAACACCTCAAATTCCAGGTTGGAGATCGAGTACTTCTGAAAGTCTCGCCTTGGAAAGGCGTTATTCGTTTTGGCAAACGTGGGAAACTGAATCCCAGGTACATTGGACCGTTCGAAATCCTTGAAAGGATTGGTCCAGTGGCGTACAGCCTGCAGCTACCTCCTGAAATCAGTAGCGTGCACCTTACCTTTCACATTTCTAACTTGAAGAAATGTCTGTCTGATGAGACACTGATTATACCTCTCGATGAGATACACATTGACGACAAACTACACTTTGTCGAGGAACCCGTGGAAATTATGGACCGTGAAGTCAAACGCTTAAAACAGAGTCGTATTCCCATTGTTAAAGTCAGGTGGAATTCGAGGCGTGGTCCTGAATTCACTTGGGAATGGGAAGACCAAATGCAACTGAAATACCCACACTTGTTCACGGACTCTACTCACACCGCGACTTCGAGCTAATTTCGGGACGAAATTCTCCTAACAAGGGGAGAATGTAACACCCGCTAATTTAGGACTTTAATTAGTGCCTAACTACTTGTAATTACATGTATTTAGTATTATATTAATCTAAATATATGTAACTTTCTGTGTAATTACATACACGTTATATGATTGGTTTAAATCATACACACTTGAGCCGGACGAGGTCCGACACTATTTACTATGGACGTTGGTGACAAACTGTTAAAAATAATGGGGATTTATCCAAACAAACATTATTTACTTTAATATATTACGAGAATATATTACACGATTATACGTTTTATTAAAACGTAACTTTACGCAACGAAAATGCATGGAACGCGCCCGATACGCAAAATAATCTCAAATTATATTTTTATAACTCAAAACTAAGTATTTTGATAAAATACTTCAAGTAAAAATATCGCGATTGCACGCGTACGGTTAAAACGTTTAAAAACGTTACACAATTCAAACGAACGTCTAAACCGCAACCGACTACCGACTGACGACCGAAATATATTTTAATAACTTAGAATATATTAGTTGAGTAAAACTTTTATTTAAAATTTCGTGTTTTAAATCGTTATCAAAACGTATTAAATAAAACGTTATACGGTTAATTAAACGTCAAAACGAACGGGTAAACGAACACCGCACGGAGTGCAACCTTGGAGTAATAATTTAGACACCCACCTAGTGGGTGGGACCCACGAAAATCAGCAGGAAAATGGGAGCCCATGCCCCATTTCCCTTGCTTGTGAATCACACCAAGCACACCCTCCCTCACTTTTCACCCCATACCTCCACCACTTCACTCATTTCTCTCCTCCTTCTCTCTTCCCTCTCTCCCCTGCGTTTTCCAGCCACCACCACACACCACCATGATCCACCATTGGCCACCACCTCATTCTTGAAGGAAAAATGAAGCCGAAGACACCAAAATGACCGCCTACGCGTGTACATCACTCCTACCGTCTCCGTTTCTTCATACACCATTGTGAGACTTCAAAACTCTAGTGTTTTACTTATAATATGTATATTATCATGTTATGTTGCTTATTCAACTTGTTAATGTCCAAATAAGTAATCAAAACGCAATTTAAATCTCAAAACTATGAGCTTATGTTCCTGTCCAGATTCTGTTTCCACTTCCACGAATTTTATAAAAAATCATTACAACACAAAAATGGATGTTTCTTAAGCCTAAAATGTAGTACAAGAAGTTATCTTCCAACAAAATTAGTCTCCTGACTCTTTGACTCCGTTTGCTACTCGAAAACATTTTTCTCCGGTAACATAGGTTTACTGTTCCAGCGAGCAGTAAAAACTGCCTACTTCTCGAGACCATATCTCGAGTTCTAGACCTCAAAAGCGTATGAGACCACTTGGGAAATCTTGGTAATTTTGTTATGTACAAAAAGCTCTTCTTTGGCTCATTCCATAAATACACCCATTTCTCCAGAAATTTATATTTGTGAGAAGTGGTCTAATCTCGAATTAAACTAAACACCGACACTTTGTGAATTTTTATAAAATATCAAACGACCTCCAAAAGTCATAAAAAAATTATAGGGAGTACATAACATATGTAGGAACTTTGTGTAAAACTTTCAGAACTATTTGATTAATTTTACTATTTTAGATAAAAATCACAAATAATCCGTGAATACATTGTCGGATGAACAGTACTCCATGAATCACATTGTCGGATGAACAGTAACTTCGTGAAAATATTGACGGATGAACAGTAAAAATTGACTTTCGTTGACTGTCGGACTGAGGGTTGACTCTCGGACTTTAGGGTGAGACTCGGATGCATAATTTCGGACTTGATAACACTCGAAATCAAACCAAACCCATTTGACCAAGTCAATGAAGATGAACACTTAGACGAAAACAAAAATTAATGCGACAATACCTCTTTGAAATCATATGCGACAATGCCATTGTCGCATAAACAGAAATCCGTGAATACCATTGTCACATGAGCCAAATCCGTGAATACCATTGTCGCATAAGTGATAAATTCCGTCAATCCTTATTGTCGCATGAACAGTGCTCCGAGAATCCTATTGTCGCAGTGCCCTATTGTCGCATAACTTTTGTCGTATAAAACAGCATTTTCGTAACCCTTATTGTCGCATGAAATCTTAATTCCGTTAATCCTTATTGTCGCATGAGTGAAAATTCTGACAATCCTTATACATTGATACAATATTTGGACAATCAACAACAAATATATTAATAAGTATACATCACAGCAAAACATATAATAATAACACTTTTGGATTATTATTACAAACCATCACCAACGGGCCGTACATACTTTCAAAACTCAAACTAATCAATCAAACAACCAAATTATTTGGACATTACTAGTTGGGTGAACAACTAGCATGAATGATCTTTTGAGACATTCACTTATACATACAACCTTATATGCTTAGGGCATTAGAAGGTTGCGGGTTCGCGGAACCTACGGATTACTACTGCTTTCAGACTTTACGTTTATTAAGTTAAACGCTTGCTTGCTTGACTCAGGTGAGTCTTACAGCCCCATTTTTACTGTTTTACTTACGGGGTGAGATACATTGCTTACGTTTTCTTGAACACAAGTGCTAAATTACTTACTTTTCATATACGGGCTTGCATGAGTTACTTACTAATCCACTGAAGTCCCTCCATCATAGTTTCGTTAGTTATAGATCTAAGCGCGAATATTAGTTAATGGATCCATTAGGGACTTTTATTTGTTTCGTACGGGTGTTTGGATTGGGCACTCGCGGGGGCACTATGCGGTACTTGGTTGTACCACCGATTTGCGGGTTAAGCTTCGACTATGAGCTCATGGCAACGGTATATACATATTTACTTATTATTTGCTTGGTTGCAGATACTTGATTTACGCCTGCGGGCACAATTGATAAAAATCTTGTGTTCAAACTATTACTTACTTACAAACCTGTGAGATTCACCAACCATTTTGGTTGACCCTTTTTAGCATGTATTCTCAGGTACACATACGGAGTAGGATTACTTCAGGATTACTAGCTAGAGTCGCATGATTTCCAAACTGCATTAATGGAGATTCTTTAGCATTATCTTTTGTAACTTTGGTTATGTAACAGAATCTCCCGTTACGTACGCGGACTCTAGAAGACCTTACTTTTGTAACAAAAACATTATGTTTTCAAACCCTATTTTATAATGGTATGTAACTATTTTACAAACGTCTCATTTAGAAGTCGTTTGCTATACTTTGGTGCTTGATTATTGATTAGTAACACCCAAAGCTTGCTTCCGTGCAACATTAAATTTGGGGGTGTTACAAAACCCATTTGTACCCTACAGGTTTTAGGATTTTAGAAGTGAGAACAATAAGACCAAAAATGCTTCTTTTATTAAGCGAATTTAATTCCATTTGTATTTCTTCTTTCCATTAATTTTAGTCTTGTCTATTTTGACAATCCATGACGGATGTTGGTTCAGGATCATCATTTCCAACAATAATGTCACATGCAATAGCATAAGAAAATATTTCATCAACATTTTCCATTTCAACTCGATTCCCCAATATTTTTGTGTGACCATAATTGATAGAAATTTCTTATTGATGTCATTGACTTTCTCACTTTGGGAAGTATCCACATTTTATGTTTCTTCAAACATATCATCTGTAACACCCGCCAATTTAGGACTTTTGATTTGTGCCTAAACTACTTCTAATTTCATGTATTTAGTTTCGTAATATTCTAAATATATGAAACGTTTTGGTGTAATTACATACACGCTTACGCAATTCGATTTAATCGTGCACTTATGAACCGGACGAGGTCCGACATGTATTTATTATGGACGTTGGTGACAAAGTTAATAAATAACGTGGTGTTATCCAAACAAACATTTCTTACTATAATATATTACACGAATTTTCGTATTTGTTTAAGACATAATTAAAAATCTTAAAAAGATTTCGCGATTTAAACGATTAAGGATTTAACCGACTACGAGACATATTACTATTATGACACACAAACACGTGAGCCGGAGACCCAAGGTGTGTTGAGACCTGAGTCACTGTCAGATTTGCTCAGAAGACAAGTCTTGTGCCACTGCTAGAAGAAGTCTACCACTGTTAGTTAGTTTTGTATTGACAGTGCCACTGTCAGTTAGAATTAGTCTAACAGTGCCACTGTTGGTATAAGTGTATTTTGTATCAAGTACTTAACCACCGTTGGTAATACAAGTACTACCCCTGTTAGTGTATAGCTAAACCACTGTTAGAAGTCGGTTAGAGAGAAATATGGAATAGATAGAATTTCCATAATAGTTTGATTCTGTAAAGGACTCTATGTGATATAAATAGAGATCCTGTAAAACCCTAGTAAGAAGACGAATCTCTAGTTATTAGCTTCAAGGTTGTAAACCCTAACACAAATTGTGTGTTCGTATTATTGATAATAATATTGAAGCTTTTGATTTATATTCTGTGTTATAAGTTTAGTTCTTCAAGTTATTAATAAACTATTCCGCAAGCTTATTAATAATTAATCAAAGTAATACATATTAAGATCCTGATTGGGATCAACAAGTGGTATCAGAGCTAGATATTGCTTTGATCTTGAAGAATTCTATTGAAGTTTGCAGCTTTCTCTTCAAACACCAAGATGTCTACTGAAGCAATGGAAGGAATACAGGCAACAAAGATTCCTATGCTCAAACCTGATGAGTTTGAGTTATGGCAGACAAGAATAAGGCAGTACATGCTTCTCACAGATTATATGATGTGGGAGGTGGTTATCAATGGACCTAATTATCCAAAGGGTCCAGATGGTGAAAAATTGGAGAGACCACCACCTAAGACAGATGCTGAGAGAAAGGAAAGAGCCACTGAATGGAAGGCATTGAGTACATTACTCTTGTCAATTCCCAATGAATATCAAAAGAAATTTGATAAATGTGTAGATGCTAAGGTACTCATGGAAGCAATAGTCACAAGGTTTGGAGGTAATGATAATACAAAGAAGAACAAGAGGTCTCTTCTTAAACAACAGTTTGAGAACTTTGCTGGAATAAAGTCAGAAACTTTAACTCAAACCTTTGATAGGTTTCAGAAACTGGTGGGAGATCTTGAAAATCACAATGTTAAGATAGACAAGGATGATCTTAATAGAAAATTTTTAAGATCACTTGGTACAGAATGGAACATGTACACTGTGGGACTAAGACAAAGTGCAGACCTTGATCAGAAGGAAATTGAGGATCTGTACAATGATCTGAGAAACTTTGAGCCTGAGGTTTTGGCTATAAAACAGTCCACTAGTAGTTCTAATAATACTGCTTTTGTGTTTGTTGGTGAAGCTGGAAGTAGTAGCACATCTGGTGCTAATGATAATGTGCTAGAAGCATTCTTTGCTAGCCATGTGAATTCATCATTAACTACAGAGGACTTGGAGCAGGTCAGTGAAGAGGACCTTGAGGAGATGGATTTGAGATGGCAAATGGCTATGATCACCATAAGGGCAAAAAGGTTTATGCAAAGGTCTGGTAACAGAAACTTCACATTCAAGAGAGATGGTGTAGCTGGTTTTGACAAAAGCAAAGTGGAGTGTTTCAACTGTCACAAGTTGGGTCACTTTGCAAGCGAATGCAGGAACACACAGGATGGAGGATCACAGAATACAGTTAATGGAATAATGAGAAATAGTTCTGGTCCTCAAAGAAGATTGGTACCTGTACAGAACACCACTTCAGACTCATTGGTAGCACAAGATGGAATGGGAGGATTTGACTGGAGTGATCAAGAAGAGCTTGTGGTAAAGAATCAAGCTTTGATGGCTGTCACAGAAGAACCAGAACCTTCAGACATTCCACATGAGGTACAAGTTAAATTATGTTCACCTGAATGTAAGAAAATGGTTAAATTTTACAGGGATCATAATGTTGTTGTGTGCAATGAGTTGAAAGCCTTTGAAGTCAAAAGTCAACATGCAACTTTAGCTATTGAAAATCTTGAAAAACAAATTAAGGCTTTTGAAAAGAATGAATCACAATTTCACTTAGATATTAAATATCTGAATTGGGAAAAGAAAGCCTTACAAACAAAAGTTGATATGCTAAGTGCCAAGTTGGCTGAGGCAATTTCTGATAAAGAGTCCATAAAGTTGAAAGTTGATGAATTGGAAAATGCCTCAAAAGGTGTTCAAAACTTAATCAAGTCTCAGATTCATGATAAATTGAAAACTGGATTAGGTTACAATCTTAATGCTGTACCCCCACCTTATAATCATACTTACTTCCCATCTAAAATTGATTTTGACTTAGAAAAACTTAAGGTAGGTGTGTCTGAGGAGGTTAAAAAGGTAGATCCAGTAGTTAATTGTGCTGATAATATAAATTTTGATAAAGTGGAAATATCTGATTGGACTGAGGAAGATGAGAGTGATAGTGATAGTTCATCTAGTGGTAATTCTATGGATGGATGTGTTAAGTCTATTACTGGTCTAGTTTCAGAACTTAAGAGTGATAAACTAGAAGAAGGCAAGAAGTTGTTCATGGAGAAAGCTAAGGTGCAGCTTGAACAAGTGAATAGGACTAGCAAATCTAGAACTGGTCTAGGTTATGTGAATAACAAGGTTAATCATGAGTCCAATAAAACAGCTGAATGTGTTAAGTGTGCTAGTAAACATGATAAACATCCTGCAAAGAAAATAATCAAACCTACACCTAGAGGGAATCAAAGGAATTGGAATCAATTGGTGTCACAAAGGCTGGGTAATGGGTTTGAATGTGTGAAAAGAAAATCATGTTTTATTTGTGGTAGGTATAATCATATTCAACAGGACTGTTACCATAATCCTAAAAATAATAGGAACCGTGGTACAGGACAAGTGTTGAGAAATCAGCCTAACAGAGGCAATGCTGCAGCCACTGTTAATACTGCAGCAGTGCCACTGTCAGAAGCTAACAGAGGCAATACAAGAACAGGGGAGGGTTTGACCACTGTCAGGCATGGTACCTCTGCTGGTATTAAGCATTTGCAGAGAATGTTTATACCAAGTAAAGCTACCACTGCCAGGGTAATAAATACGAATTTGAAGGTGACCACTGTCAGACCATTAACCCCTGTCAGGTCTAAAACAAATTGTTTTTGGAGACATAAGAATGACAAAAATGCATCTACATCAAAAGTATCCAAAATCAATGAAGCATTGAGATCAATCACCTTTAAGAGGGTTGATGTCAAAAATGCTCAAGGGAAACCCAAAGCCAGATTGGTTTGGGTTCCCAAGAGAAACTAATTATTTCTCTTTTTATATATGCAGGGCAAGCCAAGCTTATGGCATATTGATTCAAGATGCTCAAGGCACATGACTGGAGATAGGGAGAAACTGCAAGATTTTAAAGCTTTTAATGGAGGAGATGTAGCATTTGGCAGTAATCCTAAAGGAGGAAAAATCACAGGTAAAGGCAAGGTAAAAAGCAGTAAGCTCACTTTCAATGATGTTTATTATGTTGAACAATTGAGATATAATTTGCTAAGTGTGACTCAAATCACAGATAAGCAAAATCCTGTTTATTTCACTGACACAGAATGCATTATACTTTCTGAAAAACTCAAAATACCTGAAGATAAAATTTTAATGAGAGTTCCAAGAAAGAATAATGTATATTGTAGTGATTTAAACAAGATGGAATCTCAAAATGTTAACTGTCTTATATCTAAAGCTATTGTTTCTGAATCTGAATTATGGCATAGGAGGATGTGTCACTTGAATTTCAAGACCATGAATAAACTGGTTAGGAATAGGCTAGTGAGAGGCTTACCTGAAAAGTTATTTGAATGTAGTGACCACTGTGTAGCTTGTCTCAAAGGCAAGCAACACAAGACTTCTTATAAGACCAAGCTTGTGAATACAAATACCACTCCCTTACATCTGTTACATATGGACTTGTTTGGCCCTACCAATGTAGCTAGTCAAGGGAAGAAATCTTACTGTTTGGTGATAACTGATGACTATTCTAGAATGAGTTGGGTATTCTTTCTTAGAACCAAGGATGAGACAGGTGAAACACTTAGATCCTTCATAACTAGGATTGAAAATTCAACTAATCAAAAGGTTAAGATCATTAGGTGTGATAATGGGACAGAATTTAAGAATCATGAGATGAATAAATTCTGTGAGGAGAAAGGTATAGAAAGACAGTTTAGTGCCCCTAGGACTCCACAACAAAATGGAGTAGCTGAAAGGAGGAATAGGACATTAATTGAGGCTGCTAGAAGCATGCTAGCAGATGCTAAACTTCCAATGTCCTTTTGGGCAGAGGCAGTCAGCACGGCTTGTTATGTTTTGAATAGGATTTTGATAGTCAAACCTCATAACAAGACACCCTATGAGTTATTCTTTAAGAGAAAACCTTTGGTTAGCTTTTTAAAACCATTTGGATGTCCTTGTACTATCTTAAATACCAGAGATCACCTAGGTATGTTTCAAAGTAAGGTAGATGAGGCTGTCTTTGTTGGATACTCTATTCAAAGCAAGGCTTATAGAGTGTTTAATAAAAGGACTAGGATCATAGAGGAGACAATGAATGTGACCTTTAATGAAAATACACCAAATGTAGAAGGAAAAGGTCCAGAAGTATTGTTTGATATTGATGCACTAACCCATGCTTTTAGATATCCAGATTTGTCTTCTAGTGCAGGTACAAGTGCAGGTAATGATGCAAATGGAGATAGCAGCTCAAGTCAGCCTACAAAGGATACTTTAGAGTATGTATTATTTCCAATTTGGTCTCCAGATCCACCAGCAGTCTTTCAACAGGATCACACAGAAACTGATGGATTAACTCCAGAAACAAATGGATCATTTGCAAAGGATGATTCAGATAAGGGTACACATGGTTTAAGGGGTTCACATGAAGATTCAGAAAGTGAATTAGAGATACCTGGATTATCAGATGAAGAGCAGAGATCACCAAAGAACTATGAACAAAGTCCACCATTTCAAGTTTTGGAAAGAACTTCTTTGTCAGATTCTGAAACAACTCCAAAGCTTTCAAAAGATAGAAAGGAAAGAGATTCTTTTTCAGAATCAGAAATGGATAATCTTGTGGGTCCTAATTTGGAAAGAGAATTGCTTGATACATCCACATCTAAGTATCTGGTTCATAAAGATCATTCCTTGGATTTGGTCATTGGTGATATTAGTTCACATGTTCTGACCAGACAGCAGTCAAAGATAAGAGAAGAAGATTTACATACTTCTTTATATGTTTGTTTTCTTTCTCAGATGGAACCAAAGAAAGCAGTGGAAGCTCTCAAAGATTCCAGCTGGATTGAAGCCATGCAAGAAGAATTGCTACAATTCAAGCTGTAGGATGTATGGGATTTGGTTGATTTACCAAAAGGAAAGAGAGCTATAGGCACCAAGAGGATTTTTAAGAACAAGAGAGATGAGAGAGGGATTGTCATCAAAAATAAAGCCAGGTTGGTAGCACAGGGGTATACACAGGAAGAAGGAATTGATTATGATGATGTTTTTGCTCCTGTTGCTAGGATAGAAGCTATTAGATTGTTTTTAGCTTATGCATCTTATCAGGGTTTCAAGGTTTATCAAATGGATGTGAAGAGTGCTTTTCTTCATGGTCTAATTGATGATGAGGTGTATGTATGCCAACCTCCAGGGTTTGAAGATCCAACATATCCAGATAGAGTGTGCAGATTGAAGAAAGCTTTGTATGGTTTACATCAAGCACCAAGAGCTTGGTATGATACTCTATCTGAGTATCTTCTCAATAATGGATTCAAGAGAGGTACTATTGACAAGACTCTGTTTATCAAGAGGATTCAGAAAGATATTTTGCTGGTACAGGTCTATGTAGATGATATTATTTTTGGATCTACAAGTGATTCACTGTGTAAAGACTTTGAAGAGCTAATGAATCAGAAGTTTAAGATGAGTTCAATGGGAGAACTCACTTTCTTTTTAGGATTGCAGGTTAAGCAGAAGCCAGATGGAATCTTTATTAACCAAGGGAAGTATGTGAAAGATATTTTGAATAAATTTGGTTATAAAGATGTAAAGATAGCTAGCACTCCCATGGAGGCACACAAACATCTTAATTCTGATCCTGAGGGGGAGGAAGTAGATGTGCACCTGTACAGGTCAATGATTGGTTCTTTGATGTATTTAACTTCATCTAGACCTGATATTATGTTTGCAGTGTGTCTTTGTGCTAGGTATCAAACCAATCCAAAGCAGTCACACATGTATGCTGTGAAAAGGATCTTTAAATACTTGAAAGGTTAACCAGATTTGGGACTTTGGTATGCTAAAGGATCATACTTTGAGCTAAAGGCTTTCACAGATAGTGACTATGGTGGTGAAAACATGGATAGAAAATCAACCAGTGGAGGATATCAATTTCTTGGAAGTAGGCTGGTGTCATGGCAATGCAAGAAGCAGACCACAGTTTCTACATCTACAGCAGAAGCAGAGTATGTTGCAGCATCCAGTTGTTGTGCACAGGTGCTCTGGATTCAGAATCAAATGATGGACTATGGTTTGACTTTCATGAACACTCCTATTTACATTGATAATACATATGCTATTAGTATCATACAAAATCCTGTTAAGCATTCAAAAACCAAACACATTGAAATCAGATATCATTTTATAAGAGATTGTTATGATAAACGATTGATTCATATTTTCAAAATTCATACTGATAATCAACTTGTAGATCTATTTATCAAATCATTTGATGTAGGAAGGTTTACATTTTTGATATCTAATATTGGTATGATCAATCTCACTTAGTGTTTTGGTCAGGATTTGATACTAACAGAGGTGAAGTATATTGTATGTGACAGGGTCAAGTGTTGCCACTGTTAGCTTCATCATGATAACAGTTGGTTCCACTGTTAGTTTACGTATGCCACTGTCAATATATTTTCAACCTCTGCTGTATGTTTGTGTAGTTTAACCCCTGCTAGTTGTTTTTCTTAGTTTAATATTGCAGGATTAAGCCACTGTCAGGAGACATTAGGAGAGCTGGAGTCTAATGTTTTATTTGATTAAAAAAAAATCGTGTTATTTTATGAAGTCTATGACCCTGCTAGTTCTAGTGTACCCCTGCTAGTACTAGTACCCCTGCTGACTTTATTGAGAATTATTAATGGTTGAATTTGATAAAGTGAGGTACCCCTGTTGGGCTTAAGTGTTCATTGTGCCCCTGTTGGTGCATAACTGACAGTGCCACTGTTAGTTCTATTTACTAGGGCTTGGCACTGTCATCACATAAGTATCCAAACACATCACTTTTTCATTTACGCTTTCAAAATTCTCAAAACTCTTTAATAAACGCTCTCGTTTGTGTTTCATCATTGTAAACCATTCTTCTTTCTTTCATCAATTTCATTCATGGCATCATCATCTTCATCTGATTCTGGTAATTCTACGTTGAGTGTTCATTCTGAACACAACATGAGGGCTTTCTTGGACAAAGAAGTCGCAAATGAGTATTTTCATCCGATTATTGAGTTCTTGAGTAACTGTCCAGTTACATATGCTCTTACTGTCGCTCCAAGATTGGTCAGATCACATATTCAAGAATTCTGGAAGAATGCAAAGGAAGGGAATGTTAATGGCATTACTCACATTCATTCCACTGTCAAAGGCAACAGAGTAATGGTGACTGAGATTGTTCTTCGAGAACTTCTGCAGTTTGATGATGAAGGAGGAGTTCTGGAATTGTCAAGAGAGGATCTATTTCAAGGAATAAAAGATATGAGTTATGAAGGTGCTGGAAAAGCAAGGTCTGAATATACATTCTTGAAGTCATGGTTCTGTCCTCAATGGAAGTTCTACATTCATACCTTTCTGGTATGTTTATCTCAAAAGAGGACTAGTTTTAATGAATTTAGTTCTAGTATTGCATATCCTATAATCTGCTTGGCACAGGGTCTTAAATTTAATATGTCTAGGTTTATCTTAGATAATATGATCAAAAATATAAAGGGTGATACATTTATTATGTACCCTAGATTTGTTCAACTTTTGTTGAATAAGCAGTTGCCAAATTTGTCAGCAGATAAAAGTGTAATAGTTAGTTCTACTTTATCTTTGAAAACTATTAGAGCCATGTATCAATATCAAAACAGCTTTTCCAAGAAGGAAACTGCATTGTTTTCTACAATGTTAGTTGCTCCTTCTGCCACTGGTGGTGTATTACCAACACCACTTGGACCAAATGATGACAGGACAACAACACCAGTTGGTTTCGAACACACATCAGGAGGTGGCACAAAAAGAAAACAAGGGAACCAACAGCCTACCCAAAGCAAAACCAAGCGATCCAAGAAACTAAACAGGCTATGGAGATTCCTGTTTCTCCACAGTCTCAGTCAAATGAGCAATCACAACAGGTGAACATACTTGATGAAAATGTTCATTCTGGAAGGGCTGCCACTACTGTTTCTAGCCCACTGGCAGGACAGGACAGTGGTAACATCAATCAGACCCAACCAGAGGCAACTTTGTCTGATGAACCTATGGGTAATGAGTCAAATGAAGGTCCCAGTACCACGAATCAAGGGGCATCTGAACATTTTGCAGGGCAAGTGACAGATGTAGTCAATGATTCATCTAGGAGGTCACACTCCAATGTTGATGAGACTAGTCATATAACTCAGGAATTAACGATTGATGATTTGGTACATGATGTCAGGCTGATATGGACAAAATTTGAGAGGGAAAGGAAGTTGAGAAGGGAGCAACAACTCAAGTTGGCTGCCCAGGATGAATTGATTAAGCAGCAGCAGGAGGAAATCAATGATTTGAAAACCAGATTGGCAGTAGTAGAAGATGTTGTGTTACAGGTCTTAAAGCCTGCTGCAGAATTACAAAAATCTTCAGGCAAGGGGGAGAGAAAAGAAAAGGATCAAGAGAAAGATAATGTGCCTGAAGATAAGGATGATGGTAATGATGGTTCTGATGGAAATCATGATGATAATGATGGAGGTGCTGGTGGTATTAGCTTCATGGATACATCTGAGATTAATGAAAATGTTGAGGATGAATTGAATGTGACAGATTATGTGGTTAATGAAGGCTTGGATGAGGAAGTGGTAAATACTGAGATTGATAGAAGCATGGTGGTGTATGTGGGTGAAAATGTACAAGCAAGTCAGAATGTTGCAGAGGATGATGCACAAAGAGGTCCAGCTTTGAATGTGTTTCCATTGAACAAAGGATTACCTTTTGAGGCTGTGGCTAATTTGTATTTCTGGGATGTTATGGGAGAAAATATTGACATGGGCAAAAGAGTAAGCTTCAGTGATAGGATGGTGATTGATAAATCTGTTGAAACAGAAATGGAAGGTGGAAATGTAGAGGTTGAGTGGGAGTGTTTAGAGTCCAAATCTGCAGCTGAAGAGGAGGTAAGAGTGAAAAATTATAATAGAAAGAAATCAATTCCATTCAAAAAGTCTTCCTCTGTCAAGAAAACTACTGTTATAACTCAACCTATAACTACTGTTAGCAGTTTGGTTTCTACCACTGTTGAGGTATCTACCCCTGTTGGTACTTCAGCAGCAACCACTGTTATACTACCTACACCTGTTATCACAGGGTCAACCACTGTTACATCAACCCCTGTCAATACTTCAAATATTCCCACCACTGTCACAACAACCACTGTTATCACCACTACACCAAGATCTATTCTACCCCCTGTTATTATTGAAGAACCCTCATCATCACCCAAACCTAAGTCTGACCTTCCAAAGATTGATGCTAAGGACAAAGGTAAGGGAAAACTAAAAGAAGAAAGAAAAATTAAGAAGGTAGTAGAGTCTCAAATTGATTTAGATGAGGCCAGGAGAGCTCAGGAGGAGCATGATGAGAGAATGCTAAGAATGGCAGTTGAATCCAAGAGACTAGAAGGTCCTGATGTTGATGTTGTACTGGAAGATATGAGTGTGGTAACTCTATCTCAGAAGGCTGCAAAGATGCTCAATGGTATGGCTGTAATTGCTAAAGGGTTATCTGCACAGAAGATTCATGAAATGATCAACAAAAAGGATGGTAATGATGATTTGGATCCAGGGTTTGCAAAGCTAAAACAAGCAAATGAAGAAAAGGCAAGAAGGAAAAGACAAGCAGAGCTTGAAAAGAAAAGAAACAAACCACTAACTGCTGCTCAAAGGAAAAAGGAATTGATCAGAATTCTTGGTGGTAGATATGCTCCAAGAAGTATACTAGAAGGATGGGATTTAGAGAGGTTGGAGAAAGCTTATGCTAGACATCAGAATGAAGGAAAGATGGATTTTGAAAAGAAGCTCATGCAAGACAAATTCATTGAGAAAAAGTTGTCTGAGGATAGAAAGAAGATTGCTGAGCAGGTAAGAAAAGATGAACAAGATAGAATTGAAAAGGAAGAGCAAGAGAAAGTAGAAGCTGAAGAGAGAGAATTAAAAAGGCTTTCTGATAGGAATCTAAAGATTAGATGGGATGGAGTTCTTGCTTGTGACAATGTAGTTCCTGATTTGGAAAAGGATGCAGCAGAATTGAGAAAATATATTAAAGAGGTGAAGGACAGTAAAGAAAATATTCATATTAATCATGATAGATCATCAAGAATAGTTGAATGGGAAGGACAGAAATCAAAGGTTGATGATGTTGTTAAAGAACAGATAAAGATTGTCAGAGAGGATGGAAATAAGCAATATTTGACATCTGTAGCTGATGTGCTGAAAAATGTGAATAGGTTAGACATTTTAGATTTGTATGAGCTGAACAGTCAAAGAAACAGGCAGGCTTCACTGGTAATAATGGAAAGAGATTTGGGAAGATGTTTAAATATGCTGTTTGAGCCTGAACCATTCACAAATTTGTTCTTAAACTGTATTGAGCTGGTGAATACCTGGAGACACTTTGTTAGAGCTTGATAAACCAAGATCTATCTAATAAACTATTAGATAACCACAGTTTTGAATGATTACTAAGAAGTTTGCGGAATAACACTTAGTAATACAATGAAGATCAAAATGAATAACAATAACAGAATTATAAAAAGCTCCAATCTTATTAATAATATAAGACGAATACACTGATTTGTATTAGGGTTACAAAACCTTGAAGCTGCGCAAAAACTCATAACCTAATCTAGGTTAAGGATCTCTATTTATAACACAGAGTCCTGCTAAACAATCTCCTATAATTATGGAAGCAGTTACAATCCATAATTATTCAAACTCTGACTTCCCTCCTATTCTAGATATAAACAGTGTTAACTACCACGACTATACAAACAGTGGTAATTCCTATAACAGTGTTAACACTTGTACAATTTACTAGACTAATATACCAACAGTGGTAACTAGCCTAAGCAGTGTTAAATGTTGTAAACAAGCTAACAGTGATAACACTAATAGTTGTAACTCTTATCTTCAATCTTCAATAACAGTTGTAATCTTCTACTAACAGTGGTAACCACCACCAACAGTGGTAATCCATGAAGACATCAACTAACAGTTTTAACTCTGAAGACAGTGGTAACCAACATACTAACAGTTGTAATACCAGTAGTAACAACAAAACTAACAGTGTTAATGCCTTGTGCATTCTTCAACAGCAGTAATAACATCAGAAATCTTATTTCCCAACAATCTCCCCCTAAACTTAATCTGTCCATAACAGTATTAAGTTTCTCTTGATTCTTCAAGTTGACCTCTTTCAAACTATCTTTGATTTCTGTGTCTTCTCTCATACTCCTCTTTCTTATGAATCTGATTCAATATCATATATACCAAATCCTCTGCCAAATCATTGTTGAATGAGACAGATAATTTAGCATGCCTTAAGCTTCTTAACAAACTCAAACTCATATCATATTCTCTGTCAGTAAGCATCCAAATCATAGTAGCATCATCAAAAATAACTTGATGAACACCTGGATTGTTAAGATAGATCCACTGCTTCACATTCCTGAAAGTATTGAATCAAATCTAAATCTTTCTGGTTCATACATCATTGAAATCCCAGACCAAACACTCAATTCATAAACACTATCAAACTTTTTGGTGCTTAGTTCCTTTTCAGATCCAATCTCATACATTCTGTTCAGA
Source organism: Pseudognaphalium luteoalbum (assembly GCA_963422505.1). Classification (NCBI taxonomy): domain Eukaryota; kingdom Viridiplantae; phylum Streptophyta; class Magnoliopsida; order Asterales; family Asteraceae; genus Pseudognaphalium; species Pseudognaphalium luteoalbum. Next base: position 56,749,060 of record OY730194.1, read on the forward strand.
TCTTCTCTAACAATCACCCTGATCAGCTCTTTGAATGACCTCCAATATGAAACTGAAGTATCTGCCCTTTCAATCCTAATTTTCTCACATTTAACTGGAACTGTAAAGTTTACCATAGACCAATCAATGATTCCAGGAGAGTTATCAGGAGCAATATGTTGTAGAGGTTGCACCACAATCAACTCATCCAGCTTCAAATTTTTCTTAGGTAAATCTGGAATTGATGCAAGTTCTTGTTTCCTCTTCTGTTTAAGCTCATCACTCATCCTTTTCCATTCCTTTTCCTTTTCCAGTTCTTTTTCAATCTTTTCTTTCTGGCTCTTTTCCCTTTCTGCCTTCTTTTTAGCTTTCTGTGCTTCTTCTGCTCTCTTAGCAGCCTCTGGATTTAAAAATGTATCCCTGTCCCAAATTCTTTGTAAGCTTTCAAGAGACATAGCATTAAGCCTTGCAGTTGGAATATTGCCACCTCTTAGCTTCAAGACTAAATTTCTTTTCTGTTGAGCTCTTGTCAATGGTTTATTCCTTTTAGCAGCAGCTTTGGCAGCTCTAGTCCTTTTCAATTCATCTGCCTTCTTTTTCTTGAGCTGATCCACCAGATATTCAATGTCATCTTGTTTTTGCTCTCTCGGCTGTGCATCATCCCACTCATCAACTTGAGCTTTGGTCATTTTAACAAACTTACCAGGTTCAACTTCAACCTCAATCATCTCCTCTGCTAGCACATCTGCATTGATTTCAGCAAATAGCCTCTGAGCATACTCATCATCATTCACAGTAACTTCAGGAGGCATAGTTTTCTGCTTTTTCTGTTTTGGCTCTTCCTCCAGAATACCCTTACCCTTATCCTTAGGGTCAATCTTAGGCATAGCTTGTGCAGCAGCAGGTGCAGTAGAAGGTTCTCTGATCTGAACTGGAGGTAAAGTGGTGGTTTTATGCTTCTTAGCTTTGACAGACTGCACAGGAATTGATTTCTGCCTTTTAGCCTGTGTAGTCTTCTCATTTTCTTTCTCATTCTCACCATCATTGACCTTCTCAGTTTCTTGATGAATTGGTGTTTCCATCTCAATCTCCTCATCAATGTGATCACCAACATCATCATCATTCTCACCATCCTTACCCTTCTCACCATCATCCTTCTGACCCTCATCACCTTTATTAGTCCAATACTTCTCCCCCTTTTTGAAAGCATCCTTTGCAGAATCACCTTCAACCATGACATATTTCTTTCCTTCTTTCAAAACTTTGACCACTATATATTCTAGCTGAGAAACCCTCTGCTGTAGATTTGCAATCTGCTCATCCTTTTCCTTGTTCTTTCTCCTTTCTAATCTGACCTTCTCCCATACATAATCAATCATTTTCGTTAATTCCAGGTTAGTTCTAGCCTCATCACCATCAGAATGTGACTTCCTAGGTGAATCATTGACAGGTGTATCAAAACCTGTATCATACCTAGTATGATCAACAGATTCCCCTTGGTTATTGGTACTGGGACCACCAAAATCATCTACAGGAGTAGAATCATGTTTTGATGTTGCCTCTGCTTGGGTCTTATTGGTGTTACTTCTGTCCTGCTCTGCCAATGGGCTAGAAGCAGTAGAAGCAGCCCTCACAGAATGGTCACCCCTCTCCTCATGGACCACATGCTGTTCATGACCCCTGTCATTAGACTGAGATGACTGAGCAGCATGATCCTCAGTCATCTGTTGTGTAGCCCTTTTGGCTTTTCTTGTGTAGGTTGTAGTGAATCTGTTCCCTTGTTGTTCATTAGTACCCCCAGTTGCTGTGGGATAAGAAGGAATGGGTTGTTCCATTCTTTCAACAACTGGTTCAGCTTCTGTTGGTGGTACAGATGCTGTGGTGGAGGGTGCAGGAAGCATTGTTGAAAACAATGCTGTTACCCTCCCAGAAAACATGACACCTCTGATAGAGGTATCTCTCTTCGTATTTGAAAATACTTTTGGTTTAAAGGAAGAGATACCTATTATCTTATCCAAGAGTGGCAGGTCAGATATTTGTTCATTTAAAAAGATCTGCACAAACCTTGGATACATTAAAAATTTCAGTTTAGGTTGGTTTATGTTTCTTAGCATACCAGCAAAAATAAAGTTGGAAAAATTAAATTTTTGGCCAGTAGCTAAGCATACCAAGGCATATGCTACATTGCTGCTAAACTGTTCAAAAGATGAACGTTTGGATGATAAACAGTGCAGTAATGTACGAATTAAAAACCTCCATTGGTAAGAAAACATTGTTTTCTGAAAAACATACCCACCCAAATTACCCTCATATCCCATTCGTTGTAAATTCAAGTATAAAGCTTCATCAGAAATTGAAGTTATACCTTCTTCATCCTGAAGATGAAGAGAAGAACGAATGGATGATTCAGAAACAACCACTTGATGCCCAGCAACTGTAGAAACAATTTTTGGAACACCTGCTTCTTCCTCAATCTTTGCTTTAACCCAGAATTCATTAATGTGATCATGTGAAATTCTGGGTGCGATAGATAGCGCATGATGAATGGTAGAATGACGCAAAAAATCAATGATCTCTACGTAATCATTGGCTATTGATGGTTTTACCAGATAGGCAATCATGTTATGATCCTTGCCTAAAGCGAGTTGAGATGTAGTTGAAGAAGAAGAAGCCATGAAGAAATTTGTATATGATTTGCGATAGCAGTGGTTATAGGGTTTATGAATGCAGTGGTTATGAAAGCGTAAAAGAAAATGTACAAGTGTTGGGAGTATTTATACTGTTAGTGTCAATGACCTAATTTTGAAATAAAAATCCCAATTTGAACATTAACAGTGGAAACCATTTTAAAACAGTGGAAACTATTTTAAAACAGTGGAAACTTTTCTGAAAACAGTGGAAACAATAAGTTCAATTAAAGAATATCACTAACAGTGGAAACAAATGTACAACAGTGGAAAGTAATAATACTAACAGTGATAACTAGTTGATGGAAATAACTCCTGACCAAAGGAATTACAACTCAATACTAGAAACTTTTATTAGTATTACTAACAGTGATAAGAGTGATAGTAAAATTTTTTTTTTTTTTTTTTTTTTATATATATATATATCCTGCAAAATAAAATAGAAATATACCAAGTGATGGTTAACAATTACAACTAGATAGTATAAACAGTGGTAACTGATATACTAACAGTGGTAAAAGTTAACACTAACATTAATACTGACAGTGGTAACTAAATAATGAAAACAGTAGAAACTGTTTACACTAACAGTGGTAGTTATTCAACTGACAGTGTTAACCTACAGTTGTCATAAAACAGTGATAACTACATATACATTGGTAATTGAGTAATAACAGTGATAATAAATAAGACAAAATAGTCGTAACTAAGTTGATTAACACTGTTAGTCTCAATTACATCTACCAGCATCTAATTCTTAAACATGATAGAGATGTATCAAAATAGTTATGAAAAGACAGTTTAAAAAGATTTAATCATGCCAATACTGGTAATCAGGAAAGTAAATCTGCTCACATCAAATGCTTTGGTGAACAAATCTGCAAGTTGATTGTCAGTATGAACTTTTATAATCTGGATAAGTCGTTTTTCATTACAATCTCTGATAAAGTGATACCTAATCTCTATATGCTTAGTTTTAGAATGTTTAACAGGATTATTAATGATGCTGATAGCAGAAGTATTATCAATATAAATAGGAGTGTTTAAGAAAGTTAAACCATAATCAAACATCTGATTCTGAATAAAATAAGACTTGAGCACAGCAACTTGCAGCAGCTACATACTCTGCTTCAGCAGTAGATGTTGATACAGTTGTCTGTTTCTTACATTGCCATGAGATTAACCTTTCTCCTAGAAATTGACATCCTCCTGATGTTGACTTTCTGTCCATACTAGCTCCCCCATAGTCACTATCTGAATATGCTTTTAGATCAAAAGGTGAATCTTTTGGATACCAAAGACCTAGATCAGGTTGTCCTTTTAAGTATCTAAAGATTCTTTTGACAACATACAGATGTGATTGTTTTGGACAGGTTTGAAATCTTGCACAGATACAAACAGCAAACATTATATCTGGCCTAGAAGAAGTTAAATACATCAATGATCCAATCATTGATCTGTACAAATGTACATCAACTTCCTCCCCCTCAGTGTCTGCAGATAGTGGCTTGTGTGTTTCCATTGGTGTACTAGCCACTTTTGAATCAGAATATCCAAATTTAGTAAGTATGTCTTTGACATATTTACTTTGATTTATGAAAGTACCATCTGAACTCTGCTTAACTTGAAGCCCCAAAAAGAAAGTGAGTTCCCCCATTGAACTCATCTGAAACTTTTGATGCATTAAAGTTTCAAATTCCTTGCACATACCATCATTTGTAGAACCAAAAATGATGTCATCTACATAAACTTGCACCAGTAAAATATCATTTTGATTCCTTTTGGTGAACAGAGTCTTATCAATAGTACCTCTTTTGAACCCATTCTCTAAGAGATACACAGATAAAGTCTCATACCAAGCCCTGGGGGCTTGATGCAACCCATATAGTGCCTTATCCAATCTACAAACTCTATCTGGATAATTAGGATCTTCAAATCCAGGGGGTTGACACACATACACTTCATCATCAATCATGCCATACAGAAAAGCACTTTTGACATCCATTTGATAGACTGTGAAGCCTTTGAATGTAGCATATGCTAGAAATAATCTAATGGCTTCTATCCTGGCAACAGGAGCAAAGACATCATCATAATCAATTCCTTCTTCCTGTGTATAACCTTGTGCCACCAGTCTTGCCTTGTTTTTGATAACAATCCCTCTTTCATCCTTCTTGTTCTTGAAGATCCATTTGGTACCAATTGCTCTTTTTCCCTTTGGCAGATCTACTAGAGTCCACACATTCTGTATCTTAAACTGTAATAACTCCTCTTGCATTGCCTCAATCCAACTAGAGTGTTTGAGAGCTTCTACAGCCTTTTTAGGTTCCACTTGAGAAAGAAAACACACATATAGAGATGTATGTAATTCTTCTTCAGTGACAGCAGTTTGCTGTCTTGTTTGTACACCACTGTTAACATCTCCAATCACCTGTTCCAGAGGATGATTTTTGTTCACATGAAGATTAGATGTTGATGTCTCTGGAATGGTGGGCTCCAAGTTGGTAAAATTACCATCCTGTCCAGAACTTTCATTGGAAGGTGTTTCAATTTGCACTTCTGTCTCAATAGGCTGAGATGACATTGGAAGATCAGAAGATAACACCTCTGGTGGATCTGGAGTCCAGATTGGAAAGATAATGTACTCCAATGACTCTTTATTCTGTTCTGAAGCCATATCTGAGATATCCTCATAAACTCCATCTGCTTTGCTTGATGTAATACCTGAGCATGTACCTGTACTAGGATTGACAGTTGTATATCTAAAAGCATTGTTAAGAGCATCAATATCAAACAAAGACTTAGGACCTATTCCATCAGGATTAATGGTATTTTCATTAAAGGTGACATTCATAGATTCTTCTATGACTCTGGTCCTTTGATTGAACACCCTATATGCTTTACTCTGAACAGAATATCCTACAAATACACCATCATCTACTTTGCTTTCAAACTTTCCTAGATGATCTTTGGTATTCAAAATAGTACAAGGACATCCAAAGGATTTTAAGAAACTAACCAGTGGTTTGTTCTTAAACAACAGCTCATAAGGAGTTTTGAAGTGAGGCTTAACAACTGTTACCCTATTCTGAACATAGCAAGCTGTGCTAACTGCTTCTGCCCAAAAGGACATAGGGAGTTTTGCATCAGCTAGCATAGATCTAGCAGCCTCTATTAGTGTCCTATTCCTTCTTTCAGCTACTCCATTCTGTTGAGGAGTCCTAGGAGCACTAAATTCTCTCTTAATGCCTTTCTCATCACAGAATTTATCCATCTCATAATTTTTAAACTCTGTTCCATTATCACTCCTGATGATTTTAACCTTTTTATCTAATTGGTTCTCAATCTTAGTTATAAATGATCTAAGTATTTCACCTGTCTCATCTTTTGTTCTAAGAAAGAAAACCCATGTAAATCTGGTATAATCATCAATTACAACAAGGCAATAAGATCTTTTTCCCATACTACTTATACTTGTTGGTCCAAATAAGTCCATATGCAATAAGTATAAAGGAGTACAGTTTGAATTGACAGCTTTGGACTTAAAAGAAGTTTTGTGTTGCTTCCCTTTTAGACAAGAAACACAATGATCATCACATGAATATACCTTCTCAGGTAAACCCCTAACAAGCTTGTTTTTGACAAGTTTATTAATGGTTTTGTAGTTCATATGACACATCCTTCTATGCCACAAAGTAGACTCATTTAAATTAGCTTTAGAAATCAAGCAATTTAAATCAGGTTGAGGTGCCATGTTTGCTAAGTCACACTTATAGACATTATCTTGCCTAGGAATTCTCATTAAAATCATATCTTCTGGAATTTTGAACTCCTTAGACAGAATAAGACATTCAGTGTTAGTAAAATGAACAGGGTTCTTTTTATCTGTGATTTGACTCACACTTAGCAAATTGTACCTCAACTGTTCCACATAATAAACATTTTCAAAGCTTAACTTGGCACTTTGAACAACTCCTTTGCCTGTGATCCTACCTCCTTTTGGATTGCTTCCAAATGCTACATATCCACCATCAAATGATTTGAAATTCTGTAGCTTTTCCTTATCTCCAGTCATGTGCCTTGAGCAGCCACTGTCGATATGCCATAGACTTCTTGGCTTGCCCTGCACACAAACAAACACAGAGAAAATTAATTTCTCTTGGGAACCCAAACCAATTTGGCTTTGGGTTTCCCTGATGCATCAATGTAATCAACTTTCTTGAAGATTATTGATTTTGATGCATTGTTAGATTTTGAACATCTGGGAACATTAGATTGAAAAGGTGTCCAAATCCAACTAATTTTAGACTTAACAGTGGATTTTGGTCTAACAGTGTTAACTGAAGGTTTAAAGTTATGTCTAACAGTCTTAAACCTGTTATAACTGTTATTATGTCTAACAGTGGTAAAATAATTAACACTGTTAGTATTCCTTACAGTGTTATTTACTCTACCAGTAGAAACTGTTGAATTAACAGTGTTAACAGTTTTAAAAGGTTTACTACTGTTTACTTTAACTCCTGTTTCCACTGTTTTAGTCTTTAAACTGTTGGCTAAATCTTTAGCTTTTGTTCCTGCAGTGGAAACTTTTGCAGCAGCCATAGCTTGATTTGCCCTATAATTCATCTTTCTAGCAGCATTTGTATGATTAACATTAGATTTAAAATTTTGTTTGTTAATCATATTAGCTGCTGTCCATGGTCTTTTCATATTCCTTTGATAAGTCTTTCGATTATGAAAACACTCATGTTGAAGATGATTATTTCTGCCACATATAAGGCATAACTTTTCTTTAATCACAGTAACATTATTTCCCAGTTTTTGAGTCACCATTTGATTCCAATTCCTTTGATTACCTCTGGGAAAATGTTTTTGAAAATTTTGGGATTTAGAAAAGCTATCCTTACACTTGCACTTATCACATGTATTCACAGCAGTTGTATGATTCACAGAAACAGTTGTTTTCACAGCATTCCTAACCTTTCTTTGAACATTCCTAGGTGTGTTAGGTATTGTTTACTCATGTTTATCATGATGTTTTTCCTTCTGTTCAAACATTTTCTTACCCTCTTCTAGCTTATTAACTTTTAGTTCTTTAATTAGACCAGTAATACTATTTCTGCTTTCACATGATGATTTATCAGATTTATCAAACACATTAATATTACATTCAGATGTATCACAATCTTTATCATCCTCCTCAGTCCACTCATGTATTTCAACTTCATCAATGTTGACATCTTCTTTTAAACTGTTAACTGGATCTACCTTTTTAACATCATCATTTAATCCTTCTTTAAGTGAATTTAAATCAATTTCAGTTTTAGAAGGAAAATAGTTGTTGTTATAAGGAGGAGGTACATTATTGTATCCTAACCCAGTTTTGAGTTTATCATGAATCTGAGAATTGATAAGTTTATTTACACTTTTAGATGCATGTTCTAAGTTACTCACATTAAGTCTTATGCTATCCCTTTCACATGTAACCTCTGCAAGTTTCTTAGTTAATAATTCTACTTTATCTTTAAAAGTGTCTCTTTCCCACCTAGCATACTCAATATCATATTTAAACTGTGTTGCATTATCTTCAAATGCCTGAATCTGTTTTTCAAGATTTTCTATTACAGAGATTGTGTGTCTACTTTTGATTTCACACTGTTTTAGCTCATCACACACTTTCTGGTTATGATCTCTATAATGTTTCACAGTTTGTTTACACACAGCTGAGCACAATTTTATTTGTACCTCATAAGGAACTTCAGATTGCTTGTCAGATTCTGCTGTTGCCATGAAGCATTGATTCTTCACTTCATGTTCTTCCTGATCACTCCAATCCCATCCACATCCATCAACAGATACCAGTGCATTTGATGAGGTATCTTGGATAGGCATATTCTTAGTCTGACCAACATTTCCTCCACTTCTTTGAACAGTTCCTCTCTCATTTTGATCAATCTTAGGACTTCTGCACTCCCTAGCAAAATGTCCCATCTTGTGACAGTTGAAGCATTCAACTTTGCTTTTATCAAACCAGCTTGAATCACTCCTTTTCTGTGCAAAGTTATTTCTACCAGTTCTTTGCATAAACCTTTTTGCTCTTTGTGTGATTAAAGCAATTTGTAGCTTGATATCCATTTCTTCTAGATCATCTCCTTCAAACTGATCTAGATCTTCATTAGTAAGTGATGAATTCACATTACTAGCAAAGAAAGATTCTAAGATTTGATCATTAGAATGAGTAGTACTAGATCCACTTCCTCTAGTACCATAGGATGACCCTTTCTGACTTGATTCAGCTTTTAATCCAGAACCTGCCATTGACATAAAAGCTGAATTATTGTTGTTGCTCCCATAGCCTACCTTCTTGATCTCTACCTCAGCTTCAAAATTCCTCAGATCATTGTAGATATCTTCTAATTCCTTTGCTTCCAGATCTGCACTCTGCCTTAAACCAACAGTATACATGGTCCATTCATCACCCAAGGACCTCAAAAACTTCCTGTTCAAATCATCTTTATCAATTTTTACTTGATGATTTTCCAGATCTCCCACAAGCTTTGAAAACCTATCAAAGGTTTGAGTCAGAGTTTCTGACTTTACAGAATTGAAGTTCTCATATTGCTGTTTCAACAGAGATCTTTTGTTCTTTTTGGTGTTATCATTACCACCAAATCTCTTCTCTATTGCTTCCATTAAAACTTTAGCATCTTGACATGCTTCAAAACGCCTTTGATATTCATTTGGAATAGATAACAATAGAGTACTCAAAGCTTTGTACTCTATAGATCTGACTTTTCTTTCTGCCTCAGATGTTGGTGGAGATCTTGGCAGTGGAACACCATCACTGTTTAATGTCACTGGAGGACCATTAACCACAACTTCCCACATCTGATAATCTGTGAGAAGCATATATTGTCTGATTCTGTTTTTCCACAGATCAAACTCATCAGGTCTAAGCATTGGGATCTTTGTGACCTGGATACCTTCACTACCTTCTGCCATTATTAATATTAAATGATTATAAAAATGATCAATAAAACAGTAGAACTGAGATCTTCCTGAATTCAAAACTAAACCCGCTCTGATACCACTTGATAAACCAAGATCTATCTAATAAACTATTAGATAACCACAGTTTTGAATGATTACTAAGAAGTTTGCGGAATAACACTTAGTAATACAATGAAGATCAAAATGAATAACAATAACAGAATTATAAAAAGCTCCAATCTTATTAATAATATAAGACGAATACACTGATTTGTATTAGGGTTACAAAACCTTGAAGCTGCGCAAAAACTCATAACCTAATCTAGGTTAAGGATCTCTATTTATAACACATAGAGTCCTTCTAAACAATCTCCTATAATTATGGAAGCAGTTACAATCCATAATTATTCAAACTCTGACTTCCCTCCTATTCTAGATATAAACAGTGTTAACTACCACGACTATACAAACAGTGGTAATTCCTATAACAGTGTTAACACTTGTACAATTTACTAGACTAATATACCAACAGTGGTAACTAGCCTAAGCAGTGTTAACTGTTGTAAACAAGCTAACAGTGATAACACTAACAGTTGTAACTCTTATCTTCAATCTTCAATAACAGTTGTAATCTTCTACTAACAGTGGTAACCACCACCAACAGTGGTAATCCATGAAGACATCAACTAACAGTTTTAACTCTGAAGACAGTGGTAACCAACATACTAACAGTTGTAATACCAGTAGTAACAACAACACTAACAGTGTTAATGCCTTGTGCATTCTTCAACAACAGTAATAACATCAGAAATCTTATTTCCCAACAGAGCTGGAGTTCATATGATTTTGTTCAGAGATGGAGTCACAATTTACATGCTTGATGAAAGACAATATGTTTTGGGGACTCAGATTTTAAGAAATGTGCTTGCATCTCAACTAAGAACTACAGTGATCTCAGAAGGTGCATTCAATGCTTTATATATGGTGTTCAATCAGTTTCATAAAAGAATGGAGTTGGAAAGATTAAGAGAGGAAGAGAAAAAGAGAAAACAGAATCAAGCTCCTAAGGATGAAAAGAAAGATGAAGAAACTTGACTCATTACTGAGAATTATCAAGTTTAGGGGGAGATTGTTGAGACCTGAGTCACTGTCAGATTTGCTCAGAAGACAAGTCTTGTGCCACTGCTAGAAGAAGTCTACCACTGTTAGTTAGTTTTGTATTGACAGTGCCACTGTCAGTTAGAATTAGTCTAACAGTGCCACTGTTGGTATAAGTGTATTTTGTATCAAGTACTTAACCACTGTTGGTAATACAAGTACTACCCCTGTTAGTGTATAGCTAAACCACTGTTAGAAGTCGGTTAGAGAGAAATATAGAATAGATAGAATTTCCATAATAGTTTGATTCTGTAAAGGACTCTATGTGATATAAATAGAGATCCTGTAAAACCCTAGTAAGATGATGAATCTCTAGTTATTAGCTTCAAGGTTGTAAACCCTAACACAAATTGTGAGTTCGTATTATTGATAATAATATTGAAGCTTTTGATTAATATTCTGTGTTATAAGTTTAGTTCTTCAAGTTATTAATAAACTATTCCGCAAGCTTATTAATAATTAATCAAAGTAATACATATTAAGATCCTGATTGGGATCAACAAGGTGGGTCGGCCCAAACCCGCGAACCCAACCCACCAAACCCGCAAACCCAACCCTTTAACCCATTCTCTCCCCACTTCACCTCACTTTACACACACACTTACACCTATTTTCTCTCATATCTCTCCCTACTAAATCTCTATATCTCTCTCTAAAAACTGAGATAACAAGAACATCATCACCATAATCGTTCATCATCATCATCAAGACACAAGCAAGAGGATCATCATCATCATCATCATCATCATCATCATCATCATCATCATCATCATCATCATCATCATCATCATCATCATCATCATCATCTTCTTTGATTTTCGATTTTGTTGGTAAGAAGCTTTAAAAACTCTTTTAAATTACTTGTAAAGCTTTTATTTACATGCTAGAAAGTTTGCTCAACGAAGAATTGCCCAAAAACTGACTTAAAAATGCATTTTTAAAGTTAAAAATACGAGCAGCTCGTTCTGTGAGCTGAGATGTATTCTTCCTGTGAACCGAGCCGAGCTACGAACTGAGCTCGCGACCTTGAGCATTTCGGACGCCAGGAGGTTGCAGGGTTCTGAGAACCGATACACGGACTTACATCCGCTTTACCTGGCTGATTTCACATACGTACTTACAAGACTCAGGTGAGTCTTGCAGACCCACTATTACTGTTTTATACATATGGGGTGAGATACATTGCTTACTTTTCTTGAACACAAGTACGAACAACTCATTTTACTATACGGGATTGCATGAGTTATTTACTTTTACTGAAGTCTCTCCATCATATATCGTTAGTTATGGACATAAGCGCGAACACTAGTTAATGGATCCATTAGGGAAATGACCCTCCCCGCCCGGGGTAGTAGCGCTACCACGAACCGTTCTATATAAACGGGCGACTATTATTCGTTACTTATGCTTGCTCAGTTACGAGCATGTCACGGGAGCAACTTATTACTTACGGGTTAAGCTTTGATTATGAGCCTCATGGCAACGGTATAACTTACTTACTTTACATTTGCGGGATTGCAAATACCTGATTTACGCCTGCGGGCATTACTGACGAAATCTTGTGTTACAGATTGGTATCAGAGCCAAAGGTTATAGCAAACTAGGTTGCATTAGTGGGCCAAGACTATGACCGTTAGGCTGTAATTCCTTATTAGGTATGACCGGTTCAGGGATTACATCATACAACTTTAATTTAACATAGCCTGATCAACTATGTACAATTAAATGAAGATGATGTGAAATCTGAAAGGGGTTATGTTGAACAGGAATACACTAGTTGACTCTGACTACGAGAGAAACGGGACTTATACTTGTTTGTGCTAGACACTCTAGGCTATTGTATGATATATGTATATATGTATATGATAGGCCTCACTCCCTAACGCTTTTGCCACAGTGATGGCAGACTCATCATCTAGGCAACGGGCTCGTACACCACCATCTCTCTCTCGCTCACGTCGTAGCCACTCGGAATCCCTAGTGACTAGACGCACTGGTAGCTCGCGCTGAGCTAGTCCCTATGCCAATCCTGCCGCTACTGGTAACACATCTACTTTAGCTCGCCACCGAGCAATCGCTCATCAATGGAGCTGGTTACCTGCGACTATGGCCACCTGGAGGATTGAGGAACACGTATAAAAGTTGAACAATACGATACTTCGTCACTTGGACGAACTACACCTACTTCCGTCACTTCACACTCTCCCTTGCCACTCACCTCGTAGATCTATGGATCGCATACGTTACAACAACTAGGGGGAACGCTAGAACAACCTCGAACCATAATTTATCTTGTTCATACTACTACTGATACTCCAACCACTAGAACCCATTGTCATGCAAGGACTACCCGCAGCTACGAATTTATCAACTATCTTCAGCAAACACCTTAACCAAGCATTTGTTCATTTCGAAACAACAATATAGACATGATTGACTACTTTGAGAACACTACCTGGTCATTTTTGTGACTCCTCTTTTGACTATACCTTCTTGTTATTGATTCATTGTCTTAATAGAACGTCCTCCCGGAAAGATGGCAAACTTCCCTAAGAATGACTACTCATCAGATGACGACCTGAATCTAGAATAGATTAGAAGTAGACCCGAACAACGGAGAACATAGCTAGTGTTAGCTCGATGATCTATCAATGGGTGTATAAAACCCCATCACCTTTTGTTTAAGACTTATGCATTCGACCGGATGTAATGATGCCCGACATGTTTTGTAAACTTTGAATTCTATAAGCTATCAACCTATTAACCTTGCGCCTTGTGGGTTACAAATCACATTACCTGGTATTGATCTATCGTTGTGCTATGAAGCCACATATTACTTTTCATCATAAAGGTGATAATCTTGGCTCTCATACAAAGACCACATTCATTCTTTTAATCCATATTTTGTTTAAGGAGACACCACTATAAGAATCAACTGAAATTTTAACACTTTACAATAACAAAAGTTTTCAACGGATTTTCAACAGATTTCTACCAATTCAAGTTTTCAAAGAATTTTCACCAAACAACTACCCGAAACTATTTACAACTTCTAATGTTCAATTAATTTGGCTAGACAGAAATTTTCAACGACTTATTGACGTCCAGATTTTTCCAACATATTTTGATTAACTCAAGTTTTCAACGGATTTCACAGTTCAAAACAAACTATTATCATAGGAATTTATAGATTGATTTTATACCATTGCAAGAGAACATTTCCCCATAGATCTCAAACCTGTCAAAATCGAAAACTTTGATATCATCATAGGCATGGACTGATTTTCCAAACACAATGCCGAAATCGTTTGTCTCTAGAAAATCGTTCGTATTCCCTTCACTACCGGAAGAACTTCAATCGTACAAGGGGAGACCGGTGGGACGAGACTTAACATTATTTCTTGTATGAAAACCCGGAAATACTTGAGAAAAGGGTACCAGGCAATCCTCGCACACGTTATGGAGAAACAGTCGGAGGAGAAGCGACTTGAGGATGTGCCTATTGTTCGAGACTTCCCAGAAGTCTTTCCCGAAGACTTGCCTGGCCTTCTGCCACATAGACAATTCGAGTTTTCTATTGACCTCGTGCGTGGATCCGCACCCGTGGCACGAGCACCCTATCGTTTAGCACCTTCCGAACTTCAGGAGTTGTCTACACAACTACAAGAGCTCCTGGACAAAGGATTTATTCGACCGAGTTCCTCGCCTTGGGGAGCACCGGTCCTCTTTGTGAAGAAGAAAGACGGTTCTTTCCGCATGTGCATTGACTATCGTGAACTCAACAAGTTAACCGTCAAGAACCGTTACCCACTACCTCGCATTGATGACCTGTTTGACCAACTTCAGGGATCGAGTGTTTACTCAAAAATTGACCTACGGTCAGGTTATCACCAACTCCGAGTTTGTGACGATGATATTCCAAAAATAGCTTTTCGAACACGCTATGGGCATTACGAATTCCAAGTGATGCCGTTCGGTTTAACCAACGCACCTGCAGTATTCATGGACCTTATGAATCGGGTGTGCAAACCATATCTTGACAAGTTTGTCATTGTGTTCATTGATGACATTCTGATCTACTCTCGCGATGAGCAGGAACATGCCCAGCATCTGAAAACCGTTCTGGAACTTCTCAAACACGAAGAGTTATATGCCAAATTCTCTAAGTGTGAGTTCTGGATTCAAACTGTTCAATTCCTTGGGCACGTCATTGACAGCCAGGGAATCCATGTTGATCCCGCCAAGATTGAAGCAATCAAGGGCTGGGAGTCACCGACCACTCCAACCGAAGTGAGGCAATTCTTAGGTCTCGCTGGGTATTACCGTCGATTTATTGAGAACTTTTCAAAAATAGTTATTCATCTAACGACACTGACTCAGAAAAATAAGAAATTCGATTGGACCGACAAACAAGAGTCAGCCTTCCAGCTACTGAAACATAAACTCTGCAGTGCACCAATCTTGTCCTTACCCGAAGGCACCGATGACTTCGTGGTTTACTGCGACGCCTCACACCAAGGACTTAGTTGCGTGTTAATGCAACGGGAGAAAGTCATTGCCTATGCCTCATGACAACTAAAAATTCATGAGAAAAACTATACGACACACGACCTAGATTTAGGTGCCGTGGTATTCGCGCTAAAAAAAATCTGGAGACATTACCTTTACGGTACGAAAAGTACATATTCGATCAAAAGGATCTAAACATGAGGCAACGTCATTGGGTCGAGTTACTTACTGACTACGACTGCGAAATCAAATACCACCCAGGCAAGGTGAACGTAGTTGCCGATGCCTTAAGCGGAAAGGAACGAGTGAAACCCCTTCGAGTCCGAGCCCTCAGTATTACCATCCACAGCGATCTCATCACCCAAGTTCTTGCCGCTCAACTCGAAGCACTCAAACCCGAAAACATCATCAATGAAGCCTTGCGAGGCATGGATAAACAATTTGAAATCAAACCTAGTGGAACTTGGTACTTCTCTAACCGGGTATGGTTACCTAAATTCGGAAACTTGCGAGATTTGGTGATGGCTGAAGCTCACAAATCTCGATACTCTATACATCCTGGTTCTGACAAGATGTATCACAACATCAAAGGGTTGTATTGGTGGCCTAACATGAAAGCTGACATCGCCATGTACGTCAGTAAATGCTTAACTTGTTCCAAGGTCAAGGCCGAACACCAAAGACCCTCGGGATTGCTCCAACAACCTGATATCCCTCAATGGAAATGGGAACACATTTCCATGGACTTTATTACCAAACTACCGAAAACTTCGGGCAGTTACGATACCATTTGGGTGATTGTAGACCGTCTCACAAAATCTCCCCATTTTCTAGCCATCAAGGAAACTGACAAGATGGAGCATTTAGCTCGCATCTACATCAAAGAAATTGTTTCACGACATGGTGTACCTACCTCAATCATCTCGGATAGGGACAGTCGCTTTACTTCCAACTTTTGGCAATCATTACAAAAATCCCTCGGTACTCGTCTGGATATGAGTACTGCTTATCACCCGCAAACTGATGGCCAAAGCGAACGAACTATTCAAACACTGGAGGATATGCTATGCGCCTGTGCAGTTGACTTCGGTATTTCTTGGGAAAACCATTTACCCTTGTGTGAGTTCTCATACAACAATAACTACCATACCAGCATTAAGGTTGCACCTTTTGAGGCACTCTACGGACGTAAGTGCCGATCACCTATCTGCTGGACTGAGGTGGGAGATACCCAACTCACTGGTCCAAAAATCATTCACGAAAACACTGAGAAAATCGTTGGTATCCGAAACCGGCTGAAAGCCGCACGTGATCGTCAGAAAAGTTACGCTGACGTGATGTCGCAAACACCTAGAGTTCCAGGTTGGGGACAAGGTACTTCCTAAGGTGGCACCGTGGAAAGGTGTCATTCGATTCGGAAAACAAGGAAAACTGAACCCTAGGTACATTGGACCACTTGAAATTCTCGAAAGAATTGGTTCAGTAGCGTATCGACTGCAGCTACCTACCGAACTTAGTAGCGTGCATCCTACCTTTCACATTTCTAACTTGAAGAAATGCCTGTCTGATGAAACACTGATTGTACCACTCGACAAAATACAAATCGATGATAAACTTCACTTTGTCGAGGAACCCGTGGATATAATGGACCGAGAGGTCAAACGTTTAAAACAGAGTCGTATTCCCATTGTCAAGGTCAGGTGGAATTCGAGGCGCGGTCCTGAATTCACTTGGGAACGGGAAGACCAAATGCGACTGAAATACCCACACCTGTTCACAGACTCTACTCATACGACTTGAGCAAAATTTCGGGACGAAATTCTCTTAATAAGGGGAGAATGTAACACCCTCCAATTTAGGACTTTTGATTTGTGCCTAAACTACTTGTAATTTCATGTATTTAGTTTCGTAATATTCTAAATATATGAAACGTTTTGGTGTAATTACATACACGCTTACGCGATTCGATTTAATCGTGCACTTATGAACCGGACGAGGTCCAACATGTATTTATTATGGACGTTGGTGACAAAGTTAATAAATAACGTGGTGTTATCCAAACAAACATTTCTTACTATAATATATTACACGAATTTTCGTATTTGTTTAAGACATAATGAAAAATCTTAAAAAGATTTCGCGATTTAAACGAATATGGATTTAACCGACTACGAGACATAATACTATTATGACACACAAACACGCGAGCCGGAGACCCAAGGTGGGTCAGCCCGAACCCGCGAACCCAACCCACCAAACCCGCAAACCCAACCCTTTAACCCATTCTCTCCCCACTTCACCTCACTTTACACACACACTTACACCTATTTTCTCTTCTCTCTCCCTACTAAATCCCTATATCTCTCTCTAAAAACTGAGATAACAAGAACATCATCACCATAATCGTTCATCATCATCATCAAGACACAAGCAAGAGGATCATCATCATCATCATCATCATCATCATCATCTTCTTTGATTTTCGATTTTGTTGGTAAGAAGCTTTAAAAACTCTTTTAAATTACTTGTAAAGCTTTTATTTACATGCTAGAACGTTTGCTCAACGAAGAATTGCCCAAAAACTGACTTAAAAATGCATTTTTAAAGTTAAAAATACGAGCAGCTCGTTCTGCGAGCTGAGATGTATTCTTCCTGTGAACCGAGCCGAGCTGCGAACCGAGCTCGCGATGCGAACCGAGCCGAGCTGCGAACTAAGATCGCGATGCGAACCGAACCGAACTGCGAACCGAGCTCATGATGCGAACCGAACCGAACTGCGAACCGAGCTCATGATGCGAACCGAACCGAACTGCGAACTGAGGTCATGATGCGAACCGAACCGAACTGCGAACCGAGCTCATGATGCGAACCGAACCTAACTGCGAACCGAGCTCATGATGCGAACCGAACCGAGATGCGAACCGAAACCTTACGAGCCGAACATACAAGTTGAACTAGTGAGCCGAACTGACATGTCCTGCGAACTGAGGTTCTGCCCTGCAAACTGAGTTTTTACCCCACAATATCACATTTCGCTTAACGACAACTACACTTTTTACAACGATGATTGACAAACAAAAGTATATACTTTCGCTAAGCATAAAACGAAATGAATTTGATAATGTTTTCAGAAATTATTATTACAAACCGTTACCAAAGGGCCATACTTGTTTTCAAAATACAAACGAATTACTAAACGAACACTTGGACATTTCCTAGTTGAGTGGACAACTAGCATGGGTGATCTTTTAAGACACCAACTCGTTTACTTGTTTACTTACGACCTTGAGCATTTCGGACGCCAGGAGGTTGCAGGGTTCTGAGAACCGATACACGGACTTACATCCGCTTTACCTGGTTGATTTCACATACGTACTTACAAGACTCAGGTGAGTCTTACAGCCCCACTTTTACAGTTTTATACATATGGGGTGAGATAC